>FNXX01000010.1:2850000-4050000 GCA_900108845.1 Iljinskaea planisiliqua | reverse complement strand
AATCTCTCTCCACTTTTCTAAGCAAAAACCCTTGGAGATCTGGTTTTGTGACGCATTCACTGCGTTTCTAGTATATTCGCGCGTCGTGGGCTAGTTTGGTTCAGCTTGCAGAGCGACAAAGACAATCACGAATCCCTCCAATTCAATGGTTCGGACAAGTCTTTTGACCTGTCCCGGACTTTGGTGGGACTCTCTTCTTATTATTTTCGTTCGCAAATTTTTCTTCTTTTTGGCCCTTCTGATCTTTTTTTGCTACAACTTATACCTTCTTTTCTTTTTGTTGTTACAATTCAGCCCTTTAGTTCCTTGTTTTAAAATCAATTTGTGGACCAAATTGTTTACTTTACAAAAAAAACTTCACCAACGAATATCTATATCAGAAGACTCAGAACATAGACTAACCAATTGTGTATTTTCGACATTAGAATCAACCACATACGTTAGTAAAATATTACAAAAGTATTTAAAATTTATTTATTTCTCTTAAATAAATGGATAATATAAAAAACAAGCGAGCCCTTAGCCACATTGTGTTGGTGATTCATAACGTCTTACAAATCGGAATCTGTCTTTGCTTGTAGAAAGGGTCATGAATCATGCTAATCCACCACACAATCTAGTGTCCCTTTTGATAACAATCTCTCTGTCTCTTTTTCTATTCATCAAAGAAATATGCAATAACATGGATAAGGCAATCATTAAGTTTCCTGTCTCCTTCACGATCCAACTCCCTATAACAGCAGAGCTGATTCATGACATCTATACAAATCTGAATCTGTCTTTGCTTGTAGAAAGGGTCATGAACCATATTCTTATCCACCACACACACTCTAGTGGTCCCTTTTGATTACAGGAATCTCTCTTCTTCCTTTTTTTTCTTATTTATCAAAGAAATATGCAATACTACGGATAAGGGAATCATTGACTTTCTTGTCTGCTTCACAAGGATTATGTGGAGAAGAAAAATATAAAAACAAAATTCGGAGGTGAATGAAGCTGAGAGCTTTTGATCGATGGGCGTAATCTGCATATTTATTAAATAAATACGGCCTTCATAGATATATGAAGCAACTTTACATTATATTGTCTTTCATACATCATCTTAATCTGCTGCTTCTTCTTCTATCAACCCCGAAGAGAGAGGGTACATAACATTGAAATGAGGGAAATGAATCAAATTGGCTAATTACCCCCGGGAAGATAAAAAGAGCGAAAAGAGGCTTTACTTTACACAAAAACCAGACCCGGTCAGACGTAAAATTTCATTTGAATACCCTTCTTCGAACAAACAAAAGATCATTATGGAAATTGAAAAACACAAGTCTTTGCTAATTTTGTTGTCTTTTACTTACTAGTTGGATTGAGCGGAAGAGACGGCTATGGTTGTTGTAATAGCATCTGGAGATGAACTGGCTTTGCCTGCTTCTTTGCTGCCCTCGTCCAAACGGACAACCTGCGCAAAACTTTTGGACATGTTCTTGATGAAGTCTGTCGGCAATGCAACAGAAGCCGGTTTATGTTCGTTTTCTCCTACTGCTGCTACTCCTGCAGATGGCAGGCTTGGCTGTCGTCTTGCCTTCCGTTCTTGAATTATTTTCTCCCGCTCTTCATAAAACCCAAAATCATCCAAGATTGACGTGTCAGCATCGTAGTTCTTGAAAATCTTCAGCATCTCTATGCCCTGTTCCAGTTTCACCTGTAGTTTTTTTCGGTTGTGAGTATGCAGTGGTGACAAGAAAGCTTGAGAGGCGAATATTTGCTACTTACTTCTTGGGTGTCTCGACTGTTAGTCACGGGCTTATTGTCGTTGTTTTCCAATATAATGTGGCGGAACTGACTGTTTGGAACATCTTTGATAATGTGCCACTTCACTGGGAACTGTCCACTCCATTTGTCTTGTTGCCAGTAATCAACGCTCTTCTCAAAATCCACAGGTCCAATCATCTCCGCGACACCACAGAACTGAGAACTCGCGTTTACCTGCAATGACAACCCCGTTAGCAATCTGCAGAAGGAAGGCAAATGCATATACACAAACAGAAGAAAAATGAATAGAAAATAAATATTTTGCTTGATCCAGGATTAGACTCGTACAGAAAACAGAAGAAACACTGGGCATGGTTCTTTCTCGTCCTTGGCCTCACGATAAGCAGCATCAAGCTTTTTGTTGCCATTAGGGGTGCTAGCCCATACATTGTATTTGATGCTCTTGTGAACGTTGTCTTCACTGTAAGACTTGATTATGAAGAGCTTAGCGTCAGTGTAGTCGGTGACAAAATCAGGATTGTTGTCGTTGCATTCCTCATGTTCTTTGGGACTGCCTTTGTTATTTTTCTTAGTATCAGCAGACGAATCAAGCTCATCTGATATCTGAGTCTTGGGCTTTGAAGCCCTTGGTCCTCGGTTTTGCTCGTTGAGGATATCAAAATTACCATTATAACCGCCACCCAGGGATGGATCACTAACCCTTCCACGCCCTCGAATGTTATCAACCCCGATCCAGCCTTGGTTTCCCATACCCACATTAGAAATTAGTCTACTTCCATAGTTAGAGCCCTGGCCACGACCACCACTATGCATATAACCTCTGTTATAAGAGTTCGAACCAGATCCAAAGCCGTAAAACGATCTCTGTCGCTGTGAACCCTGACAAAGTAAAGAACATGATCCACTTTCAACTCATAGTCCAATATACAACCATTGGTTGACCAAATTAGATAAGAGTAGCTAAAGAAGTGAGCAAACCATGGGAATGTTCTGGCCATATGATCCAAATGAGCCGAGTGGCTGAGGAGATAAAGCCGGTGAAATGGGAGAAGAATGTCGGTGCATATCAGAAGGCTTGGACCAATCCGACCATATTCCCCCGTCAAAACCTTGCTGCCACTCAGGGAAACCAAGGTTTGGCTGGTTTCCATTAAACGGTCCAATAGGATGAGGATGGTAGGACGGTCGTGGTCCGATGTTATCACCTTGTTGGTCAACACCGACAAGGCTGGTGAGCTCGGGCTGAGTTGGAGAAGAAATATATTGCATGCTAGGAGGAACTACCTGCTGGTAATACGGTGATGCCCCCGAAAACGGAAACTGCTGTGGCGAATACAACTGCCCCTCAGAAGGTAAGGGACTTGCAGCAGGGGAATATGGTCCATATGGCATTTGAGGGTTGTATCCATATCCCGTTTGGTAGACCACAGAAGGATTCTCATTGAAGCCAACCTGATTTAATCGAAGAAAGAAGATGAACAACTTGGAAAGTTTTCAAAGAAGAAATCCCAAAAGAGAAGTTTATAAGTACACACAGGAGATGTGATGTCCAATCCTTCAACATTGACATACGAAGAATATTCGTCCCATTCGCCTGTGGGGTTTTCATAACCTGTCTCCCCAACATACAAAGGAATCTGCATTAGCTTCTTAATATCCCATAAACCAGTTCAAGAACAAGAGTAGTGATCCATGGGTAAAAGAAGGCTTAAGCTATTCTTTTTTGATTGCCACTAGAACAACCGCTAAAATATGAAACATCTACACCAGTACATAAACTCCAAACCCCGTGACCTCAAGAACACACAGTGTATCTGGATGTTCGGGATCTGATCAGAGAAGCAAAAAAAGAAGTACATGAATCACAAACCAACCTCTGTAGTAAAAGCCTTGTGCTTGAGGAGAGAGGATGCTGCTAGGTAAGTGTCCAGCAAAATCACCTGTTAAACCATAAGGTCCAGACAGTGGAGCAACTTTTGCTGGATGAACTACAACTGCAGATTCCTGAGAGGACTTAAAAGAGGCTGATGTCTCGTTTGTTGCCGGGACAGGCTGCATCATAAAAAAAAAAACACAGAATCAAAGATTTAAACTTAGATTCTCTGTGAAACTTCATTGCAATGGATATAATAACCAGAGACCACAAGATTAATTACCTGCTCCTTCATGATGTCCAGATTAGCAGGTTGCTCCTCTGTGTTCAATCATAACCAATAAACTCAAATAAGTCGGTGGAAACATTCATGAAGAAGATGAAGATCGGCAGATAACAAAAGCAGATCCTAGTGTAATGGAACTAACAAACACAAAAACGAAGAGCAAGTTTTCAAGCTAAGCTAGAAAGAGCACGGATCCCAGATCTTAGCAAAAAGAGATGGAATTATACTCTAGTAACAGTGTATTCGTGAGACCACTACCAAAAATTGAACAAGATAAGAAGCTCGTAATTCTAAATCCAAATCAGAACGAACCCTAACACATCAAAAAACACGACTCAGGCCCATGTCAACGGATTCGACACCGAAGCCACGAAAAGTTGGAAAAGGAAAGGCAGAGATCAAAACGTAAAGGAATCAAATTTAGACCGGAATCTGAAACGATTTAGGATAATTGGGAAGATGGGTCAGTGACGTTACCCGAAGTAATAAGATCTGTGGCGTGTGATTGAGTCGTTGCCATGAATCTGATCGAAAGGCCACGAATAAGGATCTGATTCAAAAAAAAACAAAAAAACTGCGAGAAGAAAAAACAGAATCTTATGTGTAGGGAAGGACAGAGGATCTTTCCATATATGTAAAAATACGTAGCAAGAAGCCAATACGTATGTAAGAAGATTACAGTAATTTTTTCTAGTTTGCTTTGTGTTTTCTGCTTTTTTTGGTAGTTTATATAATGATTTTGAGAGAAAAAAAAAAACAAGAACAACTTTGTTGCTATTAATGATGCAAGCAAAGTGAAAGCTTACCTTATTTTAATGTCGTCTTTTTAAAGGGCAAAGCTTTAACTACGAAATGGAGAAAGAAATGGGCATTGCTTCCTTTGGCCTTCTTTTTAGTGACTCTCTTTTCTTTAGTTAGTTGAAAATGGAAATTACTATGATCTCTTTTTTTTTCATCTGTTTTTAATTGAGATTATTCCCTTGGCCACCCCGAGAATCTTTTCTTTAAAAAAAATATTCATTATTTCTATACATGTAGATCAAATCCTGGATTTTCTGCATTTGGAATTCTAAATTTTGTTAAAAATTCTATTATCAATAGTGATCCAACAATAGTTTTGTTAATCACTCTGCAGACCCTCAATTACATTTATGCCCACCAACAACTTTTATAAAGATCTATATAACTAAAACTTTCCTAGCAAAAAAAACTATGAGCTAGAGAGAGACTTTTTCACTTCTTATTTACAAAATAACTTTCCCTATCAAATCTACTGAACAGAATTTCAAAGACATTATACTCATGAACACTTTTTCTACCAGATCCTTCAAATCAAACTTGAATTTATTCAGCTGAACAGAATTACTCAAAATTCATTTTTTAAAATAAGACTTTTAATTATATATACAATGAATTATTAATTTAAATACAACAAAATATTTAATGTAAAATAATCTTTTATTTAAAACCAAATTGAATTGAACTTCTAAACCAATATCGAATTGATCTAAATTAAAATGCAGTTCAAATTTCAATCCAGTTCCTTAATCCGGATCAGTGTCTTCTTTTTTTTTTTCCTTTAAATATTTTGTTAAACAAAATTACAAGTTTATATTCTGTGTTACACAAGAATCTTATATTATATTTTCAACTATGAGATGTATAAATTTCTATTACAATCAACTGTGTTTTGTTTCCTTCAACAACTAAACAACTACAATGAATTGGCTATACGGCTGATGAAGAGGGTTGCTTGGACGCAGAAATAGTATCTGTCAGTTCACGACCACTGGTCTCGAAGGGGAAGAGACAAACGCAGATTCCTGAGACAAGTATAACAATCTCAAAGAGCAGAACGGCGATAGTCTGATGGCATCCGTGAACTAATCCAACCGCCACTAGTGGACACAGTACTCCTCCGATTCTCCCCACTGAGCTCGCCACTCCTACACCGGTCGTCCTCACCGCCGTTGGATATATCTCCGGAGCGTAAATGTAAACCACCGCGAAAGCCGCCGAGATGCAGATACGGCCGCCGAAAAGAAGAGCGGTGGTTACGGTTGGAGACTGGTGAGTTAACAGAGGAAGAAGGAAAATGCAACAGATGAATAACATTGATGACATGGACACTTTTCGTCCAAGCCTATCCACCATTGCTGCTGATATAAGTAGTCCTGGAAACTCTGAACAAGCCATCAAGAAAAAACAAAAGGATTAGTTTTTTTTTTTTTAATTATTGGTTAGAACCGATTTGGATTTCTTGTGATAACACAAGTATATTGATTGATGTACCTGCAAAACTGGCTATAAAAACGTCTCTGTAGTTAACATCGTTTGAAGAATGTCTTAACACTTTTTCAAGTGGATAGCAATCGTTTTGGGAATTGTTCAGCTCGGTGGTGAGAAGGACAACGCCATAGTAAGCAAACGCATTTCCAAAGAATACAACCCATAGTAGCAAAGTCCTCTTGATGAGCTCTGGGGATAGAAGAGCTAGTAACGAAAAACCCGGTCCCTTGTTGTCAGATTTTAGTACTATCTTTTTTGACACAGGAGCAGCTTCTCCGGCTTCTCCAGGCTTGAGAAGATGAGTGCTTTCTGTTGGAAGACTTTTATTCTCTTCCAGCTCCGTCTCTATCTCTGAGCTGAAAACACCCTTAGGTAGTTGGGTTCCGTTGGTTCTCGCAATCTTCTCCAATATGGAAAGAGCTTCAGCTTTCCGGCCTTGTAGGATTAAGTACCGAGGAGACTCGGGAGTCCACCTATAGAACAGAAGAAGCAACGATGAAGGTACAGACGAGAGTGCAAGTAACCACCTCCAACCCAAACTTGGCATGATTAACTGCAAAAGATTATTGTCATGGTGATGTGAAAAGCTAGCTTCCAAATTATGATGAAACATGAGCAAAGAATAAACTGTGTAGTACCCACCCAAGCAAGGGAAGCCTCGAATATGGTTCCAACGGTCCAGAAAGCTGAGAAAACAACCATCCAAGTCCCACGGTTTGGCGCAGGGATGAATTCAACATACCAGGAGACAAGAACAGGACCTCCTCCCAATCCGAGACCGACCAAACCGCGAAGAAGGATCAAGCACGTGTAGTTTGGTGCAAATGCGCTCAAGAAACCAGCAACGAAAGTCACCACCGCAGTTATGATGAACCCTTCCCTGATGAAGATGAATCACAAGATCAAATCAAATGAAGCCGCAATGCGTCGTAGACTGATCATTCGACTCATAAACCGAATTTACAGAAAAGCAACCCCCTTTCTTACTTGAAGTAGAAAGGGATGTAATATATTTGTAAGAAGAAGCTTCAGGTAAGAAGTTACCTGCGGCCATATTTGTCAGCAACAATGCCCCAAGAGTAAGCTCCAATGAGCATGCCAGCAAAAACGACGCTGGTTATTAAGCTTTCCTCTCTCGCGGAGAGGTTCCAGAGCGATTGAACAGCAGGTCCAACGAAAGAGAGGAGCATCATCTCCATGGCCTCTGCAACCCAACCCATTCCAGCGTAAGCAAGGACGTACACTTGGAACTTCCCAAATCCCATCGCCACGAGCGCTTCGTCCACTGCGAAACTAAGGTTTCCATCTTCCATCCCAAAATCTGTAAAATTTTCAACCACATTTCATCAAAATCGAAGAACCAATTACCGGAAACTAATGCTAAATCGAGTTTCAACGTGACAGACGCACTCCACCAAATCCCAAAGAGGGTTGTGATCACGAACAAAAGGGAAGCAATCCCAAATTGAAACTCAAACCCGTATCATCATTTCACGGATCAGTAGTGAATTACTGGGAATGGATCAGATCCAAAGCCATGAAATTTTTGGCAAAGGAAATCAAAATCTGGGTAGTGACGAACGGGAAAAAGAACAGAGAACGAACCTCGACGACGTTGAGCTTGAAAGCAAATTCAGATCCTTCACTCCACGTTTTCAGGAGAAAGAATGAAAATACAATGGTCAACGAATTCAAAAAGTCAACGCCATGAGGGACGAAGATGAAGCATAAGCACGTGAAATTTCAATCTTTCTGGTCTTGTCCGTACGCTGAGCTTAAATTTTGACGCGCCTCCAAGCTTCTCCGTTGATAATTTGTGTTGACCGGACTTTTTATTTGGGCTTCTCTGATTGGCCCAGATTGGCCCATATATCTTCCTTTTTATATATAAAAAGCGAGATTCATTTGTGCGAGCTAAATAATTGAGCAAAGAGTGGACCCAACTCGTGAATTAGTCGAAAGCGAAACATATGACGAAAGTGGTCACCTTTTTTTTTTGTGGGGCTATGGAGATTGAGGTATTGGCAAAAAACTGATTTATCAAACCTTTAGTGAAATAATACACACGATTATTCTTATTATTATGAAGAAAAACAATAAGTATGATGGGATTCGAGATTGAGGGAAGAGATACAGAATGAGCTAAAGTGATTGAATATACCCCACCAACCAATTATTTACTTAGAACCATTATAAAATTATATATGTTGCCAAATGAAATTTGAATTATATAGGGATCGAGACATTTTACCACTTGATGCCTCAAACTTTGAAGAGCCTCCAACATGACTCACTATTCTTCACTTCCCACTCCATGTTGTTCGAAATTGTTTAAAAACAAACTCAAAACTGGTGTTTCTATATTAGGATATTCATTTCATTTTCAGTTCATCTCTAGTTTTATATGCATACAATATAAACTGATCTGAATTTTTCAAATTTATACCACACAAATTACTTCTATACTCAAATTTCCAGCTTAATGAAAGTCTTCCGGCTGTTTTAATCTTTAGTTCTCAGTTAAATTTATAACATGTAACTTTGTTATATTTCAGCTTCGTGTAAGCAAGCTCATTGGTCAACAAGGAATACAATATACCACTTGAAATTATTATATTGGGTGAATCAAACGTATGGCTCAGTAATTCACTTCAATGATACACTATCTAATTTCAAGATAAAAAGCATTTGATGAGCTCATTCTCTATAATGAGAGCATTAAACTATAATTATCTTAGGTTATGTGGTAAAGACTATAGACTATAAGACAAAAAAAGTGGACGAATCTGTGTGGTTTAGATATGACCCCTATCGATACAGCTTAATGGATGATGATGCTACTTTTGTCTTTCCTTTTAGAAGTTTAATGATTGATAGTTTACCATTAAAAGAAATCGTATTCGCAATTAGCAAAATGCACCACAGATCCGTCACTATCCTTCTTTGGCAACCATCTTTCCCATTCATTACTCATTAATATTGTTTGTTCCACAATTTTTCTTAGCAAACTAACAACATATCTATTCACAAGCGACCTTTTATTTAACTATATAATATACTTCTTCGGTCGTACATTTAAAGTATACACGAAGACTCATTCGTATTAACTATTTCGATCAACCGTTACTAATATAATAGTGAAGTTGACATTTACGAACACCTAGCTTCCTTGTACTACTAGAGAACTCCAACATCTTGCAAAAAAAGTTGCGTTGAATTTGTTATTTACCAATTACAAACGTAAGGTACATCTCATCTTTATGTATACGCATACATAAAAATACATTCAATTGTTACAATACAAGAACTAAATACCAACAGAAATAACAGAATATAATGTATGTTCCACAACAATACTCGCATTTATTGGAAAAAAAAAACGCTGCTTAGTACTGCCCACAACAAAATTTTCTTCATAAACAATCTATATCAATCAATTAAGAAGATGCCGCAAAAAAAAATCAATCAAGAAAATTGGATTTAAGAAAATATCCCCAGGACCCAATTTTGTGTAATATAGTTTAATAAACAAATAGTTTAGCTAAAAAGATATTACTACTTACCAAAGTATGATTAGGAAGAGAAAATGCCAAAATGGTATGACGTCATCAAAATAAAATAAAAAAGCGTGTGGGAAGCCGCACAACCACTTGGCTCCTACGTGGCAGGTAAACTAGCGGATTCAATAGGTGCGTGAGGTACAGGCGAGGTGAGAGCGCGTGGTATAAGAAAGACGGTCCAGTGAGGCGGAGACCAATCAAGCAAAGACAACAGTACACTTCTCTACTCTTCCTCGATGGCGATTCGTTAGCCTCCGTAGCCAAATCTTCTTCAGCTCTTCCCTTTAACCCAATTCCACAATATCTTCTTCTTTTTGCTTTCTGTTTTGGATAAACTCCATCTCCTGTTCCTCTTTGAACATATGTGTTTTCTCTGATTTTTTCGTATTTTTTCCCAGAGAAAGTTTCTGTTTTTCAGCTTCTGATGTCACATTTGGTGATTCTCGAGGGGATAATTCCTCGAAAGTGTTGAGCTTTCTTATTTTTAAAATTTTTTTATGCAGGAGTTACAAAAGGTAGACGACTTTATCATCCTGTCAGGTCCGTTTTTATTCCTCTGTACTTTGGTAAAAATTGCTTTCGATTTTGTCTACGACTCTGTACTTCTTCGAAGTCTTTTTTTTTTTTTTTCCCCTCAAAGTCTTTCATTTTGCATTCTGAATCTAGGTGTTTGTTTATCTCTCTTTTCCGTTTCCGACCGGAAGCTGTGTCTTTTACAGACCTGATTTGCTTCCTATGTGCAAGTTTTAAAGTTTCATGCGTTGTCGGTTCCTCGTTTTGCATTACTTGAATCGGTAAATTGACCACATTTAGTCGTTTCTCCTCTCAATATCTGAAAATATAGTTAGTCTCATTCTCGGATGTGTAGGTTAAAACTCAATATCCCACATTTTTAGTCCATAAGAAACATGTAAACTTGCTATGTTTGCTTGGATTTAGTTTGGGTTTTGGCGATCTAGTCAAAAATGAAACACTGGATGATTCTGTATGCCTTGTTCTGGAAGTTAACTATACAAACTGACTCAATCCTTTGTTACTAACATGTTTATCGATCCCGTCGTTCTTATGCTAATCGTCTTCCCTCGTTCATGTTTCGTCCTCAGGCACTTGAAGATCAATTGTAACTCAGTGGACGCTCCAAGCTTATGGCGGATCTTTTCAAGAGACCATCTTGATTGGTGTAACAAATCTATTTGATCAAGAAATCATGAACAGGCATAGGCTTCTGTCAACGGCACAAGACGAATGCAATAAAGGAATTCGGCAGGCTTGCTCGTCTTCTCTGTCTCCAGCCCTTAACTTTCTGAGTGTCCAGCCAGAAACCAGGAAATCTCCTTTCATACGGTCACAATCTCCAGATTCACCTGGTCAGCTATGGCCAAAGAATAGCTCTCAGGGCACGTTTTCAAGGTCTTCCACCTTCTGCACGAACCTCTACTCATCATCGTCTTCAACCTCTGAGACTCAGAAACATATGGGAAATAGTCTTCCTTTCCTCCCTGATCCCTCTTCTTACAGCCACTCAGCTTCTGGTGTGGAGTCTGCAAGGTCTCCATCTATTTTCAGTGAGGACTTGGGCAATCCATTTGATGGAGACAACTCCGGGTCGCTTGTCAAAGATTTCCTTAATCTTTCTGGGGATGCTTGTTCCGACAGAGGTTTTCATGATCTTGACTGTTCGAATGACAGCTATTGCTTATCAGATCAAATGGAATTGCAGTTCCTGTCTGATGAACTTGAGCTGGCCATCACAGACCGCGCTGAAACTCCCAGGCTTGATGTAAGTTAATTTCAGTCTGTCCATCTCTTATCAGTTTGCACCACTTACTTTGCGTTGCTATGACAAACATCTCTCCTAAATGAATTAACAATCACTTTGCCAACACTTCTAACATTCGGCTTGTTATTGATACATAGAGAGTGTGACGAGTGAATTTTCCTTTTAACCCTTAGCTTTTGATTGAATCAGGAGATTTATGAAACGCCATTGGCTTCGTCAAATCCAGTGCCTGCATTGAGTCCAAGCCAAAGATGCGTTGCTGGAGCAATGTCCATTGACGCAGCTTCATCTCACCCTTCTCCAGGATCAGCAGCAGCGAATCACAAGCCGAGAATGAGATGGACCCCTGAGCTCCACGAGAGTTTTTTAAAGTCGGTGAACAAACTTGAAGGGCCTGAAAGTGAGTTTTAAGCTTTTAGCCTTACGAAATATACGTAGGCACTTATAAGATATTCTCATGCTTGCCATTGGTTAGATATCCTTTGTTTTCTTTTCAACCTTCTGCTGATAACACTTTACCCGGTGTTGCTTCAAAACATGTAGAGGCCACTCCAAAGGCTGTTCTGAAGCTCATGAACGTCGAGGGCTTGACGATCTATCATGTTAAAAGCCACTTGCAGGTACTAAATTAGTTTCCTTCGACCATTTTCACAAGTACATAATACCGAATTAGCTGAAGATCTTTGAAAATCATGAATTTGCAGAAGTATAGACTAGCAAAGTATATGCCAGAGAAAAAAGAAGGTAAAGCTTCCAACTTGTTATTGTGATTACACAGACTCTCTGTTCCTTCATAATTATTGACCTTTATTCTCCTCGTTTATTCCGCAGAGAAAAAGAATGTTAACTCAGAGGAAAAGAAACTCGCTTTGAGTAATAGTGAAGCTGATGAGAAGAAGAGAGGGTGAGGCATTGTGTTTCTTGCTTCCATATTGAATCCCCAAATATGTTTCAACATTATCCTTAAAGTGACTCTCTTCTTCCATGGACAGGGCAATACAGTTAACTGAAGCTCTGCGTATGCAGATGGAAGTTCAAAAGCAATTGCATGAACAACTCGAGGTAAGACCGATTACACATGAGTTCAGCAGAAGAAATATTTCAAGATTTGTTACTAAAACCAATCCCGTAAATTGATCAACGTGCAGGTGCAACGGGTGCTTCAGCTACGAATAGAAGAGCATGCTAAATACTTGGAAAAGATGTTGGAAGAACAACGCAAAACCGGAAGGCTAATTTCTTCTTCTTCTTCTCAGACACTGTTATCACCTAGTGATGACTCTATACCAGATTCTCAAAACATGTCCAAAACCGAAGTATCTCTGCCTCAGCCGTCATCATCTGCAAAGAACATAGCTTCTGAAACCGAAGACGATAAATGTGAATCCCCACAGAAGCGTCGCAGGCTCGAGAACAACGCTGAATCTGAAGATCCTGAGAGATAGTAGATTTCTTCAAGTATGTACATATGGTCTGGTTTTTGTATAATCTGGTAGAGGGGATGTTGGTGGTAACTCAAAGTAGATGTTTGTAACGTAGATCTTTGTCGGACGCGTGTAAACTTATTAAGTACCTTGAGGATGTTCCTTCCATTTGTTTGCTGAATTCAAGTTGTTTGAGGATTCTTTTGTTCAAAATTATAAAAGTCATTTGGAACTGTGGACCTTCCTTATCGTCTGCCTTGATGACATCCATATCAAAATGAGAATAACCATTAGAAGATACATTTTCCATTTTAGGTTAATGAGAAACAGAGAGGATACGACAAGGAGACAGGACTTTCATTAATAACAATTGTATACGGAGTCAAAAACAAGTCCTCCACTTTCCCTCTCTCGGAAACAAGGGTTTCCGGGTTTTGTTATGTCTTGTTGTCCGACTCGACGCATTGACTCGGTTTGACTCAGCCACTCAGGTATTTTCTCATCTCATCTCAAGCAGGAATAATAAGTTATAACAATGGACCTTTTTTTTAGGTGGGTTCTTATCTCTGTAAAAAAGAAAAAGTTGTTTGCTTTTGATCTTCTGTGTCACCATTGAGGCATGTTTGGAGCGTTATGATCAATTTTTCTGATAGATTTGAAGAAACATTTCGATAATTGTTGAGCTAATATTTGTATGGTCGTTTGTACGGTTTAAAGTTTCGTTTTTTTACATCTCCTCTATCTCTCTCTCTCTCTCTCCATCAACATGAATGATTTCGATTACTCTGAGGGCAAGTTTGGGAATTCTATGCCCCATTCAACATTTGATTTTGGTGCTTGTTCCTGCACTGCGTTACGGCTGAATCTGCGTTGTAACAATCGAAAAATGCTTCCAAGTCTGATCCATTCTCTCTTGTGTTTTCTGAATTAGACATCTTTGACTTGGTGGTACTTCCATAGACATTCATGAGCACGGAATTTGGTTAAGTAAGGAGAAAAGGCGGGTTAAATGCAAACATTGTGGAAAAGAAATGTCTGGTTTGAATCGTCTGAAAAGTCACTTGGGTGGTGTAGCTCCAGATGTAACGCCCTGTGAACAAGTGACATCTACCGTTAGAGAGACGTTTCGAAATGTGGCTACGAAGGAAAAACCTAATGTTACTGCTGCTAAGACTAAGAGCGTTGGGGAAGTCCAAATGGGTAATGTTCATAAGCGTGGAAGAAGCGAAGATTCATCCAGAAAAAGTGCTTCTCCTGAGAAGGCTAATAAACAGGATTTGTTGTCAAACAAAGTCCGAAAGTGGATTGGTCGGTGCTCTTATGCAGATTGTTTCGACTTTTCAGCTGTAGAATCCCCACGCTTCAGAGAAATGATGATGACTGTAAGTGGTGATAAGCTCCCTGATTCTCATGATTTAAACGGATGGATGTTTCAAGAAGCGTTGGAAGAAGTGCAAGATTATGTGAAGAAGATCAAAGATTCGTGGGTGGTCACAGGTTGTAGCATCTTGTTGGAAGCTTGGGTTGACCAGAAAGGCCGTGATCTGGTTATTTTCGTTGCAGACTGTCTAGCGGGTCCAGTGTATCTGACATCTTTGGATGTCTCTCATATAAAAAACAATAGCAACGCCTTGATATCGCTAGTAGATGGGCTAGTTGATGAAGTTGGAGTGCATAACGTGATTCAGATTGTTGCATGTTCAGCTTCCGGTTGGGTTGGTGAACTAGGCGAGTGTTATGCAGGTAACAAGAAGGGAATATTCTGGTCTGTGAGTGTATCTCACTGCTTCGAGCTTATGCTGTTGAAGATTGGGGAGATAGATTCCCTTGGATACATAGTTGACGCGGTCAATATGATTACAGATTTCATCAACAGCAACCCCTTGATTTTGAAGCTTGTCAGAGATCACAGTCATGGAATGGACATGACTGTCTCCTCCGAGTTCGAGTTTTTCATGCCGTACTTAACTCTAGATAGTATTTTCAGGGCGAAGAACGACTTGGCAGCCATGCTTGCTTCACCTGTTTGGAACAAAGAAGAAACAATATGTAAATTGGTGAATGATTCAACTTTATGGGAAACTGTTGACAGAGTTCTGAATTTCACATCTCCTCTGATTCACGGTCTACTATGGTTCACTAAGGCCAAGAATCAGCATGTTGGAAACATCTATGACTTTATGGATATCATAAAGGAGTGGATCGCGAGGGAATTCAATAACGAGGAACTATGTTACAAGCCGTTATGGGATGTGATTGATGATGTCTGGAACAAGCACCTTCACAGTCCTCTTCATGCTGCCGGCTACTTCCTGAACCCGACTGCTTTCTACTCAACTGATTTCCATCTTGATACAGAAGTAGCCACCGGTCTTATCTCCTCTCTGGCTCATATAGTAAAAGAACGTGACATTCAAGTTAAAGTTGGCACTCAGCTTGATATATACAGAGTTGGTGAAGACTGCTTTAAAGAGGCCAGTCAAGCTGATCAGATCTCTGGAATCTCTCCAGGTGTGTGAACCTCTTGACTTTTCGTATATAGTTGTTTCGTTTTGCAGACACTAATGTTGTTGAAATCAATCAGTGAGCAAAGAGTTTTGTAATTTTTTTTAAAAAAATCTCTCTTCGCAGCTGAGTGGTGGGCTCAAAAGGCGAGCCACCACCCAGAACTGCAGAGTTTCGCCGTTAAGGTTCTGAGCCAGACATGTGAAGGTGCTTCAAGGTACAAGCTGAAGAGTAGCTTAGCAGAGAAGCTGGTGCTCACTGAAGGAATGAGCAGTTGTGAGCAACAGCATCTGGAAGATTTGGCGTTTGTTCATTACAATTTTCATCTAAAAAGCTGCAAAGCCAAACTAAGTGAAGAGCAGTGAAGAGATTGTGCGGTATATACGGACTGACCTGTTCAGCTTTTTTAGCCAATGTGCAGATATTAGTTTTGTTGTTTGTATACTAATCGAAATTCATTTTTTGAATGAATGTTGGTGAATTAACCAAGCAGATATGTGTGTGCACTATTGGTATCGATCACGCGGCACAATATTCAAGTTTTGTAATTTTTAATACTCCTTGAATCGAACTTGGCATTGAGACATGAGAGTCTCTCACCAATAAGTTATTGGTGTAAGGAGCTACACTAGTAACTGTAAAGAGCTCTTGTGTTGTGTTTAGAAGCGAGGACGAGAGGGATTTAACGCGATTTCTCGAGTTTTGCCATGAAAATTGCTTCCATTTTTCTTATTCGTCGCTTTCATTTTCACAAATTGAGATCAACCCCACCTCTTCTACTCCGCCTTAACTACATCTCCGACGCTGCCAAGTTCGCTTCTTTTTCTTCCTCCTCTTCCCTCGTCTCTCCAGCATGCAAAATCTCCACTTGGTACAGAACCTATGGTCTGATCGTCAGCACGAGTCAGCTCGTGGAGCAACCATCCCGAAATTTGTGTACCCATGTGGAGGAATCGTCAATGCGGAAGGAAAAGACCGATCTTGAGGCGGCGTTCGAGGCGGCAGAGACCACCGATGAGAGGATAAGTTTGTGCAAGGAGATGGAGTCTTCATTCGAAGGGAACGAGCTAGGTTTATATACTCTGATTTTAGGAATCCATCTCTACCGCGAAGGTGAGGATCCTGAAAAGGTTCTGTATTACGCTCATAAGTCTCTTAAAGCTCTCGATGTAGATGATAATAAACCTTCTTTGCTTGTTGCCATGGCATTGCAATTGATTGGAACTGCTAGCTACGCCTTAAATCGTTTAGGTGATAGCGTAGGGTACCTTCACAGAGCTGGTCAGATTCTGGAAAAGTTAGTGGCAGAGGGTGATGATAATGCTGCAGAAGAGGTTAGAGCGGTGTTACAAACCGTCCACTTCGTGCTTGAGAATGTTTACAGTGCCATGGGAGAGCATGAGGAAGCTGTTGAGGATTCGTTGAATAGTTTGGAGACAAAAGAGAAGACTTTGGAGGAAGACAGCAAGGAGTTAGGTGTGGCGAATAGAAGTGTGGCAGATGCTTTTGCTGCAGGTTTGAACTTTGAAGCAGCGTTGCCATATGCTTTGGAGGCGTTGGCTATACACAGGAAAGAGTTGGGTAATAACTTGGCTGAGGTTGCGCAGGATAGGCGACTTCTCGGTGTCATCTACAGTGGGTTAAAGGAACATGACAAGGCCATGGAGCAGAAGCAATTGTCTCAGAAGGTGTTGACAAATTGCGGAATAAACTTGGAGGTGCTGCGTGCGGAGATAGATGATGCAAGCATGGAGGTTGCTTTGAGAAAATACGAGGAAGCGATCAGTAAGGGTGTTGTCAAACAATCTAAGAAGGACACTGAGACCAGAGTTGTTGTACTCATATCAGTGTCGAAGGCGTTGGTAAACCAACACAAGTTTGCTGATGCAAAGAGGTGTTTAGAGTTTTCTTGCGGTATCCTGGGGAAGAAAGAAAAAGAATCGCCTGTAGAAGTTGTGGAGGCATACTCTGAGATAGCAATGCAGTATGAGTCGATGAACGAGTTTGAAACAGCGGTGTTGTTGCTGCAGAAAACATTGTGTATACTAGAGAAACTATCTGAAAAACAACACTCCAAAGGATGTGTTTCCGCAAGGATAGGGTGGCTGTTTCTATTGTCGGGTCAAGTCTCTCAGGCGGTTACTTATTTGGAGAGTGCAGCCGAGATGTTGAAGGAAAGCTTTGGTCCCAAACACTTTAAAGTTGGTCATGTTTATAACAATCTTGGTGCTGCATATATAGAGCTCGAAAGACCTCACTCCGCTGCTCAGATGTTTGCAGCTGCTAAGGAAATCATGAATGTCTCACTTGGTTCAAACTACGCATGCCAGAATCCATCTAAAACTTATGCCGCGATGGGAAAGTAAGTAAATTTTTACAGGCACTATCTCAATGTGACTGCATATGAAATTATGAATTTGGTGTTAACGTGTCCTGAACAGATTTGCAGTGGAATTCCAACAACTGGTGATCGATAACTGGAACAACCATGGAGACAGCACAAAAGAAGAGCTGAAAGAAGCGAAAAGATTTCTCGAGGAGCTGCGTTTGAAAGCTTCAAGACAAAGAGAGGCCTTCCCTTTGTCCAAGACAAAGCCATTCACACTGAGCTAGTGACTCCATGATCACAAGCCTTTAGACGATGTTGGGAGTTGCAGAGAGAGGGAGTAAGTTTTACTTAAATAAGATCACATGTTTGTGTATTCTTGCAAGGATTTGCAAAAATGAGCTCGTTACAACAATCTTCATCTACAAAGCCAAACTAAGAGAAGAACGCCCAAGAGATTGTGACTTCAGCTTCTTAGTCAATTTTTATATTTTTATTTTTGTAGTTTGTGTGTTCAAAGTTCATTTTTCAATCGAGGAGTATATGTATTGATGTAATTATTGGTCTTACTCACGCAAAACAATGATCAAACTTTTGTATTCAAATAAAAAGCAATGATCAAATCCTTTCTCTTTCTCCTTTTAATCTATAAGTAATTTTTAAAGTGTGATGATTTAGGAAAATATACACAAGAGTCTAACAGATTTGAGACAAAAAAATCGTATGATCACACTAGACAATTATTTCAACACAAAGTAAACACCATGATTTTCTGGGAAAGTTGTTGTTTACTCGTTGGTTTTTCAAATTTCAAATATTAAACTCTATAAAATCTGGAAATATTATTATAAAGAGAACTCAATTATAAATTGTCAACATAAAAAAAACAAAAGAAAACCCAGAAAAGGGAATCATGCTCCAGTCACTAAACTCTGACCAGAAAGCGACAAAAAATCTTAGTTGTTTAAACATGCGTTTTTGCATGTGAGAATGCTTAAAAAAAAAAAAAATTCGGTTTTCTCAAGATTGTTTTATTCTTCTCTTCTTTTTAGTTTAATTAACTTTTCTTTGAAATTATTGAGAAAAAGACGTCAAATTCCAAGTGCCCGTGTAGATTGAAAGTAGTGTGTTACAGATTCTCCTCTGTTCTGTTCAACTGTATCTTTGTCTTCTACTCTGCCCAATTACAAATTCATTACTTTTTTTAATTCATTATGTGATAATAAATAAGAAAAATAGACCTTTTTTGAGTTAGCATTAAATGTTGACTCAGACTAGAGAAGTTTTTTGAATTTCAAATTGAGAAACTTTTTAAGATTGGAAAATAAGTAGAGAGGGTCTATGCTCTTTATGTGACACCTAGTAGTACCCCTTAAGCCAGAGAGATATATTACTAAGATTAGTGTGGGAGAATCTAGGTTAAGGTTTTGTTTCTCGAATCACATATCTCTTCTTCTCTATCTCTCTCTCGGATTCTTGAAAGTTCTCTTTCAGCCATTGGAAGTAGTTGAAGACCAAAAAGGTTCCCTTTTGTTCCCACTGTTTCTCTTCCTCTTCTCCTTGTTTGGTTTTTTTTTTTTTTTGTTGCAGAAAATTGGCTACACTCTCTTATTAAAAGTTTCAATCTTTTTTCTTTGTTCTGACCATTGATTTTGGGTATATTCCTAAAGTCAATTTGAAAAATTTGTTCTTTCAGAGACCACTTGATATGTCTTTTAGGGATATGGTCTTTAGCTTCTTCTTTCTTTCTGTCTTCTCTTTCCATCAAAGTGTGTTTAGTTTATCTTCTTTACAAGGCAACAGTACATTCCAAGCTCAAAATCTTATCTTTTTAATCAAATTACGGCGAGGAAAAGAACAAAAATCAAACACACATTCTTTTAATCTCCACCATAGAATCGCATGTTCCAAGATTCCATCTTTTCTTTTAGCTAGTTCTTGAGTTATCTCGAACGAATAACCGCTTAACCTGTCAAAACCTTTCAATGTGAATTTTTGACCATGTGATACGTTTGGATGTCTGGTCATTTTTGATAAGGACATGTTGCTGTGCTTATTTTCTGTATTTATAATTAGATTTGTCCTTATTAGATGTTCACAGGTGTAATAGTGTCTTCTATTGCCTCTTCATCTTGTACTTGGACTACATGTGCTGAGAAAAATCCATTATCAAACCTCCATAATTTGATTAATGTCTTGTGCTTAGCAGACAACCACATTGGTCTTTTCCTCTAAAATGTTATCTTACCTCATTTATTATGTGAATATGATTTTGTGCAGGGATTATGTCATTTAAGTCTTTTGTACTTGAGAGAAGAAGCTGAAGTACATTTGTTGGAGAAGTTCATCATTTGGTCTTATGGTAATAACTACCAAACTCCAGAGCCTTAGGATGTATGACTCTCAAGTTTTGAAATCTAAGTAAGGATCACCATTTCTTGTTATCTCTATGTCTCTCAACTTCTGTATTTTGTTTTCAAATCTCCTTACTGATTGACTTGAATGTTCCATCAGATCCAATCCTTTTCTCCAATATTCGCATTCCGGTAAAAAATTCCGGGGCACAGAAACCAAGTCAGAGGTATGAACACACACTTAAATTCATTTCGTTTCGGAAACTAAGTACAGGTTGTACCTGTTGAATGAATTTGTCAAGGTGTTAAACAGCAATAAGAGCTTGTTTGCTTAATTTGTTACAGGGCAAAGAAAGTTGCCAAGAGTCTACAAGTGGTGAATCTTTTCCATATAGATATCAACTTGAAGAAGATGTGAGCTTCTGAACTCAAGAAGAGTCTGCATTTTCTAAATAATTGCAATGTTTATAATTCTGAAGGAAGTTTTATGCTATAGGTAAAAAGATTGCAACTCCAACTCCAAGAAGAAATAGAGTTGCATACTTTTTTAGAGAGCGTCATGGAGAAAGATCCTTGGGAGCTATCTTCTTCTTGTAATGTTCCACATCCTGTATGTTCGCTCAACTCATGCTATTGTGATTGCATTTTGAAACTACCGCTGTCTTTTCACTGATGATTCTGAAAATTGGGCAGGCTCAAGAACTTCTTTCCAATATAGCTACGCTAGAGACTGCAGTGACAAAGCTTGAGCAAGAAATGATGTCACTGAATTTTCAACTTAGTCAAGAACGAAATGAGAGAAGACTCGCTGAATATCATTTGACACATTCGGCTTCTCCTCCAGTATGTATCTCCTTTATAAATTTATGATTGTCTTGTTTTTATGGTAATCTATATTGGTGTATAACTATGTCTTAGTTGTGCAGAACTCTTCTTCTTCCTTGACATATTTGAATCATTCGGATTCTGAATTACTTCAATCAGCAGAAGACAGTCCACGTCAAGACCAAACAGTTGAAAACCAAGAATCTTCATCTGAATCATCCCAGGCAGAGTCAACCGTTGAGGTATAAACTTATATTCTTCTTTCCGTTCTATAACCCTTAGGATAGGATAGAGTAAATGTATCTGACATTTTTGCACACGAAACCAGAAAACATTGGACCCAAGTAATCAATTTCTTGAGAAGAGGCTAATGAGAAAGACAAATGCGAGGAAGCTACCTCGAGGAATGCCACCTAAGTTCCTGTGGGATCACCCTAATCTACTATCTGAAGAAATGGTGAGATGTATGAAGAACATCTTCATGTCTCTTGCTGATCCAACAGTATCTTCGAAAGCATCCTCAAACGAGAGCCAACTCTCACCGGTTTCACCACGCGGGCATCTATCAAGCTCATCGTCCTGGTGGCCTTCAACAGAACGGTCAATGATCTCGTCATGGGTGCAAAGCCCCCAAATAGATATCCAAAACACCGATGTCTTGGCCACAGGAAATGTCTTTGATCCGTATAAAGTTCGTGGGAAGTTAAGCTGGGCGGAGATTGGAAACTACAGTTTGGCATCCGAGGTATCTTGGATGTCTGTTGGGAAGAAACAGCTGGAATATGCTTCTGGAGCATTGAGGAGGTTCAGGTAATGGAGTTTCCTTAACTTCTTTTAACGGTGTTGTCAATCTTATTACACTATAAGACTCAAAATACATGACCATGGCTGATTTTGTGAATAGGACACTAGTGGAGCAACTGGCTAGAGTGAACCCAATTCATTTGAGCTGCAATGAGAAGCTAGCTTTCTGGATTAACCTTTATAACGCGTTGATCATGCATGTTAGTTTCTTTTTCCCTTCTACTTATCAAAAACCTTTTTCTGAAATGTAATGAATGCTTATTAGAGTTGTCGTCTTCTTATATGCAGGCGTATTTGGCTTATGGGGTTCCAAGAAGCGACTTGAAGCTCTTCTCGTTGATGCAAAAGGTTCTATCGCTTGAAAGAAGCTTGGTTTTGCTCTTCTCGTCGTTCTCATTTCTTTCCTGCCTTATCTTATTCATCTATGTTTGCTCCACAGGCTGCTTATACTGTTGGAGGGCATTCATATACTGCGGCAACAATGGAGTATGTGATACTGAAGATGAAACCGCCTGTGCACAGGCCACAAATCGTATATAAGCTCTTACTCATCTTCATCTTCGGTTTTCTTCTGTTGGCCTTTTACAGAATCAGTTAACATTTACTCTGTTTTCTGATATGCAGGCTCTGCTTCTTGCCATCCACAAGCTAAAAGTATCCGAAGAACAACGCAAGGCAAGCATTGATGCACACGAACCTCTTCTCGCCTTTGCCCTAAGCTGTGGAATGTACTCTTCCCCTGCGGTAAACTAACTATCTTTCTCCTTTTGTTTGGCATAAAGTATGGAATGTGAAGTCTAAAAGATTGGAGACTTTTGGATCTTGTTGCAGGTGAGGATCTACACAGCAAAAGGAGTGAAGGAAGAGCTACTAGAAGCTCAAAGGGAGTTCATCCAAGCATCGGTAGGGCTGAGCAGCAAAGGGAAGCTCTTGGTACCCAAAATGCTCCATTGTTACGCCAAGAGTTTGGTGGAGGATTCGAACTTGGGGGTCTGGATATCGAAGTACCTTCCGCCACATCAAGCAGCTTTTGTGGAACAGTGCATCTCTCAGAGAAGACAAAGCCTTCTCGCCTCCCGTAACTGCGGAATACTCCCCTTTGATTCTCGTTTCAGATATCTGTTTCTCCCCGACAACAACAACTCCTCTGCGTAACAACCTTTCTAAAAGCTCTGTTTCGTCTGTAAAAAGCCTGACCGACTTCATAAGAACCAAGAGCCAGAGTAAGCTGTTTTAGCAAACATGATCATTATTATTCCCAACCTAGCTTTGGGGCTTATCAGTGTACATTTTTCAAATAAAATATATGAGAAAAGAAGTTTTTTTCTTTTTTGTGTGCATGAACATGTAATGTTGTTGAAAGTGTTACTGTTGCAAAAGTTACAGATGCCAGTACATTAATGGAAAAGGAAACTATAAACCATCTTAGTGAAAATTTATCAATTGATTCGGATCGTTAAGCTTCTTCTACAAACAAGCACACACAAAATTCTCTTAACTCATCTCTCTACTTGCACATGAGCTCCGACATTAATCACATAAAGCAACGAATCTTACACAAAAATACAACAGAGAATGCCACAGCAACAAACTGAAAATCGAAAACATGAAGAACTGAAAAAGAAATTTTGTATTCATACAATTAAAAGGACAGATGGATTGCAATACAGAATCACAAAGAACAATTCAGAAGATGGTAAAACATGCAAAAGGCCGAATTCTTTATTATACGATAAATAGCAAACACACAAACAAATGATTGACTATCATTCAGTAGTCTTGTTCAAAAGAACAGTAAATGAATGAGATGATGCAAGAAACAAACGAAGTAATGCAAATGGAAGTAAATAACTGTCTCCATCTTTCCTTTTGTCCAGTTAGTTGATTTGCAGTTACACTAAGCTTGGAACATAAAGAAGAACACATCGTCGCCATTCTCTTCCAAGTTTCAAAAGAACAAGGCTGTACTAAAAATTAGGGGGTCGACTCTGTTGTGAAAAGTCCGTTGCAGGCGTGGGGTCGATGGTACTATGGTTTGATTAATGGGCCAAAAAGTGTATGTAATGGGCTTTAATATGAAGTCTAAAGCATATTTTCGTGGATTCGTCAACAATTTTAGTTTAATGCGAACCGAATTTCTTCAATGAGAATCAATTGAACCGAACCAAGTAAATTAGGCTTTGTAATTGATAACCGGCACATGATAATCGAAATCAGGAAAATTTATTATTCACTTAAGGTTTTGCCAAAAATGCTACTACATATACAAAACGAAGGGATCAAAACAGTGAATCAAGATCCAATTCAGCAGCCAAAGACCCAACAATTCAATAGGATTCAAGTTAAAAGAAGCACCAAAATTTGAATCAAAATTACAAATCACATATACACACTACTGTCTATACCTTAGCAATACATGTAAATAATAAAAACATCTATGTACCTCCTTGTGGAACCTAAATTAGTCGTAGCTGTGGAAGAGTCGCATCTGCTCGTTTGCATCTTGACCTCCTAAACTGCCTTCTTTCTTGATTCACATAGCTCCATTTGCATCCTTCCCTGTAAGCACGAGCTCAAAGGCACCAGAGGCACGAACCCTCAACCACAAACGAGAGATCTAAGATGTCTTGCGTTGATCAGTCCGGAGTGGAGGTTGCTGCGTCAGCAGCTCTCTGCCGCACCATCTCCTTCACAGCTGCTCTGCGTCTTGAATCTGCCTGTTGTTGCTTTCTACTAAAATGAGCTCTCAAGTCTCTGTCAAAACCACAATATCAGAAGATCATTAGAAAAACATCAACTTTCTTGAAGAAGCATTCTTCTTCTGATCGAGGAACAAATTGCTTTCGATGTAGCTTAGCTTAGATCACGTACCTGCATTTGGGTACTCTGCATTGGGGATCTCTGCAGTTTCGGGCGTGCATACGGAAGAGAGCCCACATTCTCTTACAATGGATGCAAACTCTGTTCTTGCATACAACACCATGCCTGATGAGAAGCCTAATCATGCGACACCTTGGATACTGGCACTGTGAGCTGCAGCATGCCACCACGTGTAGCAGCAGTTCTCTTAACTGCAGTGCCAACAAGCAAAACCGTATTAGCAATTAAGGAGACGATAAGCCAAGGGATGCATATACTCAGTTTTCCAAACATGTGACCATCTACAAAAAGGAAATAATTGTAGAATAAAAACATAAAAAATACCTGTGCAGTCTGGATTTGATTAGTTTGTGTGCTCGGTACAACAGAATCCGTCGCAGATGGACGGCCAATGAGGCTATGTGGATGGTTGATGCCTTTAGAGTAGCAAGCACTGCAAACTTCATAGTCGGGACAAACTTCGCAACGCCAACCTTGAGCAGGTTCAAGCTCTTGCTGACAGATGGCGCATGCCGTTGCAAATGCAGGGACGGTTGGGTTGTGAAGATGGTAGAGAATCATCATAGAAGAGTGCTTTGCCCGCCTTAGTGTGTCGTACTGATAGTGATTTCCTTGGCAAAGACTTAGGAAAGCTTGCCTAGTATCAAAGAACTCGCTTTCCAGGATGTCATCACTGTCCTTAATTTCAGTAGGAACGTCGTCAATGGCAATCTGCAGAGACCAAAACCATTTCATGTTCCAAACCAACATGAAGAAAAAACCATTTTTCTTAAAGCTCCATCACCATTAGCAACTTACAGGATATAGTACATGCTTCTCCTTCTGATTGACGGGATGTTTCTCCTTTTCGACACGGTTCTTTTCCGCTTCATGACACCTGTCGTAAAAGAAGAAAGCTCGAGAGATGCAGCCAAAGAATGTATATATCTTATCCTAAAATGATCAAACGTATACTCTCCACCAGTTCCGTGAAGAAAAGTTTTTTGGCTAAATATTTCTACAGCATTTTGGAAATTTAATATTGATATAATTATGCAAGTGTCAAACAAATAAAAAGTGAGTCGACAAGAAGAACTTACTTGTCACAAATCTGAAAGTTCTTACATTGGTTGCACACCCATCGATTTCCAGATACCATGAGAGTGCAACAATGCTTGCAACAATGTTGCAAATGAACCATGATGAAATCTTCCTTCATTGGGAGGATGATCTCGCCCAGCTAGAGATAAGAAGGAGCAATGAAAAGTTAGGGGGCGATGATATTATCTCTTTCTTCAGCAAAAGCATAATAGAGAGAGAAAAAAACTAGATAGAGCAAGATTATCAGAGAAAGATTTCTATCGACCGAGAAGAAAAAACTTACTTTATGCATTAGCAGGAGATCCTTTGAGGCATTAATAGAAAGGTCCAACTGACCTACTGCTTTTAGAGCCCTTTTCGATATGACCTTTTTGGGCATTACTTTTCTATTTGATTTTTTGCCATCTTCTTCTTGGCTCATTTGATCTATTAGATCCTCGGCGGCGCCTGGCCAGTAGTCCCCATCAAAATATGGCAACCTTGCTGCTGTTACCTTAGCTCTACATTCACCAGACTGGACGAAGAAATGATCATAGAAGTTTGTACATTCAACCACCACTTTTTCCTTGGAAGCTTTCCTTAGCATTGCTAAATACCTGAAAAGGAAGGAGTTTCATGCATCATGATGCAGTTTCTGTCTTGCACGTGAAAAAAACAAGTATAACAAGAAAATATCATTCCATACCATTCCCTTAGTTTGTCAGTCTTTGGGGTTTTCTGAATTTCAGGATGACAATATAGAATGTAATCTTCACCCTTAAGAGGGGGGCATGCCCATATATAGCAGCTTGAAAACCCACGTTTCTTACAGTAATCAAGATAACCAATCTGCAAATCCGAAAAGGCCATTGTTGAAAAGATTTGTGAAGCAACACGGGCCTGGAAGCAACTGAGATCAGAAGAAAATCGGCTTACCAGAATTTCATGGTATACAAAAGTACGGAGGGCCTCTCCAGACACTGTTTTGACGTCAGGTCTGAAATATTTAACCGAGTCCAGATAGGAAAGGTATACCCGCCGCTGATTGGGAGACGCAGAATCCGTTCCAAATTCCTGGACGTACATGCCAAATAAGCAAACTTCAACACCTTCGATCTTCTGAAACAACAGAATGGCCTGAACGAAAGAAAAACACATGTTGTCAAAAGCAAAAAGAAGGAAAAATACATATTAGTTAGTAACGAAGCTGATAGTCAAGTGGCACCAGGTAGTAGATTAGAAAATCAGAAAATAAATAAGAACCAAGCATACACAAGCTGTACCTTAGACTTATAAGGGAACTCTGGTGAGTAATTATCTTCTCGGAAAATGTCAAGGAAGCGTGGCTTCACTTCTAATATTTTGTCGACAGATGCAACAACTCTGATAACAAGTGAGTCGGCTCCCGGGACCTGGTATATCAATAAAGAAGGAAACTACATCGTTATTTACCTAAACCCTAGCTCTATTAAAGGAAAAAGCATTATAAGAAATAAGTTTTATATGTATCTTTATAATCAGCATCATATGGTTAAATGTGGCAGAAAACACAAGCCCGCGGTCACGAGGGAGATAATCACAAGATTTATCAGAAAAGTAAATCACCTCCTCAAAGCTTTTTCCTTGACGGCTAGCCCTCTCCTGTCTTTCCTGCTTCAATTTCTTGAACAACCGCTGTTCTAAATGGTTGCTGAGAGTACTGGTTGGCAAACTTTTTGCCCCCAGTATAACACTTTGTGATACTGGTTTCCTTTCTCCTTGTTCCACCTCTTGTATATAGCAATTAGGGCAAGTGTACTCGGCTTGCCCATGATTCCTACGGCCGTTGAACAGAGCACAAATTTGATGCTGCCATGCTTGACATTTATCACATTGCACCCACTGCACAGAATCATTGGTTCAGAAGAAACAGAAGTAAAGCAGCTAGACATAAGATAGGGATCCGTATAAAATAATAGCACAACTTCAGCTACAGAAGAGACATACCGATTCTTCAACCTCTTCATCATTTTTCTTTTTCTCAAACCTTGACTTCGGCACAGGAGTTCCATCAACAGTAACAGTGTTCGTACGCGCTTCATTGTAGCAAGGAATGCAGACATAATGCCGCGACTCACCAGCCACAACAGTATAGTGCATCGCATTTCTCTTGACACGTGCACCACAAGGTGTGCAATAAATAGGTGTTGGCTCAAATGCAAGCCTCTCAACAGCACATAACTGGCATGAGTTTTCAGACATGGTGAGTCCCATTGCTTTATTTTTTTCTGCCTTCGTTTTACTCTGAAATAGAATTAGAAAGAAAAACTTGCATTAGCCTCTGTTAACGGTCGTGTCCAATTCAAGTCTTTTTAGAACGAAAGGTATGCAGAAAGAGATAGAATGACTCAAACAATAGCATATAGTGACCTAAAGAAAGTAAAGAGGAATCTGCCAGGATAAATTGAAAACCCTTTCTTGGTATATCGAACACGAGTTGCAACTAAAATTTTGACAGCTTACCTGGCCTACCCACTGACGAAGACCGCGGATATGCTCCTCTACTTGCTCTGGCGTGAAGAGCTCAATCAGTGAGACTCCCTTGATCTTTGACTTTCCGCTATTAGACGCAGCTACAACGCCCGCAGACTGTTCCATTTTCTCTTCTTTGGGTGCGATTACTTCTTCTTTCATATATTTTGCTTTTTCTTGCTTTGGTACACAAACAGTTTCCCCATCCAACGAAGAGTCTCCACTATGTCCCCCCATGGGGCTATCTTTACAAACAGGCTTCTCCAGCTCCCGGGACACTGGAACCGTTCTCCTCGAAGAATCAGAACTATCTGCATTCATAGGCATATCCGATCTGACAGTTCTGCAAACATCACTTTGATCATATTTCTCTTGGAAACCCCTTGAATAATGGACTTTACTGACGCCAACTGGATTTTCCGCTGGGATGCTGTGTGAGTCAGGATAAGCAAACTGGGAGGGTTTCTCTACTTTCAGGCGCTTCGGAGAAGGTTGCAGATCATCAACAACAGATGGAGCTTCAGACTCTCTTTCACTAGAAGCACGCATAGACTCGAAGGAATCCTTGTGTCCATGATTTAAACTACCTGAGCTAGGCTCGGCTCTTCGGAGGAGAGCAATCTTTTCTTTTTGTTTCTGCTTGAAGTTTTTGACATAAACACAGACTGGACATGCTTCGTCCCCACAGTTTTTGTTGTGATGAATCAATTTTCGGGTTTGTTGACAATACTGATATGCGCAAGCAGGGGCCTTGCAGTTATTGATATGTTTCAATAGCGTTTTGGCAGTAAAACAATACTTGCTTTCACAGTTATCTTCCGCTGCAGTGCACTTTCTTACATGTAGCAGGAACAAAAGCCACCTCCTCTGGTTTATATAACTTGAACCACAATCTCCACTCAGCTGTTTACTCAAGGTGTTGCTTCCTTCTGGGAGATGTGGAGCCTCCAAGGTGCTTCTAGGAGTAACAGTTTGGCAGTTTGCAGACTCTCTTACATACGAACTATCTAAAGTAGTTTCATGCTGCATAGGCAATCTTTGACATACGTTTACCCCAAAATCTTCTCTCCCTCCATTAGAATTTTTGGATATTTGTGTCAAGTTCTGAGAAGATGAATGCCACTGACCCAGACCTGATACTGGCTGCACTCCAGCTGAGCGGTTACTCAAATCTCTCCATTGTGACATCTGCTGCGTCTGATGAGTTTGTGGTGGGAAAGATGGAGAAATATTCAGCTGGCTACTACAAACTGGTGCACTCTGAGCACCAATATACTCGTCTTTGACAGCGTTCTGCTTGTACTGGTTTTGCGACTTGGATGGTTCTACATTATTTACAGCCTGCAGCTGAAATGCCTCATTGTAGTATTCCACGCGAGGCTCATGCTTAACTTGACTACCAAAACTTGGCTGAGATTGACGATAAGCATCATTGTTCATTAAGTGCTTCTGTTGCTGGTATTGACCGTGGTGAGCTGGCTGATTGAATTGATTTTCTAATGGCTGATGACTCACCTGAGCCACATTTTCTTTGGAACTGGAAGAAGATTGGAAATTCCCATTCTCGAACTGTTGAAGTAGTTGAGGTTTTAGCAATGGAGTTTTTTCCACTGCGTGCACGGTCGACTGATTAGTAGCGAAGGCATCAACTCTCCGCATAGGATTCAGGCTCATTGAATTCATATCCACAGGAGTTTCCATTGAGGCAGATGATCCATAACGATTCCCAGACCCAAAAGTATCAGAGTTGCTCATTGAGTATCCTTCACATGAAAAAAAAAAGTAACTTGGAATTACCATTACACTTTGAGTTACATACTCGTGACAAGGATAGCCCTAATGGAGACTATCAAGAGATATTTAAAATTCAAATAGCATTAGATAAGAGGAAAATTAGAGAGATTTACTGTGCACATGTGACACCTGCAACTGATCGACAGGCTGCTGCAAAGGTTGGGATAAAGTTGAGAAATGCGTGGAACTAAGGACCCCTTCAGAACCCCTGGGCCCATTAGCTAGGTGTACATTGTTCCCGTTCATCCCTACACCAGCATTTTGAGCAACATTGATCATCCCAGACGCATTCTGGGTCATATTTGACCTGAAACCACCTCCCAACTGGGGATCAAGGTTGTAATGCATACGTTCATTTGAACCAGCAACACGTTGCCTCTGCAGCTGTGATGGATTGCCAAATTCAGACCCAACAGCCAGAAGCTTTCCACCATCTCTAGAATTTTCTTCATTCCGATGAGACTGATATACATCAGCATTAACGCTATTGTTAAATCCTGGAGTAGGAATCATCTGGCCTCTGTCATCAGAAGTAACTGAAAATCCCGCAGATAATTGCTGGTGACCATTAATTACTGAACCTGTCAGAATTAAAGTGTATGTATAAAAGAATCAGTACGGACTCTTTGTAGGGTCAAACTTACAGGTATACGATAGAATAACTGACATTACCTCCATTCATGCGATTAGTTGGCAATAGCCTTCCGGTTTCGATTGTTGCATCTGCTAAGTTATTATTACTGTTAAAGATGTTCGTATCCACCATAGGGGCGGCTGTATAACTTTGACCCCATCCATGCGAAGCCGCAGGTGTCTGAACCATCATACCGACCGAGCTTGAAGGATTAGCACGGCGCTGACTGAAAATTTGTTTCAGAGTAGATTCTATGCGAGCCTCAAAACTTCGGAAATCTAAGTAATCCTCCTGCGAAAACAAATTACCATCAAGAACATTGACCAACTCACCACCTGTACAGCGTTAAAGCTTCTATGAGCGATTCCATTTCTGGAATCCAAGTACTATTTGCGACTACCTAGGAATATTAAATAAACTGTAACAATGAGAAGATCAAAACTAGAGGAACCTTTGACTTGGCCGTTTTTAACATTGCACCTTCTAACCGCTTTGCAACCTCAAATAACTTTGCCTTCGAGGCATCATCAGTCTTTGAAGGCTGCCTCTGCTGTAACCAAACGAAGCTGGAGAGAATAACTCAAGTAAATAAGGGTATTTTCCATATACACAAACTTTACAGAACATAAGATCACTACAACAAAATAAGTGCTATTATTACAGTTGCATTAGGAAACTAAACCCCCAATAAATCAGGAATCTAAAAGTTGATCAATAAAAAAAAAACTAAACTGCGCAAACAACTAGAATATTATTAGATGGGTGATTCGTCCTCATAGCAAAAACAAGAAGTGTTCGAAGCAGACGTTGCACAAAATAGTAAACTACCACTGTCTAAGTGGTACGTGCACTGTTGAATAACCACATACACCAATGTAACATAGAGCAAGCAAGAGTACGAACAAACACAGCATAGGCAAGTAAAAGGCAACAGAGGAAACAATTCTTACATTCTGTTCAGCATCTCGTGTCGTACTCTGATACCATCTTGAATTACGCCATTGGCCATATTAGGCTGAGACGAAACACCGGAAGCAGAAACTGCAAGAGAATTCTGCATTTGTCCTAGCTGAGGAACATTCCTATTCTGTCCCTGAGCCATTCGCACCTGCTTTATGACAGAATGTGTGGAGCTATTTCCCCGAATCTATGGAGAATTCAGTCTTCTTAATCTCTTTCTCGAGGAATGCATAACCGAAGAAGCACTCTTCCTCACCCAAAGAAACACAATCATCACCACGACGATAAGCTACAGCCTACAGTTCAAAAACAGCAGATTGAGCTCGCTGAAATGTAGTAAACAAAATAAAGAGAAGAATCAGTACAGCAAAACGCATTGACACACAATCTCAGTTACAAGACCACCTCGTGAATTACGCCTCAAAAAGGAAAACTTCTATTTTAAAATCATCCATTAAAAGGATTCACGGAACAATCCAGATTGGGAAAAAATGTTAAATTTCAACACCAACTCTAGCTCGAGATCGAATCAATTAATGGGTGGAACAGAAAAAACCATGTAATTGAAAAGTACGAAAGGAAAGAAAAAAAAAACCCTAACCCTGAAATCGTTGGGGGAAATCAGCAATTCTAATCCGAAATAGAAATTCGCAAGAACACGACGTAGATGAAGGTCGCAGCCCGGAAAAAATCGATGCTCAATTAAGAAAAAAACGGCCAATGACGAAAGAAGGACGACGGAGACGAATGGTCGGTGCGCGTAGGATAATGACGGAGTTCGCAAATATCCTTTTTAGGGCATAAAGGCGACATTTTTTTTTTTTACCGACCTAGTCATAAATTCATGATTTGTGGAAAAATAACAGAAAAAAAAAATTAAATCTTTCAAAGCTTCAACGGACAGAACACAACACCCGGAGTTTTTACCCAATCAGATTTTCAGATGAACCCCAGAATTGTGTTTTTTCTCTCTCTCATCCCACAAGTCAATCAATTAAAGTCGAAAAGCCAAGTGGAAATTACTTATTATGGTATTGGTTCCATTTGAGGGGTAATTACCAAGAATTTTCCAATTCTATTCAGGCATGATAAGACTAATATAGTAATTTTAGATTATTTGTTTTGAGACGACCTGCCGTTTTTGGACTCCGTAACGGGACGCAGTTTGCATCGTGTAAACAGTAAACGCGACCAATCCCTCTTGTCCTATGACGTAAATGGATAACCGAATATTTCTCGTTAAAAGTTTGTTTCCTCAGAGCTTTAAATGTGTTCACATAAGTACGTAAAAGAATTTATGTTTTTATGTTTGTATTTAATTATTAATCTATTTTATTCTAAAATTTGATGTTACCATCTAATCATAACATCGAATCCATGTATAACAGTTTGCACAAGAGAGGTGAATAGATGTTTCCAGTGATGAATAATATGATTCATATACATAATTATGGACTTCTGGTTTTGATCAATAATTCCAAGCATGGTGGTTTGGGATGCCAACGTCGGTCAATTGGCTCTCTGAGCTTCCTTGATCTCCATAACTCTGTGAATCTTTAGCGCCACTCTTACTGAGCTGACTTAGCAAAGCTCTGAGAACCATCTGATCAGAGGAAGTAGTAACAGACAAGGGGTTGGGATTCTTGGAGACCAAACCGGATTGGTTGGTTTGGTTATGAGACAAATTGGAGAAGCAGGGCACTTGCTGGTTGATGATGTGATGATGATCGAAGTTGATGTAAGAGTCCATCAATGCAGAAGCTGATTCATCAGAGCAGCTTCTCATGTGGTTGTTGTCTCTGTCGACTTCGTTGCTGTTCTTGTGGAAAACTCTACACAATACCCATTCTTCCTGTTTTTCTCCAAACAAAACAAATTGTTTTTTTTTAAAATTCAGATAAAAACAAATGTCAAACTTATATGGTTAAGAGAGTAGATATTTGTGCCAAGTCAAAGATCTTCTTAGGTAAGCCATAGATAAATCTTTTTCAGATCGTCAGCAATATCCTTTAAAAGATAAATAACATTCAGGTTGAATATGAAACAAAGATAAAGTCAAAACTTTTGCCATAATTCACGGGATAATATGATTGCGACATCCCTCCGGGCGCTTGATTCATGCTTAATTTGATATTTACATTCAAGAAACATATACTACCTTTTAAAAAATATCTATAAATTAACCCTAAAAGAAAATATATCGAACCTTTGAGTGAGTTATGATCTTATAATATGGATCTCAAGACCTATAGCATGAGTGAACATAGTAATAGTTTACCTTGGGAGAATTTGGAGAGTGGTGAAGAAATGTTCCTTGGAGACGAAACTCGTGCATGACCCAATCGGTTTTACGACCTTTAGGGGCTCGACCTCGGTAAAACACAAGTGTCTTTCTCATGCCCACGAGGCTACCATTTCTTTGGATTGCTCTATCTTTACCGGTCGCTTTCCAATAACCGGTGGCCGTAGCCCGGTTTGTTCTTTGGCCTGTTGCGTATTTCCGGTCTTTTTGACTGTAAAAATACCATTCTTTACCTCCCACTCTCGCCGTTTCTGTACAATTAAAAATGACATTTTTATATACTTAACCTAAATATCGATACGAAGTTAGGCGTTGGATGTTTTTGAAAATGTTAATGGCGTTGAATGCTCTTTCTTTTGCATTTCACATACATTAATGGATTTCAGTATTTGGTTAAGAAGGATATTTTCTCCAATATTTATTAGATACCTTATGAAAAGATGTAAGGAGAAATGAGACATCTTTTCGGAATTGTCTTTATCTTAATGATGTATACAATAATATCCAAATGATTTCTAGCTAACATCATCTCTTAACTAACCAGGTTCCAAGTTACCAATCACCGAATAGGCATTCAACACGTATGCATGATTACGATTATTGTTTTTTATTACACAATATTAATATACTTTTTAAAAAAGCTTAATATATACGTTTCATGAGTGGATGATTAACCATTAATAATTGTGCAGTTAAATAGTCTTTTTTCACAAGAAAGTAGTATAAGGAAATTACTAATTTGCAGGTGGCTCGCAAGTTGAACTTTGTTTTTTTCCTCTTTGTTTTATTTGTTTATCAACATATGATGATCTTAATCATACTCGAAATTTGGAGGAAACAGTAAACAGATCGTGTTGGCAACAAGATAAATGGGTCATAACATGCTTAATTACGATCGAATGGTCAGACTATATGCTTGTACACGCACGCACACACGTATAAGCTTCATCATAACATTTCTGGATAATATAAATGAGCCTAGAAGAAAAAGAGAGATCGAACAAGAAAATGTTAAAAAAACTTACGAGGAATGTCCCAAGGCTCGCACTTGTTGAGATCGACTTCGATCAAGACAACTGGTTGATAGGTACTGCGAACGGTTCTTTTCATTAGGTAGTCGCAGACAAGCTCGTCGTCTCTCGGGTGGAATCTAAACCCAGGAGGCAGATTAGCCTCAACCATACTTATACTGCCCTTGTTCTCTTCTTTAACCTCCATTTCTATATATTGATATCTAAAGATTTGTTTAATTAGTGTTTATTATCATCTGATGATATATAGATTAATATATCTGTGTTAAGCTGGGATAAAGAGAGAGAGAGATGGAGAGGAATATCGGGGGGTTTTGAGCACGAGATATAAAGGAAAGAAGAACGGTGGTATAAATAATTAAGAAACCATAAAGTCAACTTCGATATTTTGCTCTATGTTAGCTATAATCTATCATTTTTTTTTACAACCACTGTTGGTGGTAAAGAAATTATGGGTGTCAAATGGATTTAATTTGTATTTTTTAAAAAACTTAAATTTATACAATATTTTCCCTGAAGTTTGAAAACAAAAAGCTATGAATGTGATCTGAAAACCACAAACTAAAACTGAAAATGTCTATATCCATTTAAAGGATAATATACAACTAATTAGAAGATGGCTGGAAGATGATGAGTTGATGGCTTATGCTACATTTGTACGTAATTACAAGTTAACTTTTGCTGTGTGAAGTATATTATCAGAAGCAATGTAGTTGAATATTCGTAGAAAAGAATATTATTTGTGTTGCCACAAAACCTTTTAATACTGGTCTGAACAAGCAAAAGTACAGAAGTAATTACAAGTCGGACCATTTATAGTTATACAACTAAATTCACGTTTTGACATTGGAGGTTGTCGTTTGCGACTTAAGGCAAATCGATAAATCTATGGAAGAGATGATCGTACCAACTCAATTATGGGAGACAAAACCGTAGCTTTGACTTGTCTAAGTCTAAATTTCAATTCCACATTTTTCCTTTTAATTTTGGAGGAAGACAAAATAAAATCCATTTCATTTCGTTTAAAGTACTTTGAGATATTAAATTTTGTCCATTCTATTGGATTGGATGTAACATTTTTCCTGTTAACTTTGGAGGAAGACAAAATAAAATCCATTTCATTTCGTTTAATGTACTTTGAGATATTAAATCTTTCAATCTTTGGAGAATGTGGGTTGCGAGGTACTAGTCCCATTACATATGCAGATATGCTACAATCTTATTTACACAGATATGTGCACTCTAAATTATAAATATTTGTATTTGTACCAGCTGTTTCGGAATAAATAATAAGACTGGCTAATCAGATAAGTTGGGTCAAAGATATCATAAGATGACATCCAAAACCCGAAAATAAATAACAATTATACTCAACGAATCATCAGAATATGGCCTTCATATGGTAAAAAATAAATTATACAAGTGTACGATTAAAATAGTTTTCTTGGTAATACCCTCTCTGTTAACAGATATCAAAGATTCGGACATGTGTACTAATGGTATCTGGTAGTGAACGTAGACAGACTGAATCAAGTAAAATATTTTTTTCATACGAGGAACATTATAAAATGCAATCAAAATTTTGCACATAAAAAACGTCAAATTATATAACTCAATAGCTTTGCGAGTATCTTAACTTTTAAAGTCTGGGGAAGTAATTATCAATCAATTTGGGCCTTTTAAGCCCGATCCGACCAGAAGTTTTACCCGAAATTATTGGATCCAGTCAAAGAGGACACGTGTGTGCTGTATATGTGAGAATCTGAGCTGAGCTGTATATATTGCTTGTCTCTGTCATTGCCACTTCTCTACAAACCCTAAGAGACCGCCAAAAATACTCTCTTTCATATTCTCTCTCCCCCTCTCTCTCTCTCTCTCTCTCTCTCTCTCTCTCTCTCTCTCTCGGTATCGACGGTAAATGGCGTCGGTTTGCGTTAAAAATGTTGGTACTTCGCCGGAGAAGTTATCAACGGCGAGTTACTCTTGGAAGAGCTCCAAAATGTCAGTGATGAGCCGGGAAACTCAACCGTTGGATCCTCAGTTGGAAAACGAAGATCCTGTGGACTTTGAGTTTCTTCTCGAAGATCCCGTCACAATGTTAACCGCCGACGAGCTTTTCTCCGACGGAAAGCTAGTCCCACTTAAGTTTTCCGGCGCGACTAATCCGGAGGAGAAGCCTATGATTCCGGCGGTTAACACGGCGGCGAAACCATGCCGAAGATTGGAGATGGAGATCCACGGCGTCGATCCTTACCTCTTCTCTCCGAGAGCTCCTCGTTGCACTGTGAGATGGCGTGAGCTTTTAGGCCTCAAGAGACTCGCCAAAACGCCAGAAGAAGCTGCGTCTTCGTCAACGTCGTCGCGGTTGTCTTCTTCTACTCCAAATCCTAAAACGGGATCGTTTAGGCATTTTCTCAACCGGAGTTCCAAATCTACCGCCACAGCTCCTTCTCCTCCGCCGCTGATAAAGGACTCAGACATCTCGGAGTCGTCAACGTCTATCTCCTCTTCCCGTCTCTCCCTCTCGTCGTCGTCTTCCTCCGGCCACGAGCTCGACGACCTTCCTAGACTATCTCTAGATCTCGACAAACCCAACGCTCCAAACCCCTTCGCTCGGTCACGTGCCCACCACCACTTACGCAACCAGAACCAACCGAGGAAGCCTCGACGTCATTCACCGGCTGATGAATCGACGGAGAGTAATGAGTCGAGGGCATTGACGGTGACGGCGGATAGTCCGAGACTGAATGCTTCAGGGAAGATCGTGTTTCATGGACTCGAGAGAAGCTCGAGCAGTCCCGGCAACTTCACCGGCGGACCAAGAATGAAACAGCACCATGGAATGCCGAGATCTCAGTCCGCCAACGTCAGAATCACTCCTGTTCTTAATGTTCCCGTCTCTTCTCTCCGTGGTGGACCCAAGTCGGGTGTCTTCTTTGGCCAGCTTTTCACTTCTTCGTCCTCGTCATCTTCTTCGTCTGGAAACAGAGCACAGTTACAGAGCAACAATACCAAAAACCGTACCAATCGAACCAGACTTGAACCGACTAGCGAACTCTAAGGAGTGAACCGGATTCTAATTGTACTTGTACCGACTTTATGAGGACATAGCTTCGTTTTAGTGTTTTGGGGGGGGGGGGGAGCTTTTAATTTAACCGGGGCGATCCTCGTGAGATGAGAATAGATTTGGGTTCAAAATGTAAATAAAGAGAAATATTTGATTTTCCATTGGTGGTTCTGCATAGAGCGAGTTGTTCGAAACTGTGGAAAACCAGACAGTCATTAATTACTGTAGCGAGAGCGAGAAGTGCTTCCCATGTTCAGAGATCGATTCCAAAGATATTAACCACATGTTCAGATAATATTAAAATGTTTTTGACTCATTATCTACCATTGTACTTTATTATGAAAATTTTAGATACTTGTATTTACACTTTAGGGGAGCGACAGGTTTTGTTCTTTTTATTTTAATTTCCTATTTAAAGAAAAAACTAATGGTTTTGCATGTTAGAGACAATCCAAAATGCAAATCATCTCCGTATCGGCTCAGTTCATCTACTACACCCGTTTAGTTATTTTAATCAGTGTCAACTTAGTTAGTGTAATACTTTAAGGATAAAGAGACAGCTTTAACTGTGATTGGTCATGTGTTGGTCCAGATCAAGAATTACTACATATTCGATCTCCGGTGCAAATATATTTGTAAACCATGACAGATTGTTTTAGAATACATTTTATATCGATCTGGACATATATATTTGTAAGGATGCAAAGCCATGTATGTTCATAATTAGTTGAAAATAATTGAACTTGTTTGAAAACTAATGGATAATGAAACTGAGGGGCAAATTAGGGAATGGTCAAAGCGTGAAGAAAGATGTCAGTCATATGAGCTGCATATTTTTCGAGTAAATAAAGCTGGTTCCAATTATTTTTTATCAATACATAAATACATCACAAATAAAAGTTGGTCGTCATTCTCGAACATTGTGTTTTCAATCCCATCCGTTGGATATTTTCTTTCTTCCACACCTCAATTTAGGACAACAATACACATATCACAGACCAAATATGGAGCTATAAATGTTTCCTTTTATCATTATCCCACACTTCCACTTAGACAAAATACATAACTCTAACTAGTATTTGAAAGGTAACTAAACGGAGATAAAATTTGCAAACTATATTGCTATTAGTTGGTGATGTAAGAAATCCATCAGTGTTAGTTCAACTGATGAAACGTCTTAAATATCACTAAAATCAAAACAATAAACTTTCTACCATTGTAGACATATGAAACCTGTGATAAAAAAAACACGTGACATAATTAATAACAAAAGCTACATCTACATTCATTTTTAAAATAAAATACAGTAGAAGTGTTAGTTTGGATGATTGCTTCTTTTCACTAAAACTACGAATTTCCAAAAGAGGTAATTTCTTTTCACTAAATAATTACTAATTTACATCATAAGCATGTTGTTTGGTGTACAATTTCAATATGCCATATATACAGGCCTGCATATATAAATCAAAGCAGAGTCCCAAAAAAATTCTGCTACGGTCTTTTTGACTAACTTTTGAAATTATAGGGGACCCATCGACTTCTTTGTGATTATTTGGATTTTGGTTGTCATGTTCGACCAAATATTGGAACGTACGTACAATATAACTACAGTGCTAATCACTGATTACTACAAACAAAAAATTCAACCACTTTTTTCTACATTGTACTCACGAATTCAAGGGATGTTCTCACGAGTCGCTTTCTATGAACAAGATGTGAGTGAATGAAAGTAACTAAGTTACTTATGCTTTAACGAGTTACAAATATATTATCTTAGCTTAACTGGATATATAGTAGTACTACACTTTCAAAATATTATAATAGTTAGTTGTATCAAGGGACAAATGTACAAAGTGTTGAATAAGAAATAATATATCCAAAAGGTAGTAATAAGGATAATAAAAAAAGTAAGGGAAATGAAGTAGTGAACGTGATGGTTGGCAGTCTTGCGCCCTCTGATAGATTCTCTATTTCCTATTTGATTCTCATGATGCTTTTATTCAAATGTCTCTTTGCTCTTTTCTATATATCTCCACATCTATTCTTTATTGTTATTTCTGCATTATATATTGGGACAAAGCGTCACGACAAATGGCCTAAGTATAAAAGGCCGACAAGAAAGGAGGAATTAGTTAGAGTTTAGTATGTCAAATGAACATATTAACATGTTACAGTTTTCGCTTTTCATAGAAGAAAAAACAAATACCAAAATCCAAAAATATATAGTCCAGTATAAAAACCCTATAAAACAAACTAGCTTATATACGTAATGAATTTATAATATGGTCGGATATAAACTCACTACGTACCCACTCTATGAAACTAGAGACACTGCACGTCCTTATCCTAATACGGCAACAATTGTTAAAACTATATGATGCTAGTTAGTAGTAGGCACATCAAATGCAGAAAATAGTAATAATTCCATCGCATTAAATCAGCTTGGTGGTAGTCCCTCTCGTCTGACCGATATTATATATGTCTAGTTTTGTTATGAGCATTGAAAATATATACTTGTGTATCTTTATATATATACAATGGCATTTAGTGAATGTGAATGGAAACAAGGGGACATATATATTGGCTGCAGAAAAAAGAGAGGGCAGCTTGAGCTGGGTTCTTAGCTGTACGCTACAGTGAACCAAATGCCACATTCAATAGTGAATATTTATTGTTTAATTAACTTTGCACAGTGTGAGGAATGGGAAGCAGCAAAAATACAAAAAATACTTGAAGGAAGAAAAAGAAGTGACAAACAAAAATGTATACTAGTATGTGGATTGCAATGGGAATGAGGATGAATATGAGTTATTACTATTAAAGTCAAAATTGGAACTATGTGTCGACGTGTATGAAGAAGCAGCACTTTGTTCTGTCTTTGTCTTCTTCTCATATCTCTCCCTGTACATCTCACGTACTTACTTCCTCTTCTCTCCCCCATTTATGTGACCTGCTTTATAATTTTTCACATGGGCCTTCAAAAACGTTAGGCCCGTTTAAAAACATTTGGGCCTTATTCAATATAAGCTAAGGGAAAGCGGAAACCCTAGCTATATATATGTAGTGGAGCGCTCGGCTAACAGAGAGCGAGGAGAAATCAGATTTCGGCGATTTTACGATGAGGGCTAAGGTATGATTCTCTTCTTTTCTATGCCGATCTTATAGGTTTGCTTTCTGTATTTTCCATTGATTCTCTTTGCATATAGAGAGAGCTAATCTAGGTCACTACGATTATTGGATTCTCTATGTTGAGAGTATTGTTTGTTTTGATGTAACTTAGGAGTGACATTGCTTATTGATTTTGTAATCCGCTTAGTTTAAGATTGATGACACTTCTGCTATTCATACAAGTTTGTTTGGAGCTTATATCACAAATTACTGTTCTTACTTCATTCAGTAATCTCTTGTCTTGATTGAACGAAAAGAAACTAGTTGTATTAATGTCGTTGCTGTGTTTTGATCATTCTTGTTTTTTTTTGGCAGTGGAAGAAGAAGCGCATGAGGAGATTGAAGAGGAAGCGCAGAAAGATGAGACAGCGATCCAAGTAGTCTGTGTCATGCCCTATCCATAAATCTCTGTGTTTCCCATTCTAGTTTTGTTCTTGAACACTTATGTTTTGTGTTTTTTGCATTTAAGTTCGAACAATCTTCTGTAGAACATGGTTTGCGCACTCCCTTTTTATTATCTACAAAGCAGAGGTTTATTATCAATTCTTTTTAATTTATATGGATATGTTCTGTTCATTGAAAGGTTACTGATTGAAGTAATGGGTTTTTAGAGGTTTGATGAACGGATCAAAACGTACTCTTTATGTGCCTTTTTATTTAGCATAGGAACATACCAACATCACATGCATGTAAAAGCTTAACGGGTACTATCATCTGTACGCGTTCCATGGATGTCTTTCACGTCACGGTGCATCTGTGTCTGATCGCCGGTCGTTGCAGAGGGTGACTGATTTTTTCCCTTTTCGACACCTTGAGCGCTTGAAAACAGCTCTACAGGCTCTGACTCTGCGATCTTGCCTCCTTCCAATGGTGTCCCATGTTTGTATCTTACTCGAATTGCCTCGTCTTCTGATTGCTTCGCTTGAGCCGTTGCGTACTTGATGTCGTCCTTGTTCTTTGCCATCTTTAGGGTTTAATGTTTCACGAGTTGATACTTCACAGTTTATAAAGGGCGAAGAGGTTCGACGTGTCCTTCTCCAGTCTTTCGTGTTGGCTTAATTCCTCGTCTTCGTTTCTCTTTTGTCGACACGTTTTCACTGGTTGCTATGCCGTCCAAAAATACACATTTTCTTTGTAGATAATTAGATTTTTTTTTGTTGGATTAAGATGATATATTTTATTATAATTAATGATAGGCTTGATGTCTATGAATCAAGTGAATAAATTAGTTGCAAACCCCTGATTATAAACTGAATAGTTAAGAATTGAGACGTAGCACCTACCTTCTCGCTCCTCTTTTAATACCCTTTCTCTCGATATTTCTGAGTATGTTTCAAGTATCTTCTTCAAACAGCAAAAGAAAAGAGAAGAGAGAGAGAGAGAGTAGCTGGAATAGAATTGACTCAGTGATGAAGGGGATGAGGCTGATGATGATGTTAAGAAGATGCAAGAGCGTGTCCACACAACTGGGTCGTTCATATTCGTACACCAGCCTCAGATCTCAATCCGCCAGAAGAGATCAACAAGACCATCTCCATGACGTCGACCAAAGCTCTACTACACCATCTCCGTACCAGACAGTGTTGGTCGGACGTACGAAGAAACCTTACTTGATCAGTAAGCAACACCTGAAGCACCCTCTGCTCAACGCTCTTTTGGAAAAGCAACAGAGGTACGAAGAAGATGATGGTGAAGATGGAAGTTGTATAATAACGGTGAAATGTGAAGTCGTTTTGTTCGACCATCTCCTGTGGATGCTCGAAAACGGAGACCAGAGTCACATACTGGAGTCTCTAGATGACTTTGCCCATCTCTATCTCTCCCCTTGATTAGGTTTCACTTGTTCCTTCTTTTCTTTTCTTCGATTACAAGTTTCAATTGTTTATGCATCGTCTAAACTTTAAGTCCTTCGATTACAAGTGCTGATTGTTAACAAGACATCCTACCAGATTGCTGTTTCAATTTTTTTATTGCCCTTTCTGATTTCCATCAGTAAGCCGAGGTCAAAAGACAATACTGTATGTCTTCTGGCCTAATGAATAGTGGGCCTAAGCGAAACCCAAAACCTGGAGTACACTGTATTCAATCAAACAAAAAGTTGGCAACAACAAGAAATAATAAGGTTTCTGACATGAATCCACTAAGGCACTAACCCATAATTAAATACGACGAAAAGCGCTTTGTTACTACAAAAAGTTGCAAACTTTCTGATACTTTAGTACTTTACCCATGTAAATCTTTTTGATAAAACTGAAAACTTGATTTTCGAATCTAGAAAAGAAAAAGGTTGTAGTAACTTTACTCTTTCAGTGGACTTTATGGTTTCGGCTCGTTTACTGCTTCTGCTACGATTTCGACAGTTGCAGAAAAATCACAACTTTCGAATTCACGGAAACTGAGTTTTGAGTGTTGAGTAATTTGGGGTTTATAAATCCAGGTAATCATCTTTGCTGCGATCAGTATGTAGCACTCTTAGTGTTTCTCTGCATCAACGCCCCAAAATGTTTCAGATGTTTGTGCCCAGATTGAAATTTTCGTAATTACTCCTCTTTAGCTTCTCTTATTACTTGTGTAGATGTGATTGCCTATCAAAACGAGAAAAAGGCGAGATTTTTTTTTTTTGTGATTACTGGAGCAACAACAATGCATCAGCTAGGGTCAGCCGGTCAACAGTGTGATTTCACGGCGGCGTCTTACTTCTCGTGGCCGACTTCAAGCAGGCTGAGCAACGCGGCAGAGGAAAGGGCCAACTATTTCTCAAACTTGCAGAAGGAAGAGGATGAAGAGGAGGAGGTTTCTCCTGAGCCAGCTTCCACAGAGCCTAAAGGGCAACGAGCCACTACTTTGCTGGAGCTCATGACCATAAGAGCCTTCCACAGCAAGATCTTACGCTGTTACAGTCTTGGAACCGCCATTGGGTTCCGGATTCGAAGAGGGGTTCTCACTGATATCCCGGCGATCATTGTGTTTGTGTCTCGGAAAGTGCATAAGCAATGGCTAAGCCCTCTCCAGTGCCTTCCTACTGCTCTTGAGGTACAGTGAATTATAAAGTTGGTTGGCATCAGAATGGAAGTTGTGATTACGAATGTGTTATTTGGGGTTTGAATTAGGGAGCAGGAGGGATATGGTGTGATGTGGATGTGGTGGAGTTTTCTTATTTTGGAGAACCTGATCATCAGCCTACTCCTAAACAAACATTCACCACTGATATTGTTGATCATCTCCAAGGATCTGATCCCTTCATTGGATCAGGCTCTCAGGTATAATCTCTCATTGTAATCTGGTGTTATGGAAATGATCGCAGAGTCGGTAACTTTTGTGTTGTCTTGCTGCTGACCTCAATCAGGTGGCAAGCCAGGAGACTTGTGGGACTTTGGGGGCAATAGTGAGGAGTCAGACCGGAGGTAGACAAGTCGGGTTTGTGACTAACCGGCATGTAGCTGTTAACTTAGACTACCCGAGCCAGAAGATGTTTCATCCTCTCCCTCCTGCCCTTGGCCCTGGGGTTTACCTTGGAGCGGTAGAAAGAGCCACTTCCTTCATCACGGATGATCTATGGTTTGGCATTTTCGCTGGCACCAATCCAGGTTTTGAAAACATCAAAGCTTCAAAGGTTTAGCATCGATGAAGCAGCAACCACCCGCCATAACTTTTAACGTATTTTGCAGAGACGTTTGTGAGAGCAGATGGAGCGTTCATCCCCTTTGCAGACGACTACGACCTATCGCGGGTCACAACATCTGTGAAAGGTGGAGTAGGAGAGATTGGAGAGGTCAAAGCCATTGAGCTTCAGTCTCCAGTTGGCAGTTTAGTAGGGAAACAGGTGGTAAAAGTCGGGAGAAGCTCTGGCTTGACTACAGGAACCGTGCTGGCTTACGCGCTGGAGTATAATGACGAGAGAGGTGTTTGCTTCCTCACTGATTTCCTTGTTGTTGGGGAGAACCATCGCAGTCCGTTTGATCTTGAAGGAGATAGCGGAAGCCTCATAGTGATGAAAGGAGAGGAGAATGCAAGACCTATTGGGATCATATGGGGAGGCACTGGAAGCCGCGGGAGGCTAAAACTGAAAGTGGGCGAGTCTCCAGAGAGCTGGACAACTGGAGTTGATCTTGGAAGGCTTCTTACACATCTCCAGCTTGATCTAATCACCACCGATGAAGGGTTAAAAGGTAAGAATTCCTTATTCCGTATTCGTTTACTTCTTCAGCATATAGAAGTAACAACAAGACCTGTGTTTGTTTTCTTGTACTTGTCCAGCGGCAGTGCAAGAACAACGAGCTGCTTCAACAACGGGGATGAGCTCCATGGTTGCAGACTCATCACCTCCGTATGTGAATCTCAAGAAAGAGAAGAGAAGCCCTGAAGAGAAGTTAGAGGCATCATTAGGACCTCTCCAGGTCCAACACATCGATCTTGAAGAGAGGATAGAAACAAAAGGTGGCCCTCCCAGTGTGGAGCACCAGTTCATGCCGAGCTTCAGCGGTCAATGTTCCGCGTCTGCTCGGACTGAGACTGCTAGAGAGGATCTTGTAGCCGGTCTTGCAAATGGTGGAAACGATGGGGATTTATGTGTAGGACTGCGTTTGGGGGACAACGGCGTTAAACGCAGACGCTCTGAAATGACCAAGGATAGAATGAGACCCGCCGAATAGACAAAACAAAAAAAAGTCACGAACTTTGTCTTGCTTGAAGATTGATTGATTGTCTTGCTCTTACCCACACTTCCACTGGAAGATTCGATTGGATTTGTTGTCAATATTCTTATGTTGTTCGAACTTGAACATAGCCATTTTTAGCTTCAGTTGGATTCGGTTACCATTTCTGAACATCCAATGTATCATTGAAATCCCAAAGTTTATAACTTTTGAAATTGAAAACTGAAAAGAAAAAAAAAATTGGGCCATTATGTAAAAAAAAAAATATTTTTGAGGGGTTCAGATAGTTTTTGAAGTTGAAGAACAGAGTCGCACATTCGTGAAAGCTTTGAGATTTTCTCTCTTATTTTTTTTTGGCTCTTGACAAATCAAATTCCCCAAAGAGATTGGTTAAAGGCTTTAGCTTTGATATTTCTGGTCTTACTTTTGTCCTTCCCTGCGCACAAATCTGGTGAAGCTTACTTGTCCTTGGTCGCGACGGTCAATTTTTTCATTCCTCTTTATCACTTGCTGATTCGCCTCCATGGCTTCTCTTTGATCCGCCTCCATGGCTTCTCTTTGATTCGCCTGTAGGGTTTCTGTCTTACTTCTCATGTCGTGACGTACCTTTCGAAAGTCTCAGTTTTTCGTGGTCTCTTGGCAGCAAAGAGGGGTTTGATTCCATATTTTTCTTCTTCATTGAATCTCCTTATTGAAGCTATATCGCTCCCGTAAAGATGATACCTTACAGAAGCATCAGATGATGTGCTCCTCTCCCATTTTAGCTTTTCAGAAACAAGAGTTTGCGAATTAAGTCTGCTCTGCTTCCAGAAACCATCTTCAACAATTTTTCAAAGTTTAAAGCTTGTGCCATTTTGCTGATTTGCTTAAGGTATCATTTCGAGATTTGGTGTATAGTTTGATGGCAGGAAATGGGATGCCTACATTGGGTCGTGTCAAGGTTTGTGATTTAGCTCCCACTGAAGGTTTACCTTCTGATTCTTACAAGTTAGCCGTGACTACATTATCTCAGTCTCTAGCACAGTACTCTGCAGCCATCATTCAGTTTCCTGCTAGCGATGGAGCCCTCCTTAGATCCGGTCTTGATTCTGCCAGGCTCTATTTTCACCAGAGAGATTCGTATCCAGCCACTAATAACATGATCCACACAAATGATTCTAGAGAATGGTGCAAGACCTCTGGCTACTATGCAGATCCTCAGTCATGGCAAGAGAGCTACGAGTATAGACCTGGTTTGACCTTCACTGAGGCAGCCAATTCTATGGAGTTCCCTCCAGCTGGTTTGCCTGATATCTTTGCTTTACTAGGAAAAGCTGCTCGTGTAGTTCTTGATGCGATTGGTTTCTATTTGAATCTGAGAAGCTGTCCATTCACTGAGATTCTTGATAATGTCCCTTTGAGGAATAGTGAGATATCATCCTCTGTGTTATCTGTTTGCTGTTATGCGAGGCCTTCGTTTCATGGAGCACAGCCTCATAACTTAGCAGAAGACGAGCAGCTTCTCATGTATTCAGATCATGATCACCAACTTGACAAGAGTCTGATCTCGTTTGTGAAATCAGATAAGGCAGGGTTGCACATCAGGGACATGCACGGGCAATGGATTTTAGTGGATGCGGATCTTGGTCCTCAAGAGGCTGTTGTGTACCCAGGGCTAGCTCTTTACCAGGCTACAGCAGGTTATGTGAGTCCTGCAGTGCACAGAACCGATTTAAACAGCATGCAAGGAAGTATAGAAGGGAGGTTCTCATTGGCCTTCAAACTCATGCCTAAATCAATGACCAATCTGAGTTGCTCGGAGATGAGAGCTGCAGGTCATGGTGTTGAAGCTCAGTTTCAGCTCCCGGTTTCAGTCGATGACTTTATGCAGAGATCTCACTCAAATGATGAACTCTTTAACAGACAGACTTTACAAAGCTTCAGTGTCCCTCAATCCCAGGATGGTACTCTTTTCAGTCTTAACGCTTAGTTTCCATCTTTGGTCTTCCATAGCAGATAGAAGAAAGTCCTTGTACATCGTTCTTTGTTTAAGTTACTCCTTAGTGATAAGTTTTTATTGACAGAAGGTCCTTCATTTGATCGATGGTATAGGATCTATGAAACAGCTGAAAAAGAGGAAGAAGAGCGATTCAAGATTAAAACCGCTACCACCATCGAAGCGGCTGAGGTTAGAAGCGCAGAGAGTTCTCAAGGAACGAGTTCAGGAGATTGCAGATAAAAAAGGAATCAAACTCAGATTCTGCAACCTGAAGGACTGCGAGAATAACCACAATACATTGAACAGCCCTTGCGCGCATATAAAAAGGGAGATCGGGTGGCCTCACGGAGTTCCATTTGTTCATCCTCACGATCTCCCAAACAAGGCTAAAATCGGGTTCCTTGAGACATATGAGCCAGGATGGTCTGAAACACATGACATGGAGCTGAGTCTCTCGGAAGCCGCTCAAGGAAACCAGCACGTGACTAACTGTAACCATTCTTTGACTCAATAACTCATTTCCCTCTCACTGTAACTTAAATTTCTGAGGTTACACCAGTTCATTGATTTTATTGCAGGAGATGAGAAGATGAGAGAGTTCCAGTTTTGGTCTCTTGTTTGCCTGGACTGTTCTGGTCATGTTTCAGGGTCAGTGATTGCACATGCTGTGTATGAGCTATGGAACATCAGCGACTAGATAAAGCTGTGTGAATGGCTCTTATAATTTAATATATCAGTACAGCATGTACTGGGATATTCTCACTATGGACAAAAACCATTTTCATATTGTAGCGTCCAGTGGGTTTGATATAAATGATTTGAATTCTTTTCATTTAAAGATCGACTGAGAATATATTCTAATTGGCTAAAATACAGGAATGTCGTTGCTGTGAAATTACACAGCTGAATTACATAACACCATGAAGAACCAGGCTTAGAGCAGGATGGTCTAACTCTAATCTACAAAGGAATTACAAACATGTCCGAGCTCTCCCGAGTGTTGTTGGACCCTCTTAGCCATCAACCCCTTAAAGCCGAGAGCTGTGTAAAAGCATCAGAGCAATGCACTGGACAAACAAAAGGAAAACTCGAAGGCCTTCTTGGTCATGATGACTCATGGAACCCGTGAAGAAATAATCAACAGACTTCTTCTTACAAACTGTTTGCCTTCTTTTTTCCGGAGCAGACAGTATCATCATCAGCTTCGAGGTGGTTGTTGATCTTCAAAGGGAAGTGGAACCGACATCGCATTTCCGTAGAAATCCTCCAACTTATAGAAGGTTCTTTGCGGAGGTAAGAAAATATGGATCACCACATCACCTAAAAGCATACAGGAAAACATAAACTAACATTTTCTTATCCCCACATGACAGATCAACGCAAGAAAGAAACTCACCAAAATCCAACAATGTCCATGCATTTGGCTTTACATCTCCATTAGCAACTTTCCCATACTTCTTCTCAGCCAGGTCTCTCATCTTAGATCTGCATCCGCGGTTCATGATGAGAAAGTCTGTTTAGTGATGGTTTTGCAAATGGAATAGAAATGTCAGTGAGAAAGTCTTAATAGATCTACCCGATTGCATTGATTTGAGGGCGGGAAAATGCAGTGGCTATGATGAAAAACCGAGTCCAGTAGACGAGAGGCTTCACAAAGAGAACCTTAATGTCTCCAGCTTTCACCTCACTTGCAACTTTAGCCATTTCAACAGCAACTGCAAGAGTGGATAACAACAACACATGACCACTATATCAATATTAAGATTCTCCATTGCTTCTAAAGGCCGTTAAGTGCAAATATATTTGAATATAAGGCTTTTGACTTACATGCTAAACTTTCTGCATCATCATCTACCTCAGCTGCTGGAGACTTTTGATCGTCGCTCTTGTAAACAACCTTCCCATATTTGTTGAACAAGTCGTCGAACATCTCGTCACTATCTTCACTTACATTCTACACAATGCATTGTTATTATCACTCGCCATCCAAAATGTTAACAGAGCCAAAAAAACTTAACTCAACAGCACTTGTAGGAATTCTAAGAATGTGAAAGGCTGAAACTTTGAAACACCAACCATAAAAGTACTAATCTTTCATTGAATTTCTCTGAAATTAAACCGACCGTGGAAACTATCTTCCATGTAACAATGAACCTAAAGTTGATATACAGAACTAGATAAATTCAGACCAAATTACTTCCTACAACAAACAGAACCACTAAGGAAACTGCGAGAAAAGAGAAGCGGTTAGAGTTTAAACGTACTGAGAGGAAGCCATCTTCAGCTTCGTTTCCCACAGCGAATCTTCGCGAGTTACTGAGAGTGGTCAAAATTTTGCCTCTGGATAGTCGCAGACAGCAGTTATGTGGCGCCGATAGACTTCCCTTGTTGAGGCATAACAGTGAAGAAGAACTCTTTCTGGGTACCTGAGAGGGCAAAGATGGTATTCGAAAATCTCCGGCAAGCAGAGCTCCGGCGACAGTGAGACCGGTGGAAGATGCCATTAATCGCTGGTGAGCAGACAGTTTCGAAAACTCTTGTCGCCGTTTAGAAGCGGATAAGATATTATTATCCTTTAACCCTACGCTTCTTTTTTTTCTCTGATATCAGATTATAATTTTAATTTAGTTTTACACAGGTAAAAGTAAAAAAAAAAAAAAAAAAAAGGTAAAATAATAATAATTCGTGTGACATTTTTCTGTGGAATTAGTAGCTTCGATTACTAAAAGACCAATGAAAATTTCAGAAATCATACGAATGTTACATTTTCTTGAAAAAGTATATGGTAACGTGACTGAGATAGATGTTAAAATGTTTGTAATGATTGACAAAAAAATGTTTGTAATGAAAATTTCTATCAATTCATACACAGATCGTGTCGTGGGCTTATATACAATGTAAGCTCCACTTGGGCCTTCGTTCAAAGGAGCCCGTTTCCAAAAACTTATAAATTCCATAAGCCTAGTGTTCTCTATCATTGTGACTTGTTTAAATCTTTTTACAAATCTTAAAAACAAAACCATGCTAATTTCACTGGCTGGATTCCAGGCAAGCAATAGCATGTTGAGAAATGGAATAAATGAGAAATGAAATTATCGAAAAGATAAGACTTGGAAATGGGATGGACCACTAAAAGCATACTTACTAGAGTTCCCAAATTGGCATAGATCATTAATCATCATATCCAATGTATATATAAAAAAAAAAAAAAAAAAAAAGATGTCGCACTCTATGATGCGTACATAACGCAGAGTGCCAAAAAACTCAAATGTCACAGTCTCACATCGGTCATATATCCCATGGAATCAAATCGATGTAATTTATGAGCTACTAAGCTAGACAGACACACACATGTCTCTGCCTGCATATATCAATAAATTTATATAAATTATACGGAGCAAACAAGTTTGGTTGGGGAAGTGTGATGAAATCGACAAGTTAATGTAATTATAGAGGAGGAAGAGAAGAGAGGGACAATTCCAAATAATACAAACGCACATCTACCTTTCCTGTCAACATTTTTATTATTATTATCTCACTTTTTTCTGTACCATTTATATATATATTTATGTGCATTACATTTCTGACAATTTAGTTTTGTTATATCACATCTACTCATGCTACTAAATACATCATTTTTTCAAAGATATTTGACATATAAATCCACAGAGAAATGTGTTGTTGTAGAAATATAGCCATTCATTTTTCTGCCGACCCTTTTATTCTCTCTACACATTTTCTTAAAGTTGACAGTGAATTAACGTCTCCTCCTCGTCTCACATTTTCTAGATTGATTTTGATTTATTATCTAATCCATTTTAAATTATTGTTTTGATATGTATCCATATTTTTAATGTATTTTAGAAAAGAGAAAGACATCGAGTTCACTCGTTTCTGTTTTTAAGCGTAGTGGGTGGGAGGGTGAGGTGATGATTCCGTTATCTTCACCCAAAGGTTTTTATTATTTCATCAACCATATGTTAATCAATCTTGGCAGCTAATAAACACGTTAGTTAAATACTATTAATATGACAAGTTTAGTCAAATTAGAGCTAACAGGGGATAAAATGATTCATATCTAACATGGAAAAGTGAGATTAGTTGTGGCATCTGATTCCAAAATGGAACGTTAACGTGCGGATGGGTCATGGGATTAGGTGAAAGCATGAGTGATGATAATAGAGGGCTTTTCTTTTATTTTAGAATTTACATTATGATTATATATTATATGATCAGTCCTCGATAATTACGGCCCCGTCTCGATCTACAAATTGCCTTGGATCCACGTAACGTGTGTAAGACTTGAAAATTCATATGATATCGTCTTTGCTGTTCTACTCAATTATCACTTTATCAGATAGATTAGGTGGGTCCACATGGGTGCATGAAATCGAGTGCAACGGTCAAAATTAAATCGTGGAATATATAATTGTTGTAAAGAGTGGAAATTAAGATCTTAGCCTAGGTGTTTCCGATACAAGTAAGATGTTGATAATGGGATCGATTCACCTATACTTCCACCTCCCTTGCCCCCACCAAAAGACCCTCATTTGTATATCTTTTTGACAAACGCGATTATCATATATACTAAGTGGTGGTTGTCAAGTTATATGGGTTTTGTTAGTACGTAGAGGTTTGAATTTTCCTAAATAACAACATATCTACTTCAAATTTGCAGATTAATTCGAGATTTGATTAAACAACGACGATGGGTAGACTACATTTGCAGAAGTATAGTAATAGCAGAAACCTATAATCTTGAAACAAATGAATCCATTTTCTTATTGTAAGAAATACAAAATATAGTCAGAGTGCAGAACGGTTACAAATTATAAAAAGCTAGAAGAATAATATGAAAAAATAAAAAGTGAAATTGACCATTTTGACTCTTAGATTTGTTTTCCTTAATTCTTTTTTTATCAAGTGAGGTAATAGGTTTTGGAAGAATTAGACTATTTGTTTGTTTATTATATGAATCTTATCAAAATTTAGAAGAATGCTAATTCAATGGATTTTTTTTTTAGAAAAATACAGAAAATAGTTAATTACCCTAAATTTTATCTAACATGTTAACTATTTACATCTTTAGAGTTTTTTTGTTAGGAGTAATAGAAAAAGCGGAAAATCATAATTGAGGTTTATGGATTATAATGACATATTGCTTCACTTTTTCCTATGCATGTGATGCCATCTTGAGCCGTATCCAATTCTTTGCTCAACCAACTTTTCCGATGCATTGCTTTCACGTATTTGTGTTTATCGATATCTATATGCATGACATGTATATACATATATGGGACGTGCATATTCTTTACTTTTTATATATACACACAACTACACAATTACACAATTACACAATATGCGTACATCCGTGTATGGCATATATGACGACGTGTATCAAGAATATATGGTAGAGGACCTTACGAACACTACAAAATATATATTATGCATATAGGGGATGATGAAAACGAGATTCCCTCGAGAAAGGAATAATAAATTTTTGTTACATATACAAAATAAGATGTGCGATTATGTGTTTGTGTGACATTGAGATTCTCATAATGGTGAGCGGTTGAGATGATGTGTGGAAAATAATAGATCAACGACTTTTTTAAGTTCAACTAAAGAAAAGGAAAGAAAAGGAACCACTTTTATCAACTCAATGGAGTCATGCCTTTGCCCTCAAAAGCAGCCACGCCAAAACCACTGACCTACATACATTTATATTCTTACTTCTACGTTTATTTTCTTGCGAACCTAAATTAATTGTACTACTATTCTTGGCTATTCGATATTTCTTTAATGATTTCTTCACTGCACACCTCCTGGTAAAGTAAAGTAATTGAATCATACTTTGAAATATGCACACAAGTACATTTGTATTTCTGTCGAGAAAAATAATATGAAGTTATTATGGTTACCCAAGAATGTATATGTACATTTCAAAGAAATGTACCATTCGATCCTTTTAATAATGAGTTATTTATGGTTTTAAAAAGAAAGAAACTTCGACCTTAGTCTAAAGTCTAAACTAAAAAAAATGAGATGATGAGCATGTTGATACCATTATAGTTTATAAATTAAAAAATAGTTCAGACGTGAGACTCATTCAAATGATCTTCTTTTATGATCCGAAGCTTATGCAAGTTTTATAGTTTAATCCCATTGGAATGTGACACTTTAATTATAAGCAATATAGTTTAGAACGAGCCTCGACTTTTGCTATTAGGCAACCTGTAATTTTTTTCTTATTTTTTTAATATTGAGTTGTCAGCCATAAAAAAAAAAAATGAAATAATAACTGTACGATGTCAGATCGACCCAAATAATAATAATATGCGTGATGCGACTAAATAAATGGTAATCTAGTGGTAAAGATAATGTTCTGAAAAAGCAGATGATGCAAAAGGCATGCCCACCTTAATGCGTTTGCTATGCTAACCTCGTGATTCTATGCCTCTCTTCATGCTCTAGCATTCCCAAGATAACTTAATTTATCATCCGGTGGCTTATAAAAATGATAGTGTGCAATCAAATATAATTTAATCATAAACTGTCATAGTTAGTTCGATATTAGTTTATTTCTTCAGTGATTACATTTGATCGCCAAAAAAAGGTGTCCACCCGCACTAACAAAGAAAAAAGCTGTAGATTCGTATATATAGAAAAAAAATATAAATATGAAAAGATGAACTTATGGTAAAGTTATTCATATGGTTTAAAGTACACCTTGTGCGCATCTACTCCATATTAGCTATTTGATCACATATGTTTAACGCAATAAGTTAATCCGAAAATATTTGTTGGAATTTTGACATAGGTTGATTTCATAAATAGTCAGACGCGATAGCTAATTAAACACATAAAAATGCTAATAAGAAAACCAAATGTATAATTACTGAATAAAAAGCGTATGCATGTACGTCTAAATAAACAATAAAATCATATGAAAAGGACAGTGTTCATAAGAAATCATATATAGCTTTGACATGCGATACAAGCATTACTATTATAATTAAATGTCTATTACGTAATTTTTATTGTTTTTGGGGTCAAAACTTATTTATTATCAATGTATCAAGTAAAAAAATCAACTACTTTCGTTTTGGTTAATCAATTATGCGTAGACGAATAAACTCGGAATATATCAATATGTTTAATATTAAAAATGAAGTCGTATAACCTAACCAAATATATCTGAGAGAAGATATACCCATTTAATTCTCCACCTAGACGAGGTGTAGGACAACGCAAACAACATCTCCTTGATACGAAGACATTCATAAAACAATTCTGAAAAGAAATGTTGACAAAATAAGTTTAGACTTAATAACATAAACGTCAGCAATAAATTTTATATATATACTAGTATAATTTATTAGGGATGGTGAGTATACGCCAAACTAATAATAAGAGAGTAATTAGTTTTCCTATTAATATGCGGCAACGACACTAGTCGTAGTATGGAAGAGAGGTCTCGGGGACACGTGGCGAAATTCTAGGCTAACATATGTGGCAACAAGAACCATGAAAGTAACAGACAAAAACATAATTAAGTAATTTAAAGAAAAAAACAAAATTAGAAAAAGAGGTAAAGAAGCAGCGGTGGGTACACCGTACCTTTCTCAACGGCTGCATTTTATTTTTACCTTTTTCCAATTTTTCTTTCTGAAAGTTTATCATTAAACTAAAATTAATATAATGTAAGAATAATGCCAAGCTGGCACTTCACACGTGCCCATGCGACCCTCGTATCCCGGCAACTCCATCACACGTGGACGATAGGTCCCACACTTTGAGATTTTGTCTTCTTTGACACGTGGCATTGTCAGTGACCGTCTGTTATCTAGTCCTCTGCCTCATTTACGGATTCGCCCCGTTGGAATCTAACGGGCTTGTCCAAGTCTGTCCGAACGGATAAGGCACTCCTCTTTTTTTTTTTTTCGTTTGTAATGAGTAAAATAATTTTGAACCGATCCAGAAATTTCTAAGCCTTGGAGTTTTAAATTCACGCATGCAAAGCAATTAATTCGAAACTTAAAAAAGAAAAAGAAAAGTAAATCTATACAACGTATGCATGCGTGATTTTGGAATTACTCTATTTATATGATACTGGCATATTTCGAAAATTAAAATTTAGACCTAATTAGTCTTGATTTCATTTGTTGATTATTGGTTTGAAAAGGATACGGCAATTAATAATTTAAGATAGTCACAAGGCACACAACTCTCCTCACATGAGCCACCTCTTTTGATGTACCATAATTTTGGCGTTTATACACACACACATTCGCATTTACGTATGTACACATACATTGAATCTTCCACGGTTACTCACACCAAACATTTTTGTTACCAATATAGATTTTATTAATTGTCAGTTTTGACCAGTAAAAATTAAAGACAAAGAAGAAAATAAAAAAGACAAGAGTTAGGCGAAAGAAAGAGAGAAACAGGAAGTTTAAAGTAAAAAACCATAGAAAGTAAAAGAGTCAGATATAGATATTATGATTTTGACCGTGATTCTGAGCCAAAGATTAACACCTGTCGTTGTCAAAGTTTTTTTCTCATGAAGAAACGCTGAAAAAGGCAACTTCTTTAATGGTCACTGGTCAGCCGGATAACCGAAGAATCCTCATGCTTAATGTTTTTTTTTTCCCCCTTTCATTATTAAAAAATAGTATCTAGAAAACAACAAAACTGCAAATTAAGAAAATAAATAAATAAAAAGTAAAAACACATCACATCTTCCTCTCTGTTCTCTATAAATTGGCAGACAAGGGTGTGTTGGGTTCTGCTTTGATATTTGTTTTTTAGTTTTTCCCTCTCTACGAAACCGTAATTAAAAACCCCACAACCTCCCATTACTTCTTCTTCCATCACCATCTTTCGTTGCATTCACGTTTTTAGAGGCTCCCTTCTAAATCGCCCATTTAATAGCTTTGAACCAATTTCTCAAGTTTTTTAAAAGAAAACAAAGTCAAAAACGTCCATGGCCGTTGAAGCTCACCATCTTAATCCTCTCTTTTCCTCCAACAGGTATTGCTTTTTCTTCTCATTCTTTCCTCTGTTTTATGTTCTGTCTGGTCTTTCAATAATCTTAACGTCCCGAGTGGTTTTGTTTACAGAGAAATGATGCACCCCGTTGAAGCGAACGGTTTAGTCTATAGCAACCAGATGAGATACGGCACTGTTCCAGCGACGACGATGCCGTTTAACCCCACCTTGGAATGTCAAACTTCTATGTTGAATCCCATTTACAACATGTCACCGGTTGATTGTTTGGTTCATCAGTCCATGAAACCGACGATGATCCATTCCGTTGATAGCTCCCTGACGTTCAACAGCGAGAATAATGGCAACAACGTCGATTTTCTTCGTCCTGTTTCGTCTTCTTCTCTGAGAAAACGCTCCAGAGAAGAATCAGTCGTTGTTAATCCTATGCCAAGCCAGAAACGTTGCACCGATCCTCTCATGTTCCTCGGCCAAGACTTGTCTTCTAACGTCCAACACCACAACTTCGATATCGATCGCTTGATCTCTAATCACGTAAGTGTTCTCATTTTTGAAACATAATATTTGTGTTTTTTTTTTTCTGGTTCACATCGATTGACGTTTCGATATTTTATCAGGTCGAGATAATGAGAATGGGGATTGAAGAGAAGAGAAAAACACAAGGGAGGAAGATAATGGAAGCCATCGAACAAGGGTTGATGAAGACGCTGAGAGCCAAAGACGAAGAGATCAATCACATCGGAAAGCTAAACCTCTTTCTTGAGGAGAAGGTCAAGTCTCTCTGCGTAGAGAATCAGATTTGGCGTGACGTGGCACAGTCTAATGAAACCACCGTAAACGCCCTACGATCAAACTTACAACAAGTCCTCACCGCCGTGGAACGTAACCGGTGGGAGGAGCCCACGGCGGCTGACGACGCGCAGTCTTGTTGCGGAAGCAACGACGAGGGTGATAGTGATGACCGGTGGAGGTTAGCGGGAGAGGCGCAGGATACGAAAAGAGTGCGTACGATGACGAGGTCGATGTGTAGAGGGTGTGGAGAAGGAGAAGCAAGTGTGTTGCTGTTACCGTGCCGACACATGTGTCTATGCACTGTGTGCGGATCTTCGCTTAACACTTGTCCAGTCTGTAAATCTCCAAAGAACGCTAGTCTCCATGTTAATCTTTCCTCGTGAAACTAACAATACCAGTAAATTGTAAATGTCCTCTAAAAATAGTAAATAGTTGAAATAGTATCTACTATCAATCTTGGTTTTAAAACTGTTCATTCTTTAATTTTTTTTTTGTTTTCGTTCGGATGGATGATAATGATGATGATGGAACACGAATCTTTGACATATGTGTCATATCTTTAATTTCGAAGAGGTTCACGAGGGTCCTCCGTTGCGTAAAATCGTGGGTTAGGTTTATACCCACTTTCCAATGTCATTTCCCATCTTTGTGTGAAATATGCACCAAAAAAAAGGCAAAGTTTCGTGGTTCAACTACTAGTCTTTCTCCATATATCAACGTCACTTTTCACGAGATGTGTTTTCACTAGCATATACCTTTGTTGAATCGCTATTATATATTTGTGTTTTTCTATAAATTTTATATTCGAGCCCAAAAAAAGGAAGTAAGTGGTCGAAATCGTGGGTTATGCGTGACAGACCATTAAAACCTAAAGCAAAATAAAAAAGCCATTTCAACTTTTCCTCTATACCCGAGAGAGAACTGATGCTAAAAGAACTCAAGGAGTGGGTCAGTGCAAGTTAGCGAGTAGCAGAATTAAAGCGTAAGTTAGAAAAGAAACAGCGGTTTGACTAGCCGTTAAGACATCGCATTTAACTGGCGCGTGGGAAATAACGGTGGCGGTAAGTGGCGAATACTGACGTGGAGGACGCGCGCAAATGTCGCTGTGACAAAGAGTGGGTCCAAATTTTCGTAGTTTTCGAAATTTCTCTTATCCCGTTTATCGTCTATTTCTAGAGAATTTTAAATAAGATAAAACGAGACTTGTAAAATCGTAAAAGGTAAGAGAGAGTCTACCAAAGTCTCGTCTTGCGGTTTTGTCTCTTCCTCTTCTTCAGGAGCTTTTACTTCCCAGTTACAAAATTATTTAAAATAAGAGTTTTGTTATTGCTTTTGTGATGTTTCATCATGTACGTAATAAAAGCATATTTTCTTTTTTGGACCAAAAATATTCGAAATACTCAAGAGATAAGAAAAGCAAGACGTGTATATATATTAATTTTTTTGGAGGTATAGATTCGTACGGTGGTGAAAAAAAACTGAATATTGATAAGATAGGGTTTATAAAGATTTGGATTTGAACGTAGATAAACGCATTAAAAAGCACATGAACTGATAGATGGGGCTTAAGGAAGAAAAAATATGGAATCGAATAATCAATGCGCGTGAAGAACACGCCTGTATTGTCCCTTTCATATCAAAGAAATGCAAATTTTTAAATTTTTTTATATATTCAAGTATTTGACTGCCTCCATTCCACCCAACACAATCACCACAACCTCTTCGTATTTAAATACCTTTTTTTGGTTATAAAATATTGCAATGTCAAACTGTGTTGTTAAATCGTTCAATGCTGTATCTATATGCTATAATGCAATCAACCACGGCATCGTTAAATATTATAAGGATTATGAACTCGAAGGAACTTTGAATGGGAATAATATTTAATTTAATTTAATATAACGTTGTTGAGTTAATACGCACGTACTATGTATAGGATGTAAAACTAGAGCGAGGCTTCGAGGAACCATGGACCGGTTTTTGTTTCTTGAAGCATGTGAAAATGTAGTTGGTTCACGTTCTCCTTCAACGCCACTTTTAGTTTATTATATTTTGTCTTTTTTACATATTTTTAAATGCAGAGTTTTTGATAGTATATAAAAAACAAATGGTGAAACATTTATATCAATAGAAAGCGATCGTATAAAATTCACCGCTAGAATAGCACTTTATCATTGATTATGTCGTATAGATATAGTACATATAATTTGAGTACGACTCTGAACTTATTTGTGGAATGGTCCCGGGCTGAATCATCAACATTCACATTATTATTGCCGTCTCGTTACGCTATTTTTGTATTTTTGTGATATTATTAACTTATTTGTTATTAATAAGATACGGACGTTTGCAATTGTGGATCATCAAGTCGCATCAAACAATTACGCCTCCTCTATCTCTCTTTGAAAGTAGTAAAAGAACAAATCTGAACGAAGTACGATGAGTAATCTATTTATCTTCCTTCTAACGTATACTAAAGATCACATTAAGTTCTTACAGACCTAGGCAAATACCCAACTATGCACCCATCTCGTTTTTTTTTTTTTAATGAACAAAAGTATTTATTAAATAATAAATTATAATAGTATGTTTTTGTGTGTAACATATATAGTACTCCCTCTGTCCCAATATATAAGATTTTTTAACTAAAAGCACAAATTTTAAGAAACATATAAATTATTGTTTTTTTAAAAAAAAATTATATTGAAAACATCATTTGGTATTTAATGAAAATAGTTCAACCAATCATAAAAAATACTGCATAATATAAATAGTTGTAAAAATCAAATACATTTAACTTTTTCATAGAAACTTGTAAAACATCTTATAAATTGGAACCATTTTTTTTTTTTGCTTAAACATCTTGTAAAATAGAAAAGAGGGAGTACTATACTTGCGAATTGGTAACCGAAGGAGGACAAATGGTGAAAGGACATTGTCGGTAGAAAAAGAAGCTATTTTATTTAGGGAACAAATCTTAAAAGTGGAGTCCACAGGGCAAAAAAGACAGAAAAGCCAAACTCAGCATTTAAAAACTTTTTAAAACATTAAAACATTAAAACAGAACACAAACACATCCACATCGCACCGCCGGGCCCATGCTCTCTTTTCCTATATTTTTAATTTAATTTAATTTAAGATTTGGGCCGTTTTCGGGCCCACTTTGGGGACCATCTCTCCTTTATTTCCCCTTCTCCAACACGTGAATTTGATTCCACACTTGGAACTTTCCTCGAATTCCATTTTATATATCAAAAACAAAACTCTCCATCTTACACGTTATTATTTTAAACAAATTTTTTATGTCTAGAATACAGTTCAAGTAACGTATGCTTCCAGGTGAAATGCTGATGTGTTAAAATTTCATGCATAATATATCATATAGATGACTAAGTTATTTAACGATTAGATGTGTTTGGAACCGACTTTCACAATTTTTTCATATTTAATAATAAGCAGTTGTAAAAAATTAAGATAGTGGGCGATATCGGCATGAAAGAGCTTAACCTTCTATGTTGTGTGATGTGTGAGTCACCTTCACCATCTGATATAGTCGCATTGAACAATGGGAAATTTTGTTTTTCTTTCTCAAATGAGCTTTCGCAAAAGTCAATAACAATACAATAATTTTGGTGACACACTACACACTCCAAACAATATAGTAGACAGGAATAGTATTAAAAGAAAATTAGTTAGATTTTCGAGTGGGGTCACGATGTAAAATTATTCATTTTGGGAATTTCGAATTCTTTTATTTTTTGTCGATGGAAATGATCTAAGTCATCTTTAACTTTCAATGTACACTCAAGAGTTAGATGAATGTGATTCACCTTTTTATATATACGGAATAATATATTTCACAACTTGGTTTTAAATATTATCTATGATAAGAGAAGAAGAAAATTTCCATGGCAAAGACGGCATTAGAAAAGTTATTAATACCATCATCATCATTTCGAAGTTGATTGATTCGTGGGTCGGTTTTCATTTGTTATGTAGCCTAACCTCTAACAATCAACGTCCCTACTTCATTAGTTGTATAAAATATGTAAATATATCAAAGAAATCAAATATGCTTTTAGACAAAAACTTGGATGAGACCTCACATTCATAAATGGTGTACCGTGTCAACCATGGACCAACGATGATATCGATGGCCTTCTTTCTTTATCTTTTCCTCTTTCTCACAACTCTTTTGCAAATATTCTACCTTTCATACCAAAATGGAACCCAACTTTCGGTTTCTATCAAAGTCGTCCATTGTCTCTGACGCAGTTAAGAAATTAGCTTATTGTGATTAGATAGATAAAAAGGGGCACAGAAACTTCATTTCTAAACTCGATATTGTTCATATATAGTATAGTTTGTGGGTGTGCATGGGATTATTTGATATAGTATATGATATATTATTCATACCAATTTGCCAAAGCGACGGGGATAGATAATTCCTCTTCGTCAGGTCTTGGATCTATCAAATAATAGCAATTGTAAACATCGTAGTGATAGATCTAACTGTGCTTTTGATTGGACAACAAAAAGATGAACTTAGAAAAGAGATGTGAGAGGATTTCAAGGGTTTAAAGTAAAAGGAATAGCCTATAGGCCCTATACCACTATTTCCCACTTGGCCTAATCCATTTTTTCTGATTTAATTTTTGAAAAATTAAATTTGTACCTATGCAAATATCATCCTCTCACCCACTAAATGGTACAAAATATCAAAACACCATGTGGTTTAGATGAGAGATATAATTAGAAGTTTATGTTTCTATCCGAGACAAAAAAAAACAATATATGGCTAAGACATGACATTGATATATTTGATAGGAACAAGACATTAACATTTACGGGTAAAGACTGTACTTTCGTATGGATGAAATAAGGTGAGGAAATAGTTTGGTTATTGTCCACATTAGGAACCAACCACTCAATTTTTTTTCTTTTCTTTTAAATCTCCCTGTTAATATCATGTATAGTTCTTTAGTGGGGGCAAACAATACGGAAATTCTATATTGATATATATTACAAAAATGGAGCTTAAAATTCAAACAATTATTGTAACCCTGTAAATATCAAAACAAGAGTAAAGCAATGCAATGATGGTATGAAGAAGAATAAATTCACAAGATAGAGAATATGATAAAGCTATAAAAAAAAAAGTGATGGCAAAAACAAGATGTGCGTCGGCTACTTTGTCAAAGGGAGAAAAATAGTAAAAAGACAGACTTGAGGTCGAAGATGACACTAAATTAAAAGATAGCAAGAAATCATATATATCCTACACACATGGAATATTCTTCTATTTTTTATTAAAACAAATCACTATTGATTATGTTGATTTATGCGATTTAAGATCCCAATAATAGTTTAGTATTATAATTTGTTTTTGCCGAGTTTGATGATAATGATGATGATTAATAGTGGTGCAAGTAAGGAAGATGAATGATGTGAAGTGATGGATGAATGGTGTCCTTAGTGTCCAGCAGGCCAAGACAACAACACAACACGATTACTTAATTGAATCAAGAAAGCAAAAATGGACCCCATCCACCACAAAAATGGACCATAAAGATTGAGTCCCTACAAAATCAAGATGCCTAAGTTGGATGATTGTGACACACTTTATCTCATCTGTAGTTTCCAATCAATCGTCTATATTGTTCACCGTTTTAATATTAACATTATACAAGTGAGTGGCAAAATTAGTGCTTCTAACTTGGCAAGGCAAAGATAAACTTGCAAAGTCATACTTTTCTTGAAATCTAAAGCGCCACATGTCTCTATTACCTCCCACTATGTGGAGGCGATGGCATGTTCCAGTTCAGCTGAAAAGTTTGGTTTAATACCCAAAATATAAATTAAGCGCATCTCTAAAGTCAGAAAGAAAAGAAGATACATTAGCATGTAATTGGGCCGTAAGAAGAAGAAGTGAAAATGGGGGCATTCAAACATACCAATAAGTCCAATAAGACTTCAAGATTTCAGAGCATCTATATGACTTGTTTCAAGCCCTTACAAAACTAAACAAATTGCATCGGGTATAAATGCCGTGCAAGATTCTTTGATTGATTTTGAGTCCAAACCCTAGAGAAGAGAGAGAATACTGAAAGAAAAAGCGTTCTGTCCTCTCTATATCTCTACAAAACAGAACTGAACAAGTGAAAATTTTTCTGGAGCTGAGCTGCTGCTACAAGTAAAACACTGCCTTTCATCGACAGAGTTTCTGCTGGAGTTGATTCAATTTACACATCTCTAGCTACCGTGACTCGAACGCAACCCGTGATCTCTGCTCCTTCGTGGCCGGTTCACCTTCCACTAAACAACAACAACTTGGGTTTGTTCCACTTGCATTTGCTTTCTTTCTTATGTCATACCCATTATGTACTGGGCTGTCCCAAAAGCAAATTTCTTGGACTGGGCTATTTGTTTGTTTTTTTCCCTGCTTTAATTAGCAAACCTTTTAATTATATATGAAAAAAAAGTCCACAGTCCACTGACTCTGTGTGTCAGTGTGACTAAGTCGGCTTTTGCTTTGGATTCACTTTACTTCATTTATGATTCTCTAATGGGGGTTTTATTAGACGGGGCTGGGCTACATTTGCTTGTTATTTAAATTAATGCAAAAAATATATATATATCGTTACCAAGAACAAAATACAAGCAAATACGTCAATCAATATATATGCGAAATATATGAATCAATATGGTATATATATATAATCAGGTACATTCATATACACAATCAGTTCCATACACATGTATATATATAACAAAAAAACTGATGATCAGAGTATCTCTCCCTTGCAACAACCAACGAAAAGGTCCCAAGTACTATATAAATTAATCAGTTAAAATACATCTAAGTAAGAGAAGAAGGGCCAAAAGCAAACTCCACAACCGATCGGAGCTCGTCCCAGTTCTCGTAGCTTATATTGTGAATGTTATCGTTTGAGAAGTGTGGAACCGTTGTGTTATCGACTTGTGTAGTACTAGTGTACTCCATGGGAATATTGGGCTGCTGTTGACTAGGGGTTTGGTGAAGCTGGAAGACGTTCCTCTCATAATGATTCTCTTTGCTTTCCATAACGTTGATATTATTGGTACTACTACTACTCTCATTGTCACCAAAACTGATATAAGCTTCTTGATATTGAGATTGTTGCGGCTTCACGCGTTTCCCACCTGCTAATTCTCTCCAGTCCGGAGTGTATTTTCTACTAGACACATTTCTCTTGAATATACGGCACAACGTCCACACTTCCTGCAAAATTATATCATATGAATCAAACCATGAGTTATTATATATATGATCACGATCAAGTAGGTTACTACAAACTTACAGCATGTAGCAAGGAAGACGGAGTAGGGTTAAGGTGGGTGGAGCCACTAGGGATGGTGTCATTGGCTGTGGGTAGACGAAACTCGTGCATCATCCAATCTGTCTTGCTTCCTTTCCCGGCGCTTCCAAGGTAATAAACGAGTGTCTTCTTTAGACCGATCACGGCTTTGCTGGATCCATCGGAATAGACAGGCTTGTCGATTCCCGTGGCTTTCCAGAAACCAGAACCAGTCACTCGGTTCGGTCTTATGCTGTTTCTGTACTTCCTTCCTCTCTTACAGAAGAAGTAGCTCTCCTTCTCCGTATTCCTCGAGCCTTCAAACCAAATACACCTTTGATCAGTAGCTTAAAGCTAGATACTGTGTTAATTCTATGACGTCACAATATGCATGAAGCATCCACTTTAGTTTCTTTTTGTAATAAGAATAAACACTTCAGTATAGTTTTTATATACATGTGCATGATTACATGGTTTGGAGCACAAGAAATAAGAGAAAGAGTGAGTGGAAAAGCTTACGAGGAAGATCCCATGGATCGAATTTATAGATATCGATTTGGCTGATGATCTCATCGATCTTGCCCGATTTCTTGAGGAGTACTTTTTTAGAGAGATAAAACCCTACAAGCTCCTCGTCGGTCGGATGAAACCTAAACCCTGGAAGTTTTAACACTTGTTCCTCGTCTTCCTCTGATTCTCCTCTTCTTTTGTCCCATGGTCCCATCATCTCCTCCATGCCTTTGGTTTACTGTTTTTTCGTTTGGCTTTTACGACTCATACATTAGAATCTTCTTGAGATTATATATAGAGAGTTTGTGTCGTTTATGTCCATTGAAAGAAAAAAAAATCGATTCGGTCAAGTCATTCTTGTTGACTTATGGATCCATATTAATCAATGATCCGACCCAGTAAAAGTCTTTTCGGCTTGAGATTTTAGAATTAGTCTCTTCGCATCAATGCGTCTTGTGTCTCCGTATACGTGGACCCGATATGACGCTTTTACCCTTCGTTGATTGGAGAAGCCAGGGAAAACGCAAAGGAGAGGACTGACTTTTGATACCCCTGATTTAACTTTTGTGTGTTTCTCTTCCAAAACTGTCTGACGAGGATTCAATTGTATCAACTTCAAAACATTAAAATTCTTCTAGGCTCATCATTATTGTTTGCATATTATATTCTCGGCCACGACGAAATCATCTAACTATCATCATGACTTTAACACATATTTCCGACTTCGTGCTCGTAAAGGTAAGATTTGTATGTTTTGCTTCGAAATTTTAACTTGGGGAGATGAACAAAAGAAAATGATAGACATGAGGATTCTTATATTTTTTCTTTTCGGTAATTTCTACGAAATTGACAATGACACAGCCACCTAATGAAGACCGAATATTACCATTTAGCTCCATTCTCACTTCTCCAAAAGATTTTACTGGTTATTGTAGTTCAACTTAACTTTGGACATTAAGCAATTGTTAATCTCTTCTTAACACGAAAAGGTAAACTATTTGACCTAATTTAACAAAAAGGTAACTGGTCCCTTCTATTTCAATACTTACTAGTTACAACTACACCTAATGATTCCTCGTACGTAATCTTTTTTTGAAGCGCATATATATTTCGAAACCCTTACTAATTTATTAGGAAAACATGCGACCGTTCTTCGAGCACAAACACTATACTGCCAAACCCTGAATGAGTCATTGAGGCAATAAAATTTTGCAACGATATCAGCAACCCCATAAATTTATACTCTAGTGCCATGAAGAAGAAGAAATGTGCCCCCAAATCTACAGACGAATATTAACTCCATCGATTACAAAATGTTAGTGGTCAAAAATGATTTCAAAATAAGAAAGCTTGCCGAGAAAATAAAAGAAACTAATTTTTAATGCATATTATAGTTAAAAAACTTGTTATATAAAATAAGTTTTTCGGCTAAAATAAAAAAGTGATGATATCTTTAATCTCATACGATGATAGCTTATATGACTTTTTTGTTTGTTTGTTCATATATTGGTAGTGATAACTGAAAGCACCTCATTAATTAGATACTCTTTTGAATATCTCATTTATATAAATATTATTATTTTTAATTTAGTTTAGTTGTACTTTTTTAAAGTATAAATAAAATTAAACTATTTATAAAATGACATGTGTGGTAGTATTTATCTTAAAATTTCTCATTTTGAGATACTTATCTCATTCTCTCTCTTTTTATTTTGTTATTTTTATTTATTTAATTATGAGATATTCATTGAAATATGGATTAAGAAATTACCAACGTAGATGCTCTCATCGGTGTAAGTGTAATTGTTTGCAGACTGTGAGGCCGGCCACTTAATCTCTGGATCGGAGAAGTCTGCTTAAAGCTGTGGAAACATATTTTAAAGTGAAAGAAAAGATACTAAAAAGTAGTGGGATTAATAACACTATAATGCTACAAATTATTTCTATTGTTGTCAATAATGCTCCCATTACTATTATTTTCAAAACAGAAATTTCCACTGCACTGAAGAGTTTCCGATTAATCCGCTGCTCATTGACAGAACTCCTTGCAAAAAAAAAAAAAAAAAAAAAAACTGTTCAAGATAATGTTAACTCTTGACTTTTTTGTCCAAAACTTTACCACATCTTTAGAAAGGCTTTTGGTAAAGGAACCATTCTCCAACACAAGCATTTATCTTTAATTAATTTCATTGGAGTTTTATAAAGAGTTAAATTTATAGTACTAAAGTAAGTTTGATGTAAAAGCGAAGTAGCAGAAAAGGAAACCATAAAAAAAATCAGTGTATAACTTAGTATGATAATCGTTATTAAATAATTTCATATATAGATCATAGAAGGACAACATTCAAAATTTGAATGAATATAAATTTCCCCTATTTATTTGTTTGTTTAAATTTGTAGAGTCAATTCGTAGCGGCTGGTCAAGTCAAAGAATGATTTAACCAGAGTCATCAATGGTTGACCCCAAGTTGTTCATGTTGGACATCTTCCTCTCCATCTATAAACCATATTTAATCTACCATTTAATGTTTTGGCAACTGAATTTTCATTTATACGATGCTTAGAACGACAAAAAATATCATCGTGGAAAAGTAAACCAAAACACCTACATTAGTTTTAAGTATATAATCTTATTATATAGTCATATACATCAAGAATTTGGCCCATTCTCATATATGCTCCAAAATATAAGAAGCATTGAAATTTGTAAGCATATACATGCGATGGGACGCCAAACAAGAGAGAGAAAAAAATACATGCGAGTGCGACGAATCGATGATGTAAGAATGCGATGATTAATCTTAGTGTAGATAATTCTTTATCTAGAAGAAGATACAAGGTAATTGGTATAATCATAGTGGGTCGTTGATTCAATCCGATCGTGGATTGACTTTAAAAAGACAAAAATTACATTATACTTTCAATCTGAAGTCTTTAAGTTGTCGTGTAAAAACTAGATCCTATAAAACTGCTGTAGCAAATATAATTAATATGATTTGCGACTAGCTAGTGTGAAACAAATACAGTTGATGTTGTCCGTACATAAAAATAATAAATGTTATGCACTTATGCTCATACATACTATTAATGTAAGATATGAGTACAAGAAAGCTAATCTTTTGAATTGGTAGTAGGGTTAGCTTATTTAAACACGTCATTTATCATATAATTATTCGAATTCGAGTTCAAGTGAGAAGTTTATACTCTTTTAAGAAAAGAAGGAAAATGTCAAAAGATATTTTATAGAACGAAGCAATGGCACGAGCTTTGAAAATCTGTAAACGTCCAACGTCACACAATGTTTGAAGTACATTAATTAAACACCCACGTTTCACGTCACAGCTAGAAAAGTTTAGAATTCTTACCGCTTAATGCTTATGTCACATCGACTTTCTTCAAAATTGTACCATACATTTCGCATTTAGTAGTTTTCAATATAATCGTAGTTTCTTTCTTTTATAGTCAACTAAAAATTGTGTCGACCTAGATAGAACCCGATGATACGTCTAAATCGAAAATATAGTATGCCATGAAAACGAGATGAAAAATAGAAACAAGAAATTCAAATTAATAAGAAATAAATGAGAAGAAAAGTCTCGATATAAAAATTGAAAATCCTTGCAGAAATTGGGGAAAATAAAATCATTAACCCGAACTGTAATAGTATTTTTTTTTTTTTTTGAACTTTATGATGTAAATGGTGGTAAAAAAACGTTAGAGAAATAAAAATAAACAGAACAAAAAGAGAGGAATATATTTTTTTGGGCTGTTTTTTTTCCTACAATTTCTAAAGTAATTAGTTTTTTTTTTCCACTAATAGTATGGGCCTCATTAATTTTTAGAAAAGTAACAATTGCACATAAGTGATATTTCTAGAAAAATTTAGAGAATCACCAATTTCATTAATTTTTATTCGTCTAAAATATCATCCATTTACACACTTACTTTAATAGCACTTTGAAATTTTGGTTTAGAAAACCCAACTATTCAGCCTATTATGCATGCAAATTTCATAAAGCTGCATCACGTTTTATGGAGTGCACACGAAGAAGGCAGATTTTATTAATTGAGATTGAACAAAGATAAAAAAAAAAGCGAACCATGTCGCGCATTGTGATTAGTTTGGCACGTGGAAACTAATAGTAAAAGTGATAATAGCTAGTATCAATCGGCACGAGCAAAGTCGAGAGATTTCTTGCCGTCATGTGGTTGGCCGAAGAAGTTGTTCATGTAGTCTTGAAACAACAGCTCTTTGTAACGAGCCACCCCGTCACGCTTCACCACTTCCGGCAACGGACCGATCTTCTCCGAGGGATTAGGTGCCGTGAAAATGGGCACAGAGACTCTCGATCCGATGTTTGTGGTTCGAACCCTATGCTCCGCACTTTTGTACTTCCCATTGCTTAGAATCTGTTGATAAATTGATATATATATATATATAATGCATTAGAGTATTCTAAGTAGATATTGTAATATAAATATATAGTTTAATTAAGCCATTAATCGCCAAAGGTGTTTTTAACGATGAGAAACCTGCAAAGTATCGCCAACATTGATGACTAAAGCTCCATTGAGAGGCGGGATCTCGGCCCAGTCACCGTTGTCTAGTTTAACGTAGAGACCACCAATGCCGTCTTGTAATAAAACGGTCAACATGCCCATGTCGGAGTGACGACCGACGCCTATGGTGAGCTCGGGGCTGGGACAGGTTGGGTAGTAGTTCATGTTGACCATCTTGGTCCCCATCAAACGGTTCATTCTCTCTTCTTCTAGTCTCACTCCTACATCCTCCATCAAAACTTCAACTACTCTTTTCACCATTGCCATGGATGATTTTAGGAAGTCAAGTGCCACTTCTCTGTCACACATATACATATATACGTCACTTATTAAGTTTCACGAGTTTATAATTTAAAGCTAATTGGCAATGATTGAATCGATGAATATCTCTTAATTATACAATAGTTTACTTGCCATCTTAGTTCAAATTAGCATGCTCTACTTGTATAACACAAATTGATGTATATATATTCCATATATATACCTGCATGGTTGAGGCCAGTGTTGAAGAGCCTCGTGGTCATTGGTGTAAAGCATGCTCACATAATCCTTCCACTCAATGGCCTTTTCTTTCTCTGGTACGAAGCTCGTCCCGTACTTCACTAGCTTGCTTGGACTCACTTCTTTTAGGTAGAACGCCTTTTTCTCAGGAGGTTGTGCGAAAAACTCATGAGCCGACGTTTTTAGCAATTCAAGCAGCTCCACCGAAACACCATGGTTTACCACCTGCCATTTACAATGACCCTCAAATTATAGTCTTCTCTTATTTAACATGCATTTGCAAAAGACTGATAAATTAAGTAAACTGAATCTACTTTTTGTTTTTGTTAGCTACCTAACATTAGTATCCGGGTCCAATTAATTACATATTCACACATCTAATATATATGGCTCCTTTCTTTTTTGGTTTTGGTTACTTATATTGCAAGAAAAAAATGGTCTACACCAACCTAAAATGCTATGTCTCTCCCATTAATTACTTACCTGGAAGAAGCCAAGCGTCTCAGCAGCTTCAATGATTTGTTTGGCCACCTCATTGTGGCGTGGACCGTCTAGCTGGGAAAGATCGATTGGCTGAGCAGCTTCACACGTACGGGCATGTGGGGTCGCGATTCGCTCAGAGACAGGTTGGACGAAAGGCTGTGGAACACAAGACATGCCAGAGTCTATCAGACCCTTCACGCCGTTACCTTGTTTGACCACGAAGTTGAACAGTGTGGTTTGGTCCTCGTAATTGACAGCCATTGTCTCTATGTTCTTCTGCTCGAAAAAGATGTCCTAAGAAGGGGGTATAAATAGTGACTAAAAATATGGAGAGGATTACTTCTTCTTTTTTTGTCTGAGAGAGAAGATTAATACATGAGATTTATGTTAAATATAAATAATGTGGGGTCACGTTATAATCACTCGGTACTCCCCCAGAGCTAGTAGTTGACTTGACTAATCACAAGCATGTTTAGTGCCAAATTTATTTTATTTTAAAATTCTTTTAGCAAGTAGCCAAATATATGAAAGAATGATGAAATTTTTAAAAAGAAAGTATACGAAAGACTGGTTTAAATGAGTTTGATGACATATAGATGCATGTCTTCTCACATGTATTTGATTTGATGTATTGTCAACTAGTTTGTCAGTATTTAGTATTTACCAACAAATATGTACCTCACCTGCATAAAGCATGGACACATACAAGTAACGTTGGATCAATTCATTTTCTAGGTATTCTGAGAGAGAAGATTAATACATGACATGAAATACAGATACAAGTAGCATTCTACCATTCATTGCTATATTTAATTAACAACCCACTACATTGAAGTTTTTTTCAAGAGACATGGTATGCGTCGTCTTGCCATTCAAAACAATAATAAAAAATATTACTTTTGAGTGAGTATATCATACAGCAAGTTCTGCTTAATTATAGACATTATCAAATCCTGGTAGGCTTTCATTTTTATCTATTAAATGAAACTCAATTTGTCTAATACTATAATTTAATATCTAATGCTAAAAAAACCACGCTTGATACTACCATGAGGTATGAGCCACGCCTCTCTCCAGCTTAACATCTTCGGATTCAATTATTAGTCTTTTGACTTTCAAAGTCTACGCGATTGCTTGGAATTAAATTTTTATGGGCCTAAAATTAAAAGCCCAGTCACGTCGAAGAATTACAAGTTCAATTAGAAGCCCAGTCACGTTGAAGAATTACACTTCAATTATAGAAGCCCAGTAAGGCGGATGCCTGATTCTCGAAATAACTTTGAATATAACTATCCCCGTACAACAACTTTGAGTTACTTTTTTTTTTGGATTACCAAATTTGTGTTCCTTAATAGTCTAATGTAGCCCTGAGCATTTTGAAGAAAGATACTGAGAGAACATTTAAAAATTATATATATATATATATATATATATATATATATATATTTCAATTTTTCAAAATTTTCCAAAGTTTTTTCAAAGTTTCCAAAGTTTTTCAAATTTTTCCAGAATTATATGAAATTGTTTTCCAAACCTTTATTCAAATGGTTAATAATCTAAGAAGAGATTTTAGATATGAGAATTTCTGGAGCCATTTCCATTACTGAAACTTCTCATCCTATTTGCTATTGAATTTCTTGATAAAAAATTATTTTCAATTCCTAAATATTGATTCTTTACATATATCCGTAAATTTCTGTTTCAAATTTTGAAATGCTCTGGCCTTTGTTTAATATACTGGTTGAATATAATCATTATATTTTTGGTAAAAAAAACAAGAAAAAAATCATGCATTAATGATGAATCAATGACTTATATTTTTATTTATCACTTAATTCAAGATGTTTTTAAATTTGAAAAGCAGAGTATGTATTTGGAAAACAATACAAATTTAATATTTAAAAAGAAAAGATGGAGATGGGAGAGGGATGTCTTGTCTGAAAGAGAAAATTGTGAAAGAGACAACGGAAGTGAATTCTCACATTTAGGTAACAAGATCGCTATTGTTACACAGTTGCATGCAATAAGAAGCCTAACGACGTCCCTATTTTGATTAGCTTCCCACTTTCTGATTTTAACTTTGTTAATCGTTGTCATGATTAGATATTTAAGTGACTTTTAAATTATATAAACTTAAAAAAGGTAAGATTTTCCCAGCTCAGTGGGAAAGGTCAACCCATCTGCATCTAGTCTACTAATTCATAATTTTCTATAAGATTCTGTCGGACCCTGTCTTGTGGCCATCGTTGCATTATCTTATTTTCCAAAATCCCACGAACTATGCGCAGATTGTTTACTTATATAATGTAACATTACTTTTATTTCGAACATTTTGATAAATTCAATTGCTGCATGATTAGTAAACACGTGGCTCTGTTGATCTCAGCCTAGACTCTTTTTTCACTCTTTATTGGCTGTAACACCACTTTGATAAGCTCCTTAATCCTATGTTTTATGATTCCCCTAATCAAGCTCCTCGTCTCATAAATAATAAAATAATCAATCAATCAAATGACCACCCTAACCCATAATAGCTGCACTTTCTCTTATAGTTTCTTTATCTGCAATCCGAAAAAGATATCATTATAAAAATGTATAAAATAGAAAGTTTGATCCTTTAAAATGCACAAAAAGAAAATAACTGTTGACTTATTGAAAAACATATATATATACGAATAAAATTGTCCTAATTTGCTATCATTTTCCAAAAAAACATATATGGGAATATTAGAAATGCATAAAAAGAAAAAAATAGATTGAGGCCAGGATTTGGAATTGGACATAATAGCTCTCCCTCCCATTGAAGGGGTAAGTTGTTGATTGTAGCTTTCGTTTTCAACATGCATAGAGAGCGACCTTCACTGCTCTAACGGTAACACAGGCTTTATGAAAATTGGAAAATCCAACACCGAATCTTTGTAACATTTTTTAGTGAAGTGGACAAATAAAGCATTTAGTATTACTCATTATCAACGCATCACAGCATGTGAAGGCGCAATTCCTCCAAAATACAAATTACAGTTCATAATTTAACCAACTATAGCGTTGTTAATTTCAAGCACTTAATTGCAGTATTATAACAGCCTAGTTAAGTATTTAACCAGCATGAATATATAAATTTATATACTAATGAGAATTAATTATTGTATCACTTGATTTTTTAGAAAATTGAATCAACTCATATTGCCTTTTTCTGTTCAAGTTGACCAGTTATAGATAAAAGACAAAAAAAAAGTGTGAGATAGTGGGAATTTACCGAAATTATTGAAAATATGGGTAAACATTGATTATCGTTCTTGATGTATATAAGAAAACTGGCAAAAGGGAAGATAACAACTAATGATTACTTGATGCGATTTGTATATATATATATATATCTTGGTTTTGACTTAAGCATCTGCGATCGATTAAGTCATGTGTATACCAAAGTCAAGAAGCAAGTCAACTCACTTCAGTTTACATCACATATAATTTTCTATATATGATAAATCTAACTCGTAAGACTTTATTTTATGAATCTATTTTGAGAAGATGTGCTTCAATATGTTATGACTTCGGGTGAATTTAGATGAACTCTTAAAACGTGAAATAAGACAGCCAAATTGTGGTGAAAAGAATTTTCTTTACGTTAATTGTATGACTAAATAATTACAAATCCTAAGACATATTTATAAGTCTCAAAATCTAATATCAATATGAATAAAAATTATCAAAACATTTCATTTCTATTATATCGTATTTTCGACTCGTGGTTACGATCGAGCAAAGCACCTTTAACAGTACATATTGATTAAGTCACTTTGAGCTTAATAGTAATAAGATGTCGGGCCAACAAAGAATTGAAGAAATTTAAAATATACGCATATATATATGTATATCAGTTTTGTGGTTATGTACATAAGTTTCATATAATTATATATCACTAGATGTGTGTTGATGAGAAGAAAAAGTGGAAAAGAAGAAAGCGGATGAGAAGGGCTTCAGCCTTCAACTTCACATATATTCGTCAAAGCAGAAAATAAAGGGGGACAAATTCAGAGAATATAATTTATAGATTTTCAAGCCTTATAATATATGTTTGCTACAAGAATTATATGTCTTGAAAAGTGATTGGAACTTGGTTCCGTATCATGTCTCTACTCTCCACTCTCTCTCTATATCTACACTGCCTTGATACACCCTATCAATCTGCTTTAATTTGTAGACAGTATTCTCTAGCTCCGCACCTATCATTGCAAGAAGAATTATGTGCACAGCTTATCATGTTTCTGTGTTTTGTTATTACGACCAATTAATCCGCATTATTCTTTATATCCATTCATATATAAGCATGGAAAAGATAGAAAAGAAGGCCACGAGCTATGTTACGTTAAGTCATTCGTCTTATGATTAAAATTACATCACATATTCCTTAATAAACATTGGTTCCATGATTCCACTAGTTAATTAATCTTTTATCGAGACACCAATTTATTCGAATCGTAAAAGGTGTTGTTTGCCATAAATAATCTCAACAATCTTTTTAACCTCCCTCAAAGAATCATTTTTTTTTTGGGTTTTCAGTTACGCTTTAAATTACTGTAAAAGCTAAAAGTTTTTCTTATTTACTTTTCTCTTTTTAAATACAGTAATAAATTAAGAAACAAGAATAACTTGCTCTTGTACTGAGATCGCTATTGGCTGAAATTATTCCCACGTCATGATCAAGTGAAGTTCTTTTATTTATCTACTAGGCAGAATCTTCATGTTCATTAACCCCATGAATAATTAAGTACATTATGATGATGATAAATCTATCATAAAATAACTAAGCTGCTTAAAATTAAACTAAACTAATCGATCAATTTTTTTAGCTAGCGACATTAATTAATTGATCCGGTAGTAAAGTAAATGCGAGAGGTAGTAGGATCAGAAGCTCCATGTGTTTGGATGATGAGCATCTCCAGGAGCGTCCAATTCACAAGGATAAGATATCAGATTAGACATTGCTTCGTGAAGCCATCCATCGTCGTTCTCCATCTGCTAAAAAATGGGATGCAATATTGGTTAATTAGTTTTACAATTGATCAATAATATACTGTTTTGGAGTAAATAATATGAATTAATAATACCTGGATTAGATAGTCGTCTGATCCAGAAAACATGTCTTCGTCTTTTTCAGAATGGTTGTTGTGATTCTTAGAGATGTGAGATTGTTGTTCACATGTGTCATTGTTTCTAGCAAATCGTCCTCGAACACGAACACGCCGGTCAGCTAGGGTTTTACGACATACATACTGCATATATACTGTATTATTAAAACTCTCTTTCATAATTCATGAACATATAAAAAAGGAAGATATAATAATTAACTAAATAAGAATGAGTGTATATATACGTACCTTGATGGTCTTATTGAAGTTGCGTTGGTTCTTCTTCTTCAAGTACCTCATGATTCTGTCTTTACGCTCTTCAACTGAATAGCGTCCCACTTTTGTGTTCGGCTCAGCTTGTATCCCTCCTTCACTATTTCCCTGCTTCATACAAATATTTTCTTTAGTTTCGTTTATGATGAATAATAATATCCATTTAAGATAATATTTAAACGTGCATATATACCCAAGATTGTTCTCCAGTGGAAGGACGGAACAAGGGCTTGATCTCCGGTGAAAAGCCGTAGTATTCTTGATCTCCACCATGATAATATTGTGTGGCATTATTCACTCCCATTTTCTGGTAGTAGTTGTTGTACTCCGGCATAGAAAGGTCAGAAGTCCCAAAAACTTGGGGTAAAAATGTGGATTCTGGGTGAGAAGATGTGTTGAAGGAGCCGTAACCGTCGTCGAAGTAATTGGATAGAGCTGAGACGTCAGGACATGAAGAAGAGCCGTGAAACTGCGAAGAAGTCTCGCCCGAAAATGTGAAATCGGCGTAGAACTGAGGAAGAGATGATGCCATGATGAGAGAAACAAGTTTTTGTAAGTTTGGGGTTGTTTGGGAGGAAATGAGAGTGTGTGCAAGTGTGTATATATATAGAGATGAGTTTGTGTGGGATGTTATAAGTTTTTGGGTTCGGGCAGGCTGACCGTGATACAAAATTGGGATGACCGAACACACCAGACTTGCAGTTAAATTACTGAGACTCTGCTCTGTTAATAACTTCTTAACACTCTCTTTTCAAGCTGTCAAGGCCTCTTTATATTCATTCATTTTTTTACCTTGCACATCTTGATTATTACCAGCTCATTCTTCCTTTTTTATGTTTTAACTGTTTCTATTTTCGTATTTTTCACTTTTCTTTCTAAATTCGTCCGCCTATCTTTTTTTTTGGATTGATTTTCCGCTTAGTTAAGTTAATTTTTTTTCTAACTTCTTATATTATGAGTTTCAATTCTAAACCAAAAATATAACAAATCAACAATCCACAATGGTGGCAAATTGAAATACTGATACATCAAAACATTATCATAAGTTTTTCGCTAATTTATTTACACATAGTTAAATTATATATCCTCTTTCTTATACGTCCATTACTTTTTAATTAACATAATTCTTTATAGACTTCAACATATTAAACGACAAATATTTTTTAATCTTATAGGTTATGTTAATGTATATATATTTCCAGATGGATGCTTATTCGATTGGCAGGTGTGTGACAGATTGGTAATGGTGCAACTATAAAAGTCTATAATGTGAAAATTCAAATTAATCTGAATTATAAACTAATGATACAGTAAATAAATATGTAGAATGGTGAAACGTTTGATCATGGAGCACAGCCGAATAATAGTTATCTAATTTAAGCCACACCATTTGTCCTCAGCTGCCAATGTTCTTGTCTCATCTTTTTCATAAAACAGAAAAAAAATGAGAATTTTATAAAAAAATGAGAATAAATGTTATCGCGTTATTGCAAATGGCCGTACAAAAACACGCGCTATGAAAACTACATAAAGGGAAACCCTACCCCTAGCCCCAGAATCTTAACATGTTCTTCTAATATTTTGTACCATTTTAAATTATTAATTACTCCAAGTACAAAACATCCCCCACGACTTCAGAATCCACCCTCTATTCTTTTATTGTATAATTTATTCACGAGATTGGCTATTAACTTAGATCTGTGACTACTCACCCCCTCTTTCCACATTTCAATTGATAGACTTTACTTACAGAATAATAGTGCTATTGCACAACCATGCATGCTCCTATCTTTTGATTATGCAAGTTTTGATATCTAAACGCTGGTGGCAAATGTTATAATTTTACTAATTACCGAAACCCAAATTTGATCCTTCAAACAGATTCAACCATTCTACTACCACGAGTTGTTGTTTTTTAGGATAAGAACAAGAAAATGAGATCATGCCAACAATCAAATAAGCCTAGTGGAGGGATATATATGAGATCATAAGCATAGTTGTTAAATACGAAGGACCGCCTCCAAACATGTTCAGTGAGATAGGAGATTCGAAGAAAGATGATGGATGGGTCATGACATGACTGAATATGCATTCAAAGATTAAAGTTAGACATGTTTTCTTTCCTTTTATCTTGTTTTCTGTGAATTAGTACGACTGCACAATATTAGATTCTCTTTCCATGATCTTCTTAATTTCAAACTCGTAGAGTAGAGTAGACAATCAAATATTATGTGAGAACAAAGAAGATTTTCCAAATATCTCGAACTATATCATAACTATATGTCATCTATTGTAACGTAATAAAATCAACTTGAAAATTTGGGTATTAATTATTAACAAATTGCTTTGCATACATATGTATATATAGGATATGATCTACTTCAAAATTATCTACTATATACCATCCTATCCTATTAATTGATTCGATTATGCCCTCAAAAAAAAAAAAAAAAACTCAGCAATCTTAAGGAATAGTTAATTATCAATATATATCCGAAGTTCTGCGTCGTCGCGTTTTTTTCTTCAAAGTACCGATACCTTTTTATTAACTGGTATATATAATTATATTTTGTGTCTTTCTATTGGCTTTTCGTTCAAAGTTCAAACTCAAAAAGTTGTTCTCGGAAATCTTTCTTTCATGTGTTCTGTTGAGTTAAAGTGAAACTGATATCTTAGTTCGATCTTTGTTTGTAATCTAAAAAGATTCTTAACTTTTACTATCCTACACCGAAAAGAAGTAAGCATTCATTTTTTTTCTCCAAAGTAAAGCTGATCTATAAAGTAAATAACTCTTAGAAAATGTATTATAAACTGTCATAAGATATCAAAATGTATATATATATGTGTGTTGTTAAAACAGAAGAAAGAAGGTTTTCAGTGAAGATCCGAGGGAGAGAAATGAAAGAATTGGATGAATGAAAAGAGAAAAAAAAAAAAAAAAAACACTCAAAGTGAAATTATGCAAGTTGTTGGTGCATGTTGCCTGAGAAGTGAATCTCAGATATATATATGTTCCCTTGAAGAACAATAAATTAAAGAGGAACCATGGAAGTTTTGGTTCTTATTTTACAGAAAATTTAATCCACTTTTGAAGAGTATTCTTGTCAGAATTGCATTTTCTAATGTTTATGCTGCCAGAAATAAATAAAAGAAAAAGTAAACAGGTAGCTAAATCTTGAGTTTAAAGATATGTCCTGATTTTGTTCTACATATTAACGGGTTCGAGTTGCCGCCCAAACATTATTATTTATTCCTAGAAAATTGAATACCAAGTTTCTGCTCGTTGCTCATAGTTTCTAACAGAGAGATCAATGAAGAAGAGGGAATATGTTTGTTATTAGGTTCTTGGAACTAAAAAAATGTTATAGCTAGCAGCTTTGAGTTTGATACTGAATCATTAGCGACATGCATCATGAACCATTTCAACAACAATCCATACTATGTGATATGAAAAAATTCACAAAAGTGCAAAAGATTAAGATCATAGAGTGATATGAACAGAGCAAAATCATGACTGATCTATCATCCACCCCTGAGTTAGTTTCATGTTCATGTTCAAGCGGAAAAAAATATAAGAATAGTTATGTTAGAAACTCAAATTTGATAAACAGAGTTTGTTGATTGAATAATCTTTGTGATAGAGATGATTAAAGTGAAAAATAAGTTTTCTCACTATTATTCATTCAATCTTGAAATGATTGAAAAAAAGAAGAAGCAAACATGGAGTTACGTACTTGAGAACCTAGACATAATTAAATAGACATTGATAATGCTAGATAAGATAAGACAATGACCTTTTGAGAAATCAAATAAGAAAGTATCTAGAAGCGATCAATGATCCTGAGCAGAGCTTGAGTCAACGCCAAGTAAACTTCCGTGTGGTAACGGAAACGTGAGGGCAAATTGATATTGAGTGTCACGAGACTGGCACGGCACGAGGCCGGAGGAGCCTCCACCGTCATGCTGACGTCATGCGCAGCCTTGTCGTAATCTCCGGCTATCAAGTGAGCGTCTACCTCTCCCACGCCACGCTTAGCCGTCGCGTAACCCAAACCACACTCTTTCAACGCGGCTGCAGCCTTGGGATTCCGGTGGTACTTCAAGGCCAACGTGGAAGTGCTGTTAGTGAGCGTGAGGAGGTGAGAGTTGACGCATCTGAGGATGATTCGAGCCAGTCCGACTTGGTCCGCTTCTTGAGAAGTTGGGTCTGATCTCAGACAGCGAAGGCATAAGGTGGGATTGTCGGAGTTGTGGCATTGTTGCATCATTAGCTCTTCGTTGGCTCTGGACATTACCGATATTGTCACTAGTGTGGTGAGGATAAGAAGTTTTGCTAGCAGAGAAGAAGATACCATCTTTGTGTTTTTTCTTACTAGTCTTTTTCACTTTTTGGTAAATGTTACCGTTTTTGTCTACGGTCTTTGGTCCTTAAGTGCTGTTATTAATTTGTAACGTTCGAAAGTAGAAATAGTTTTTTACTATAATTCCATTGGGTGCATTATGCTTGTTGGTGACATGTGGTGAAAGCGTTACAAGATTAAGCACAACAAAACGTGAGTGGTGTGTTGTGTTCCTACAAAATGGTTTATTATTCCCACTTAGTATTCGTTTGGTTAAACAGATCAACTCTAGTATATCGTGGGCCATTTTATGTACAAGCTTAGAGATTAGCAATAAGCGTTTATGGGCCACCTTATGGCCCAATGGGCCAATTTTTAAGAATCTCTAAAGAATTTAATAGCATCCCAACTATCGCATGTGAAGGCGAGACGGGAGCCGTGCCGAGCCGTCTTTCGCTAGATGACCGTTAGGCTCACAGGACAAATCTGTAAATTTACATATATTTTGAAAAAGAAAAAAAAAACACGAAAAGAGCCGTTAGCAAAGAAAGAGCCACACGTTTCGGCGCTTTATTAATCAGATGCGCATCTTTCCTCTAGAAACCACAACTCTTAACGCTTCTCTAACTCTGTTTTGTCTATTGCATTGCTGCTTCCATGGCGTCAGATCAGAGCACGAATCCTCCGATCATGGAGTCAAAGACCAGACACCCTCTTCACCAGATCGCCGACACGCCAACACACAAGCTTCTCCTGAAACAATGGCTCAAAGAAGAAGAGCTCATCCTCAGCCGCGTCTCCCACAAAGAATCTCAGATCGATTCCGTTAGACGAGAGATCACTCAGCTCTACATCTTCTTCTTCCTATTCCACTCCATATCTCTGCTACTCCTCTTCCACGCTTCCGCTGCTGCTGCTTCATCCGCCTGTAAGAGATCATGGATCCCATCGCTCTGTGCTCTCCTGTCTTCGCTTGGGATCATCTGGGCCGTACGGTACAAATCTGAAGTGGAATCTCATCTTGAGAAGCTATTGGAGAGGGAGAAAGAAGATGCGAAGCTGTTGCGTAAGTGCGTTGAGGAGTTGAAGAAGAAAGGTGTCGAATTTGATTTGCTCAAGGAAGTGGACGCCCTTCGCAGAGCAAAGAGCTTGAGGGTTGAGTCTAAGGCTGTGAGGAAATGGTCTGCGAGGGATTTCGTCACGCTCTTCTTCTTCTCTGTTTCCTGTTTGGTTCTCGCAATGATTAGGCTCATTCTCTGCGACTAGATTGTGTTATCTTTTGCTCTTTTGTTTTTCCCTTTCTTATACTTTTCGATTCTGCAGAATTCTCTTGTTTCTGCAATTTTTTAGTTTTCTTTGAGATAATAAAGAAGAAAAAAACATGTTTGATCCTCTACTTCAATTCTGTCAAATTATTTTGCTATGTTTCAAGTTGTTTGTGAAGCCAAAAAGAAGGGAGCCATATAAAAACATCAGATACTTTGCTATGTTCGTATTGAGTACAGATATATATACTAAGATCCAGTTGAAGATGTCCAACACAAAATTTGATCATCTTCAATATGACCTGAAAAATAAAAATTAACGTACTTCTTTTGTTTAAGACGGACTCAATTCTGGAAAATTTGATATAATTTCGGATGAGTTTCAAGTTGTTTTTAAAGTAAAAAACAGAGAGCTTGCCATGTGGGGAAAAATTACTACACTACAGAAACTTGTCTTGTCTATTCGTCTTGCGACTTAGTTTTCTTCTTCTTTTTCTTCTTGCTGTGACCATTATCTGTAGTCAATTCCTCTTCTACTGATTTGGTTTTCTTCTTCTTTTTCTTTGATTTCTCCTCTTCTTCTTCTTCTTCCTCATCCTTCTCCTCTGTCTTTCTCTTCTCTTTCTTCTTTTTCTTCTCTGAGACCTCCACGGCCTTTGTTTCTCCATCGTCTAAAAAGGAGAGAACACCCATCAAACAAACCGTTTAACCTCAAAAGTTGAGAGAGAATGTAATATACCTTTATTCTCAAGATTTTCCAGCACTTCTTTCATAACGTCCACATTCTTACGCGGGGCAATACCCTTGTCGTAAAAGTCTAGTCGTTCCTCCACTTGTTCCCGAAGTTTCTCACCGAAAGCTGTAGTGCTGCCATCTGTATAAGAGATCACCACAATTGATTTATAGTTAACACACAACACATCAACTCACTACATACCAAAGACACTTATTCAGGGCACTCAAGATTTTTACCAGCGAAACAATCGATCCGGGAAGCAATGGAACACTTGTTTGCGAGGTAACGAGCAATACGGCCCTTGTTTTTAGCAGATGCACGCCCGATGAATGAAGAATGGAATATTAGACCGTACTTGGGTGTGTTTCCACGTGTTTTCAGCGCCCTGAATTTGACACAACAGTCAGTTACTGCAGTACAAGTAAGTAAAGTTGCATAGCAAATAAAAAGCATGAAATGCACCTGAAAAGTGCTTTCTCAGCACCAAGAATCTGGAGAGTTGAAGATGGGCACTTGGCAAGATTTGTCAGACTTCCCGCATGTGAAATCAACCTTGCCCCAACCATCTCTCCGATCAAGGCCGCCAAATTTGGAGCAATGTCACTCATTTTAGCAACAAGGTAATCATAGAGCTTCTTTCTGTAATCAGCTAGGTCCATAACTCTCTGAGCAAAGGTCTGCACATTGATCAAATCAACTGGTGATAAATCCTGGCCTGCAAAGAGGGAAAACAAGAAATGTCTTAGAGCAAGAGAGAGATTAGATATAATGAAAAGCTCATGACTTTCAGAGAACAAGCTTCATCAGATTATTACCCATAGATGCTTTTCCAGCTTCAACGACCTCTTTTGCCTTATCTTCATCCCCAAGGACTTCAGTAAGCATAGGGATGTGCTCTTCAGACAACTTTGACTTGTCCTCAATAACCTTTGAAACTCGGGCATAAAGGTAGTTGTCATTGACTATCTTGACGAGCTCGGGGAAATGCCACGAGTACCATTCTCTGCAAAAACATAATATAAGCTGCTCGGAACCATTTTTCTTACGTTAACAGACATAATTTGAAAGGTATAACAACAAAACAAACCTGACTCTCATGGAAAAGGAATTGATATCCTTATCAAGCGTGTCGAGCAGGAAAATGGCTTGAATAACCATGTTATCCACCCGGTTAACATTGAACTTCACCTTTGCTCTGCTGTAGCTGTGAGCTAATCCAAGTTGCGCTTTTTCCAAATCACCAGGCTACATTATTAGAAAAAAGTGACACTTGAGCATCCGAGCATGAATTGCGAAAAAGGAAATACAAGGGAGAGAAAGGTAGGTTAACTCAAAATTTCACACCTTTAGGTCCTTGATGAACCTATCAAAATGCTGGCGCACACCTCTAAGGAGCTCATGAACGAACTCGTTGCTCTGGCAAGGAATTTTTGTGGCTTCAAAGATGCAAGAGCCGATTTTTGGCTCAGACACTCCTAAGCTAAACTTGGGAGTTTTGCCTTCCTTCACTTTCGGAAGATTCAACTCCAGAAAACTTCTCAGCTCATCACTCATATACCCTTCAAGTTTCAAGGTAAATCCAAAGCTAATTATCATACCAAGACAGAATAGATCAAGCTTATCCTAACTGTGTTAAAAAGTTTAAACTCAAAATCGAAGAGAAGAACTATGTAAGAGCTCGATTTCTAACGAAAACAAGGAAAGACAGGTTCGGGAAAATATAAGTAGAAAGAGCTCAAATTTAATGGGGAGTTACCTTCAGAGACGGCGTTGATTTGGTTGAGAGCATCGAGTGCAGACTGAGATGGGTGGAAAGCAGTGAGCTGAACGACCCGCCCGAACCGACTTAGGTCCGAGACAGAGCTTCGAACCGCCTCCGTGTTCTGTCCGATTTCATCGAGGCCATGTACCTCGAACAGGCCGTACCCGGAAGATGACTCGTACAGAACATACATTGCCATTGTACAGATAAGCTAAAACCCTAGCCGTCTCTTTAAAATTGAAAGCCAAATATTTATGCAGCTTTCGTTTTGGAGAAGAATCAGAGAAAGTAGGGTTTTAGGTTATTTTGCAAGCAAGAGGATGACTTTTCCCTCGTGTTAATTCCATGGGCCTGGCCCATTAAAGCTTTGGGCATTTTAATATTTGGATCCTCTTTCCATTTTGATAAGAATCATAAATCAATAAAATCACTCTCGTCGAAGATGCGACAAAATCCTCCATTAGTTGGGTTTGAGATGGGCTCACTTTCTCACTTCTTTACTATTTAGTATTGGGCTTATTAGTTGGGTCAGACTCTTATTTGGTTCAGTTAAAGTTAAGTTTTTATTTGAAAATTGGGCCTTTAAAGCATTTTATAAGAAATTTACATTCTTAGGCGATTTCAATAGTAGAAAAGGCAAAAAAGAACAACTAAAGAGACAAGATGGGAAAAGCAAACGATAATCCAACTTTAATCAAAACACGAGCACACGACCGACCATTAAGATGTCACAAAAAAAAACAAACAATTATCGCATTGTCAGTCTAAAATAATGTATACATGAATGAAGAAATAAAAGTTATAGTAATGCTTAGTCATAGAAAGGATGTAAAGTAAGGTGACGAGTCATAAAATCGTCATATCGATTACCAAAAAGTTTTGAAAAAACATAAAGACAAAGGTGGAGCCAAGAGGGCAAAGAGAGTGATGTCAGTATACCCTAAAAGCTAAGACCAATGTGGGCACCCTCCCACTTTGAAATTGAATCATCTCTATGGACCACACTATTGAAAATTATTGCATTTCTAATTTTTATATTTCCGTACTTGTCACTCTCTGTATTTCATTAAGAAAATGTAAGCATATTAATGTTATAAAACACGGAAAAGTAGGAGCAAGAGTGTCGTGTGGATGTCCTGCGTACGGCTGGTTGTCTCTTTTAAGGTCGGAGTCAAACATTTTGAATGTCTTTGGTACTTATGTTCGTGGAAACTCTATTAGCCATTGCTCTTCCAAAAGATTTTTTTCGTTTATTGTTTCACAACCAACCAATTAATATTCAATGCGCAGAGAGATATAGGGGGAATGAATAAAATGATCTGTTTTCTACAACCATTTAAAGAAGACCATTACTATTTGTTAGAACTTTCAATGTCTGTAAATGTCATGCACGCACCACAGCCGCATTCAATACTTATTTTACAGACTCGTCTTCTTGATTTTACATAATGTTGTGTAAGTCTTTGTCTTTCAACGACAGTATATTTCAAAGATTCTTGTAATAAATGGTTGTAAATAAAAGGTGAAATGTATACAGAGAAGAAAAAATAATAATAACAAAGTCACTTGACTTGATGGAAGAATTTTGAGATGGAAGAATTTTGAGAAGGAAGATATGAAACTATATTAAATTTATCAATTGAGTTGGATATTGAGGTATTCACATTTCAACCAAAATTCAACCAATCTTTTACCAATGCAAATTAGCATCATACAAAGTAAGTAGCATTTAAGAATCAAGAGTCAGACTAGTGTGATGATTAAATTAAGAAACTTAAGTAGAGTATACGATGGTTTACTTATGTTTTCCCCAAACCGTATAAGAAGGTTTTTATCAGATATTTTTTAGTTGACAATTGATAACTAAAAAACAAACAGAAGGCGTATTTAATTTATAATTAAAATTTGAAGTACTTTCTATTAAAATAAAAAAATTACTGTTTAATTTTAAAATTTAGTATTAGTATTATTGATTTTGTGATTTTAAAATATACTTTAAAATTTATATTTATAGAAATATTATAAATAATGGATTTTAAAAGATTTGATGTAATTTTAAGATGCTTTGTGTAATTTTTTAGTTCAAAATATAAAATTTTAAATTTTGGAGTTTTAGATGAAATATTAGAATGTTTTTCTAGAATCATAACAATTTCTGTAATTCAAATAAAATAATTTATTTTTAAAAATTAAATTATTTAAATTTCTCTCAAATACTAGTCAATAGAACCTTCAGAATATTGTTTTCGACGACCAATATACTATTCAATACAACCTTCTGAATATTGTTTTCGACGACCAAACAAATTAACCAAATATAAATTTGGAGTGAGAAAAAAAAATTAGAAAATAGAAAAAAGAAAAAAAAAAAGATAAGGGGACGGCGTGTAACGGGCAATTGTGATAGTGGAGAATAGGTCCCACACTTTTCTTTCTTTAATTTTATTTTTATCCCATTTATTAAATTTGTGAAGAAAAGTCACGTTGGTTTGTACGGTATGACACGTAAGAGAGAAAATAAAAGAAGTTGGGGGTGGGTAGGTTATCCTGTACGACTGCACCGTACGGATATTTTTATTCATTTATTTGTATTAATTCAAATTAATTCCACCAAAACTCCTTTCACGTGACTCCATCTCTATATTACTACTATTTACTTCTTCACTCTACCACTTTGATTCAATGCTTTTACGACTGTATGCTTACCAATCTAGTAAACTTGACTGCTTATGTGTTTAAAACAAAAAAAAAAAACAAATCTGAAAGGTGAAACTAGAGTTAGCATCATCAAGTAATTAGTTAGCATTAAGAAAAAAAGGCTTAGAGCTAAGTGTATGAATAAATATAGAAGCGGTGACATACTCATTAATGATGCAATAGCGCGTACCGCGTTACAGCTAACCAATCAGAGTGAAGTTTCAAGCTGTTGACGTGTACCTCAATGATTGGAGGTAATGCCTCCTTAGTAGTCTTCTAACCTTTGCCGTTGGAGGAATATTCTCTCCTCTGTGTTTTTTGCTTAGACTAATACGTTTGATTATCTGTCTACCTATTTCTTAATCACTTCCCTTTTCTTTCTCCTCTTTTTTTTAATATTTGAGCATCAGATGCTTCTTTCTCTGCATATCTTTTATATTTAATATCTATCTGTTTATGTTTTATTATCTTATTCATTTTCATAATTAAATTATCAACCAAAGTATCAATGAGCAACTACCCATCAGGAAAAATAACCGATTAATTGCATAATTACAAATAGAGCAGATAAATAAATTGTCAGTTTATATATGCAATGCATAGATTTGATAAGTTTTCTATTAAATGAGTAAAAATACAGCAGATAATTTAGTAATTATTACCAAATTGAATCAAAAATATTACGAAACATAGAGGTTCCACGGAAACTGAAGAATGAGTCGTAAAGAAATAAACTACTTGAGAGCTTGTTATAATTTTGTAGATACAGTACTACTCTCCACTCGACCTAATTGCTTCTTTGCTTTTATTATTTCCTTTTCAATGAATTTCTTACAATCTGAACGGCTTTATCAACTAGAATCTGATCTATCATGCATCAAGGTACAATTCTAATTGTGGTAAAACTTCAAATTAACTACGTGGGAGTTCGAAATTTATAAATTAAGGCATTCTAAAGATGCATGGCAGTATTATAATATATATAACTATACGTAGTACGAGACTATTTTAGTTTGATTAATCCATATGCATGTGTCATAGTTATATTATAGGTATAAAATTTAATAAAGTTAGGAGGCTAAAGGGGTCTAAAGTTGCCACCCCCAAGTTGAGTAAGGGGACACACACTTTTGATAACCAGAGAAAATTAGGTCACATCATATCCTTGTCTTTAAAGTTCTAATCTTTACAGAATGGAGATTGATCCTATACAACAATCCTGCTTTACCTTTTCTTTCTTTAACATACACACACATGGTGATGGTCTTTCATGATATACACGCACGCATTACAATGACGCTGTATAATACTGATAACTCCACGCGCCAATCTTTTTTGAAAAATAATAGAATATGGGAAATAGATATATGTAAAAGTCATTGCATAGTAAATATGGGAAATATCAGTTCTCAAAGTCCCATCATAAACCTATACTTAATTTGTCATAATAATTAAGGGTTTGAGTAAACTGCATAGTCGGATGCTTCTTCTAGAGGCTTACAAGTTATCTATCTTCAACATTATCGTGTCGTCTATCGTCATATATGACTCACTTCTCTGTCGATTGGTTCAATCAAGACGTTACTATAGTGTACGTAGTCTCTGCTTTAGTTAATTATCACAAATTATATATGTACGTGAATAGCTTTGTGTTTATATTGTGAAAGTGATAGATTTATGTTTACACCATGAAAATGTATTTTGTTAGTTTTTTTATTAGTTATGATCTGAAGCTAATAGACTATAGTGGGTGATTATAATGAATTAGTTTTTGAAAAAAAATATAGTACATAATGGAAACTTACAAGTAACTAAATTTTGTTTTAGTTTTCAATGATGGTTACGTGAGGGTCTGAATATGATCAGAAAAAAACAAAATGAATAATGAAGTCTTTTAAGTCGTTGAGGGTGAGTATATATGGACCTAATTCTATAATCTGACTTTCAAACAATTCATTATATCACACAAATGGTTTATACTTAATCACTTGGTCCAAGTTCTAGAAGCCCGATAAAATTCAACAAGGGGTTCTCAACATAAACTTTTTTTAAAAATGAAATAAAATTAATTTTAGTGGGTAAATATCTCAAGAAACACAACCAATAAAATAATTAATACTTTTTTTTTTTTATGTTTTGGAGATATATACTCTTATGCATTATCGGAAATGATACATTTGAATTTGTAATTTTTCCATTCAGAATTATTTGTTATCCATCTTTGGTTTAAGTATTTTAAATTTATTATAAATCTCCCTGTTAGACCATGATAAAAATCATTACCTAGATTATACTATTTTTTTTTATGATAATTTTAGAAACGAATGACGGTATATGTAAAAGCTAAAATATAGTTGAAATAAATCCGGATGAGAAGTTAAATAATTAAAAAAAGTAGTTACAAAATATGCACTTGTTTAGCCAAAAGAAGAAGAAAATACGGCACTTGCCGAGAAAGTTTGACTAAACCTCGAAAACGATCTGAGACCAATGTTCGTTTAACAAAGTTCAATCAAACTTCCTCGTCTCTTTTATATATTCGTTTTTTCTTCTTTTTTTGGGTTTTTTTATGACTTTAAATGGCGCCCAAACGTAAAAGAAGTTCCAAGTTAACATGACGCCCGAAGATAAACGATTTCATGCATGCATGAAGGTGGCGTATCGAGGCTTTGTATCCCGTTGCCATACGTACGTATATTTAGGATTAGCGAAGGAATGTTGTTAGCTCTACATAATCGAGGATCAGAATCTGTGGAAATAAAAAATATATGGAAGTATATCTAAAGCAAGTTTTGTTGTTGTTGTGTGTGTATCTAAAGCAAGATATATATTGATTGAACATATATGCTTATGTTGAATTGTGGTGAATATATTGGCCTCTTGTATTAATCACTTACCAGTTATCAGTAATAATGTTGTTGTTTTTATTTCTGATAACTACTTAACCAGTAATTTTCTTACTGAATTGTGGTGAATATATGTTTTTTTATTTATAAATATCATTTTGTTAATGTTACAACATTGGGAAGATATATTTTGAGTTGCTAATGACCCTCGTTTATCAATAACCAAATATACTAAAAATACTTATATCTCTTATTTTGTTGGGTCGAAAAAGACCTATACCAACACCAATTATTCAGAATACATAATTAATTTATAATAAGACTTTATTTTAATTCTGTATTATCTTAATAAATCCAGTTTAGGATAATAGAGGTTTGTTACTGAAATCCAAACAAATATAAATCTGAGAATAATAATCTAAAGAATCACAGTCATGAATAGAAACAGATTGTCATATAGTATATAAAATAAATAGTTATATCAAATAGATTTTCCTATTTGTTTATGAATTGGTTATTTATATTTTAAAATGGAGTCGTCTATAAGGTTTTTTTAAAATCCAAACAGTTTATAAAAAAAAAAAAAAATATATATATATATATATATATATATATATATATATATATTTCCTTTTTGTCAAATCGTTTCTCTTTTAAGTTTGAAAAATCAAAATTTTATTGTTGTTTTAAATTGGGAATATTTTTCTTTTTTAAAATGTCAGTCGAGAATTTCCGAGTAAAAGTGTACCTGGCAAGTACTCCTTCCACCGTACCCGACTTTTGAAAAGGAAATTCCAAAAGTACCCTCGCATCTATATAAAATCTCAACCCCTTTCCTCATTTTCCTCCAACGAAAAAATCTCCCCTTTCATTCATTCTCCAAGTCTCAATCAGTTTATCATCACTCTGCAAATCACAACCACGAACATGAAGCATCTCATCCGCCGTCTCTCCCGCGTCTCTGACTCCGCTCAGTACAGTCTCCTCCGATCCGACTCGCAGCGGCCGACCCGCCGTTCATCGGTGACTTCTCGCCGCTCGAAGAAGCATACATCCTCTGTTCCTGAAGGACACGTACCGGTCTACGTGGGAGACGAGATGGAGAGGTTCGTCGTGAGCGCGGAGCTACTAAACCACCCGGTTTTCATCGGATTGCTGAACCGGTCGGCTCAGGAGTATGGATACGAGCAGAAGGGAGTTCTGCAAATCCCGTGCCACGTTCTCGTCTTCGAGCGCATCATGGAGTCGCTTCGTCTTGGACTAGCGGTTCCGAGGGACCTGCAAGATGTACTCGGCGACGAAATGTTTGGTAGTTAGAGAGAGAAGATGGATCTGCTTGTTTTTAGTTCAGATACAGAGTTATACTTCGGTCGGTGTTCATGTACATAAGGGTATATAATTTTTTTTTTTGTTCGTCTTCTGGATTCGTTCGATCATGATGATAATTTTGAAATCCAAAATGTGGAAGGGGAAAGATGAGCGACAATTTAGGGCTTTTCTTTTCTTTTTTTAAAAAAATTGTTTGTTGCAATTTCCTAATTTTTTGGCCGGTTTAAGCATCGGTTTGAAACTCTTATTGAGAGATATGTATGGAAATTGCTTCGGTTTGGATATGAATGTAAGCTTAATTTCTGGGTTTTATTTATATGAGGAATATATTCCTGTTTTTTCAGTTCTTGTACCGATTAAGCCAAAAAAAAAAAAAAAAAAAAAAAGAGGGATTTGATGTTTCACCGAGATTACCGGAAGGGCAAATTGGTCAATGAGATGAATCTGGGTAATGCTATTCTGCGGCAGTTACTATAATAATACGTCTCTGTTACTCTGTAGTCCTTCTTACCAGTTTCTAACTCTTTACTTTTAGTTTTTGTTTTGTCGGTATTTTCTAAGTACGGTATAGTGCCAAAATGCACGGTAGCTACTGATAAATTACTGAATTTCCCATACAAGTTACAGAAAATCATGTGGGTTGCATTTGTAGTTCCATCCTCGCAGATTCAAACGCATTAATCCTCATGCCAAGTCTCAAGATCACGAAAACTATAGAAAAATTAACCATTTTTGTTTTTATTATAGAATCCCAGATCGCTTGTGAAAGAGCTGAATATTATTGTAGTTTGATGTGCATATATAGTAGTTACCAATGATTAAATCGTATTGGAAAATTTTCAAACCATTAATTAACTCGACCTAGCTAGACATAATTGATGAGCTCGCTGTAAAAACAAATATTATAATCCATTTATTAATGTAAATATGTCATCTCACTTTATTTGCATTTGAAGCATATATATGTTATGACCTTTTCAGGTAACCTTTGATTTGTGTTAATCAACCATAGTACCATACATATATATCAAAACACGCAGCACATGTGTATATATGCTTTACACGACCCGAGTGAACTACATGTGGAAGTTTAACTGTCCCACATCTATGGATTCTCAATGATAATATGTATCCATTAGTCTTCATAGTTTAATTAAAACAAATTATTGGTTGCGTGACCAATCTGAGCAAAGGTAATAATTGAGTTTGAAATTTCGTCCATTTATATGATTTCCCATGTTGCATCACCTGCAGCATCACATGCGCGTTATATCAAGCAGCAATTCTCAGTCAAATCATTAATTGTATGTTTCTTTTGTTTTGTTCTATTTATTGCCAATTAATACGTTTTTTATAATATATATACAACACTAAACTCGACTCGACTGATCCATATAGTCAAGGTAACCAGAAATTCAAAAGGTCGGTCGGTGTATAAACATTTACATCAATGTATATAGTTGATGTCAGATTTAATAAGTATATATTTAATTAATATAGTCAAAATCATCGATCCACATATGCCGATCCAAATCTTTGATTTCGTTGGAATAGTAATGTTCGAGATATCTTAGATCAAAGTTGTTTGATGGATATGAAAGTTTTCTGTTTTTCTTACATTTTTCTAATGAACATATTAATTATGATATTTATCCAAGTGTGAAACCGATTTTTTTTTTTTTTTTTTTTTTTTTTTTTTGCATGAGAAAGAAATGAACAAAATCATCAAGCATCTTTAATTCAACGGTAAACACAACTACGTAATCGAAACGACAAGAACTTATAATAAAAATGTCATTTCTTGATAATGCCATTAAGAATAAGGTTCGAATGACAACATGGTAGTACACAATTTTATTTAAAAAAGAAGATTCATAAATTGCAAGGGCATAGTAATAAGAAGCTTGGGCAGCTCATTTCAAGTATGAATGGGATTATGTTGCTTCGGAGGAAGCGACTGACCTCATGATTGAACCTCTTTCCTTCATTCGGGATCACAATTTGATTATACTTACTTAATTAATCATATCTCTTTAATAGATATAGTATTGTACTAATTCTTTCGCTCCGTGACACATAATATACGAAACGAAATAATATACTAGACATCCTCAATTAATTTTCTTCTGGTAAAAATGCAGTAATATACAGGAGTGAGCAACACTTCTATCACAAAATGTTTCACAAGACTACACAAACCGATAGTTATTTTTTCGAGTTTTATGACTAATTTTTTTATATGCATGTGCACATACTGCCTCTGCTTCTCAAATTTGATTTGTATAAATTTAAAGATCATGCATTTTAGAGAGTTGCACCATTTTTCTTACCTTGATTAGAAGCGATTGTTGAAGATTACATAATAGAATAACATTATTAACTTCGAGATGGGCTTCCGTCATTGAGCTGCATTTTAGAATCTCCCTTAGCAGGACAACTGTAGAACCCATTTTAGTTTCAAAGCCCATAAAGCCCCAAACTCGGCCCAAGATACTCTGGAGATGGAAAACTTGAAAATCTCGAATCTTCAATCTCTTGTTTCCAAACGAACATAAAATATTATGAAGCTAAATAATTCAAATTTTGTTTTTTCTTTTGAATGAAGATGATTGTCGGGCAGGCACGTGGAGACTTGAACAAGTTCAACGACGTCGTGTGTTCTGCACATAGAAGACACAACAGAAGCTCATATCACTCTTTGATCTAGTCAAATGAATAATTATAGGACAATTTGATGTTGGAAGGTATCATGCATTCTACTCTATCTTCTCTCCTCTCCACTTCACTTATATATTATATCCCCTCCCTATCTTCACATAATTTAATAATTTATTTCATTATATTCCACAATTTCTTAATACTTATCTTGTTAATCTTTCATTTATCTTTGTTTACCTTCGAATACTGACGAATAAATGAATCTTTTTAACTTTGTTAACTAATTTACAGGTAAATATAGCGCTGTCACTACATATATGGTCCAATTGAGACGACACTTATATATATAAACATATATACCATACTTATAAACAGGTTAATATTTGAGTATCTTTTTTAGAATTAAATCTTATAAATTTTGTTGACAAAAAAGAAACCTTACAAATTTAAACCCTTCCTTAACAATCCATACTGTACTTAGCATAAGTATGTGGATCTAATTGAGGACATAATGACCAAAAGAAAATAAAAGATAGGTGACGATTAATTCAATAAAGAAAATATGCGAAACAGATATTCAAATCCCATTAATTGATTTAATGTAGGTTTACTCGTACATGAATAAGTGGCATGACCCTTGTGGTCTCATAACCCTTAATTTATATGTGATGATGACACGTACATGTGTCATGTGTGTATATAAACATGAATATCTATGAGATTCTCTAAAAATTAAAGTCGGTGTGTGTGTGATGGGGAAAGGAAGAGCACCATGCTGTGACAATAACCAAGTGAAGAGAGGGTCATGGAGTGATGAAGAAAGTGAAAGACTCAGAGCTTTTATCCTCAAAAATGGTCATCACAATTGGAGATCTCTTCCTAAACTCGCTGGTTAGTCCTTTTTATCACATTTCATGTTCTCACTTTCTCTCTCATTTTCATTTTTTTTTACATAAATCTATTTAGTTTCATTTTGTCTCTCCCTCTCAATTGCTTTATGTTCTTTGGTTTGACAAGATGCATACGATATTTATCTTTTCTTTCTTTCTCTTTAAAGATACAATATGTTCTTTCTTTGTTGTTGTCGGAGATGTTCATAGGCTCGTTACGATTTCTATATTTTTTAACAATAAAACTCGTGTAAACAATAAGCTGTAGTTACATTGTTCAATTACGATTTTGGTGCTTTTTTTTTTCGTAAAGGAAGAATATTTTTCCTTGAAGAACAAAATAGGAGATGTTTGACCACAATGGCACAATCTGTAACGTTCGTGTATTATATTTTATTTCCATAAAAATATAGTTGAATAGGCTTAAAGATTCTTCCGGAAGATGGGATAAGATTTTGAAATAGATTTTCAAATTAAAAAAGTATGTAAATAAAAAATATTAAAGATGTGGTGAAACTTAAACTTAAACCAAACATATGGACCATCTGATGAAATCTTCATATAATTATATAAATTAATGAATGTTGGAGAAAGGCAGAGAGATCGCAATAAAGACATATAAAAAATGCTTTGACGCTAATGCAATTTTCATTTTACCTTTCTGAACTCTCAAGTTAAGCTTGTAGTTTTGGTGTTCATGATTTAATAATGTATGCTTTAACTTAAAACCAAATATAGGATTGATGAGATGCGGAAAGAGTTGCCGTTTAAGATGGATAAACTATCTGAGACCAGGTCTCAAACGAGGCAACTTCACCAAAGAGGAGGAAGATACCATTATCCACCTTCACCAAGTTCATGGAAACAAGTAAAGCCATGTCTCCTTAATCTTATTCATCAAACATTAAAAAGTATCTAGAAGCAAGAAGTGTAATTAGTGCATTGATTGATCAGGTGGTCAAAAATCGCATCACACTTGCCGGGAAGGACAGACAACGAGATCAAGAATGTGTGGAACACTCATCTCAAGAAGCGATTGATGAAGAGCAACTCATCATCATCATCAGATGCTACAAATCAAGCCTCTTCAACGTCCTATTCTTCCTCCTCTTCCTCCTCAATCTCATCTTCAGTCTCCAATAACGTCAGTGATAGCGAGAAGCATAATCAGGAAGAGGAGTTTGAGGAAATCTTAGTGGAGGATATGGCATGTGGATTTGAAGTGAATGCACCTCAATCACTAGAGTTTCTTTTTCAAGACCACCAGGTTCCTCCGCCTCCTATATCTAAACCGGACTCGCTAGAACTCCATGGGCAATCAGATCATGAGTCATGTAGCCGAATGGTTGAACCAGGTTTAGATGATTACAATGAATGGCTCAACTATTTGGATAACCAAACTTTCTAGAACACAACTTCCATGTCTTATTTTTTGCATTGACCTTGTTTTTTTGTTCTTTTATTCTAAGATAAATTTAGAATATACAGAGAACATGTTCAAACCATAGTGTATATTATTGACATTGTTTTCTAAAAGCTCAGATTTGAGAAACTAGAATGTAAACGGGTCGGAAACAGATGTAGAATAGAATCATATTTGACATTCAATATTTTGATGATCTCTGGAAACACAAAAACCTACAAAGCTAGTCATATCACTATCTGCTTTACAAAAGTTTTTGCCCATCAAAAAGGTTAGATAATGGCCATCCACAATCATCAGCATTTTTTTTGTCTGCATGCAGTTTTACTTTTACAAAAGCCTTTACTACTCTATTTCTGAGGGTTCGGAAGCTAATGAGCAATCATCAAGGCCTGCGGTTAACAAGGGATCGTACCAATGTGAACAACCTATCATCTCTATCTCTTCTGAAACTGCCATCTCCTCTTCCTCCTCCGTATCCGCAGGTGTAAAATCAAACTTGAGATTCGGGTCATTTGGCCTTACCCATGCCACTTCTGCTTGTTCTGCTGCTGAGAGTTTTCGCTGTTTGCTTTTCACGGACTTGGGTGTGTCGGAGGCGGATAGCTTGTGCTTTCCCAGGGACTGTGCTTTCACTCCAGTTCTCGACTTGGGATCATATGCGGGGAACGTGTTTGAAGCCCATCCAAATGAATCTTCAATACACGCATTTGCAGCATTCCTACAAACAAGAACACAGATACTTTAATGACAACTACTACTCTTAAGAATTATCGAGAGCTTTTGGAATGGGATATACCAGAAAGAACCAACCAAATTTATTAGAGTTACAAACCTGTAACGGTTCTCTGCAGCAACTCGAGATGCTTTGAGCTTATCTTCTGCTGGAGGGTCATTCACATAATCGAATGAATCTGACACAGCAATGGATAGCTTTATGATGGGTGGAAAGTCAATTGGGGAATCATCATTGCCACGTGGGAATTCCAAGGTTAGGTCGAATCCCACTTTATTGATAGGTTGATCCTCCGGTAATCTAGAATGGGAAACAGTATCGAGTGGCTGACTCGTGCTTGAGTCCTGGAGAGCGGATTCTAACAACTTGCTACTTAAGCTGGTGATCTTCATCCCCTGAAGAGGTTTTCCAGCTAATTCTTGAGTGTGATTTGCGGAACCCATAAACTGTCTGTTGAATATGGGATTATTTAAGGAGAGCATTTGATCGTTCCCAGTGCGTGTCGACGTCCTCCAAATTGATGACAGCAAGCAGGTAAAATGTTTTTGAAGAAGCATCTCCGTATCTGGCTGCTCAGCTGCAACATTTAGGAGTGCCCGCATATTTTCCTGCACCATAATGAGATATTAGTGAAAAGCATCTCCTTTCCAACTACAATCTTCTTGAGTTGATTAACAGGACTCCATGATTAGCAGGAATACCAATTACAAAATGGAGTCCAGAATGTCCCTAATTCATAACTACTTTAATGCACACTGATGTGTAGCTAATCTGACTCTCTGATATCAGTTTCAAGAACAAAACTCCTATCTGTGCACAGAACCTAACGCTATGGCATAATCAACCATACCTCAGTGACTTTTAGGAGAGCCTTCCCAGAACCCGTGTTAAGGTTCTTCTCGTTCACTACACTGTCGGAAGCAGACAAAATATGTCGTTGGATGAGCTCTCTATATCTCTCACAACAATATGCAGGATGGCGATACCTTCCTCTGTAGGCCCCACCAGCAGTCATTCCATAAAGAATCCCGCTAACAAAACTCCAATTAGGCCCATATTCATGAACCACGGCGCACAATATAGCATCTTCCTGAGGCAACCAAGAATCAGGCGAGGGAACACAGTCTCTAGACCACAGATTTCCTTTCTTCAGTTTCTCTGGCTTGATCATAAAAACACGCTTTATTGGCATGGAAGTGATGGATTTTTTGCCTATAGTTTTACCCCTGTTTGCCGGTTTCAATTCATTATCAACAGCCATACTGTCAGACGGCTTTAATGGAACCAGTTCATCATGCGGAGCACTTTGTTGCTTGCATTTGATATCTGAATGTGAAAGAGACTTCTTGTGCTTCTTTGCTTTCTTCTTTGAGGTCTTCTCTTCTTCAGTGTCGAAGATTAATTCTCTTTTCTTGCCTTTCATACGTGTCTGCAAATGCGGTGAGACCATGTCGGAGTCACTGCTACTTACATATTCGCATTCGTCATTGTCATCATCAATTGAAGCTTCAATTTCCACTACTGGTTTCATATGCTTTGATTCGGCAGCCAGTGATCCCTTTTTCAGGGATTTATATTTGGCTTTCTTCACCTTTTTCTTCTTTTTAGGTTTAAGTACATGGGCACTTTCGTTCCTGAGGAAAAAGTGGTTTCAACCAAAAATAAGTGCTCGACTATCATTGCTGACATATAATTTCCAACAAAATTTTCCTAGATAATCATATTGACAATGAACTGTGTTGGTTCAAAAGTGTCTTACTGTGTCAAACCCATTTCAGCCTCCTCTGCAGCTTCCCTCTCTCTAGCTTCATTTTCCAAATCTTCCATCAACTACAATAATAAGTAAATACGTGACCAGGCTGAAATGCAGAAGGTCATCGCAGATGCATTAATTAATCTTACCTGGTGCTGAGCTAAAGTTTCAACTTGCTGCCTGTATGCCTCGGTTGCAAAATCAGCATCCCATTCTGAAAATAGCATTAGCATCTCATGTGAGATAAAAATCAGCCTATGAATTAACATTATACAGAGATACACCACCGGCAATGTTCATTGTCAATTACGTAGGAATAGGAGTTAAATGATTGGATGGAATGAGCAAAATATACACTTACTCTCATAAACAAGAGGCTCTTCACCATCATCAATCTCAGCTTCCATTTCCTCCTTGTACTTCTCAATGTGGTCAAGTTCCCATTCCTTCTCTTCAAATCCCGCTTCATTTTCCATCGCAGCCTCAACAATGATGGGGTCCCAAACCTCTAAAAATCTCATCGCATATCTATCAATAGGACGCAGCTGATTCTCAAAAGATGAGATAGCTTGTCCAGCAGCGGCGGCTGCTGCAGCCATTTGCTTGACATCATCTGGTACATCATTATCTTCTTCTTGGCTTAAAATAGTGATATCAGCTCTCTCATCCCTGCTATCAGTAGGTAACAATGAAATTTCTTCTTTAGTCGACCCTGCTGCAGCTACACCTTGATCAGCAGGCTCATCAGACTTAATGTCATCCTCATTTACTAGCTCATCGTCTTCTGGTCTCTCTACAGGTTCTTCTGTAAACTCTTGATTCTCCACAGCTTCTTCTTCTTCTACTCTTTTGAGAGCCATATAATCTGCTTCATCTTCTGCATGTTTTAAAGCAGCCTCAACATCTGCATTTGACAGAGGGAGCTCCGCCCCACAATTCTTGCTTTTATCCTCTTCATCCTTCGAGGTCAGAGCCTTATGCCCAGAGAACAATTCCATGGGGTCGAGCTTCTTGAAAAACTCGGTGTTATATTCACCATTCTGAATCACTAGGTTATCAAGCGCCCGCTTCTGGTTTGCTTTCTTCAAGATGTTCTCTTCAATGGTGCTCTCACTTATCAACCGGTAAATATGCACTTCCCGTGTCTGACCAATCCTGTGGCAGCGATCTTGAGCTTGTTGATCCATTGCAGGATTCCAGTCACTGTCATAAAAAATAACTGTGTCTGCACCAACGAGGTTTATGCCAACACCCCCACTTCGAGTTGACAAGATGAAAAGAAAAATCTTGGGATTTGTGTTAAACCGCTGCATTAATGTCTGCCTCTCTTCTGGTGGAGTAGAGCCGTCAAGACGCATGTAAGTATAACCGTATAAATTAATGAAAGCTTCCAAGATGTCAAGCATCTTGGTCATTTGCGTGAATATCAACGCTCTGTGACCCCCAAATTTTAATTTTCTCAGTAACATGGCAAGCTCCTGCAGCTTACCACAGTCAAACTGTATCAGGCGCCTATCTGGAAAATATACTTGTCTCCTAACAATCGCAGGTCTAATCGGAGAGAGAAGAGGTGACAATAGATCTGTAACTTTCTCCTTGTACGATGGACTAAGAAAAACAGGAGAGTCACTTTTGCTGCACCAGCAAGCAGGTGAAGGCACTCGTGCAGCTGGAATCGCAAACGTGAAAGCTTCGACTAGTTCAGTTACCTTTTGAAAACGCTCGATCGGTGAAAGAACTATGTCAGCGAGCATTGAGGAATACATGTAAGATGGACGATTTGCTTTAAGATGGTGTATATCATCAAGAGGACCCCTAATGGTTAAAAGAGTTCTTAGAGATGTAGAGTAAGTAGGTTTTTTCTGACATCTCAAAGAGTTCCACCATGCAATGGCTGCTGCCCGATCCTTCGATTCTTTAACCCTTTCTTCAAAGACGGCCTTTCGAATTTCTTCGAAAATATTTGTCCCTTGCACATTTTTGCGGTTTACTAAACTCAGAGGGATTTCTTCTGGATTATCCTTCAAGTCCACGCGCTGCTTGATCAAATCTGAGGGCGTTGAAATAGCTTTGATCTCATCCCCTTCCCAAGCAGTCATAGAAAAATCATGATGGGTAAATAAGAATCCCAAAGCCTCAAGATCAACCCTGGAAAATGGACTTTTCATAAGCAGAGAGCAGATTCTCGAACTTAACTGCATATCAATGCCAGCCATATCAAAAGAACTAACAATAGGCCGACCCTCAAAGAGATCAGGATGATTACAAACTTTCCGCAGTTGCATTATGATACTTATCATCCCAAAAAAGCTTCCACTGTTAAGCGTAGCCTGTGTTTCTGTGCTTGCTATGAAGTCCTCATACAAGTTGCGCTGCCTCTTAGACAATCTACAGAAAATAACATGCTCATGTTTCGAAGGAAGTTGTTTCTCCACATCCCTTTTTAGGCGCCGTAGAAGGAAAGGACGGAGGACATTATGTAAGCGATCAATAACCTCTCTGTTGATTTTATCTTGTCCCTCCACCATCCCTGCTATCGGGTTACAGAACCAATCTTTGAATTCCTGGTGAGACTGAAAGACATGTGGCATCAGAAAATGCATTAGTGACCACAACTCCATAAGATCGTTCTGCAGCGGTGTACCAGTCAACAAAATCCTGCGTTTAGAATTGAAGTTCAATAGAGTTTGCCATCTCTGTGACTTCCAATTCTTAATTAAATGGGCTTCGTCAAGAATCAAGTACTTCCACTTCTTGCGCTTGAACATTTTACTGTCCTGGATAACTAGCCTATAGGTTGTTATGCATACATGAAAGGAGTTCAGCTTCATCCATCCTTGTCTCTTGAGTTTCCGCTCCTTTGCACTCCCAAAGTAGGTGAGAATTTTAAAAGCAGGACACCATTTAAGAAATTCAGTTTCCCAATTAAGCATCACACTTGTTGGAACCACAATCAGATGGGGCCCCCATATTCCCTTATCACATGCAAGATGCGCGAGAAGAGCGATGGTCATGATTGTCTTTCCAAGACCCATTTCATCAGCTAGAATCCCGTTCAACCTTTTCTCATACATCGTGACAAGCCAGTCCAAACCAATGTGTTGGTACTCACGCAACGAATGCTTGAGAAGAAACGGCAATTTAGTTCGAACTTTTGTTGTAGAGTATGTGAATCCAGTTGGCTGCGCAGCTCTTGCTGCTGCTGCTGCATCGGCAATTTTATCGCTACTATCTTTATCGTTATCTTCTTTCATTTCATTGGATGTGCCTTCGTCTTTCTCTGAGCAAGGCTGCAAATCTGGCTTACATTCTGCTGATTCAACGTTTTCGTCATCTGAATCAGCTTGCTCGATTTTGTGAGATTCTACTACAAAGTCTTCAGATAGAGCACATGAATAACCAGAGTCATCTTCAGACAAATCCTTGTCACCGAAATCCTATAACAGGAAACTTGAGTTACAGAAAAAAACAAACAATAAAAGCCGCTGAACACAAGCACACAGGAGACTTAAAAGCATACCTCCTTATACCTTGCAAGCAATTCTTCAATAGGCATTTCACTCTCCTTCTGCAGCAGAGCAATCTGTAGTACAGGGACAAGTTTCTGTTTGTAAACTCTCTAGCTAACAACGGTTTCATATTTCAAAAAATCAGAATAACTAATAGGCTGGTTACCTCGTCCACAGGGTCTTCATTATCTGCTTTTGCCAATTCCTCTTCAACGGACAGTGTCGTCTCATCATCCTGCACCAAAAGAGAAAATATACACTTTGAACCCATATGTTGTTTCAATAAATCTCTTTGACAAGAGCTCAAGGGCCAAGGCTAAGAGAATCAAGTCCGAAATAACAGTCTCTGGCATTTGATAAAGGCTGACCTTTTCCTCACCAGTGGCAGCAACAAAGTCAACATCTTCCTGCACATGTTGGCATACACGGTGAAACAGAAAGTTCAGCATTTTTGCAGTCAGAATCAGAGACTCATGTAATTGCAGAGAAGAACACGGTTAAGGTATTCTGACAAAGGATACACAAAGGAAACTAGATCCTGTTACCTGTTCATCGTTGAAATCATAGGTCTGATCTTCCTTTCCGGACTTTACAGAGGCAGTTGTCGGGCCTGGCTTGTGGTCATGTGAATGGGTCTCGGATATTGCCAAATGATCAAAGCTCACGTTCTGCAAATAAAGGATAAATATTACATTTGAGCCAGAATTTTTTATTACAAATCAGACAATGGGATTTTAAAAAGACATACAACTTACAGAACGACGAACACTCGGGCTCCCTTCAGTTTCTTCAGAAGCTGTAAGATTGTTTTTGTCAGCTGCAAATGTGAAATGGGAAGAGGATGTCAAAAGCAGTTTCATTGCTTCAGATACATTATAAGGACTTAATATTGCTCACCCTCTATATGATCTTCACCTACTGATGCTAGATTAGCTTCAGTTTCATCCTTTTCTGGGGTGGTTTCTCGGCTGACTGAGGATGCAATTCAAATAGTTGAAATTCATTGAGGATACAGCTTGTATATTTCAAAGTAAAAACTGAAAAAAAAAATTTGAAACCGAAAAAAACCCAATGAATAGCGAGTGTACAGTTATCCCAACCTCTACCAGCAGTATAACGTCTGAGCAGCTCCTCAACGGGTAGATCCACTTCATTTTGCAAAGCTTCCAACTCTTCCTGCCTTTCCTGTTTGGTGAAGTGCTTTTCATCCTCCTCAATAGTATCTTCATCATCTTCCTAAGTGTAATTGTGGGTTTAAAATTAGAAATGGAACATATTACTCTTCAAATGATCAGAGAGATACATAATTAATAAATAAACAGTACTCATTGAATTCTCCACAGAAACTCAAAACTAAACAGCCTATATGTTGTGGTCAGGGTGGTGTAATGACAAAACAGAACCGATTTCATTTGTTAACGTGTGTCATCTCTTACAAATAGAGCAAGAACAAATTAGAATCCATCTTTTTTTAAAGTTGCAGGTCGATGTGATACACATTAACTGCCATTAAGTGGTAAAATAAAAATTTAAATTATAAAGTGAAACTCACGGACTCATCCTCAGAATTTAGATCATATTCCTCATCGATGTCAAGAGTTCCTGATTCAAGACCTGCAGCTACCATGAAAGGAGAACTGTTAGGATATAACGCACTTGCTTACAGTAAACATAGTCTGTATTGAGTAATGTGGTGCTCACAAGCATTCAACTCCGAAGGTATCTCTTCTGCCCTTTCCTCATCACTTTTTGATTCGATAGCCAGCAGGGTTTTTGGAGAGTTGTTCTGGCCCTGTTTATAAGGCTCCACCAAATTTTCTGCCAACATGGTTGAGTACCTAACATGAACCAACCGGCAAAATTCAGTCTTTCAATATGGTCCAGAATTACGAAACTAAATAAAAAAAAATTCCATAGTAACCTCTCGGTCTGGCCTAACAAAAACTCAAGTTGCTTGTCCATAGCCTTCTTCTTTTTCTCATTGCGTACTAGCTGATGCTTGTACAACACCTACAAAGTTGCCAGTTCACACAGAAGAACAAGTTCAGGAGTTATGCCGAACCTTAAAATTTCAAGGCCAGGGAGAGAGAATGAAAGAATTACCAGCTTCTCAACTTTCATCCAAAACTTTTTTACGTCTTTAGAGATATTAAGGGCTACTTTCCTTAGTCGCTGTTCTTCTTCCTGTAAGCGGCAATACTTTCACTTAAAAAAAACTAATGCTGAAGCGAGTGAGTGGCTCAGAAAGTGTAAAGAGAGGAAGAGGAGAGAACCTTTAGCTTCCTTTCTTCCCTAGATGCCTGATCTAGCATGCCTTTGCTGGCCCTCAAAGCAACCTTCTTCGCCTGCGCCAGCTTCCATTTCCTCTCAGACTCAAAGTCCTAACGAAAAGGTCAGCAATTAGCAGGGAAACGGCATGCATGCACACGAATGATCAAACTAGCCACCCTCCCTTTACCTTTGACAGCCAAATCATCTCCTCCAAAACATGGTCCCAGTGAGTTTTAGGCCGACGTGGTTCTTTAGGAGCTTCAAGCGTCTGAAAGAAAAGAAACATAACCGTTGACACATTGTTTGTAGCCTAATGCGTCTTCCAAAACGTGATAAGCTCAAAGCAGAATCGAAGATGAAGACAAACGAAAAACGAGAATCTGGATCAGGAGCTAACCTTCTGTCGCTTAGCTCTAGAGTCGTTATCAGGTTTAGATTTTCCACCTTTGGACGTCATTACTATATCAGGTTTAGATTTCCCACCTTTGGACGCCATTACTGACGCCGAGTCGTACAAGAAACCACCAAAAGGGAAGAAGACGACTAGTGAGTGCAGAGCAGGTGAGCATCAGCTCAAGCTCGACGAAATTAGGGTTTCTACTTCAGCGCGAGAAACTCCACGCAACGAATCCATAACTAGGTTGCCTCACTACAAACATGGCAGTCCCAAATCGTGAAATTTACGACTATATACGAACTAATCTAGGTAAAATAAAAACAAAGTTTCTCGTATAGAACGGGAACGCTTGTTTTTTTTTTTTCAATCAAATCTCTTCACTTCATTGTTACTAAGACGATGTGAATTGAGATCGACAAAAAAAAAAAAAGGGAGATAACGAAAAGTTCTAAAAATGGAAGAAGCTTCCTTGTGAGGATTTTTAATGGAGAGGGACGATGAGGGAAGCTTGAGAGAGAGAGAGAGAGAGCGCGCGGCGCAGATAGATGAACAAAATCGAGTCAAAAAAGGGTTGGCTCTCGTAACCCTTTTTTTTATTTTCTTAAAATTAATTTTTACTTTACCTTATAAATATTTAGGACTGTAGTATAATGTATCTTACGTATCTAATTAATTTTAAAATAGCTATATAATCCCCAAAAAAGTTTGAGATTTGTTGATTATTAGGGAAATGACAAAAACGCTGATAAATACGTCATTTGTAAAAAATTGACTGTATTTTAATTGACTGTAATTAAATTTTCTTAAAATGCGAGATATGAAACCAAATTTGGCAGTTGGAAGGTGGTGGAAGCAAAGTAGAAGAAGAGGACTGTCTTATCATTTTGTCTACTTAAGCCTTTGCGAAGTTCCGTGTGTTTCGAGGAGTGTCTCTAGTGATTATGGAGTCTCCGTTCAAGCCTGATGTGCTCAAAGGTAAGGTTGCTCTCATCACCGGCGGTGGATCCGGCATCGGTTTCGAGATCTCCTCTCAGTTCGGCAAACATGGAGCTTCCATCGCCATCATGGGCCGCCGCAAACAAGTCCTCGACGCCGCCGTCTCTGATCTCCGATCCCTCGGAATTCCGGTATTCCTTCTACTACTTTCGAGGATCTTCGTTTGATTTAGTTTCGATGATTGCTTTGTTGAATTCTCTCTCTCTCTCACTGCATGTGTCTTCAATCCAATTCCAATAGGCTGTTGGATTCGAAGGTGATGTTCGTAAGCCAGAGGATGCGAGAAGAGTCGTGGAATCAACTTTTCAGCATTTCGGGAGGATTGATATTCTCGTTAACGCAGCCGCCGGAAATTTCCTCGCCGCGGCTGAGGATTTGTCTACCAATGGCTTCCGAACTGGTGATCCACCCTTTTTCATTCTTTACCATCAATTTTAAGTAAACGCTTCGAAAAAGTTAGTCATTCTGAGTGTTCTCTATATAGCTGAAGGAAACATTTTTGTTGTTGCTGTTGTTGTTGCTCTTGTGCAGTTTTAGACATTGATGCAGTAGGAACATTCAACATGTGCCATGAAGCACTCAAGTATCTTAAGAAAGGAGCCCCTGGGAGAGACTCATCAAGCAGTGGCGGTTCGATTCTCAACATTAGTGCTACTTTGCACTACACTGCTTCTTGGTACCAAATACATGTGTCTGCAGCTAAGGTGATTATAGTATGCTAATCGCTTTTTCAGCATCTCAAGTATTTGGTTTAAGAAATCGGGAACTAAGTATGTTATTGTAGCAATGGGAACAATCCAACTGTACCAGATGAGATCTTAGGGGTTTTGTGAAACTTTGAAACAGGCTGCAGTTGATGCGACGACGAGGAACTTGGCACTGGAGTGGGGAACTGACTACGAGGTAAGAGTCAACGGGATTGCACCAGGCCCGATCGGAGGTACACCTGGGATGAGTAAACTTGGACCTGACGAGATTGAAAACAAAGCCGGAGATTACATACCTCTCTTTAAACTTGGTGAGAAGTGGGATATCGCCATGGCTGCAATCTACCTCAGCTGTGAAACTGGTATGCGTGTTAAAGCAGAGTCTTTTACTTTGAAACAATATATATATATATATATATATATATATGATTAGATAATGAAACATTTGGCTGATTTGGTTAACAGGGAAATTTGTGAATGGACTGACAATGGTGGTAGATAATGGACAGTGGCTTAGCAGACCTCGCCATATGCCTAAAGAAGCTGTCAAGGAACTCTCTCGTGTTGTGGAGAAGAGGTCCAGGGCCAAGCCTGTTGGTCTGCCCACTAGTAAACTTTAAGAGCATTTGTGGTTTCAGATCTCAAGTTATTGTGTTGTTTGGTTACTGTATTATGTTGAGGACATGCAAGAAATGGTATTAAGATTCTATAGATCAAAGTCGTCGAAAAACAATTAAAAAAAGATTCTGTAGATCAAAGTATCAGTTCACAATAATAAAAGGATACATCGATTATGATGGATATGGATTTATATGAGGCCTTTTGAACCTCGCAACGATATGAGAAAAACATTCCCATCGTCTCTTAAACTCGTAATGCATAATAAAGTTTGTCACTCTGTCCATTTCTCATCCTCTCAACTCATCTGGTTAATATTCCCAAACCCTCCATTCATTTGAATTCCTCCGTCGCCTCAAATAAAGTTAAGACCATATCATGCTTGTAGTCTTCTGACGGAAGGACAAAGGGAGTCAAACCAAAGTTCAGTTTAGCTCCTGTTGTCCAAAGGCTATCTGAGCTTCTTGGTATTGAAGGTAAAATCCATGATTTGTCTCGCTAATCATCTTCCCGTGGGAATCAATCGCTTGAGAGCTTTTTGCGTGAATTTTTTTCACAGGTCAAGAAAGCTGACTACTGTATCGGACCGGAAAGTTGAAAGCTTGGTGGCTTCTCTTCCTGAAGGTGGAGTTGTGCTTCTTGAGAACGTCCGGTTTTACGAGGGAGAAGAGAAGAACGGTCTTGAGTTTGCCAAGAAGCTTGCTTCCCAAGCAGACCTCTATGTCAACGATGCTTTCGGAACTGCTCACAACGCTCATGCTTCCACACCGAGATTACAGTTTGATAGAGATTCATTCTTCTTTCCTCTGTTGCTTCATTATGGTTTCCTGGCTCGTGCATTCTTTTGTTTACTTCTCTCTTACATGTACAGGTGCAGCTGGAGTACCTTGTGGGCGCTGTTTCAAACCCAAAGAGCCCATTTGTAGCCATCCGACTGAACAAAACCATGATTGTAAATCGTCATTTCGTAAACAATTGTTATTACTGGAGACATCTACTTTTGTAGTTTTTTATTATTATTATTCTTGTTATAAATGCGGTAGCTATTTAAGACAAATTTGGTAGTTAGAGGTCCACGTAAGTAGGAGTGAAACGGGACACGAGTGGCTTTGGTCTTTAGCATTGCGAATTTGCGTGTGTTTGGAGGAGTGTCTCTGGTGATTATGGAGTCTCCGTTCAAGCCTAATGTGCTCAAAGGTAAGGTTGCTCTCATCACAGGCGGCGGATCCGGTATCGGTTTCGAAATCTCCTCTCAGTTCGGTAAACATGGAGCTTCCATCGCTATCATGGGGCGCCGGAAACAAGTCCTCAACGACGCCGTTTCCGCTCTCCGATCTCTCGGAATTCCGGTATCTCTTCTCGATCCGCCGTTTATGAATAGAGGAGCTTCGTTAGACAGAATCGTGTTGGATTGCTTGTTGAAATTCTCCCTCTTTCTCTATGTATGTGTCTCCAACCCAATTCCAATAGGCTCTTGGCTTGGAAGGTGATGTTCGTAAGCCAGAGGATGCGAGAAGAGTCGTTGAATCAACTTATCAGCATTTCGGTAGGATTGATATTCTCGTTAACGCCGCCGCCGGAAATTTCCTCGTCGCGGCTGAGGATTTGTCTACCAACGGCTTCCGAACAGGCGTTCATTCTTTACCATCAATTTAAAAGCTTTAAAAAGAGGAAATTTTTCTAATTTATGGCAATATTGAGTGTCGTCTTCTCTCTCGAGCTGAAGGAAACAGTGTTTTGGTCTTGTGCAGTTTTAGACATTGATGCAGTAGGAACATTCAACATGTGCCATGAAGCGCTCAAGTATCTTAAGAAAGGAGGCCCTGGGAGAGACGCATCAAGCGGTGGCGGTTCGATTCTCAACATTAGTGCTACGTTGCACTACACAGCTTCTTGGTACCAAATACATGTTTCTGCAGCTAAGGTGATTAAATTGGTCTGCTTGTTAGGATATCAAGAACTTAAAGTGTGGTTTTAGTAGCAAATATTGGATCTTAGGGGTTTTTGTGAAACAGGCTGCAGTTGATGCTACGACGAGGAACTTGGCATTGGAGTGGGGAACTGACTACGAGATCAGAGTCAACGGGATTGCACCAGGCCCGATCGGAGGTACACCTGGAATGAGTAAGCTTGTACCTGATGAGATTGAAAACAAAACCCGAGAGTACATGCCTCTCTATAAACTTGGAGAGAAGTGGGATATCGCCATGGCTGCACTCTACCTCAGCTGTGATTCTGGTATGCGACTAGTTAAATCACTCTTTCGTAGTGTAAAACATGGATGAAGTAAGAGTTACATATGCGTGATTTTTTTGGTAAACAGGCAAGTTTGTCAACGGACTGGTATTGGTGGTAGATGGAGGACTGTGGCTTAGCAAACCTCGCCATTTGGCCAAAGAAGCTGTCAAGGAACTCTCTCGTGTTGTGGAGAAGAGGTCCAGGGCCAAGCCTGTTGGTTTGCCGACCAGTAAACTTTAAGAGCATTTGTGGTTTCAGATGTCAAATAAAGACACAGTTTAAGTGCCTTGTTCGGGTTATTGATTGTATTACATTGGAGTCAAACAAAATGGTATTAAGATTCTGTGGATGAAGCATCTTTGGTAATAAATAAAAAGCGATGATGTGATGGATTGTTGTAGCTCACGAGACTTTTTTGAACCTCTCATCAACGATAAGGAAAACAAATATTATAATCTCCTAGAATCTCAAGGACTTGTTAGTAAGAAGATTGTGAGTCACACTCTCTCTCCTTTTCTCATCTTCTGATCATCTTCTCTTTCTCCAACTCCACATGGCATCCGTCGCCGCAAGTCCAGCCTTTTCACTCCTTAAGTCAACCGGCGGCGTTGCTTCCTCCGCCGCGACTCGCGCACGCGCCTCCCTTCTGCCCATCCCCTCCAAATCTATCTCCCCGCGTCCTCTCGGCTTCTCCGCCGCCCTCGACTCTCGTTTCGCCGTCCATGTCGCCTCCAAGGTTCAGTCGGTGCGCGGCAAAGGGACCAGAGGAGTTGTTTCTATGGCGAAGAAGAGCGTCGGAGATCTGTCCTCTGCTGATTTGAAGGGGAAGAAGGTTTTCGTCAGAGCTGATCTCAATGTACCTCTCGATGACAATCAGACAATCACTGACGATACTAGGATCCGTGCCGCCATTCCGACAATCAAGTATTTGATCGAGAACGGCGCTAAAGTCATTCTCTCCACTCATCTGGTAACATTCCTACATTCCATACATTTGAAATTTCTTCCATTGCCTGAGCTAAAGTTGACCTTTTTATGCGTTTAATCAATCTTTTCAGGGAAGGCCAAAGGGAGTCACACCAAAGTTTAGTTTGGCTCCTCTTGTCCCAAGGCTATCCGAGCTTCTGGGTATTGAGGTAAAAATCCATGATTTGTCTCACTAAAATCATCATCCTGTGGGGAATCAATGGCTTGAGAGCTTTTTGTGGGTGACTTTGTTGCAGGTCAAGAAAGCTGACGACTGTATCGGTCCGGAAGTTGAAAGCTTGGTGGCTGCTCTCCCTGAAGGTGGAGTTCTGCTTCTTGAGAATGTCAGGTTTTACAAGGAGGAAGAGAAGAACGATCCAGAGTTCGCCAAGAAGCTTGCTTCCCTAGCTGACCTCTATGTCAATGATGCTTTCGGAACTGCTCACAGAGCTCATGCTTCCACTGAGGGAGTCACAAAGTTCTTGAAGCCTTCAGTTGCTGGTTTTCTTCTGCAAAAGGTTATATCTTGATATAGATTCTTCTTTCCTTTGACTGTCGATTCAGCATTAACGCACCGTAGCTACATTATGCTATTTTGGTACCATACCCTTGCTCGTGAATTGTTTGTTTACTCTCTACATTTACAGGAGCTTGATTACCTTGTGGGCGCTGTTTCAAACCCAAAGAGACCATTTGCAGCCATCGTGGGTGGTTCCAAGGTCTCGTCCAAGATTGGAGTTATTGAATCGCTTCTTGAGAAGTGTGATATTCTTCTTCTTGGTGGTGGAATGATCTTTACATTCTACAAGGCACAAGGTCTTTCTGTTGGGTCGTCCCTTGTTGAAGAAGACAAACTTGAACTGGCTACATCTCTCCTTGCCAAAGCTAAGGCCAAAGGAGTCTCTCTTTTGTTGCCAACCGATGTTGTCGTTGCTGACAAGTTCGCTCCTGATGCCAACAGCAAGGTCTGTCTCTCTCACATATCCCCATTGCTTAAATAAGGCTTCTCTCACTCAGCTATATTCTTGGTTGATGGTTGTTAAAAGAAAACTGAGAAATGGATTTCTGTAAGAATTTATCTTTGATGAGTTCCGTGTTTTAGGTAACACTCATCTGTGTGGTCCATTGAATGAATATAATTGAGAAGCAATTGAACCAAAAATTACTCCTGCAACTGGATTTAAACTCTTTTGTGAACCATTTGCTATCTATACGCGTCTCTTGCTTGTAAGAAAAAAGTGAGAAGTGGATGTTATAAGTTGTGCTCTTGTTTAAGCATTTGCAGATGATCCTAAACGAGAGTTGAGAGAAGCAGAGTTGTTAAAGAAATTGATTTTGCTAGAGCTTTGTTTCTGAGGGAAGTATGTAATGTGGATGTTTGTAGGTTGTACCTGCATCAGGCATTGAGGACGGATGGATGGGATTGGATATCGGTCCAGACTCAATCAAAACTTTCAACGAAGCTCTGGACACAACACAGACAGTCATTTGGAATGGACCAATGGGAGTTTTCGAGATGGAGAAGTTTGCAGCTGGAACAGAGGTAAGAAAATGATTCCTCGTAGAGTAAAACATATGGTAGATGAACATGTAGTTAGGTTAAGTTTGAGATTATGGCTGTTGCAGGCGATTGCGAATAAACTAGCAGAGCTAAGTGAGAAAGGAGTGACAACGATAATAGGAGGAGGAGACTCAGTGGCTGCAGTGGAGAAAGTAGGAGTTGCAGGAGTCATGAGTCACATCTCCACTGGTGGTGGAGCCAGCTTGGAGCTGTTGGAAGGCAAAGTACTTCCCGGTGTGATCGCCCTTGATGAAGCCATCACAGTCACCGTTTAGAAACTCAAACCTTTTGAATGAGGCAAACTATGTATACTCATGAGTTTCTTTTGCTGTAAATCTTCCTTTTCAACTCTATTGACTTTTTCATTCACTACCTCCAGGTCAGAGACTCATTGCTCAAAAAATAAAGATATATATTATTAAAAGTTCTGAAAACACAAGAAAAGAAAGAATGCGAGAAAACACATGGACCAGGCACTACTGATTCCTAATCATAAACCAGTAAACTACACGAGCGAGAACTTGCTCCAGATGTTTTGGTATCTGGATGTCTTTTGAATGTCATCGAACCTGCTAGTTAAGGTTGGGAAGTAGGGAGATGAAGAAGAGTAGTAGTTGTCGCTTAGTGAATACTCGTTCTCCTTGAATCTCTCCAGCTCTTCTTTAAGATCACTGTTGAGAAGATGCTCACAATAGCTTTTATCGTCTTCGAAGGCAATGTACGTCTTGAAGAACCTGTTTTTATCCCTCTCCTTTTCCAAATCTAACTCGTCCATCATGTTCCGCAGAATAAAAGCTCCCTTCTTTCTAAAATGGCCTTTCACGAAATCCTCAAACCCCACGAGTGGCCGTCTCAGCATATCCAGCATCTGATGATACGACTTGTTGGTGTTCATCATCACAATGTTTTCAATGTGGAGAAACACATCTAGTATGTTGTAATGGAGTTTAGGTCTCAAAGACTTTTGGGTTTCAAGAGTACTCAGAGGAAGGCCATATGGATGGTAGAAGAAACTCGGTGCTTTATATGGATACTCCGTAGGGAACTTAATGTCGAAGAAGAACAAGCTGTGACTCAGATCACCGTTTGTCAAGGTTACAGCAACTCTCATCAGCTCTTTTCTTTCATTGTAAGTTCTCACGTAGAAGCTGACTCCTTTCGAACCATCTTCCTTCTCCCTCGAGGCTAACTCTCTCTTTAGAGTTCCCCACTCCCTCTCTACGTTACTGCTTGCGCAGGTGCAACAGCAAGAGGAGTAACAGCAACTGTAGTTGTAGAAGTTGTGATCCCACGGAGCGTCTCCATCAACAGCTTCGAACTTGTTGAATCTCTTGAAGTTTAAATCCACTTTGTCTCCCAACTCCATGATCTCCTTCTCGAAGATGTCAATTACGAAGTAGCTGTTTTGTCCGAAGCGAACGATGTCACCAACTTTTTCTTCTTCTGATCCAGGTTTAAGCTCTTCGGATTCATTTTCTTTCGTTTCTGTAGTAGAAACTGCCCAAACTTTCTCAGCACGTCTCCTAACTTGATCAACAGATTTTGACCTAAATTCGTCTACGCTATATTTCCTTACGCTAGATTTTCTTGCTAGATCATCATCATCAGAGTCGCTGCTGATTAAATTAATACCTTTTGGTGTAGACTTTGCTTCTCTTCTCTCTTGGGTTTTGTTCTTCTTTATCCCACTATTTAATTATTTATAAAGCAAGTTGTAAGCGAATTGAATTAATATCATATATGATTACAAAAAAATTTAAACCTTAATTATTAACAAACAAAAAACAGTGGAATCTGTTGTAGATTACTAGATTATGTGAAAGTTACATAACAGTGGGAAGATCTGTTATATATTATTAACAGTGGAATCTGTTGTATAGATTATCTTAATATTTATAAATAAAAGTTAAGCAAATTTAATTAATATCATATAGGATTAAAAAATATAGGATTAGAAAAATCTAAACCCTAATAATTAAAAGAAACTATCCTGATAATTAAAGGATAATAGTGGAATCTGTTATAGATTATAGATTATGTAAAAGATACGATTTTTATTTTTCTTGTTAAATTTAAGGTAAATATAAAATTCAGTTTTGATAGCGTAATTTTCATTTTTTTTTTTTTTGATGTTGTTTCTAATTTCAAATATATTTCTTCCAATATTGGATTGTGTATATTAGTGGTATTTTTTTAACTAATTTTTCTTCTGAACACTGAAAATTATTTTTACTCCTAAATATTATTATCACAGTTCAAAAAAAAAAAAAAAGAATTTGCAAACAAATCATAAAAGGGCAAAATTAGTTCACACAACAATAAAAATTATAATTTGCAAGAAAAAAACATCTTCTTATCTTTATTGATTAGATAAGTACATGAAAAATAAAAACATTATAAACAGCATAATTTTATAATGGATCCAAATCTATCTTTTCGATCATGGTTTTAGATGTTTATCGACTTCAGATCTTTATCTTCAATTAAAAATATTGAATTTAAAAAAAATTTCACTGAAAATTATTTAAACTTTTAAAAGTTCCGCCAACTTTTTTATATTTTAATAATTTTTATAAAAACTATATTTATAAAAAAAAAATCTTTCACAAATTAGAATAAAAAACACTTATCCTTTTAGCATGCATCGAAAACATCTCATATTTCAGATACATTGTACTATTTCAATTTTATTTTATTTTTCTTTTTTTTTAATACTGATTGAATTTCATTCAAATAGAAAATAAAGTTCAAAAGCAAAACAAAACCAGCAAACAAATGAGATATCTATCTCCAATTCAAATGATAGCAACAAAATGTAAATAGGAAAAAAAAAATTTTTAAAGACAATTACGATGGAAAACCCTACAAAAGTTAATATAACACAAATAAAACAGGTACATGACACAAATCAAAATGTACCATAACATGCATTCTCTCCAAACAGGAGGTGAAAAGTCTGTTAAAAACTAAAAGAGTTCAAAAATGAGAAGTTGAAAAATGAGAAGAAGATAACATTAAGTTGTCAGGAGGTCAGAGGAATAGCAATGTTGGAAGCATCTCTTCATACTTCTCCTTTTCTCCACAGTAAGAACTAGTTACTACTCAATTTGCAGCTTGATACGTAAAAATTTGAAAAACTGCTGATGTTTGATGCAGCCAATTGTGGGATCCATTCAGATTCCTTCTACGCCTCGCTTATCGATAGCTCCACTCATAAATCTCAGCTGAGGCAAATCCACGCACGTTTGCTGGTTTTGGGTTTGCAGTTCAGTGGTTTCTTGATCACCAAGCTCATTCACGCAAGCTCTTCCTTTGGTGACATTTGCTTCGCACGCAAGGTGTTCGACGATTTACCTCGCCCTCAGATATTCCCCTGGAATGCTATACTCAGGGGTTATTCGAGAAACAATCTCTTCCACGATGCTCTTCTCATGTATTCCAAGATGCAACTCGCTCGTGTTTCTCCTGATTCTTTCACTTTCCCTCATCTTCTTAAAGCTTGCAGCGGTTTGCCTCACCTTCACATGGGTCGACTCGTTCACGCTCAGGTATTCAGGCTTGGATTCGAGGCTGATGTGTTTGTTCAGAACGGTCTCATTGCCTTGTACGCTAAATGCAGGCGTATGGGCACAGCGAGAACTGTGTTTGAAGGTGTGCCAATGCCAGAGAGAACGATAGTCTCATGGACGGCTATCGTTTCAGCTTATGCTCAGAACGGTGAGCCTGTGGAGGCTCTCGAGATTTTCAGTCAGATGAGGAAGATGGATGTGAAGCCTGACTGGGTAGCTCTCGTCAGCGTACTCAATGCTTTCACATGCCTGCAAGATTTGGAGCAAGGGAGATCTGTTCATGCCTCTGTTGTGAAGATGGGTCTTGAAACAGAGCCTGACTTGCTCATCTCTCTCAACACCATGTATGCAAAGTGTGGCCAAGTCGCAACTGCCAAGGTTCTGTTTGGTAAGATGAAGTCACCAAACTTGATTTTGTGGAACGCAATGATCTCTGGCTATGCGAAAAACGGTTATGCCAAGGATGCTATTGATATGTTTCATGAGATGATCAACAAAGGTGTAAGACCCGACACCATCTCTATCACATCTGCCATTTCGGCTTGCGCTCAAGTAGGCTCTCTTGAGCAGGCTCGCTGGATGGACGAATATGTAGGCAGGAGCGACCACAGAGATGACGTTTTTATTAGCAGCGCCCTAATCGATATGTTTGCTAAATGCGGAAGTGTAGACTGCGCAAGATCGGTTTTTGACAGAACACTTGAAAGAGATGTTGTGGTGTGGAGTGCGATGATTGTCGGGTATGGACTGCACGGGCAAGCAAGAGAAGCAATCAGTCTATACCGTGCAATGGAACTTGGTGGAGTGCATCCCAATGACGTCACGTTTCTGGGGCTTCTCATGGCCTGTAACCATTCAGGCTTGGTAAGAGAAGGATGGTGGTTCTTCAACAGGATGACGGATCACAGAATAAACCCGCAACAGCAACACTATGCATGTGTCATTGATCTTCTTGGGCGTGCTGGTCATATGGATCAAGCTTACGAGGTGATCAGATGCATGCCGGTCCAGCCCGGTGTAACTGTTTGGGGAGCGCTCCTAAGTGCATGCAAGAAGCATCGCCACGTGAGTTTGGGAGAATACGCAGCTCAACAACTTTTCTCAATAGACCCATCCAACACTGGCCATTACGTGCAGCTCTCTAATCTGTATGCTGCTGCACGTTTGTGGGACCGTGTTGCAGAGGTGCGAGTGAGAATGAAGGAGAAAGGATTGAACAAAGACGTTGGATGCAGTTGGGTTGAAGTAAGGGGAAGGTTGGAGGCTTTTCGAGTGGGTGATAAGTCACATCCAAGATATGAAGAGATTGAGAGACAAGTAGAGTGGATTGAGAGTAAACTCAAGGAAAGTGGATTTGTTGCGTACAAGGATGCTTCGTTGCACGATCTTAACGACGAAGAAACTGAGGAGACTCTGTGCAGCCACAGCGAGAGGATAGCGATTGCATATGGGCTTATAAGCACACCCCAAGGGACAACACTGCGGATCACAAAGAATCTGAGAGCTTGTGTGAACTGTCACGCTGCTACAAAGCTTATCTCGAAGCTTGTGGGTAGAGAGATTGTTGTGAGAGACACTAATCGGTTCCACCATTTTAAGGATGGACTTTGCTCGTGCGGTGATTATTGGTAACATATAGAAGAGCAATTGTTAGTTTCATTACGCTAGAAACTGGATTAGTCTGAAAGTTGGAAATCTTACTTATTTGATCATCAAATATGAAGATTCTGACAAGAAACACAAAAGTCTATTAAAAATAATGATGAAGGAATGTCGTAAAATAGAGCTGATCACTTCTTCCAGCGGCTGGTTACTTCTCAACAACGCTCTTGTCATACAAATACTCAACGAATTCATCGATGAGGTAAGGCCATGCTCCTTCTGCATCGTAATTCGACAGCGCTGGGTCCACCGTCTGCATCACAAACTACTGTCTCAATCCATATACAATATCAACACTAAGCCCTGGTTCTAACAATCGATATGTAAGCTCAATGACACAGTTGTATCTAGTGTTTTCTATTACCCTTGCAAATTCCAGGAGCTGTGCCCATGTGTCCTTAGATATGGCCTTGTTATGACGATCCTGATTTTGTGAAACAAAATTGTATCAGAAGCAACAAGAATATGATAAGACCATGCCTTGATGATATATTAAACTCACGAGTGTTTGTTTACCTGTAAGAAATCACACCAGTGATTTACTAATGGCCACTCTCTTTCTGCAAAGAGCAACTGCCACATCCCAATCGCTGTATCTAAAGCAAGAGACTTTTGCCCCTGAAATTTTTTACAGTTGACTATTTGTCACTAACACATATAAATCAGCTCCTGATGACAACTACTTCAGATCAAGCTTTTTTTTTTTTACCTTCTCTTTCGCCCACCCAAAAGCAAAGTTGTATATTTCATGGAATTTTTCTGAATAAGATAAATGCATAAGAAGAGCATTACACACATGTCAGCCAACATTGAACTATCTATAATCCAAATCGTAAAACAGGATAACCAATGGCTATTTCAATTTGCTTCTTACGTTCATCTTTAAGCTCGGAACGCATAAATGACAGCTTTTCCTGCAACTTCCCAATGGAATCTACGCTGCCATCGTAAAATTGGGTCTAAGTTAAACTCTGCATCACAAGCTCCTAGAACAGGCCACAACGTAACAGAAATTGAACAGCATCAAGGCTATAGAGTTCACTCACCCTAATGCCTGTAATCCACCAACAAATTCTTCCTTTGAAAATTCACACGCTGTGGCAGCATTCATATGCCACGAAAGCACCAACTGAAATTGAAGTACCCATTTCACTAAATGGTCAGAAGATGAACAGTAAAGCCCAGAGAAACAACCTTATTTTCAATCTGTTCCTCCGGGATCTCAACATTTGTCACTCTTAGCCTTTCAAGTCACTCTATCTCACAAAGGAGAGAAACACATGCACACAAGCAAGTCGTGTGAAAAGGTTTCAGAATAGACATACCGTGACAATGTCTTGGGGTTCCACCTGGTGAAAAAACGCAAGTCAGCTGGTATTAATGGTAGGCATAATAAACCACATCATTCTTAGCATCATTCAAGAAGATAAAATACCTGAAGATCACTACACAGAACCGAGATACCATCCGCTAGAATCATATCAGAATATGGGTCTGCAGAAAGTAATGTGTCATTATAAAAGCAAAAGGCAGAGAAATGATATACAAAACGTGGGTTTGATCAACTCAAGAGAAAGAAAGTAGGGTTGCCTTTATATCTATTGTAGAGCTCCTCCAAGCGTCTCATATCAGCATTGCTTCTTGGCTGGGGTTGGCTGTAAAACACATCAAAAGCTGCTTCGAGGTGCCAGTCACTGGCTTTGAGGGCCTGAAGAGCATTCTTCTCACTGCCCACATTATAAAACAAGTCACCAAAACAAACAATTTGAGAAATAGCCAAGCGTTTGCTCTCGAGCTACAGTACAAGTGACTGTTTCTGGCCTTGTGAAAGAACGAATCTACGGTAAAGTAGAGATAAGCTAAGATAGATCCAGTTACCTAGCTCCTGTGATAGCCACGAACTGCTGAAGTTTGTCGCGGTTGCTTCTACTCAACTTATGCTGGCACAAGGAAAAAGGGATCATATGATCAAATCAAATTACCACGAAAAGATGAAGATAAACCACTAAATCGCAAAAATTAAGGGACTTGTGAGAGTTTCTCTATTGAACTTTGGAATTGAATTATCAAAGGAAGACATCATCAAGAGCTTTCCAGCTTCAGATACGAACTACAAAGATAAGTGGATCCGCAAAGCCAGATGGAGGAGAAAGCAAGCGCGTACCATTGTGTGAAGAATCCGCAGGCGAGAAAAGACCCAAAAACAAAAACCCTAACAAGGTAATCGAACGAGAATTCGACGTTCGTGTTCTTGGCTCTCTGTTTATCTATCGCCCTGACGAAGCGAAGGGTGTTGAGAGAAGAGAGGAGTGACTCAGGGAAGACTCGAGAGTCTCACACGATTGCTTAGAGCTTTCTCACTTTCCTCTTGTCCGCCTCTCTCCTCTTCACTGCATATGTTTTTTTTCTTTTTCTTTTCTACTCTGATCAATTTTTTTTTTTTCCATTATGCAAAGACTCGGTTTATCAAATCCGTATATAGTAAAATATCTCGGTATTACAAAATGAACCGGAAGATTTGTATCTCGGATATTAATTTCGGTATTTTTGTAACCGCTACATTATGTATGTTTTTACTGGTACATTGTCTCGGTTTATACTTTGTAGATACTGTATATATAAAGTTGGCTGTTTTTCATCATCCTTATTTTAGTATTTAATTTCAATAATTAAAACATATATAGTAGATAGTTTTTTAAAATGAAAAATATAAAAAAGCATTTTTTATATTTTATATTGGAAAACTAAAAAGAATTCGACATATTTTAGATTTAATATTTTTATTATACTAATATGTTCTTCACTTTGCTATATATAGTTTCGAGATTAAAGTTGTAAATTGAAGAAATTGGTTTGGTAAATGGATGTTGGATGTTATTTCCCTGTCTCATCCAGATATAGTATAAAACATATCCGGTGCCGGCCATAGCACAAGCGATGGCTTAAGGTACATGAGTCATGTTTAATAATTTTTATTATAAGGTTTTTTATTACAAAATTTTTTTTATATTGGTTTGGGGCATTAAAAAATTTTGTTAATGTTTGAGCCGGTACTGAACATATCTCTTACCAAATAATTTAACATGCAATAAATATATAAAAAATCCAAAATATCTAATAACTAGAACATAAAACCATTAATTCCTAGTAATACAATATACAGTCTGTAAGATTCTGATTTAGTAGAAAAACTAGTGATAATTTCAAAAAGTACACATTTGGTATATTACAAACGATATATGCGTGATTGTCCGGCCATGTATGTGAATGATTGATTTTTTTTTGTGGGTAAAATGAATGCATATGAATGAATGATTGATTTATCATGCAGGCTTGATGACTCGTAAAATACCATATGTGGTCGTGGATGGATCTTTTTAATCAATCAGGCGAAAAGATGGATATTTTAGGCCTTACAAGTCTCGCACGTAATGACATTGCTTCATTCGGAACTTCAAGGTTTAATTTAGACAGTGAGATGTCTTGTATACGAATAGTCTGATTGAGAATTGACAAGATAGTTTGCCAAGAATACATGCATGGACTTCCTTTTGCATCATAAACTCTTTTCTACGAATGTACTTCTTTCTTAGCTCGAAAAACTAGTTATTGTTTTCTCAAATCTATAATTATCACAACTTTTTTTAACACTTGAAAGTTCAAAGTTCAAACCAAGATATAAAAGACCAAAATCATTAGGTTCAGGTAACCATCGCACTCAGTTAATTGTGATAGTGAAAGCTGAATTCGAAACACGTGGCTTCATTGGGCCAACCTTACCCACCGATCCCACCACCTTGTGAGGACGATCGATGAGACCATCGTAAATTTTTGAAGCCAAAAGTAAATGGAAACATCAAATTAAAATCACTCTTCTCACGGCTCACAGACTACGATGACGACATTCTGTCTTCACATTTACTTTCTAGTTAAAAAGTTCTCACATTTCAATTTATATACTTTTTTTTTTTTTTTGCTTTTGATAAAGTTGTGAAAAGAGATGTAGTCACCTAGATCATTGACTATAGACTAGCAATTACAAGGGTTAGAAATAATTCACAAATTCTCTCTTTTCCTACTGTACTCATCGTAAAACAATACCAATTCAATGCGCACGCAAAAGAAAACAGTAAGCTAGTTATGTTGTCCAAACTCAATTGGTCTCTATGGTTTTTCTTAGTTATATATCTTTGAATCGTCACTGTAGTTTAATTATTGTATCTCAAGAACGTATTTATATGTAAGTAATGATTAGAAGATATCGAAAGGCCGTATTATCTCAGCCATCCATAAACTACAATCTAAGATGCTTGAAGAATTTCTTATACCAACCAATGAATTTCTTTAGCCGCCTTTTCCCGTAAATAACAAAAGGTAAAAATACCAAAAGGGCAATACTTTTTTTTTGTTCGTTCCATTTATATGATTAGTCTTTGTTAATGACTCGATGTTATACAATTATCAGAGTTATAAAGGAATTTTTTGTGCGTGACAACGAAATTAGTGTGTATAGTGGTCAACTCTACGTAAGTTATATTCTCCTATTATCATTTACAGACCACTCGCTTAGAAAGTTAAAGGTTCTCTCTCGCTTTCTCGTTATAAAAAGCTTCCCTTACTTCCCCATAACTCTTCACACTTTACTTTCTTACAACACAAGAACAAAAAAAAAAATATCTAAACCCATGTCTGAATATTGTGGCTGTTTCTCCACAAATATGTTGAGAATTTTTGTTATATTCATTGTATGTTTACATATATGTTGTGCCTCGAGTGATTGTACAAGCCACGATGATCATGACGCTGTGTCTCAAGAGGAAGCAGAGAAAGCAACGAAGCTGAAGCTTGGTTCGATCGCTTTGCTTCTTGTGGCCGGAGGAGTCGGCGTGAGTTTGCCGTTGATAGGGAAGAAGATTCCGGCGTTACAGCCCGAAAACGATATCTTCTTCATGGTTAAAGCTTTCGCGGCAGGAGTGATCCTTTGCACAGGATTCGTCCATATTCTACCAGACGCGTTCGAGAGATTGAACTCACCTTGTCTCGAGAGCACAGCAGCTGGAAAGTTCCCGTTCGCTGGCTTCGTAGCGATGCTGTCCGCTATGGGGACTCTTATGATCGACACATTCGCAACGGGGTACTACAAGAGGCAACATTTCAGCAATAATATTGGGACCAAGCAAGTGAACGTAGTTGACGACGAAGAGCATGCGGGTCATGTTCACGTCCACACGCATGCTAGTCACGGACATGCACATGGCTCGACCGAGTTGATCAGGAGACGGATCGTGTCTCAGGTTCTTGAGATTGGTATAGTTGTGCATTCGGTTATAATAGGGATATCTCTTGGAGCGTCGCAGAGCATAGACACCATAAAGCCACTCATGGCTGCTCTTTCTTTCCATCAGTTCTTTGAAGGTCTTGGCCTCGGTGGCTGCATCTCTCTCGTAAGTCTCTACTCCACTTATCATCGACTGATTTTGATTTGAAAACTTTTGATACACTTCTGATCACTATGTTACTATGGATGTGTGTATAGGCGGAGTTACAGTCGAAATCAACGGTGATAATGGCGACATTCTTCTCAGTGACAGCGCCTGTGGGGATAGGGATAGGAATGGGGATGTCAAGTGGTATAGGTTACGGGAAAGAGAGCAAAGAGGCAATAATGGTGGAAGGAATGTTGAACGCTGCATCAGCTGGGATACTCATATACATGTCACTCGTTGATCTTCTTGCTCCTGACTTCGTCAACCCAAGATTGCAATCTAACCTTTGGCTTCACTTGGCTGCTTTTCTCTCCCTCCTCCTAGGCGCTGCTTCCATGTCTCTCCTTGCCATTTGGGCGTAAAGCCATTGATTCCTCAGCTATTAACAAACAGAGAAGCAAGCACAAAATGCGGCTCTTTTTTCTCGAATCTGTAATGGTGTTTCTAATCTCGGAATCAATACTATTCTATTTTGAACGCAATGGCTTGCTTTTTGATAGAGACAAACAATAGTTAAAGGCAGAGAGAGAGAGAGAGAGAGAGGCCAGCTAATAAATCAGCGTTGATTGATTCCAGGAAGTGCTTTTTTCGTAATATGGATGGAAGAAGAGAAAGAGAGAAAGGTAGAAGCATCATCAATCATATTCATTTCTATGTAATGGTGGGCATCTTACAACTGTAACATCAATGCATTTCACATCTATAAATACAAATCATCACTTGCAGTTTTGGCTAAAAATTACAATCATGGATAGAGAGATTTACATACGCAGATTAACAAAGTCTTTGTTTACCCACCACCACCAGGAATCCTGTTCCACGACAAGTAAGTAGGATCTCCAAGTCGCCTGCAATAATCCCAAACACCAAATCAATATTTATCTACACTTTGCTGTTATAATCTTAGAATAATACTACATTTTATAGTCAAGGATAAGAATCATAGGATGTATATGTACGTACCTGGGTTTCACAAGATACATGACAGTAAACGCAAGTGCCAAGAAGAAACAGATTCCTCCAACTGTGAGGTAAGCAAGGCCGAGGAAGTCGTTCTTTCCACCGAGCCAACTGGTTGTTGACAAAACAAGCTTCTTCTTTCCATCGAAACTGTATGTGTTGTAGTTGTTCTGCAGAATCACGTCTATGGTATCATTCTGCTCCAGGTCAGTCTCTATCTTCCCATATAGTTTTCTAAATGTTGGCAAAGCTGCAGTCCTCATCCACACAATCAGATCCTCTTGATCACTCAGCTGAAACACCATAAGGCAAAGAAAGAAAGAAAGAGATTGCTAAGTCAAGTGTTTTGCAAAGGATATGATCGAGTCTGAGACTCTAACAGAGCATTAAAGTCTTACCGGTTTATTTGGATCTAGTCTGCCACCACCGGTGAGATTGCCCATTTGAAAGTTCTTGGGAAATACATTTTTGCCAAACTTGTGTTCCCTGTCACTCTTCCACGCAATTCCTTTCTTGGTTATATTTAAAGACTGGTTGTTTTTTGATATGATGTATGTGTCATTAAAGAGACTCCAAGCAATTAGACCACATGGCACAATCGGCTGCCCATTAACATCATCCTCAGGCTTGCATGCATCTATTTGATTCTCATCTTTCACACTTCTCAATTGCGAATCACTTCGGCTTTTCACATACCTGTAATACCGATAATACCAATGCCAGAGAGAAAGAGATTTAAGGAATCTAAGTCGCATCTAATTTCTAAATGGCAGTTTATTTCCTTGCAGCCGACTACTTTATGAAATTAATGTAGCACTTCACTCAATGCCTAGCACTGTAACCCTAACAATACCTGCGGTGATTCTGGTAGAAGTTCTCAAGCTGGTAATAAACGTAGATAGGCTGCTTCATACGCTTATGAACCTGACAATAACCAAGGGGAAAAGGAGAAAGTAAAGAAAGACATTCAGAGGCTAAACATTCTCTAGACGAATGAAACAGTGTTGTTGTTGCGTAGGAAACTCACCTTTAGTGTCCGGGTACAAGTTTTATTTCCAGCTCCTTGAATGTATGCAACCTTGTCAGCCCTAGCAGGCGTCGGTATGCAATCATTATCATACCGATAAACGATCTCAACAACCTATACATAAGAGATGAAACATGCTGAGATATGGGAAAATTTGGTTAGGTGTTTAAAAATGAAGAGCAAACATTTGGATCATCCTCACTTACATCCTGAGAAGCGAAAAGAGACACAACTCCGAGAGGAATGAAGACAACACTAATGACCAAAAATGTCAAAATCACCTGCAAAACGAGATAAGGAAAGTTTAAACCTTTTCAAAGAAAAAAAACTAGAGACTGAGAAAACCAAAATGCTACTAGAAGGACTACAAAGAAGCTTTACCCAACCAGGCGTGAGAATTGGCTTGCAAGCTGGAAGCTCCTGTTGTGTAAACTTTGAGTCTGCAAATCAATAATCAGCGAGCAGAATCACCATTTAGCTACAGCATTCTCGATTCTCAGCTAAACAACCTTATACGATCCAATTCTCTAAACGAGAAAGTAAAAACCCTAATACTAATTCTGGCGAGCCCACTAGCTGAGCTTGAGTCAATTCAAAGACATATCCAATATATTTTGTGCGCAACAAAGTTTGCATGAACAGGGTTTGTGTAAGAAGCAAGAAGAATGAATGGTAAGAGAAACTAAACAGTGAGCAAAAGAATGGATTTTGCAGATGGTAGAGATGAAAGATCAGACACAATTAGAAGTTTACAACAAAGAGTCAGCGAGAACTGAAAGGAAGAGAAGAGGAGGAGAAATACACTTGGGTCGCTTGGAATTTCTCCGGGCGGCGGAGGAATCTGCCGATCCGGCGGCGGCGGCGCTAGACGAAGCTGTATTCGAAGCCATATCTGAGAAAGAGAAAAAAAGGAGAGAACTTTCTGCGTGGAGGAAGGAAATGGTGAATAGAGAGGCAAAGGAAATAGAGAAAAGGAAAAGGAGACTAGCAAGATGAAGGAAGGTTGGTCGTCGTCCTCGTCGTTGTCGTCAAAGACGACGGCTTAAGACACATTTTATTCAATCTTACTAGAAGAAATATATAAAAACCCAAAATCGAAGTTTCGTAGAGATTCAAGGATCATGCCATTATTGGTAAAGACAGTTCCTTTTTCCTTTTTTTGTTACCACTCCCTTCTTTTCTTTTTAACTTTCGCTCCTTTTTTTACTTCTCCTTTTTAAAAAAAAAAAAAATTGACAGCTGAATTTATGTAGTCCCTTTCTTTGTTTGGTTCACAAAGATCTATTACATGCCATGACCAATTATGTGATTTTGTTCAGACAATATGAATTAGGTTTTTTTAATGATTAATGAGTAGAATATGCAAAGGGAAAGTAGAGTGGATAGGAAAAATGACGAACCTCTGTCTGTATTGCAAATGTCTTGTTAGGAAGATGTAGGAACACCAAAGACAAACAAACAAGAATGAAGAGAAAGCGGCCGAAATATCTTTCGGAAGCCTAAGTCAGTTGGGCCTTATTTCTATTGGGTCAGGCTTCAATAGTTTGTAAATGGGCCTCATCTTTCTCATTGGGCCCACTGTTTATATTGCTGAATGAAGAAAAAATCTACGTTTCGTTTGAGTTGTGTCCAAGTGGTGCGTGTGTGATATGAAAGGGAATAGATTCGTCTTATACAAGAAGAATCCATCAAATAAAGGAGACAAGAGGCCGCTTGAAAACTAAGCAAACAAAACAAATACTTTCCTTCTTTTTAATTTTTTTTTTTTTTCCAACCTGCATGATTCCTATTTGCATACACATACTTAATTTATGAGCTAAAAGTTAAACATCAGCTTTGTTCCACTTGTCATATTTTAATTAAAGTACACCGCACACGAATCTTATTATCGAGATTAAACAAAAATTAAAACAAGTAAGATGCTTATGTTCCTTATTCCTACATGCATGTGCATTGCATACACATATATCTAAATGGAAGCTAATTTTTGTAAAGCAAATTCTTGTCGAATGAATGTATAAGGCCACGTGCGTCAATACATAAATATGTAAGGACTTGGACATGCAAATTTGGATTTGATGGTATTTAAGCAATTTATTATCGTATGAATGCATAAAGCCACATGCGTCAATCGATCAAAGTAAAAGGACTTGGACATGCAAATTTTGAATTTAATGGTATTTTTTTTTTCAGACATGTGTGGATGTGAAATCCCCTGCATGGATTACAACTTGAAAGTCTAAACCCTATTTCATATATAGTCTAGAGATATGCCTCCCTGCCTTTAACTATTTTTTTTTATCAAATATTATAAAGTTTGTAGTTTGCAAGACGTCGTGTGTTGCTTTTTTCATCTTTCATAAATACTAATATTCGATTGTCCTGAATATTGCATCACCGATCGACATTTGTTTGTTTAATCATGATGCAGTCGAGGGAGGAGAGGAGAGCTGAGTCACCATCAGGTCTCGTCCTCACCACCGATCCTAAGCCGCGCCTCCGCTGGACCGCAGAGCTTCATGAACGTTTCGTTGACGCCGTCACTCACCTTGGAGGTCCTGACAGTACGTTTTCTTCTTCATCATCATTTCTTATATTGATTCATTTAGTCATATAACTGTAGTATGAGGTCGATGAGTCACTATAAACCTTACCTGTAATTGTGATATATATTTACAGAAGCTACACCAAAGACGATTATGAGAGTGATGGCTGTGAAGGGTCTTACACTTTACCATCTCAAGAGCCATCTCCAGGTCTCCACCGTAATCTTGCATCATACATCATTAATTCTTCTTACTTTTAGTCTTCTTCATCTTCCTCTTCTTTACAGCTTCTTGTTCTTGATTTCCTTCTTAATTTGTAAGTTTTGTCATAGTTAGAATTACAACATATATATAGTATATATACCGGTTACTATAACTTGATATGTATATGTGTTTACAGAAGTTCAGACTTGGAAAGCAGCCTCACAAGGAGCATAGTCATGGTCACTCCATTAATATTAGGGATACTAATAGAGGTGCGCATAATTCACCAGCCTTCTTAATTGATTAGAATCACTCCATATGAAACTTACTTTGTGATTGCGCCACAAATGCCTTATATATTTGTTAATCAACATCGATCGATCATGCATGCAGCTTCCATGTTGGATCTTCAAAGGAATGTTGTATTCACTGCTCCGCACATCAGTGGTCGCAATATGAACGAGTAAGTGCTTTTCCAATTCCACTCTTAACAATTGAAACAGGTATATAGATAGAAATGTGCTCAAAATCTTGTAAATACATAATTAAATGATAATTATGGATGGTGGATTGGTGATTAAGGATGCAAATGGAAGTGCAAAGAAGAATAGAGGAAGAGGTAGAAGTAGAAAGACAGGTGAACCAAAGGATTGAAGCACAAGGGAAATACATGGAGAGCATGTTAGAGAAAGCATGTGAGACCCAAGAAGCAAGCCTCACCAAAGACTACTCTACTCTCTTTTTCGACCGAACCACTATTTGCAATAACACATCACCCCTCCCAATCCCATGGTTCGAGGATCATTTTCCCTCATCTTCCACTATGGACTCTACCTTGCATCTTCCTGACATCAATTCCAACTTCTCCCTACAAGATTCTCGGAGTTCCATCACCAAGAACCGTACGGTTTGTCTCGGTTAGAGAATACATATATAGGTCTAGCTATTTGACTCTTTCAGCTATAGTTTCTAATGCGCACTTGGTGTATAAATGCACAAACTTGGATGTAATAACTTCTGCCAAACATGAAGTAGATCTCTCGTTATCCGCTCTAATAAATGTGATGATTTGCAATAGATGGTGAAGTAGCTAGCTAGGCTGCCTACGAACTACTTCACAATTTTGATGATTAGTAAATTATATTTAATCTACATATTAAATAATGTATTTTGAAGAAAATTAATTTTCTTAATTTATGTATTTTTAGTCAAAACAAATTTTATTATGAAATGGAGAAAATATTTGTTCATTTGAGCATACACTGTAATTTTAAATATTTTGTCTTTCTGGTTACTTTTGTAATCATAAATTACCATTCAACAATACTTAGACCACTTCCAATGTTAAGAATCCTTATTTTTTGTGAGTTCAAAGAGAAAAAAACTTCTCAAAAGAGAAAATCGAAGAATAAGTGAAGGAGAGATAATGAACTTTTGAGAAAGAATCGAAGAGAAGTGATAAAAAAAACACGTGGACTTAAAAACCGATTCTTAAATTTTTTTAAAAAAGTGTCGGTTCTTAATATATAAATTAATTTTTATTTATTTTAATTTTATTTTATGTTTAGACACTTTTGTAAAAAAAAATCCGTTAGAAATGTTCTTACTTACTTATTCTCACCTCACATCATGGTGAGAGTTTTTTTGTTGCCAATATATCCAATCGCTGAAATGTGGGCCAAAAGACTGAAAGCCCAATGATTGAATTTCGAAGTGGGAATGGTAGATGGGCCTATTAGGTCCCACCATAAAACGGTCAATATATTTGAGGGTCTTGAGGCTAACAATGAGGTCTGGTCAAGGCGAGGTTTATGTCGTAGTCTCCCTCAAATCTCAACTCTGTCGGTTGACGAGTCAATGGAAGTCGAAGTCTTGTGCATCTGAAACGGTCAAAAAAGGATGTTATATTAATCTACTGTACGGAGGGAGACCTATTACATAACTTTTAAAGATAAGATTGAACGATGGAGTACATGTGTTATTTGTTTTCTCTTACACTTCACCAGCTTTCAAATCTCTGTTATTATTCGTTGTTTCTTTTCTTTCTTAAACACACAAAGTTAACGTAACTATATACATGTCTCGTTTTCTCCTTCAGCAACAAATCGTTCGTCCCGGCTAAGATTTTATTCGTATACTTTTTTAAAGTTAAATTGGTTCTTAATATTTACCCCCAAAAAAAAAAAACTACTCTCAACACAAACAAACCCCAAGAATCGTTGGGAAAAAAAGAAGAGAATTATCCAAATGAATCAATATGTTGTTACTTGTTATGTTGACGATGTTTCATGGTTAATAAAACTAGCTGTTGTACGTCGAACTACATTTGGTACTAATTAAATAAGAAAGAATCTTAAACCAGGAAAGACAAACGCCCAGAAAAGAGCTACGTATTGCTAGAGAGCTTCTCACTTACTACTCCAATTAAATCACGTACGTGTCACGGAAAACACAGACTCATGAATCATGATTACCCAGTTATTTATTAGGAAATGAGTTGTGTAACATCATTCTGACTTCATGTTGTCACACTAATACCAGAATTGCCCAACAATTGCCTCTTCTTTCTTTAATTTTGATTTTTATAGAAAATTAAAAGATTACCTATGGTCTATTCCATCAGTTTGCCCATGGTTAGGGTTTATCAATAAAGAAGAAAAAAATTGATTAAAAGAATGAAAGCCTTCAACATAATAATAATACTTTATAGTATGATGGAAAACCAAAACAAATGTAGTATAGTTAAATATCTGTAGCTTCATGTAGACGAAGATTTTACATGATATGGTAATTAACAGCGACGGATTTATATTATTTTGTTAATTAACCGCTTTTTCCCCACCCATTAGTTTATCATTACATTTAACTTGACGGATTCAAACAAACGATTGCGTTGTAAACATATATACTAAGCTTGACCCGTACGTGGCTTACTTAAACGGAAATGTTATTTGGAAGCTCCAACGATTGATTCAATTTCTCATGCTCCAATTTTCTAGTAGTTGCGATTAGGTCGGAAAATTTTGCAATCGTGCTCCTTACTTTACCTCTGATTTTAACTAATATGTTAGTAAATGAAACGTATATATTTACTAATAGTAATTAAGATGTTCATCATTCCAATACCATATTAAAATTAGCGCAGTTGCAAAAAGTCTCCCACATGATAACGATCATGTATCCGGACTATAGACTTAATCTCTTTGTTCATATCAGTTTAGGTCAAAATTTAAACACGGGTTCTAAAGTTTTATTACAGAGAAAGTTTGGTCTATTGGCGGTGGAAGGTCGAGTTCGAGTAGCTTTTTAATTTATATTTTTATTTTAAAAAATGAAGACAAGATAATAATAATGATATTAAAAGTAAAAAATTTGGTCTTATATTCTTTTTGATCGTCTGTACAGTAAATGATACTCTACTGCATTTTTTATCTATATACTCTACTACATTTGACCATATGATATAATGAAGTGAAGGGTTAATGCTAAAGTACTTTAAGCGATATTTTTAAAAACTATGCGTATCAATTTTTAGTTTATATGGGCGCGTGATGATGTATGAAACTAATCAATATGAAATGTCTAAAAGCCAATGGGTAATGCTTAATAACTTGCGTTTCATTCTACTATTCTTCTTACCAATGACCCGACGATGTATTTTGAAGTCTAGTAATCAACACTGAAACTCTGTATAATTTAGCAATTTACTGTCCTATAGTTAAAGAATGTATAGTATTAAACCATCGCATTAAACGACACTGATAATTACAGGATCCATGCATGTATGGCGATAAGTAATCAGAAAACAAGTTAAATAGATACATGGATCATTTTTTTGTCAAGGAAAGTGACGTGAACTGCTAATGCCTCTAAACAGGCTTCCATTTGAAGATACGCAGAGAAAAGAGAAACAACACAAGTTTGGTTAATCATATAAAAATATTTATCCAAAGAAATTAAGAAAACAATACTGATGAGGGAGAATTAATTAAATAGTGACCGTGATGGTTTATTAACACCAAGAGTCTTAGCTTGTATGTTGTATATATAAATGAGGAAGATGAGAGAGAAATGGGAAATGAAAAGAGATGAAATGGGACATCGATGTTGTGGGAAACACAAAGTGAAGAGAGGGCTTTGGTCTCCAGAGGAAGACGAGAAGCTTCTTCGTTATATCACCACTCATGGTCATCCTAGTTGGAGTTCAGTTCCCAAGCTTGCCGGTTTTATATCTTCTCTCTCTAACTCTTTGACTACATTTTCATTCATTAATTGATCCATGTTATTATCTATTTACTAATATATTGGTCTCTTCACACTTTCGGTATATGATTTATATAAGTATGTATGTGTGTATATAGGATTACAGAGATGTGGGAAGAGTTGCAGATTAAGGTGGATAAATTACTTGAGGCCTGATCTGAAGAGAGGTTCGTTTAACGCAGAGGAAGAGCAGACAATCATCGATGTTCATCGTATTCTTGGTAACAAATGGGCTCAGATTGCTAAGCACTTACCTGGACGCACTGACAATGAAGTCAAGAACTTTTGGAACTCATGCATTAAGAAGAAGCTTCTTTCTCAAGGCTTAGATCCTTCCACTCATAATCTTATGCCTTCACACAAAAGATCTGCTTCTTCTTCTAATAATAATAATATTACTAAGCCAAGCAAGACGAAGTCCATCATGACAAACCCTACTTTTGATCAATCAACCACAGCTTTCTCAATCACAAACATCAATCCTCACACTTCCACTAAACCAAACAGAGTTAAATCTCCTAACCGGACTCCAATGCCCTCCCAGACCATGATCCCTATCGACCAAACCATGTCAAGTCTTTTAGATGTTGAAAACATGCTTCCTAACTGGTCAGATGTTGGTGAAGTGGAGCCAATCCACGAAGAAGCTCCCATGTTTTCAAGTGAAAAGGCAGTGGTAGGAGTTGACGATGATGATCTCAACATGGACAATTTGTTTAATACACCTTCTTCTTCTACATTTGATCTTGATTTTGCTTCCATTTTTTCTTCTGCAATGTCTATCGATTTCAATCCCATGGATGATCTTGGCTGGACCTTTTAGTTTTAATACTCAATTCCTCAAATGTATATAATTTGTATGAATAATTTCCTTTTGCTGTTGTAGCTTGCTTTAAAAGCTGAGATTTTACCAAAATCAGTTTGCCATTTTCTCATTATTCTTCTTACGTTTTCTTGTGATCGTAAATGCATGTGTGTGATAAGTCCACTGAAAGTGTAACTATTACATTAATTTGGGCTTTTCAACTAATTTAATTTCATCTATTTACATAAAGGCCCATATAATAATGTGTTGGATCAAATGGGCAGAGTGTGATCTGATGGACTCAAATATATCTTGCATTCGCCATAATTTTTTTTTTTTTTTTTTTTTTGGGTCTAAATGTTAAGACATTCTCCATAATTGATAAGACGAGGACGATATATATTCGATGGATATACAAATTGATTCATTTATACGTTTTTTTGTTCAAGATTCATGTATACGTATTCTCCAATGATATTGATCGTGCGGAAATAATTATGCTACATGTTAACGAAACTTCGTGCGAAGCGCGAAGGCAAAGAGGCAACGTGCCACATCGCCACATGCTCTCTCACCTGTAACCACATTCTTCTAATTAATTTGTGGGCTTATTCTTGTATGATTCGCACAGGACGTTGAGAAAGTCAATTGTGTTAGTATGAAGAAAGATTCAGAAAATGGCAATCAACGTATAAAGTTCCGCTTAATAAATATTTGATTGGAATGAACAAAACGGAGGAAGCAAACATCTCGTGAATTTATTTATGACTGAGGAGCAACGGGAAGACGACACGGATGCACATCCGATGGAGTATAAAGATATGTATTAGGTAGTGCTTCATATTATATAAAATTGGTAACAAAATGGATATGTATACATATATAGGATATGTCGAACCACATGGTATGTCTCTTACTCTCTTATCTTATCTCTTACACTCAATTACTTATGTTTTGTCCTTTTGAATTCAATTTATCCCAATTTTCTTTCTTCTTTTTCCCGTCCACTATTGTTAATTTTGTCTGTAACCATTTAACATAATTAGCATTATTGTTCTTCTAATCTATTTAACATAATTAGCTATGGAAAGATGAAAATGGAAAAAGAAAGTAGCGTGAATAGTAACGCTAGATATGGATTTGACGCGTGTGGAAAAAAATCATGAATAAAGGACGGAAGCCAAAAATAATACAGGAAAGAATATTGAAGTACCAAAAGAAAAGTAAACAGAAATAGTTAGGGGAAGACTTAAAGGGTCACATGGGATGTGATTTGATGGCATCATTGCATCAAATCCTGCACATGCACTGCCTCTAACTCTTTTCTATATTTCTTTTCTTTGTTGTTGCTTGTTTTTATTTGATAAATTTAATATCCATCCACACGGTTTTAGTTTTAGAATAATACTCCACTCGGTAAGAATGTATACATGTTATTATTACCCTTAGTTACAACTACTTTTCAACTCTCCCTTGTAGTATATATATATAGGTACACCAATCACTTGTCTTCTCCATTTCATCATCATTCTCATCATCAACAACTCAACCCTTCTCTCGCCTTACTAAATATTACAGCTTCTTTCTTCAGCACCATATAACTTAAGATATGAGTAGAACGGAGACTATGGGTTTGACCAAAAGAGGATTGTTACAGTCAAGTAGTTGTAATCGTCTTATGGACCGTTCTGATCATGAGTCCCTGAAGAGAGACAGTGTGATGAGCAATGGTGGTTCAGTTAAAGTGAGAGGAAGCTTGGAGCGCAAGAAATCAAAGAGTTTTAAGGAAGGAGAGAGCTATTCTTCTTGGCTTATAACGGAGGCTCCTGGCAGTATAGCCGCCGTGAGGAGGGAGCAAGTAGCTGCACAACAAGCCCTAAGGAAACTGAAGATTGCTCATTACGGCAGATCCAAATCAACCCTAACTAATTTCAACTCCTCCAAAGTTGTCCCTCTTATTCACCCTCATCCTTCTCCTCATCCTCAGAGATGCAGCTTCCTCACCCCTACTTCTGGTATATACTACTTATTTCTTTTACTTGTTCTTCTTTTTTAAAAGATTGCATTATGCTAGTCTCTCTTCAAACTTCTGATTTTTTTATGTCATTTTCTCAGATCCTGTTTACGTTGCCTACCATGATGAAGAATGGGGGGTCCCCGTTCATGATGACAAGTGAGTTACATAATGTCCATTTTTCTTGCAATTCTTAAATATTGTCACTTTTGTTATTTTATAATTACCTCTATAGTTGCAAAACATAAAATATTTTTAGGTTATAAAAGTGTTAAAAATCTAGGAAAGTAGAATAGAATCCTAAATGATGTGGTAACCTACTAATCTTAAACCTATATTCCTTTAAATATTTGGAAGTAAAAGTGATTAGAGTTTTTGTTCTCTTTAATTTCTTATATGTTTTATATTTCATTTTGGTCAAACAATAAACTAATTATCTTAATAATTTCAGGACGTTGTTCGAACTGCTAACCCTCAGTAGCGCACAAGTAGGCTCCGACTGGACATCAACCTTGAGAAAACGCCATGACTTCAGGAAGGCGTTCATGGAGTTTGAAGCGGAAGCGGTTGCAAAACTCAGCGAGAAAGAGATGAATGCAATAAGCATCGAATACAAGATGGAGATAGGTAAAGTGAGAGGCGTTGTGGAGAATGCTACAAAGATCCTAGAGATTAGAAAAAACTTCGGGTCACTAGAGAAGTACCTTTGGGGTTTTGTGAACCATAAGCCTATCTCTACAAACTACAAGCTAGGCCACAAGATTCCTGTCAAGACATCGAAGTCGGAGAGCATAAGTAAAGACATGGTCCGTCGAGGCTTCCGGTTCGTGGGTCCCACTGTGGTTCACTCCTTCATGCAAGCCGCTGGTCTAACCAATGATCACTTGCTCACTTGTTACCGTCACGTTCCTTGCACTCTCCTCGCTACTAATCCCTAATATTTGTTTTTATTTCCTATTTCTTTACTGAAGTGAAAGTGTTTTTAAAACTTTCGGGTGTTTTGTGTACAACAAATGTAGGTTTAGGAGAAAATGGATTGTGTGGTTTTTAATTTGGAGATGTAAGATAAACCAGTTGATGTAATTTTATTTTTTTCTTCTGTGTGAGGTTTTTTTTTTTAAATCACATGTATAAGGGTTTTTGATGTATGTGTGGTGTGACAAATTGAAATGGGAATTGACTTTCATTGGATTTAAATTCATGATATTTGTATTTATTGTTTTAAAATGTGTATTGAGACTCGAAAGGAGAGTATAATAAAAGTGGTGTGATTGGTTTTCGTAGAAGCAAATAGCATGATGATGTAGCATGTGATGCTTGTCTGTCACCAATAATGATTGGATCATTTTAGTGGATGACATGATGGGATTTGTCATTGCCCATTGGGTTGGGTCTTATTAATCTGTTCTGTTCTCTCCCCATCCCCGACCAAATTTAAATTCTTTCCCATTTCTACCCTTTTTTATTCTTTTCCCAAGTTCCAACAACAAACGCTCCTCCTTCACTCTCTGTTTATTTATCATCATGGATACTATTTGAAAATTTACCCTTATAGTATGTTTTCTTCAAAATGAGGCCTTTAATTAAGGATGTTATGTTTGGTATAATACAGAGTACTCTACAAGTTTTGTTCATGTTCCGCAAGTGAGAGAATGGAAAAAAGGAAAAAAGATCAAATATTCTTCGAGAAAGAGAGCACATGAGAGACTGAAACAGCGATGCATCAGATTCCTACTTTCCTCAACACGTTAAGACAGATGCAGCGCTTCTTTGTCAGAGTGTGAACTTAGTAAAGACCGAGCTTAAGGAGTTATGGGCCCAATCTTTCTGTATAAACCCATTTCATCTACACTCTCTACGGCCCAATTAAAGGCGTATTGTTTTATAGGGCCAGTAATGATTAATTGTTATGCAATCTAACAAGTGCTTGCAATTTTGATAAGAAACGTTTTTATTCGTTCACTAACAATTAATATTACCAATTAATCAAAGTAATAAAACACCAAGAGAAAATGAAGAGTGCTAAAGACAGGTAGAAGGAGCAAAAGACAACGTTGAGGCCACAAGATCAAACTCCCACAAATAATTCTGTTGCATTATATTCCCGACGACATTAGTCGACGGCGCTCCGGCCGACACAAACCCTAAACACCTGACTCCTGGCGCAGTATCTACTAAGTAGCTTCTACGATGCGGCGCGAAACGCGCACCGCCCTTGAAATGAAACAAGAGCTGCGGCAGCTTGTTCTCGTTGAACTTGGGCGTTGTTTCAAAACAATACTCTATCGGAACTCCTTCTGGTTTGACTCTCTTCAACCCAACAAGGTAACGCTCGAGCCCTGAAACCACCGCCTTGTACGCGGGCTCAGCCAAGAACGTGAGGCTGGTCCCTGAGTCCAAGATAGTCCCACCACCGCTTTTTACATCCCATACTCGCGGGGGGATATTGAGCATTTCCTCTCCGAGGGAGATTCCGACGATGTTGATGGCGTAGAAAGGAGGAATGAGGTTGAGATCAAGCCGGGTGGTTCGTCTGGCGGTGGTTTTGGTGGCAGGGGAGGTGCCGAAGATGAGATAGTTGGAGACGTTTTTGTTGGATAGATGGTCAACGAGGCAGTATGAGAACTTTCCACCGAAGATGTTAGTGGCTTTTGAAGTGAAGGAGTAGTCGCTCAAGGCTAGACCAAGCACTCCATCGGCTCCCCGGAAGCTGTCCCCAGTGAAGGAGCTGCTGCAGCCAATGAGCAGACCGCGGATACTAGCTACGCTTCCGTTGGTGAGTCCAACTGTGAACGTCTCTTTTGCGAATACGCCTAGTGCTGATGACCCGTCCGCGTATCTGTTATATCCCACCCGATCAAGTTAGTAAGAATGCACAAAACATTGATGGACGGATTACTAAAGGAATTGAAGTACGGCTCAAACGCCAAACCTAACTCACAAGTCACAATAAAGTGACATTAATGTATTGTGGTGAATAGTAGCTGAACAAACATTTAATTTCACCACCCCTCCCCTTAGATACACTTGCATCTAAATCTATGGCTCCCTCGAGTTCTCTAAATAGTTGGGCGAGGAAAAAAGGAGAGACAATGATATGGTGACATGAGAGAGAGAGAGAGGTCCCTCTCTTCTCTCATTCACGACCACCCAACTTTCTATAAATATCTTCTCTCAAAACACACAAAAACAGTTCCTCGACGAGTAAACTAATGTGTTCCGTAATAATGTCTGAAAACTAATGTGTTCCGTAATAATGTCTGTAAATTCATTTGTAGTCAGTAGAGATTATCCTTAATCAACTCCTGATGATTAGGCTCTACCTAATCACATTTGAATAGTGAGTAATGGATGAATAATGCAATGAATCGAACCTGTAATCGTAGGAGCAAGGGGTCGAAGGTGTAGGGCAATTAGAGAGGGAGAAGAGATTCATCAAATCAACTTTACAGGTCTGAGTCATGCATCCAACTTTACGGAAGCTCGAAGATTCTTCAGCTCTAAAGACCTGACGGTTCTCAACTTTCTCTTTTCCTTTGCCGTGGAACCTGCAATTCACCCACGTAAGCTCGCTCCCTGTGTCCACCACAACCCTGAACCTCTTCGCCGGCGTTCCAACCATCACCTCCGCGAAATACTGCGCCGCTCCGTAGTCGAACCCCGATCCCAGCGCCATTTTCGCTCCTCCGTTCGTTTTCCGTTTCCGAGTTATCAGGCTGTGACGCTTCTGGTCCTCGCCGATAATGTCCTCTATGCGATGGAATGACGTCGGCGTCGGCAGCAGAGTGTCACGGTGCGCCATTTCGAGACGCACCACCGCTTCTTCAGCGGAATATGCGGCGGAGATTAGGAGCATCGTGATGATGAGACACAAGGGCGCTCTCGTCCTCTTCATTTTCGTCCTCTTCTTCTTCTTCGTCTTCTTTCTTCTTTTTTTGCCCCTTTTGGGTTTCTATTTTCTAAAACAGAGTATTTATATACATTGACGATGGCTCCCTTTCTCTCTCTTCTTTTTTTAATCATTGTTTAGGCCTTACTAGTTTCTAGTTTTTTGGATTTGTTTTGCTTTTAGTTTCGGCATTAAACAAGAAAAATCATTCTTGATTAGTTTAGTTTCTGAAATCACTAATTTTCTTTAGGAGACCATTTTCCTAAAACTAGGGAGACCATTTTTTATATATTAAAAAAAAAACTGTTCTTTGAGTTTCTCATTAATAAAAAAACTCATATATTTATCCAATGATGAGTTTGATTATTCTTTTTACAGCTATTTTTACTTTTATCCAAAATCCAAAAATTGAAAACAAAATCCAAAAACTCAAAAACTCAAAAAAAACTAGTTAAATTAAAAAGAAATCATTTGAGGCTAACATGTCAAAACCATGTTTTTCAAGTTTTTTTTTTTTTTTAAGTCTTGTAGTCTTAGTCTTTGAATTTTGAAAACGATTAATTAAAAAAAAAATCATTTTTGACTCCTTGACTTATTAATTAATGACAATATTATGAACTCTTACCAATTCAACCTTTTTTGGCCAAAATTAAGGTGAGAATGCAACTAGCTATGACATTAATGCTGAATAGATTCAATTACTTCCCAAAATTGAAAGATTGAGAAATCATTTATGTGACCGAATTCACATATATTATAAATTGTATGTTTCCTTTTTATAATACTTAAGTTTGTTTTACTAAGATATCTTTGAATTACACTTTAACAATTAATTCATTTACCATTCTATTAACCCAAAAAAATAATCAATCAATTTATATGATTCAGTTAAATATACCAAATCATGTATTCACTTTTTCAAAACTTTTGAAATATGCGGTTTCTCTACATATAGCTTACTAACTCGATGTGATTGGATTTTGTGAACTGAGTATCCTTATATATCAGCTTCTAATATGTTACTTACGATTTGATATGATGTGATATTTTTCAATAATAATAAAGTAAATTGTCCAAATATCAACTTTATGACATTTATTCATAATTAAGATTAAAATATCAGATATCTAATATATAATTTTAAAACCAATTTCACTTATTAATTTTATTTTCTCTTTTATTATTTAACTTCTGTAATTAAAAAAAAAAAATTAAGGGTTTGAAGATTTATCTAAAAATCAACAATGAAAAAAATATTAAAATAACTAAAATTATACAATTTTTTTTGTTATGATAATATTATTTAACGACTTTTCCGACAATATATTAAATTACATAAAACAATATAAATTTATGGTCTGTAAATCAGAATATTTCATATACTATGTTATATATAATATTTTATTTTATTTTATTTTGTAAACATTAAAATTAAAATACTTAAATGATAACTGAAATTTTCGATGAAACGGTTTAGACATTATATGTTGGGTCAACACATATTTAACACCTACCGTTAGAATACTATTTTTTAGTTTCTTTTGAATATAATTAGTTAACCACGTTAAAGAAATGTTAGTGCAGGTTAAACTTAGCGTTTTGTTTAGTTATATATGAGTCCGCTGGGCAGAAACTGAAGGTATCAACAATTCAAAAGGTAGTTAAGGGTAACACAAACAACAAAATTAAAACAAAACCAACAAATATTCTGATATGATTGGCCAGTTAGGTAGGTTGTATGAAAAAATACGTATGTAAGAATTTAGACGTGAGGAGAAGAGGCTAGGGGCAGAGAGTCAAAGTCAGAAGGGCGAGGGGAAGATTTACAGCTCTCTTATTGTCATTGGTTGGCTGTTGAATCATTGGATTCTTCTAGAAATCATATACATTTTATAATATTCGTCGGTTCAAATTTAGAACTAAAAAAAACTGTATTAGAAGATAAAGAGACACAAAACATGACAAAAAAAAAAAAAAAAAAAAAAAACATGACAAACATTGGATTATCCAAATCGAGAGAGATGCGTGTACACTGTGATGGGTTGAACTTCAATCCAAGCCACAGCACTGTCTATTGTCAACAAGTATAGTTTAATATTTTAAGTTAATCTTTGTAGAATAATAAAATAAATAAATAAACCGGAAAATTAATCTTTGTAGAATAATAAAATAAGCTAAAATATCAAATAGTTAGAAAGGGAAAGAGTAGTTTTTAAAGATCTGACATCATGAGATTTCATAGTGTATATATTAAACCATAGTGAAAGTTGTTTCATATGTTATTCATTGGTAACACCGAACGTCTTAGTTGAGGATAGTAGAAAATCCTAACTGCTCGGAAAATATGTAACGAACGACAAAGACAGTGGAGGAAGGGAGATAAATTCAAACTGCCAGTTTGCTTGCACCCAATAATTATACAATTATAACAAATTAAGGTGACGACAAAGAAAATAATTTATAACAACCCTAAGGACTTCATGCACGGCCTTACACCGCTACTTTCATTATCTTAATTCATGATAATAGGCTTATAGCAATTGGAAAAGAAACAAAACACACGAAACAATTATATATAAATATAGCAATTAACATGGCCCACCTATCCCCTATTTTATTACCAATATAACTGCACTTTAATTCAAACAGCAGTATGTTCGATATAAGTTGTATATTTGTATTTAGCTTATTAATTAGTTCCTTAGGGTACTGCATGGCGACTTTCTTTCTTTCTTTTTTTTTTTGGTCATTTGGGTCATGAGGCATTACTGGGTTGAAATTTGTATTGAGTTTTTTTTTTTTTTTTTTTTAAATTGCTTTATAAAATCACGGGTCTTTTCGGTGACTTAAATAAAACTAAATGTACATAGGAAACACTTACAAGTAACAGAAACGCGGTAAGGTTTTAAATGTATGATGTATCCACGACAAAACAGTCTATACATAATATATGTGTCTAAGGTAATATTTTCTAAAGGGACGTTTAGATTAGCAAGCTGTAAACTATATCAAAAGGAAGTCGAGTAAAACTGTTTTTAATACTATGTATTATTATGAGAAGACCAAATGCTGAGAAGATGATAATAGGATAAAGACAGCAAAGGGAAGGCCGGTGTTTATTCTCTGCCGCAAGTATAGAAAAAACGATTCAACTCAATAATTAAAAACGAGTAGCCATATGACGATTTTTATGTCTTGTTCGGTAGTCATTAATTACCATTTCGGGAGTTTTTTTGATATGATAAACGTGAAAAATGTATAGACGAGGAGTATAACTAAATAGACAAATGGATCTCTGTTCACTTTGTTTGTCACTCGACCTTCCATGTTTTCGTGTGGAATAAACATGCAGGTTAGCGAGCTCGGATAAACAAAAAACGGAAAAAGAACAAAAGAATATAAATATATATAAGATATCTAAAAACAATTATTGTTGACCCATTCTTTTGTTTGTTTGTATTAAAAAGATGAAAACATTTTCAAAATTTCAAGGATCACATGAAGGGGTAGTATCGTCGATGGTATTAGGGCTGGGACGGATTCGAATATCCAGATAATTTAGGGTATCCGGATCCGGATTCACCCAGATATATAATATCATTATCTGGATCCAGATCCAAATTTTTCGGATATCCGGGATCCAAATATCCGTCTAAAATTTGGGATATCCGTAGATATCTGAATCCGGAAAAAATAATTTTTATATTAAAATTTTAATAATAATAGACAAATTAAATATAAATTTTTTTTTTTACTAATTTGATATCTTAAAATATCAAATAATAAAAAGGTTTAAATAGTAAATCTAAAAAAACAGTAAAAAAAACTATGAAATTAAAATGAATTGGCTTACTTATAAAATAAAAATTGTTTAATCCCTTATATATATACGGATCCGGATATCCGAAATTCAAAAAATCTATTATCCGGATCCGGATCTGCCGGATCCATAGTTTTATTATCCGGATCCGGATCCGGAACCCCCGGATATCCGGATTTTTGGAGCGGATACCGGATCTGGATCCGGACCCCGGATAATTTTTCCAGACCTAGATGGTATGCATAAAAAGTACGGGCCGGGCTGAATGTAATCGGTTTAGCTTGACACCTGAACTAATAAGGTACAATCTTTCGCTATTACCAAACGCCTCACTGGATTTTTCTAAGTGGAAGGGGGTAATGAACGCCTCATTGTTTGGTCCCCACGTATATGTCAAACGACACAGATCCGACCTATAGAGGTGTTACAATGGGCCAAACGGTTTCGATGGGACTCGTAGTGAACTCAGACGTGATCTAGCTAGTATGATCTTTTATTCATTCATGCTTTTTTTGTATGGTCCACAAATCACAGAACGGTCTACTCGAAACTAAATCGTAGAATATAAAACGAATGGTTCGGATGGATCTGGACAATTGCAAACCTTATAACGACATATAGTAAATGTGCTGGTTAAAACACCTGTACAAAATCAGCTTAGTTATATTAATCTCGAAGAAAGAAAAGTCATGTTCTAGCATTCATATGACATGAAACAAGTACTTGGATATCATAAAGTTCGCTAGAGTAAATAATATTTCAGTCTTTATTAAAAGGCCGTGTTATAGTTGTTATATATGTGTGTGGACTATGGACACACGTCAGAAGAAGAATGACCGTATTTATTAAATTCTCAAACCTTTGTTAATTAAGAGTGTACATATATATAAACTTATGATACAAGGAAAGGGGGTATGTGTGATAAAATCATGACATCATCCATGCCCCGCCATTTGCTTGATTTCCGGATCATCTATCTAATTATTATCTTTTGTATTTATCTCTTTGTTTGTATGCTATTCACAACACACAAGTCATGTTTCTCTTCCTTCGACTCATCATCTAATTTGGAAAATAGTCCACTTACTTCATCAGTTACCTTTATTTTCCCCCTTGTTTCACTAGATTTTCAAGTTTTATTTATTTTCTAATTCTTGTGCAATTTTATTTACACAAACCTATCAGAAAATTCTTTTTCTTCGCAATTCAATTGGTAAGATAAACAATAATCTTTATTTTGAGAAGAAAAAAATATATCAGAAAGAATAAAGAAAGTATTGCAAACGTCAATGACCATGTATCTTATAATTGTTTTTCTTTTTGTGTTTATCTCTTTGACATATATTCACAAATACAACTCATATTTCTCTTCCTTCTACTCATCATTTAGTTTGGGAAACGGTCCACTTAATCAGTTTCCTGTCTCACTATAGATCAAGTTTTTTTTTTTTTTTTAAAAGCCAATGCAAAAAAAATACCTTTTTCTTTTCAAATCAGTTGATAAGATAAACAAAAAATTATCTTGACAAGAAAGAAAATATAGGAAACTAAAGAACAAAGTATTTTAGTCTGTAGTCTATACGAAAACAAAAACAAAAAGTATCCTATTTCCAGATTCACATAGCTTAAAAATTGCCAACGATTTTAGAATGGACCTCAAAATCGTTATGGGCTTGAAATGGGCTTTACTACAAAAACCCATGTAGTATCCTAACCAAACTCGTATAAGTAAAATGGTCCAAACCCAAATGGAAATGTTCTAAATTCTCCGGTCGGTCTCTCCTCCCGTGGTTCTCACTTCTCAGTATTGGAATCGGAGGAGAAAGCGCAACTTCTTAAACGGAACTCATGGCTCCTTTCTCGACGACCGCTGCAACGGCGACTTGGACGCCGTCGAGAAGAATATCCATTGGGACATTTATATTTTCTCCGTTGGTCAGAGAGAGAGAGAGAGAGAGAGAGAGAGACATATATATGTGTGAAGAGAAGACAAGGAGAATGTTTGATGACCAGGTGAGCTTACTAATTAGAAACTTTCTAATTTTGTGATTAATCATGTAAGTATGGCTTGTTAAGGTATGTCTCTGTCAATGAACCAATTTAGGTAATAGGCAAAAATGGTTAATTTAGACAAGAGAGAGGAATTAACGGCAAAAATGGTGCGTTTGGTGGGGAGGGATGAGAGGCTAAGAACATTTTACTCGCTCCATCTCTTTTGCATCTCCTCATGTCTCTTCCTCTCCAGGTTGAGATACTATTAAGGGAAATAAACAAACGTTTACAAAGACAAGCCAATTAAAGTCACCTTCTTTCATTTTTTATTTTTGGGTTGGGAATCTTGGAACATATTACTATTAACTGGTTTTTGTTTTGATGGTTTCCTGATTCGTATTCTGGGAACTACACCTCGTGTCACGGGCAATTTAAACATGGTTTGCATTCTTGATTTCTTGTAACGCTTTTTTTTGTGTGTGTGTGTGATTATATCTGTTTATGCGACGCATTACAATCTCTCTCTTTCTTTGTATGATGTTTTTCTGGCGGCAGTTTCTTCAGTTTGACATGGTTTGATTTTTCCTCAACTCTGTCTTCTTAAATCAGCAAGGAAGCGTGTGATCATCTCAGGTAAAAGGGTATTTTTGTTTTTTGTCTGTCTTTGAATAAGCATCTTGAGGTGAAATGTCATTGATGCCGCAGGTGAGAGCTACTTTATAAGCCGAATAATCATCATCAACCTGGAGACATACCGAAAATGGACTTAGCTTCTAAGAAGAACGTAGCTAATGTCACCTCCAAGGAGATGGACCCTATCGTAAAACCCAAGTCGCCTCGACCAAACAATATACATGTCTCTCCATTTTCGCTTAAACTAGGAGACAATGTTCCCAGGAACCCTCATTTCGACCCCAAGAAGATGGATCCTCTCGTCAGACACCAACCCTCTAAGTCTCCTGAACCTCCTTCCTCAGCTAGAGGAACCAACGAGGGTGATTTTAAGCATAACACCTATTCTAGCGATGGTGATACCTTAGGAACGTGGAAAAATGCTCCCAAAAATCTTCATTATGATCCCAAGAAGATTGTTCCTTTAACCACACATGAATCACACTCGCCCAGCGCCAAAGCTCATCACCACCATAAGACAAAGTCTCCAGACCACAAGAGAGCCCCTAGACATAATGCGGACTCTGCCTATGGTGATAACTCGGTGGGACCATCAGCTACACCTTTCAAGCCTCACACGGGAGGGGACGTGAGGTGGGACGCCATTAACTCAGTCGCTTCAAGAGGCCCTCAAATAGGTCTCGACAACTTCAGGCTTCTGAAACGTCTAGGGTACGGGGACATAGGCAGCGTCTATCTCGCTGACCTGCGAGGGACAAATGCTGTTTTCGCCATGAAGGTGATGGATAAGGCCTCGTTGGCCAGTAGAAACAAGTTGCTCAGGGCTCAGACCGAAAGAGAGATCCTATCCCTGCTTGATCATCCCTTCTTGCCAACGCTCTATTCTTACTTTGAGACTGAGAAGTTCTACTGCTTGGTCATGGAGTTCTGCAGCGGCGGAAATCTCCATTCTCTCAGACAGAAGCAGCCCAGCAGGCGTTTCACAGAAGAGGCCGCCAGGTGAGACAAAACATTCGATCTATTTGGAGTTGGAGCTTACTTATTATCTTTGCTCTGATGAGTCTCTTGACAGGTTCTATGCGTCCGAAGTGCTATTGGCGTTGGAGTATCTACACATGTTGGGGATTGTGTACAGAGACTTGAAACCAGAGAACATCCTGGTTCGAGACGAAGGCCACATAATGCTTTCTGACTTTGACCTTTCCCTCCGTTGCTCCTTTAATCCGACCCTCGTCAAGTCCTCCTCAGTCTGCAGCGGGGGAGGTGCTATCCTCAACGAGGAGTTTGCCGTCAATGGCTGCATGCATCCCTCAGCCTTTCTCCCCCGCCTCCTCCCTTCCAAGAAAACCCGGAAAGCCAAATCCGACTCTGGCCTAGGTGGCCTCTCCATGCCAGAGCTCATGGCAGAGCCAACAGATGTGCGGTCAATGTCCTTCGTGGGCACACACGAGTACCTGGCTCCAGAAATCATACGTGGAGAGGGACATGGCAGTGCTGTAGACTGGTGGACATTCGGGATCTTCCTCTATGAGCTCCTACATGGAACAACCCCGTTCAAAGGCCAGGGAAACAGAGCCACGCTGCACAACGTGGTGGGTCAGCCACTGAAGTTCCCAGATAGCCCTCATGTGAGCTCGGCGGCGCGTGATCTCATCCGCGGCCTTCTAGTGAAGGATCCTCACAGAAGAATCGCTTACACACGTGGAGCAACAGAGATAAAGCAACACCCTTTCTTTGAAGGGGTGAATTGGGCTCTGGTGCGTAGCGCTTCTCCGCCTCACATTCCCGACCCTGTCGATTTGGGACCGTTCACCAGAGGGAAGGCCAAGGGCCATGGAGTTGGTGATCACTGTAACTCAATTAAGCCCGAGACTCAGGTCGCTTGTGCTGCTGGTCCCACGACTCCCACTGATGATACGGCTTATATAGATTTCGAGTACTTTTAGAACTAATACAGTAATACTCTACCAACTGAGAAATTCTTTATGTTTTTTTGTTCATATTCTTAATTTTGACTAAATACAGATTGTAATTTGTAAAGAGGAACAAATGACTTGATTCTTTTCCCCCCAAAAAAGTGACTTGATTTTATGACTGAAGCTTGAACTAGAGATCGACAAGAAGTGGGAGCTTTAAACAAAAGTTGAGACGAACCTTTCGTTTAATTCAAATCTTTACAGAATCTCATGTTTAAAGTATCCGAAAGTTTTGCAGAATCCTCTCATTAAATTTTTCTTAACCAAACCACTAGTTTTGGAATAACATCAGATTTGATGGTTACTTTACTTAAGCTGTTGATTGTTTTATTCGAAGTAAATTCCAAATTGAATAACACTAGAATTGGGAGGACATGTTAAAATCACTAGTTTTAACGGTTTTACAAAAAGAAAGTGAAAGTAGCTTTTTATGTATGGAAACAAATGAAATTTGAGATCCACAGAAAGATGTCCGAATGATTCTTTGTCGACACAAGTGAGCCATTGGTTCCAAATTTCGCGGTGCCCCCTTTCTTATCATCATCTACCCAAATAACCCTTGAAAGTTTCTTCCTTTACACAGAGATGCTGAAGCAGTGCTTTGTGTCTCATAACGCCAATGCTCTCTATCTCTCTGCCTCCAACCAAAAATTCAATCTTTTAAGCTCCACAAAGAAGCCAAATCGTCTCACGTCCTGCGTTATCAATGTTGGAATCCAAGATGTCGCCGAAGTCATCCACAACAAGGTTTCGCCTTTTTTCTTTCTTTCTCTTCTGGCTTTCTTCTTTGTGTGGCCTTTAAGCGTCACTGTCGCTTTTGATTTCACTTGCGTGAAGGTACTCATAGCTGCTGGAGTTTCCGGGGCGATTGGGCAGCTCTCGAAGCCCTTCACTTCTGTGGTTTTTTATGGGAAAAAATTGGACTTTAGAGCTGCATTTCAAGCTGGAGGTTTCCCTTCCACACATTCGTCCGTAAGCTTCTCTCTTTCTTTCTCTGATTAACTGTGTTTGTCTACTTCTCTGACATTTTTTTTGCCTGATTCATGAGATATTAGTCTGTTGTGGCTGCAGCAACTGCAATTGCTTTTGAAAGGTGCTCAAGCTTGAACCTTTCTCTTTTCTTCTTAATTCCCACAAATCTATCCTGAATACATTGTTTGGCTTCAGGGGATTTGCTGACTCCATCTTCGGCCTCACTGTGGTTTATGCTGCCCTTATCATGTATGATGCCCAGGTAATTTGCCCCTTTATGCCAAAACTCGAACTTGCTTTCTCTGCTTTACGTTTTGCATTGTAACAAGAGGGCATTAGTAAATGGTGAAAGCTTAGGCTGGCTTTTTGCATTATTTATGATTCATGCTTGAGTCATTTACTTGTACGATGTGATGAGAGAAGAAAGAAAGATCATCTTAATGTATCTCATGGATTCTTCTGGCATTGCAGGGTGTGAGAAGAGAAGTTGGAAAACATGCGAAAGTGTTAAACAAACTAACAAGTAATGCTCGGAAAGTGGAAGAGATGAGTTTAAAGGGTAAGGCTTTGAAAGCGGACGAGATCAGTGAGAAAGTCTCTCTCCCACTGAAAGAATCAATAGGACATACTGAAGTTGAAGTCATAGCAGGAGCTTTGTTTGGTTTCTTAGTTAGCTTCGGTGTTTATTCCCTAATGTAAATTTAGAATTAAAAAAAGCTCTCAGCTTTATAATCATTATATATGCGTGTGTTTGTGCGTTGATAAGAAAGAAGGAGAATTTAATATTGTGTGCAATTGCAAAAACAAGAGAGAATCAGTGGAAATGTCAAATCAGTTTCGTGGATCTGAGAATGATTCTGTTTTATGTTTGAGCATGTTGCTTTGCTTAGAACAATAAAGTTAACCCCACACGAACCGATAATTTGACACCCAAAAAGTACAAAGCCCTCTTTAGGGTTTCTGTTCTGCCCTTTCAATCGAATGGCACATCGTCATCAATTGTTCAGCTACGCCCTTCAACCTTCTTACGCTGCCGCCTCTGCCGTTTCGCCCGCGCCGCCGCCGCAACCGCAGTCGCAGCAAAAGATCGGTCTTTCTTCTCTTTACGCTTCTTCCGCTGCTGACCAGTACTTCCCCGACTCCACGTTTCGCTTCTTAGCTCGCGACGGATCCGAAGCTTTGAGCAACTACTCGTCGCTTACATCGTCTTCCGCTATGTACCACCATCTTCCCAACACGACGGCTTCGCATTTGGCGTATCCCCAGCTGCTTCAGCAGCATCAGGAAGCTTGGCCGCCTGGCGTGGAGGTTCCAGTTGCTGCTTCCGCCGTCGAGCCTCTTCCTCCTGGTGTCAAACGCACCTCTGAAGGTTTGTCCTTTTTTTCCCCTTTACTGTTCCGAGATCTGCATCATTTCTCTTATTTAATGCTTGGAATCTTCAGTTCGAAAGCCTTAAAGTCTTCACCTTTCCATTTTCTCTGCTCATCGTGATTCAGTTATCCTGATGGTTCATTCAATTGCAGCATTAAAAACATAGCTTTAGCAACAAAAAAGAGATTTAAAACATAGCTTAAATCATGGTGTCTACTGTCTAGTCCTAGGATAGATCTTAACATTTGCACAAGCACAACGATGCTGGTTTGTGTTCCCCTGTGCTTTCCTTAGCTCAACGATGCTGATATAGAGGTTGAATTGGTTGGCCCGCTTTGATTTGTATTGGGACACCACTAAGCTTAGTAGTTAGAATCATCTCTAAGGAGATGCTTAGCTATTCATATCGAATTACATCTCTATTAACTATATTTGATAATCGTAATGTTCTTGATTCGTCTTTGTTGCTTTAGAAGTTCACAAAGACAGTTACTTTTTTTCCCTAAAGCTTATCGAGACTTTAAGTGGAACACTTAGTGACTGCAAATGTGATTGATGATTATGTTTTCTTGCAACTTTATGGTATCCGGTAAACTTTTCGAAAAGATTGCATGTATGACATGATTTCTTACTGAAAGTCTAAGTAAAGATACTATTGATGCTATATTTGTTTCCTGCTGTACTCTTTCCAAGATTTACTACCCCAAATTAATTTTCAAGATATAAATATACAGCATATATATCTTCTCATTTTGCTGTATACTATTGTTTATTATGTAATATAGCGCTCTACTATCCGACTCTCTTGGGTGCCCATAATACGATTGGTCAAACAGAAGCTTGGTATACTACAGACTATTTAACAAAGCGCCTTAAGTTGGAGAGTACGAGCCATTTGCCTGTATATCCACAGAGGGCAGGGGAGAAGGATTGTACCCACTATATGCAAACAAGAACATGTAAATTTGGAGAGAGCTGCAAGTTTGATCATCCTATTTGGGTTCCTGAAGGTGGAATCCCAGATTGGAAAGAGGTGATCGTTTACTACTATCTAAGTATTTGTTCTGCCTTATTATGAATTTTACATTATAATGATTACGTTTTTTTTCCTCTAGATTTATGCTATGTACTTGTATGTTTTTATACCGCAAGAGTGTGTGACTAATTACTTTTAAACTATACCTATACTGTTTTTGCTTGGCGTCTGAAGTCATAAACTTACTACAATATATCATGCAAGTTTAGACACGACAATTGGTAGTTTGATAGTAATTCAAGGTTTCAGCTTCCGTTTCTGCGACTGTGCTTGTTGTTCTTGCATTTCCCTTTTCTCAGATCGTTCCTTGACTTGGAAGTGACATTACACTCATTGTCTAGGCATTCCAGGATAAGATGATAAAATCTTCTTTTTCATTTGAACATCTTTTCATTCAGGCACCAGTTGTTCCAAACGATGATTACCCTGAGAGACCAGGAGAACCAGATTGTCCGGTAAGCTGTTCCTCAAAACTTTTCTCGCTATTTTAATTCTGCCTTCCCTTAGGATCTGAATCTTTTTTTTTCATTGCTGGCAGTACTATATAAAAACGCAACGTTGCAAATATGGTTTAAGGTGCAAGTTTAATCACCCGAGAGCAGCGGCTGCAGTAAGTGATTTTCCCTTTCCGAATTATATTATGGCCTTCTTTTATTACTCAGTTCGTGTAGGTGCCTGCACACACTCCGCATAAAATCCTGTGCTTGTAATATATGCTCTGCTTTAGTTTGATCTTGGGCGGTGCATGCACATAAAAAGCTTAATGCGCTTTTTATATTTCAGGTTAGTGTTGAAAATCAAGATGCATTACCTGAGAGGCCTTCTGAGCCCCCGTGCACTGTAAGATATACACATATAGTCACATAAAGTATCCGATTTTTCTGTAATTTCTCTTACAGATGTATCTAATTCTTATCATTTAATTTACCAATGTTTCTACTCCGCAACAGTTCTACGTGAAGACTGGAAAATGTAAATTTGGTTTGACATGCAAGTTCCACCACCCAAGGGATATCCAGCTACCATCATCTAGTCAAGATAATGGTAGTAGTGAGGCGGTAACCAGTGATCCTGATGCCACCAACAATTCGCATGTGACATTTGCCCCAGCATCATATCACAACTCGAAAGGACTACCTGTTAGGCCGGTAATGGGTTCAGCTTCAGGTTCCATAAGAATGACATATTATCTTATAGGCAGAATCGGTGAACTATCTAGTATCTAGTTACTATTCTTAGAACTGATGAAAGAATATTTGCTGACCTGTACCGTCATCTAAAAATGAAGTTTCACTAATTATATTGTAGCTTTTACAGGGTGAAGTAGACTGCCCGTTCTATCTCAAGACCGGAAGGTGAATATCAAATACAAATTCGTTTGTTACAACCTTAATTAGAATATAAAAAGTGATATTAACGTTCTAAATTGTTTTCCCTTTCCTCGATCAGCTGCAAGTATGGCGCCACTTGTCGCTACAATCACCCTGAGAGGACTGGTTTGTGAACATGTCTCATGTCAATATTTTTATTTAGAATCTTCTATTTACCACCTTCACTTCTTAGAATCTTTACGGTATCGTCTGTGTGCCTCTTGCTGTTTTGATTTTGGGCACAGCATTCACTCCCCAGGCTGCTGGGATAAATTATCCTCTAGTATCCTCGACCGCTGCGAGTGTAAACCTCGGGTTGGTTAACTCAGCTGCCTCCCTCTATCAGACTCTTGCCCAACCCACGGTAAATGCCTTCAATCATGTTGTGGGAAATATTCAAATGCTCCTAAGTTGCTAGAGGTTTAATTAAACTGGAACTTGTTACAGCTTGGAACGCTTTCAGCAATTTATCCCCAAAGACCTGGACAATCAGAATGCGATGTGGGTATTGTTAATTTTTTGTTTTTAAAGGTTGTTGACATGTCAGTTGGACTTTTAACTTAACCCTCTCGATCTTTCAAAATATTATAGTTCTACATGAAGACAGGGGAGTGCAAGTTTGGTGAGAGGTGCAGATTCCATCACCCAGCTGATAGGTTAAATGCAACGAACAAACAAGCTTCGCAACAACCGAATGTAAAGCTGAGTCTTGCAGGGTATCCCAGAAGAGAGGTATCGACAAAACGTTGATTAAATAGAACCCACCCTGCTTTGCTTGTATTGAGTTTGGGTCCTAATCCAACAGAGGAAACGAAAACAAACTGTTTCAGGGTGCGCTTAATTGCCCGTATTACATGAAGACAGGGACTTGCAAGTACGGGGCAACATGTAAGTTTGACCATCCTCCTCCAGGTGAGGTGATGGCTAAAACCGCTTCAGAAGCCGATGCTGGTGGAGGAACTGAGACGACTCAATGAGTAGCCAGCTTTGTGTAAGATAAGATGATAAGTGTGTTGTAATCTTATTTTACTTGCTATGTTCTGCATCTGTTTCGTTTTCAAATGCTTCTCCTTCCTCGATTCCCTTTATTATATCCTAAAACTAAAAGAAAAGGCTGAGTGAGTCTTCTTTGTTGAGTAAAATTGCCATATTTTCTAAAACTTGCTCATGCAGTATAAAGGCAACATGCTCGTATTGTCTTCACCATTACAATTATTCTCTTTCTCAATGATTCAATACTTGATAGATGATGTTGAAAGCAATTATCAGTAAACTCCAACCGAATTCCACAATAACATTGACACACATATTAAACGAGATGTATCCAAACCGTTGATTGTATACAGATGTAACAGTGTGAGAGAGAAGCCAGTTCTTGAAAACATGCTTCTTCAGCAAGAAACATGTCGGTGCTAAATGGTAAACCAGAAGTGGGTCCAAAGTTTTGTCTGGTAGTTTTTGGTTATTATATAAGCTGAAGAAGAAGAGGACATCAAACAGAGGCAAAGGAAGAGTACATGGACTTGTTGACTCCTGTCTCTAGTTTTAGTGTATTTGATGAAACATGTGAATGCTCTATTAATGACAAAAGGACAAATCGATCAAAGTAGCAAAGGACTCAAAAGTTTGATACCTTTCCCTTCTTTTTCAAAATGACAAAATACTTTTTGATTGGTTTTAAAATTGGGCGCACAGTTTCCGATACAGCTATCCAAAACCCTCTTTTGGGCCTATCTTACCAAAATCATGCAACCTTCCACAAAATCACAAAAACCCTAAAATTTCCAATTTAATTTGAACCTACGAAAAGCGTAACATGAAATTAAAAAATTGACTAATGAAATGAAATCTATCGTCTAATACGGTAATAACCTTTACTCAGAGGGTAAAAGCCACAATTATTTGGAGAATTAAATTAAAACCAAAAAAAATAGGAACTTTTTTCTTTTTCGGGGGTTTAAATAAGAGGGAGGGTCTCGCAGGTTATATAGCTTATAAGCCGCCGCCTTGAAAATCCAGAAAGGCCATTGTTTTTCGACCAAGGTAAGAAATTGGCATTTCTTCTTCCCACGTTCTTGTGTTTGGACTCATACCTAACCATCTTCTCTTTCTTAGGAAGAGATTACTCGTCTCTGAGAAGGGTTTTATGCTTACAGTGTTCTCTATTCCTGATGATTTAGGTGAATAAGAAGAAGAAATGAAGTACGTTTTGGTGACAGGAGGAGTGGTGAGTGGACTTGGGAAAGGAGTCACTGCGAGTAGCATTGGACTTCTCCTTCAAGCCTGTGGTCTTCGTGTTACTTCCATTAAGATTGGTGAGATTAATTCACATCCTGTGTTTTTCACTCTTGTTTGCGTGTAACGACTAAGAAAGACACCTTTTTTCGTGTGACCACTTATATTGCGCTGCCTATTTGAGTCAATTTGCTAGCAAGGATGAAACTTTCTTAACTGGTTCTTCGGTTGAAGCTTGTTTTTTTCTTTTTGTTCGTAGCTATATGATCATTTACATGCTTTACGCAGATCCTTATCTTAATACTGATGCTGGAACAATGTCTCCGTTTGAGCATGGAGAAGTATTTGTTTTGGATGATGGTGGAGAGGTATATCAAATTGTAATTATATGTCATGTATTGCTCCTCAGAAAACTGATGCATCGTTTATCTAACCGGTTAACGTTTAGGTGGACTTGGACCTTGGGAACTATGAAAGATTTTTAGACAGTACACTCACCCGTGACAACAATTTAACAACCGGAAAGATATACCAGGTATGTCTAATACCTCAATAGACTTATCTCATCTTAGAACCTGGTTTTAAAGTTTTTGCCCTAATTTTTGCAGTCAGTCATTGATAAGGAAAGGAAAGGGGACTACCTCGGAAGAACTGTACAGGTTCATAAATGATCTATATGTGCTCTTAAATTTCTCTGCTTCTAATTTGGTAGAGTGTTTTAACAAATCTTTTAACTTTTCTTTCAGGTGGTTCCGCATATTACTGATGCAATCCAAGAGTGGATTGAGCGTGTAGCTAATGTTCCCGTGGATGGAAAGGAAGGTCCACCTGATGTCTGTGTCATCGAATTAGGCGGGACTATAGGTACTGTCTGTTGGCTGATATTTCCATTCCTAACAATTTTGTCAGATGAGTGGCTTTTATTTACTTATGTTCTGTGCAGGTGATATTGAATCTATGCCCTTCATCGAGGCCCTTGGTCAGTTCTCCTATAAAGTTGGTAAGCTGTGCTCTAAATTTATACGAACTTGTTAAAGGTTATTGATTATCATCTTCATAACATCATTTTCTGTCTTTTGTTCTTAGGACCTGGTAATTTCTGCTTGGTTCATGTGAGCCTTGTGCCTGTTCTCAGTGTTGTTGGTGAACAGGTAATTTTCTGTGGTTTTGGTATCTTCCATGGAGGTTCAATTAATATTTATTCGTAACAGTTGAGGTATCAACATCTGTATTGCAGAAGACGAAGCCAACCCAGCATAGTGTGCGGGGACTTAGGAGCCTTGGTTTGACTCCAAATATCCTAGCATGTCGCAGCACGAAGGTATGGCCTCTCCAATACTTCTCATTTGCTGTAGTGTTAACGATTAGCCATGGATTTTGGTTTTTCATCTTATCAGTTCTTTTTTTTGTAACAGGCACTTGAAGACAATGTGAAGACGAAACTATCTCAATTTTGCCATGTGCCGGTATTTGTTATTTAGTTTCCATTTTCTCTTAGAGCAGAGAGGCTATCTCTCATTGAAAAACCCATGTCTAAGTAATACATTCTGTTTGCTTTTCTTTGGTTTCCTAGGAAGAGAATATCGTAACGCTCTATGACGTTCCAAATATCTGGCACGTTCCGCTGCTACTAAGGGTAACTAAGTTTGTGCTTGAATAGTTTCTAACCCTCCTTACGAGATCAAAGGAACGTGTTGCAATGCTGATTTTTTGTTCTTCTTATTCGGTTGGTGTTACTTCTCTTCGATAGGATCAAAAGGCTCATGAAGCAATCTTGAAAGAGTTGAACCTCCTTGGGTTTGTCTCTAGACCATCTTTTCGTTTTTCCTTGTCTATAAGTGTATCTTGTATTCTGCTCTAGGTTCCACACTCTAGCCTGTCTATGATGACTTTTTTTCTACTAATTGACTTTTGCTTCTTTGCAGCAAAGCTGTAGAGGCTGACGTGACAGAATGGACTGCAAGAACTAAAATCTATGATACGCTGCAAGATCCTGTTAGTCAACTTTTTTCTAAATACTTTTTTGATGCCAATGTGTCTATATAATGAAAACCACCGTTAATTCTCAATGGCTTTCTCTTTCAGGTTAGAATTGCTATGGTTGGAAAGTACACTGGCCTTACTGATTCTTACCTTTCCGTGTTGAAGGTAACTGGATCTCTGTGGTCTTGATTAAACCAAATATATTTATGCATTTATGCCCAACCATTAGTTTATGCCCTCATTTCCTTAAAATCCGGGTCCAGTATTGAGGATTCTGAAAATTGGGATTTTAATTTTTGTCTGCAGGCCCTTTTGCATGCTTCTGTTGCATGTCACAAGAAGCTTGTTGTAGAGTGGGTTGCAGCCAGTGACCTTGAAGAGATTACAGCACAGGAAGTGAGTCTTGTCTTTGTTTCTCTCTCACTGTACTACAACTGTATTTAATCTCATGAGCCTTTGTACGACTTGCCATTGCAGGCGCCAGATGTCCATAAAGCTGCATGGGATCTTCTGAAGGTAGGTTAATTCTAATGGAGCCTGGTATCCCAATTCAGTAAATATTGTGGACTCAGCATTTTGCATGTTTCAGGGTGCTGATGGTGTTCTAGTACCAGGAGGTTTTGGTGATAGAGGAGTGCAAGGAAAGATACTTGCTACAAAGTATGCCCGTGAAAATCAAATCCCTTTCCTTGGTATATGCCTCGGAATGCAGCTGGCTGTCGTTGAATTTGCCCGCTCCATTCTTGGCTTTGAGGATGCAAACAGCACAGAGTTTGAACCAGAAACTTCAAGCCCTTGCGTCATATTTATGCCAGAAGTACTAGACCATATTGTCCTCTCATTCGACTGACTAAATGCTTTTAGTTTCTTAAGTTTCTTGTTAACCGTGTTCAATCTATTTTAAGGGATCCACAACTCATATGGGGGGCACAATGCGCTTAGGGTCAAGGAGGACTCACTTTCAGGTTCCTGATTGCAAGTCTGCTAAGTTGTAAGCACATAACAGATTTAAAATATAGTAGCACATGATAACTCTTAGGACTCATTTCCAAAGCCTATATAACTTCTTATCTCTATTTTTAGGTACGGTAATGCAAAGTTTGTTGATGAGCGACACCGGCATAGATATGAGGTAATATTTTGTAGCTTCTTCATTCTACATATTCTTTTCCTTGAGCTCTCTCCTTGGTCGTTAAAAGGGGAATATTTTTTTTTTAATGGCAGGTAAATCCAGATATGATATCAAAAATTGAGAATGCTGGGCTCTCATTTGTTGGCAAGGATGAGACTGGGCGTCGTATGGAGGTAATATGGTCGTAGAAACCCTGTTTAATGTGCAACTCCAGCGAGTTTGTAACAGTATATGAATGCTCTCGTGATGTTGTGCTTTATTGTTCTGCGTGTGTGGTGTGCAGATTGTGGAACTACAAAACCATCCATACTTTGTGGGTGTTCAGTTCCATCCTGAGTTCAAGTCCAGACCTGGAAAACCTTCGGCATTGTTTCTGGGTAATTTCTCGGTTATATAGCACAATGGCAAGAACCTGTATTGATGGTTTTGCGGGCTTACTAAGAAACACTTGATACAAACAGGTCTTATAGCAGCAGCGTCTGGGTGTCTAGATGCAGTTCTGCAAGCAAGTGGCAAGGTGAACAAAGTTTCGACAAATGGAGTGGCCAATGGAACAGCAACGGGAAAAGTTTACCAGAATGGCAATGTGTATAGCAATGGAAACGGGTTACATCACTGACTCAAGAAAGGAGCATATTTTACTGCATGTTGAAGCTCTCTCTTTTTTGTTTCCCTTAATCAAAGCCACTCTGCATGTATAGCGCCTGAGTTTGCTTCCTTGTCTTGAAGACTTTGTTGTTGGGTTTTGGGGATAGACATGGATGTGAAATGTGCTTCCTGTTCTTGGGGTGCTTTTGCCTTTTTCATAGCTGAAAGTAATAAACATTTCTAATCTAGTGTCGCCTTTCTTTTTGTCTTCGATTACATGTAATGCAACCACACAACAATGCACCATTTAGTAAGAAAAAGCCGTTCAGTTTGTGTTTTTCTTTTTATTTTGCTTCCAATTGGACTCTCACAACTGAGTACAAATCGTATCCAAGCTTCCAAATAAATAAAGAAATTTTGAGTTTTACAACCATCTCCATCGTTATTGTATCATCGATCACTTTATTTCTTCTTGGGATTTTGTTGCCTTTTTCCATAGAACTTGTGAAACTTGAAGTGTTCATTTGTGTTTTGGGTGAAAAAACTTGAAACGTTTTGCTACCGATCTCCACTTTTTATTTGGCTCTGAAAAGGCTGATCTGATCTATTTCATTCTTGCACTCTGTTATTTCATCGTCGTCAAGTCTTAACCATCACATCACCAGACAGTCATGAACAACCAAAAGGATGACATCACGAACGCACACGCCAATTCAAACTGAGAAATGATCGCTGAAACTCCATTTGTTGAGTCGGCTTTTCCAGAAGGTGCCTTAGCAGCAGCACCTGGAGTAGAGGTTGGTGGGGATGGTCGCTCGTCAACTTCATAATCATCATCATTAGGAGGTTGTGCAGGAAGTGGTGAAGATGAAACATACGGAGAATCAGAAGGTGCATCGATCATGATAGGTATAGCACTACTGATATGAAGCACCGAGATGTTAAATGGTTGTGACGCAACCGAGTCTATAAGCTGGGCGTCAAGGATAGATCCAGGAACCGCAGATCCAAACATGACGTCACCGTTCTTCATAACGGTTGCGTTTAAGAACCCTTGGTGGCCTTTAGCTTGACCGCTTGCTTGGAGGAGAGTGGTGAGTATTACTGATTTTTTGTTCAGATTCTTGAGCTTCTTGATGTCGTAGTAGTCTAAAATGACGTGGAGGCTGAGGATTTTCTTGATGTCGTCGGTTGATTGGTCGGAGAGGGAGGAGGTTGCGTCGTTAGAAAGCGCGAGGACGGTTATGGTTTGACGGCTGTTGATGGCAGAAGCGAGTTGGGTTTGGGAGAGAAGTCTGTTGAAAGTGGAGAAATCATTGTTCTGGTTTAAGATGTTTGTGATGTTGAATGAGTTTGATGAAGTGTAGAGGAATGTAGAGGCAAAGAAGAAGAAGAGTGTAAGTGAAGAAGAAGACATTGTGTGAATCGATTGATGTCGCTGCTTATTGTGGCTGTATGGTGTGAGCTTTTTATAGAGTCGATTCTGCTAGTTTGATTTGGTGTTTTATTAGGCTTGAGGAAGAGAGTGTGTTTCTCCACACTTTGTGGGCACTTGTGTCGTGTCTTTTTTGGATTAAGAGCACTTGTCGGGACCTATTACAGTGGTAATATCTAAGTGTTTACGTTATTCAACTGACGTTACGTAAGCCACTTGTCTGCATTAGGGATGGGGTTTACACTTAAGATACAGCTAAATATACCCAAAGAGATTTTAAAAATAAAATTTGAAATATTTACGACTACTAAAATTGATGTCTAGTATCGGAATAAAAAGTTAAATAATTTGATGGATCATTGGGTCAATCACTTTACTTCTTATCCAAGATTCCAAATAAATAAAGAACTTATGAGTTTTTACAATTATCTTTATTGTATCAATCACTTAACTTCTTCCTGGGTTTTTGAATATTGCATCTTATTTCCGTAGAACTAGTCAAACTTGTTCCACTAGTATTCTTGCTATTTTCAAAAGCTAATCTAGTCTGCTTAATTAGTTTCTCATCGTCGTCAAGTCACCAGGAATCATGAACCACCAAAAGGATGACATCACCAGCGCAAACGCCAAGTCAAGCTGAGGATTGATCCTTGAAACTCCATTGGCTGAGCCGTCTTTTTCAGAAGGTCCATCAGCAGCACCAGGAGCAGAGGATGGTGAGCCATCATGATCACCACTATCCTCATCAGGAGATTCTGCCGGGCGTGGTGGAGATTAACCCGGTGAAGAAGAACCAGTAGGTGCATCAGCTCTAACATCGATCATTGTAGCACTGCTGATATGAAGCACCGAGATGTTAAACGGTTGTGACGCCTACAAGCTGAGCGTTAAGGAGATTGCGTCGTTGGAAAGCGCGAGGACAGTTATGGTTTGACGGTTGTTGATGGCAGAAGCGAGAGTTGGGCTTGGGAGAGAAGGTGGAGAAATCATCGTGTTCGTTTAAGATTTTTGTGATGTTTAATGAATGTGATGAAGTGTATAGGAATGTGGAAGCAAAGAGGAAGAAGAAGACATTGTGTGGATTCGATTGATTGATGAGTTTTCTTTGTAGCTTTTGGGTTGTGAGTTTTATAGTGTTTGCCTTTGGAGTTTGATATGTGTGTTTCTTTATTAGACATGAGGAAAAGAATGCGTTTCTCTCCAAAGTTTAAGGAAACCTGTGATGTGTGTGTCTCTTTTGGATTGAGAGCACTTGTCGGGACCAATTTATAGTGGTTATTTTTAAGCGTTTTGGTTGCTCACTGTTAAGTAAGCCACTTGTATGCATTAGGGATGGGGGCTAATCATACAAGGTAACATTGTGACACTTAGCATACGAGGAGCTAAAGATGTCTAAAAAAATAAAGTGTGAGATATTTATGGACTATTTAAATTGATATGTCTAGTATGGAATAAGGGAAGAGTATTTAATTTGATGGATTGGGTCAAAATGAAAGAGTGAGCCCAGGAAAAACGAAAATGGGTGGGTCTTTCTCATAAGTCAACCAAATTATTAACTCATTCGATAAGAAACCCTAATTACGTTTTGAGCTTCTCTCTCCATCGAATTCATCGACGACGAAAATGATGATCTCTCGTCGATTGGCTTCCAAAATCCTTAAACCCTTGTCTTCTTCATCCCGCCATCATCTCCATTCTTCTTCTCCCATTTCTTCCATAAGAAACCACCTGACCCACGGATCACAAATTCAGGAGCTAGGTCTCTTCAGATACTCCTTCTCTGCGGAGAAGCTACGATCTGAAAGATGGTCAACGAGGTACTTCTCGACACCGAGCGGAGAGGTCAAGCCGAATCCAGAGGAGTCGAAGCCAGAGGAGGCGAAGATGAAGCACCAGGAGATCGAAGGACCCACTGTGGAACGCGACGTGTCGGCGCTAGGGAATGAGACAAGACAAGTGTTTGAAGGGATGATGAAGAATATGTACAGTCTAAGTGGAGCCATGGGTCTTCTAGGTCTAACGCAATTGATCGTTGGAGGGACGATTCTGTACTTGACTCGATCGAATCCGATGCACGAAATGACTATTCAGAGCTGCATCGCGTTCGGATTCCCCTTCGCGATGGCGTTGATGGTGAGACGATCCTTGAAGCCAATGTATTTCTTCAAGAAGATGGAGGAAGCAGGGAGGCTGCAGATTCTTACCTTGACACTTCAGGTTGCTAAGAATCTCAATGTCTTGTTCGTCAGAGCTCGTGTTGTTTCAATCTTGTGCGTTGTCGGCTTGTCTTTCGGAAACTTGTTCCTTCTGCTATCCCCATAAAAATGGAACAGAACAGAGTTGGTTCAAATACATTTTTATTGTCCTTTTTTTTTTTAATATCCATACAAAAAATAACCATAAATGTCATCAATAACAAGAAATATAGTAAGTTTGGAGTACGATTACAGAGAAGAAAACAAAATGAGAAAAATCCGATGAGACAAATCTCATCTTCCTTTTTTTTTTTTTTTTTTCTAAGCTCCTCTTGCTTCTCTTTTATCTATCAAACTGTTGCATTTCCGTCTGGTTGTGATTCGCTTCGGACGTAAGTCATACTACGAGGACTCGGAGCAACAATGTTGTTTCCAGGCTCGGCTGAATCGCGTTTCCATTGCATACTCCTGGCTCCGCCTCTAGTAACAGAACGACCTCTAAAAGCACCACCAGGGGTAACTCTTCGGTATGGTGACGCTCTTGAGTACCTTCCTCGAGACCATGTCATGCCCGACGCACCCTCTTGTTGTTGCCCATTGCTGCCTTTCACAATCTGCATCCAACAGAGATACAAACAAGTCATCCAGCTTAGATTCTAACCATTCCTAAAGACTACCAAAAAGCTTGCTTTGGTAAAACAGAGTTGAACATGAGTTTTTTCATATTTTTACCTTGAGAATCCGAGACATGAAAGAGGTACCGTCCAGAGACAATGCGTTCTCTGCAGCTTCTTTGCGTGTGAACTCGATATATGCTGATCTGCAAAAGGCGAACAACTTCTGTCACTAATGCGTCTCTGGTATGAGCTGTGCATAACCACATATCAAGACAATTTAGTCTAGGGTCGTGAATGCGGACAACTTACCCACTCGGTTGCCCTGTCGCTGGATCTGTTACTATGACAGCTTTAAGCACTTCACCAAACTTGTTAAAATGCCTTGAAAGGCTATCCTTGGTGGCAGCAAAGTGAACCTGTTTTACGACCAACCACATTCAAATCAATACACCATATGAAAAGTTTTTGCTCAATTCCAGTTCGGTAGTCTAATAAACAGTAACAATCATTACATTGGCGACAAAGATTGTTCGAGAACTAGCATCTTCCAAAGGGCGGGTAGTGGATATTGTCCCTGCATATGCCAGTATATCATCATCTTTAGACCAAAGAAGTGAACTTGCAAGGACAAACTAAAATTCAAATACCGTAAATCTTAGATAATACAATTTAACAACTCACCAGGAACAGATTTCTTAGTCGCCGAGTCTTCTTTCGCATTGGCAGCAGGTTTTATCTGTCAAATAACAACAAGCCAGTTTATATGAGGAGTCCCGTGTTACTCGTAAAAACGAAATAAATCATCGCATCATAGCCATGAGGGTATAACATTAGCAAGAATATCCCAGGATAATTAATATTGAAATAGCTAGCACGAATATCATCTAAAACATGGAGCTTACATTTCCACTCCCTGTCGCCGTTGATGGTTCTCTGATAGCTTCACTAGAGACTAATCTCCCTCCGTCCACATATCTTTGCAGTCCCACATCTGGTACTTTCATCTGCTCCTCTAACTTTACTGTTCTCCCTGTATCTGCATTTCTAGAGAAACCTGCATTCTGCTTGGTTGCAACTTCACTAAGGTGATTTTGATAATTCGTCCCTTTAACTCTGTCATCGGCCAAACGATGTTGCAGACTTTTTGGATTGTTGATTCTGTTCCCGAGAAGAGTACTTGGGTGAGACACATTAACACTTGAACCAAATCTGGTTCGATCCGAAGCAAAATTTGGCTGCAAGCCAGTGTCAAACGTCGTCATGTTCTCGACATACATCCCATTGTTGTCATGACGCTGCGTGTATTGATGCTGTACCGATTCCTGCTCTCCGTTAAAATTCCTACATTCTTCATTCTTAGGGGAAACTTCACCAATTACCATTTGTTGGTCCAAAGTCTCAGAAAAACCACTCGAATGACTAATTCTGTCAAAGACACTTCTCCCAGATTTTGGATTCTTGGCATCTTCAGCTGCTTCAGCGACAGCTTTGATAACAGTGGCCATGGGATTCACAACCCTCGCAACAGATCGAATTTTCCGAGCTGGATCGGGTTCAGATGAGTCTTGAGTCGATGCGGAAACCACTGAACGAAGACGTTTTAACGAGGGTTCAGTCGAACAATTTGGCGGCTTTGACATAGCCAGAGCATCTCGCACAGCAAACTGAAGCAGCCGGCGAGAGACATCAGGTTTAGCCTCCCTCTATCATAGAAGTAAAAAAAACATCATCAGAGAACCATAAACACTATCGTGCATTATAGTTACATCACGACATGCATTAGAAGACTTGCAGAAGGCAACCCAATCACCCAAAGTTAAGAGTAACTGAGAACGTCTCACAAGTAGTCCATACAAAGCAGAAGGCAAAGGTACCCTCTGGCCCAAATTTACTCTGAGAACGTCTTCACAATACGATATGACATCCCATCCAGTGAACTAATGGAGCATATGTTAAGAAAATTTCTACTCCAACTATTACGTGGTGATTGCTAATAAGCAGACAACGACAAATACCTGTTCATTCCGCGAGCTGTCAGTTTTACTCCTTTTCCTATGGGAATGAGACTGCGGAGATGGAGACCTTTTACCATGTCTTTGTCTGTGATCTTCCTTGTCGTAGTTATGAACTTTGTGAACCTCGGAACTCAGAAGAGGAGGAATGTCAGGAGCATTAGTTGGCTGACTTCTCCATTGTCTACTACGACGAGCACCAGATCGTCCTTTTTCGGATTCAGAATCCATCTGCACAAGTGCGCTATCCTCATTCTGACCGCTTACCAGTGAGTTTCTCATAGTAGTTTGCTCAACACGAGAACTAGTAAAGTATTCATCCATACTTTCAGCAAGATGATCCCACAACCTGCATACACCTTTCCAGTGAGTTTGAATTTCAATAAAACTTTGTTTTCACAGAGCTAAGGAAAATTTAAAAATACCAGGCAACAAAAGAATCGCTATCATCTGCAAGAAATATCTTCAATTCATTCTTCGCTTCCTCCTTCCGTCTCCCGTTTTTAAGCAAGACTATCACATACTCCTGCAAGCAAAATAAACTTCAGTGTCGTTTCGAAATTCTAAGAAACTTCTTCTTAGCATCACAAGAGCAGTAAGGCGTATACTAAAAACTCAGAAACCCTAGCTAACAAGAAACACGTATAAACACCATCAATGCTAAAGCCTGCAGCCTGAGACAAGGACGAAATTGATGCGTAGATCCTGTTCAACCTCAATTAATTCGTCGAGAGGATCGAATCGAATCAACAATGAGAAAAAGCGTACCACGAGAATGTCATCCGTGTAATCTCCCATGTACTCCTTCAGCTTAACCTTCACTCTATCTTTCAACTTCGCAACTCCTTCCTCACTGAAGTTACCACTGAAGGTCCGATCATCGACCGGATCGGCGCTTCCCATCTCCACTGGATTGCGAGATTGTATCGAAACCTAGCTTGCCGCCGCAATGACAGAACAGGGAAACACAAGAAATCAATACACACTTTTCACGCCATCAAAACCCTAACATACTCGTGATTCAATTGGAGAACGGAGAGATTTTACAACCTCCGGCTGTTCGGTGCTTAGGGTTTGGTTCTCTGTCGGGGAAATCCAAAGAGCACCTACTCGATTTCTGATTATATCAATAAGGGATTCGCTTCGACAGACGGAGCGAATTAGAGATAATTATACACTGCAAAAATAAATAAATTTAGGAGCCCTTGTAAAATCTTTTTATTTATAAACCGGAGGTTTTATATGCTTTAAAGTTAAAACAAACATAAGGAATTAAGGAGTTTTGTCGACAAAACAAAACACAAAAAATAATTAAGGAGTTTCGTAATTGGGTTGGGCCAAAATGTATTAGGTCCTCCAACTTAGAAAAATAGAAATATACCTTTTCTATTTCGGGTTTGACGAATCAGTGGTAGTAGTTTCTTTTCCCTGTTAAAGTATAACAGTAGATTTTTCCTCTGTTAAGATCACGAATGATAGTTGCGTCATGCGTCATACACGTACTACTGTATTATCAAGCTTTCTTTTTGGGCGCAACGAAAAATAACGATATAATATGTTCGACACAGCATAGGTAAATAATCAAAGTAAATGGAATATGCTCTCCGAAATGAAATGAAATGACAAGTTGAATGAGAGACATATATACATGAAATTATATAAGAGAATTTGCAGTTTTCGACTTGAAGTTGTATTACGCAACTAGTCAACTTATGCAACAATTCCACCAATTGTCTACTCTCCTCTCAGTCCGAGCTGATGTTTGACATGTAAACAAATCGCGTGTAGTTGCATTATTTCTTGGACAAAAGACGAGGCGGAAGAAAAAGACTTTTCCACTAGGGCTACGTTTCTCTTTGTTTAATAGTCGTAATAGTGATCATTTTACTATAATGATAGTTGTTGCATGAGTTATAGTAACTCTCTCTCTTCTTTTTTCACGAGATATTTTCACATGATATTGCATCGCATAAAGAGAATCAAGTTAATAAAATAATTGGTGGGCTATTAGAGTTGCATGATGTTTTGGATGCGTTGAAAATATCTTGTAAATTGCTATATATAATAAAAAAAAAGGAAATAATCTTAGCTTAAAATAATCCAAAAACAACTCAAACACGTTATTGGCCGCTCTTTTATACGCCAAGCAAAGTTTTGTCGAGAGAAATTGGGTAGTGAGTTGTGACGCACAATACAATGACTAGTATAACATCGTGATAAGTACAGCTAATCTTCTACCACACGAAACCCAGAGACACGTTTCCCTTAATTACCAAAAACACCCTTCATTTCTACCGAATAACACATGCCACTCGATCGAAAACTCTATCTTTGATTGATGATCGAGAAGACCACTTCCGAAGCAAATTCATGAATCCGTAAAGCCACAATAATAATCATCATTCACTAATATAATTCAAAGAGTAAAAAAAAAAAAGAAAAAAAAATAAATTTAGGTTCAGATTAAATCGAGCAGAGAATCACTCTAATCTTCGTTACAAACAGACATCATCAAATAGATGTCTCCGAGCATCTCTATCTCTCTAAACGATTTTTTCCGATCTTTTGTAGATCGGAGCTTGAACCACCATCACCACCACCACCACAAGTTTTCACGATTGAGAAGATTCTCTTTTCCGAATTCAAACTTTGACCATCTTCGCCGCCTTCACGACCGGGTTTTCTCTAGCGATGGCCTCACGACCGGCGGTTTTGTAGTCGTAGCTACAATCGTGGCGATCTGAATAACGGTGCTCGGAGCAGAAAAGGTCGCCGCATCGGCACCTGAACCCGGTCAAACCAACCTTCTTCCGGCAGCCTGAACACCGGTTTACGGTCTGTTGATCTCTCTTCACCGGGTCGATCTCCCTGGGACGAATCACGACTTTCGCTGGCGTCGACCGGAGATTAACGGATCTCGCCGATCTCTTCAAGATCGAACCGGAATCTACACCGGCGGCGGCGACGGAGGCGTTGAAACATTTCTGACACATGTTGTTGGTCGCCGGATTCGCCGTGACGCCGCAGTTATTGGAGCAGAGCGTCGGTGTGGTCGCCAAGGTTTCGAGTACCTTGAACTCCGTCTCTTCCTTCTCCGTTCTCTGCGCCATGTTTATTGATTTTATCTTCCTTCCGGCGAGCTTACGTATCGAAATGAGAATAGAGAGAGAAGAGAGAAGAGAGAGGAAGTGGAATGAATATGGGCCTCATAGAGACGCGTTTCCAACTCTTATCATCTCTCTCCACCACCCCCACTTTCCGTCTTCCCTTCGTAAAATTACGTGACTACCCTCTCCACTTTCGCCGAATTACATTCCATTTTTATATTGCTTTTCACTCTTTCTAGAATGCCTTATGACACCATACACCGGACAATATGTCTTCTTTTTTTCATTTCTGATTTTTTCTTTCTTTTAGTATATTATTATTTTTTTCTATAATTGAGATATATGAGGGGATTTGGAAATCGATTGGATATGGGCCAACTTGTTTACAATATTCAAATGTCTCTCTCCGAAAAATATTAAACAAACCATGTCCCTCTCTCTTGTTTTTTTTTAAACTGAGATATAATGAAAAATATCGTGATGTACAGTTGCTAATGCTACCTAATAATGAACCATAACTATATAGTTCTTAATTCTCACCGGAGAAAAATAAAACATACTCATGTAATACAGGCGCTGACTAGGATCGGATACATGTATAGGACCTATAGGTTATGTGGAATCCGTTTTTAAGGGCAAGCTAGAGTTTTATTTTAGAAAGTATAAAACAATTAATTAAAACCAAAAACAAAAGTATAAAACAATTAAAATATATATAAGAGATTATGCGGGTTAATATCGGCACGGAAAACTGACATGTGAAGGTCTCAGATTCCACGTCCAACATGGCAACATGCCAATTTGCAGATATTAAGTTTATATGTAAATTATTATTTGAAGATATATATATGGTTTGCATTATGTTATTAGGGTTGGAGGCTGAATTAATAAAGACGGTGCCATATGGACATATGGTTTACGCGTAGGTGACCGGTCAACCACACGATGGTGTTAGTTTCCTGACCATATACCTGCAGTCCAAACAACACATAAGAGGATTGTTGCTGTGCGGAGTGCTTTGTTTTATATCTGAGACTTTGATGTAAATTTTAAACTAATTTCCGGAACGTAAGGAATAACTATATAATGCATGCTTTAACATGGCGAGGATCCTTTTGGACGATCAAAACAAGGTTTTGCATGTAGATAAATCTTTTTGGTTTTGATGATTGGTCCCGTTTGGGAAAAATATATGATATATATCACGGGTCTCATAGGATTTATTAATATGAGAATCTCATCCAATGTCACGATAGCCTCGGCAATGAATACACGAAGAAGAAGAGTCCATCGAGTTGAGTTGGCTAATGCAGATGAAGCGGATATACATCTATAGAGAATCACGGAGGATAAATTAAAGAAATGATTTCAAACGAAAGCGACATGGAAGGTGATTCGGAGGATAAACCTGGGTGTAGAATGATATATATATATATATATGTTTGGTTTTAATATGCAACACCGAAGTATGCCATGGCTAGCAATACATAATCGATTATTAACCAAAAACCATATGAATGATTGGATAGTAAGACAGAGAATCGACTGTGTAGTCTGTAATGCACGTACAGGAAACACATAAACTACCTTAATTTTGTACCATGTTTTTTCGCATCATACATATGGAGAAAGTGAAGCTATAAACTATCAGAGAATGATTACTTTATGGATTGGGACAAACTTATCAAGCTCGATCCAAACTTCTGCAATATCAAAGATCTCTTAGTCCGATAGAGTTGTTAAGCAATAACTTACCTTATTTAGAAGGAAAGAAACAAACGCAAACAATCAATGACACAAGCCCATTTTATTGAAATGCTCGACAAAAACATCTGTAATACACTGAACTCGATCATAATCAATGGAGATAAAGCATATTATGGAAACTTAGAAATGTGGTTTACCACAAACCCTTCCTGACAAGCAGCATCTTCATCAGCAATAAATCAGCAAAAAACTCTAACTCAAAGTTTGTTGTACTTTGAATAAAGGATCATAATTGTGATGCATTCATTGTAACATTAAATTATATTTCATTCAAAAAAATTTGCATTTTATTGACACAATGTTATCATAGCTGCAAAGTATATTGATTATCTGCTGGGACATATCCAATTTTGGTGTTCAAAATGATTGATGCAATAAACAACAAAACCGTAAGGAAAATTGGTTGAACACTTTTTAAAAAATTTAAATTATATATCATTTAAAAAACAATATAAATAACTTTTTGATATAATTTCAGTGCAAAATTTTCTATATGTTTATTTTTATTTTTAAACAAATAAACACTATTGATTCTAATAGTCAAATAGATGTAAACTTAAACATTTTTAAAAAGATTAAACGATATTTTATTATATATAATTTTATTTTTTAAAGTTGTTAATTAACTTAGCTGCAACACGTGACAATAATATAATTATAAATTTTGATATATTGATATATAGTAATAAATATAATATACAATAATAATTGTAAAAGAAAATATATTAAAAAGTCTTTAAATTGAAAGGGAAGAAAGTTTTTTTTTTAAATATACTTGTATTACCAAACTAGAATTCAAAATAATCTTCAAATTTTGTAAGATAATCAGATGTTTAGTATTGAATCATGATTAATTTTGTAGTGAAAATTTTCAAACATTAGCATTTGAAACACTACAAATTGCTTATTTTAATTAGAAACTTAGTTTTTAAAATGAAAATACAAACATCTGAATTAGTATATTTAATAATATACTTAATCTTGAAAAATGGAGAAACGTTGCTAAATTTGGGAGAAAAAGCTGCCTAAAACGTCGGGTTGTTTCTGAGGTCAATGCCTAAACAGCTAAACCCGAAGGCAAATGAAAAAAAAAAAGAAAGCATCGAACGAAAAGAACAAAAAAGAAAAAAGAAAATAAAAATTCAAAATAAAAAGAGAGAAAATTGAGAGAAATCGAACCCCCAAATATGGAATTCTGACAGAGTCGCTGCTAGATTTGGGTTTTGTTGTCATCTCTCTTCCTTGTTTCTCTTGTAAATCCAACCGGAGTTACGATTTTCCCTTCGTATCGTAACTCCTCAGAAACACAACTTGCTTCCGATCTCGATCCCGTTCATCCGCTTTCGGGTTCTGTCTTGTCCGAGCGGTATCATTTCACGGCGATTCAACAAAAAAAAAGGTATTGATTGCTCTAGTCTCCGTCTGATTACAGATCGATCCGTTGTATTGTGTATACGTCGCAAATGTAGATTAAGGGATGTTTGAATGTTTGTATAGGTAAAGGAGGAATAGCAAAATTTGATGCGTTTGGGGTGTTGAAAAGTATATATTTGATCTAAGATGAAGTGAAAATATTGAGGGGGATTATGTGAGTTATGGTATCGGCAACTATATTGCGGATGGTAGCACCATGTTGGAGGCGACCTTCTGTGAAGGGAGAACATTCAACCAGAGGAGACGCTAATGGGAGGTGTGATGGGCTTCTTTGGTATAAAGATTCTGGAAACCATGTTGCTGGAGACTTCTCAATGTCTGTGATTCAAGCTAACAATCTTCTTGAAGATCATAGCAAGCTTGAGTCTGGACCCGTTAGCATGTTTGATTCGGGTCCTCAAGCTACTTTTGTTGGTGTTTATGATGGTCATGGAGGTCCTGAAGCAGCCCGCTTTGTCAATAAACACCTCTTCGATAACATCAGAAGTATGCCCTTTTCTTCTTTCTTTTTTTATATCATTGGTTTGTGCTGAAGTAGATTTGAGTGGTCTATAACTTGGTAGAACTTTCTGTGGATGCAGAGTTTACGTCGGAGAATCACGGAATGTCTGCATCTGTCATAACGAAAGCGTTCTTAGCTACAGAAGAGGAGTTTCTATCTCTTGTGCGGCGGCAGTGGCAGACGAAGCCACAGATTGCTTCTGTTGGAGCATGTTGTCTGGTAGGGATCATATGTAGTGGGTTGTTGTACATTGCTAACGCGGGGGATTCTCGGGTTGTGCTAGGAAGACTGGAGAAAGCATTTAAAGTTGTCAAGGCCGTTCAATTATCGTCCGAGCACAACGCGAGTCTTGAATCTGTGAGAGAGGAGTTGCGGCTGTTGCATCCAAATGATCCTCAGATTGTGGTCTTGAAGCACAAAGTCTGGCGTGTCAAAGGTATTATACAGGTAAAAATAAATACTTTCACGGTAATGCAAATCGTCACACTCTTTTGTTGCAAAAGTAGCTTTACTGTGAGTGATACAATTAATATGCATGTAAAAGACTCAATAGTTCTGTCTCTTTACTATAAGAATATGAGATGAGATTTACAATCTCCTCACTCTGAGAAGAGATGGATAGAAGGTTTCTTGCAAATTCTAATTCTGAAACATTTCTCTGGTTCTTGAAGGTCTCACGGTCAATTGGTGATGCCTACTTAAAGAAAGCAGAATTCAACCGGGAGCCGCTATTAGCAAAGTTCAGGGTGCCTGAGATTTTTCATACGCCAATCCTTAAAGCAGAGCCTGCTATTACAGTACACAAAATCCATCCAGAGGATCAGTTTCTTATATTTGCATCAGACGGCTTATGGGAGCACCTAAGTAATCAGGAGGCTGTAGACATTGTGAACACTTGCCCGCGTAATGTAATACTCTTCTCCCTCTTTCTCTCTCTTTTCCTTTCTTTCGTTTTGTCTGCATATAGATTGAAATGTATGGTTGCAGGGAATTGCGAGGAAGCTCATAAAAACAGCTCTAAGAGAGGCAGCGAAGAAGAGAGAGATGAGATATTCGGATCTAAAAAAGATTGATAGAGGAGTGAGGAGACATTTTCATGATGATATAACAGTCATTGTTGTGTTTCTTGATTCACATCTCGTCAGCCGAAGTGTCTCTCGCCGACCTCTCATCTCCATCTCAGGCGGTGGTGACTTGGCTGGACCTTCTTCTACCACTTGACTCACTCTCGTCACAATCTATATATATATTCTATATATACATATCCACTATATATAAACACATTGCAGAAACACTTCAAGTTCCTTCTTTTTTTTCTTTATATATAACAAACACTCCCTTTAACTCTGTTTTTTTATTCATCCCAAAAAAGAAAAAAAATGAAGAGTTGAAACACCAATGTATAGGTCTTTTGGCAAACTGAGTTTATTATGATAAAGAGATATCACTTGCTGGAAAGATTTCTATTACTGAATGCATTATCTACCATTTTTGCCTCTGTTTGTCTTTTATAATGTATCAACATGAATATGAACGAATATGTAAATGATACGTTAGAGACATATACTGTTGTAATTTCGTCTTTTATGCGAAAGACAAAATACTTTGCTTTTCAAGGCCTAAGAATTCAAATGATCTTGTCAGTCACAAATTAAATAACTCTTAAAATGTTATTGAAAACAGTTCCAGATTAAAAATTCATCCGAGCAACAGTTCCAAAATCTAGACAATACTAACAAAATCAGCTTGAGAAAATCACACAAATTTACATCAAAATGAAAACTAATAAAAAGGTCATGATCTATCCTTTACACACTTACATTCTACTACCGTATTTGAATTCAGATTGTGATAGTACATACACTTTATATACTACGAATTTTAATAATATTTCTATAACAAATAAATATGTATTTCAAGTTAGACTCGAGTACCTTGCACTAAAGGGAATGAGGTAAGAAAAAAATAATTTGAAGTTTGAACGCGTATCGAAAATTAATAAACCCATACATATATTAAAAAAGAAAAAAAGACAGCTCCATGAAAATGGATCTTGTACCCCTTGGCATGTGATGGGCGTTGAATCATGTCCTCACCAAGACAACGCGAATTACGAGATTTAGGTCATAAATGCTGGAAACGCTCTAATTATAATTAGTATTATTCTCTCGTCAAGGCTATATGTGAAATCGTTACAGAAAAAGTTACACGTAAAATATTAGTATAAGAGCTAATTAAATCAACTGAAACAAATTTAGATGATGGTAGTAGATATGGCCTAAGATATCAGGAAAAAAGGTTAGAAGATCAGAGTCTGGACAGAGGAGGAGATGCTTAAATGCTTCTGTAGGACCACATGAGTCACATGTAAAAGTATTTATGGAGGCCCAACCATATATTTGTTTTATTAAATGTTGTCTCTAATAATTGGTAAATTATCAATCATAATTAGTCATATAATGCTTTATTGATGTGAAGTTTTGGAGTTTTAGTAATAGAGAAATCATAATGATTGCTCTGTAATAGGCAAATAACATTGGGAAATAGAAAGTTTATCCTCCAGAATCCATTATCCATGCATGGATCTCTTATGGCCTTGTACAATAGTTACAACTACGAATAGGAATCAAGTGTCCATGTAATATATAAGGTTTTTTGCGTGGTTGTAATTGTAACCACGTACTAAATCAAATGAATTTATTGTCGCTTTATATTATCATCACACTACAAGTCAAATTTTAAATTCGAGGATATAAACTTAAAGAATACAAAACATGAGTATAAAATAGATGAATTACAAATCAAATTGAACTTAGTTTTTACGGGATCAATGTTGGATACTCGATCTATCCGAATAAATAAAATATATAAGAAAGTAAAATCTGACATACACACATGATCCTCCTCTTTATGATTATGGTACAATAAATGAATGGCATAAAAATACATTCGTAAAGATAATACTATATAGAAGAATAGTAGTAACATGCACATGGCCATGATACCATGCACATGCAATGTCTCTCTTTTCTTGCCTCAGCATTTCTATATAATCCAATATTTCACACAACACCACTCTCTTCACTATCAAATATTTATATAGAAAATGACAAAGTTGTTGGCATCGCCGTTTAGCTCATTACTCGCCGTCGTTTTCATCTCCGCCATATCCGTCGTCCGATGCTGCTCCCCTTCCGATCGGACGGCTCTCAATGCTTTCAAGTCGTCACTGAGCGAACCAAAGCTCGGCATCTTCAACACTTGGTCCGAAAACACTAACTGCTGCAAGGAATGGTACGGTATTAGCTGCGATCCGGATTCGGGTCGGGTCACTGATATTTCTCTCCGGGGAGAATCCGAAGACGCCATTTTCCAAAAGGCAGGCCGGTCCGGTTATATGTCCGGCTCGATAGACCCGGCGGTTTGCGATTTAACCACACTGACTTCCCTCGTCCTCGCCGACTGGAAAGGAATCTCCGGCGAGATTCCGTCGTGCATAACCTCCTTAGCCTCTCTCCGTATCCTCGACCTCGCTGGAAACAGAATCACCGGAGAGATTCCCGCGGAAATCGGTAAACTCACCAAGCTCGCTGTTCTAAACCTCGCGGAGAATCGGATGTCCGGCGAGATACCGTCGTCGTTGACGTCACTCGCCGAGTTGAAGCATCTAGAACTAACGGAAAACGGAATCTCCGGCGAGATCCCGGCCGATTTCGGATCGTTGAAGATGTTGAGCAGGGCGTTACTAGGACGTAACGAACTCACCGGGTCAATTCCAGGGTCGATCTCGGGTATGGACCGGTTAGCGGATCTGGATCTATCTAGAAACCATATCGAGGGTACGATACCCGATTGGATGGGTAACATGAAGGTACTCTCTCTTTTGAATCTCGATTGCAACTCGTTAACGGGTCCTATCCCCGGTTCAATCCTTAGCAATTCCGGTTTTGGTGTTTTAAATCTGAGCCAAAATGCGTTGGAAGGATCCATACCCGACGTTTTCGGGTCTACAACTTACTTCGTGGCGCTTGATTTGTCCCACAATAAACTATCGGGTCGGATCCCTGATTCGCTATCGTCAGCAAAGTTCGTGGGCCATCTCGATATCAGCCATAACAAGCTTTGTGGGCCTATTCCAATGGGTTCTCCTTTTGATCACCTTGAAGCGTCCTCGTTCAGTGACAACGAGTGTTTGTGTGGTGGCCCTTTGATGAAGACATGTTAATAAAATACGGGATATGGTTCCGGTTTTGCTAAACCGGGGGAGTTACCAAGTTTCTTGTTGCTCTTGTTCGTCGTATCCAATTTGTTATATTTCTTCTCTCTTTTTTTTTTCTTTAAAATTATAAGTTATACAGATAATCTGATCTGTTGGCAACAAATGGCTACACCGATGCAATCTGTTTCCTGGTGTATGGAATATGGTAGCGCATGTATAATGAAAAGCAAGTTTATAGATCTTAAATGTTCTAGAAAATCAATATGGAACATTATACCATAATTATATGCATCTGAATCATGTAAAAGCAGGCTAATAGTAATATTAAAAACCGAGTTGACATAAAAGCAAACAATTTCGTCGCCAAGAAAGCAAACAACTTCTTAATTATGAATGATATTTAAACACGATTGTTATGAGCTGTCTTTCTTTTCAGAATTATTGAAAATGATGAAGACAACTGTGAAACAAGAAAATAATTGAACTTTTAAAACTTTGAAACTCCCATGTTTCGCAGTCGCAAGCTTCTCCATGCAAACGACTTGAAAGAAAAAAGAAGAGTAAAAAACAAAATCCAAAGGAATGAAACCGACTTGGGAGTTTTATGCACACTTAAACTTCAATCTTGATCTGCTATCTCCTCTCCTTTGCCCATCTTCTCCTTATGCCATTTACAGAATCCTTCAACCAACGCATCCTTCATCCAAGCGTGCCTGCAACTCTCTACAGCTTCTCCAATTGTCAGCCATGTCCTTGTTCTCGTCTTCTGTTCCGGCCACGTCTCTAGCTCTTCCTTCACATACAAGGCGTACATTGCCGCTTTACATAAACCTTCTGGGCTAAACTCATCTTGGTGTGTTTTGCTCTTGAACTCATAGTCTCCCAAGAAATCCTGCAAAAAGTCACCTTTTTACAAATCCAGCACCAGGCTGCTAACAATGACAAAGAGCTCTACAGATTGTGCCAAAAGGGTCTTACCATCAAAATCCCACGGACTCCTGCTTCTTCCACTGCTTCCCTCACTGCAGCTTCTTTGACTGTCTCATCATTCTCCCATCCTCCCTATATAAATCCATGAATCAAAACATGTTACATCATTTCCAAACGAAGAAAAAGCAAGAAGAAACTGCATTTGCTGTACCTTGGGAAACAAAAGTCCCGGTCCACTAGATGAGCTGATCATCAACACTTGAACCACTTTCCCAGATTCAGAATTACCATCTTCGTCAGAGTTTATATACCTAAACGGAATACACCTACAAACGCATGACAGTGAACTTGTTAACAAAGGTTCCACCATCTTCCATAAACTAAAGTTAGCTAAAGGGTTTAAACTCATGACATCAACCCATATCGAAAAATCCTCTTTCTCAGTACTAACAATTGCGAATCTCTCCTTCCTCTATTGTCTGCTTGTTAAAAATCAAAGCATGGATCCGAGACAAAGAATCTCCAATCGAGATTCAAACCAAGACATAGAAAATGCCCAATTCATTCATTATCACGAAAATTAAAAGCAACCACTCCAAAACCTAAAAAAATCCCCACTTTTATTTTAAACACCCATCAACATCAATAGCCCCACGATCACGTTACAAACGAAAACATCAAACTCCAAAGAGGCAAATCGAGAAAAGGGAACAAGAGTGGATCAAAAAGCACAGTACCCGGCTACGAGACGGGAACCATCCTCGTAGCGCTGCTGGAGCCGACCCGTACGCGCGACCAAATCACACATGACCACCGAGATAACAAATATAGCTAGAGGAAATTCGAATTGTTGGCCATCAAGATGCAAAAAAAAGAACACCAAAACCTAGTCGAGACAATAATCTTCACGCCTCTTCTGGATACCCACAAATGCGATTCTTCTACCTCCACCATTGCTGCCTCCTAAGATTCCAACGGTCCAGAAGAGATCTCCCCATCGATCTGATCTGACGGCTGGGGTTAGATCTAGGGTTTCGGACAGTCTCTCTCGCTATATAGATTTTTATTACAGAACACAGATTTGTATTTTGTCTATATTTTTTTTTCCCTTTCCTGGTTGGGTCAACAGTGTATAGATTTGTTTATGAAAGAAAGAACACAACACTAAAAAAAAACAAGTACTAATAATTTTCATTTATCGGGCCACTGTGGGGAAGAAGCAAACCGAGAGCGCGAAGAACGGATCGGCACCGTCAGCTAGTCACGTGGGTTATTGGGCCCATTCTTTCTGTTTCTGTTTATGGGCCCACTTTTATATTCACTCGACGTTTATCAAAAACATGCTGAGAGTGGATAATGCTCTAATATCGTGTAGTTGTTCTCACGGAATTAAGAAACAATCAAATTCATCCAATTATAAAATGACGATCTCATTAGGATTTGGGCCAATATTCAACAAATAAAGATATGATGCTGAATCTATAACATTTGTAAAGAAAGGGGACTGGATTGCAAAAACGATGCCTCCGTGATTTAGATTCCACCATGGGGATCGAAACGAAAGAGCTTGACAGCTCATCTGTGTGATGTGAAAGACACGACGTAGCCAGCAGCAACAGACAGAACCAAATCGAAAAGAAAAAAGTCTTCACTTCACGGAGCAAGAGTGGCGCCAACTCCGGCGAGATTTGATTCATGTCTACCACTTTTAGCCCCGGCCAGAGTCCCGGAAGCTCTCGGTTGCTGCAGCTTGGGGTCGCCGGCTCTGCTTCGCGCCTTAGATCTTCTTCCTCCAAGAAGCCGCCTGAGCCGCTACGCCGGGCCGTGGCGGATTGCCTCTCATCCTCCCCTCCTCCGGCTACCTCTCACCATGGCCCGATCCCTCCCATGGCACCGTCTGAAGCTCTTAGGAATCTCCGGGTGTGTACCACCACCACCCACGTTAATCATGGAATTGGCTTCTCTCTCGTCTGTTTTTTCATGTTTGCTTTTAGTTTGGGGGAAAATAGATCCTGTTTGTGATGCGTGAAAGGAGGTATTGAGTATCTTAGGGATTGTGTTTTTTTGGCTTCCCATTGATAAACGAGTTGAGGTTAAACGAATAGTGACGAGATATCAGTCGCTTTCCTTTAAGTAGTACTGATGCTGCAATTGATTCTTAGAGCTAGGAATGTTGTATTCTCTTGTGCCCTCCCTCTATTGTGGTACCTGTACTTTAAGTCACCATTGTTTTACTTTGTTGTGAAGACCTTGTGCTATATATACCACACATCACTCCTATTGTTTCTGAAGCCATTGAATTTGATGCCAAATGTGGATGTAAAATACGGGTCAAGGGATATGTGATGGAGAAGGCCTTGGAAATATTTTTTATGCGTCTAGGGAAATTGTATGACCCTCTCACACTGTCACTTGGTGATTACAGGATTATTTATCAGCCACTGCCACGACTGACCTGGCCTACAACATGCTGTTGGAGCATACTATAGCAGAGAGAGATCGCAGGTAATCGACTCTTGATTTTATACTTTTGATCGGCCACGTGTATATTTGGTCATTCGGGAACTTTCTCATGTCATGATAATGAGGCTGAGGTATAAGGCCTGAACATATATATTTAAGTGATACTTTTCTATAATTCAATAGGAACACAATATTTAGTCTCGTAAGTTTCTCGATAGCTTAACTATATAAAGAATACTTACAAGTGTTTGGAGAATAAATGATATCCTGAACAGATGTCTTAGATAAAAGTGTGTGGGGAAGGACTCCTAGAAGTAAACGAGCAGAGTCCGTGACCTCCCTGCATAGATATAGCATCTACCCAGGTTGACTTTCTAAAGTACGTAAGGACATATTGCTGCAAGGACCTATAGCTGAATAGAACCTTATGCAGCTAGGATGCAGATTGCATTATCTTAATAATTCATGGTTTAAATTAGTTGTTGCTAATGTGCAATCAATTTTCTGCAGTCCAGCTGTGGTGACGAGGTGTGTGGCATTACTGAAACGGTATCTCTTAAGGTAATATAGGCTAGTCGAACAACTTGATTATTTTCATTTGCTTCTTTGAACTTGCATCTATTTCATTTATCAAATCCCCTCAGCTCGTCCTTCTCACTTTTACCATCATATGTTAATGTGGATTGCTACGTTTAATTAATTATATAGTACTAGATCATTTGAAGTTGCGACATAATGTTTGTTCAAATTAAGTGTGCAATTGTTTTTTGCTATATTATGAGGGATGTCTTGAATATCTATACTGGTTGTCCAGTGTTTTCCATGGATTATATTTATACATTATAATGACCCCCTAGGTGTTCCTACACTACAGATATAAGCCTGGTGAGGAGACACTACTGCAGGTCGATAGATTTTGCGTGAACCTGATTGCTGAGTGCGATGCTAGCTTGAAGCAAAAATCATTGCCTGTTTTATCAGCACCAGCGGGTGCTTCTCCTTTACCAGTGTCCAGTTTTGCTTCCGCAGCTTTGGTGAAGTCATTGCATTATGTGCGTTCCCTTGTGGCACTACATATCCCAAGGCGATCCTTTCAACCTGCGGCATTTGCGGGAGCTACTCTTGCGTCAAGACAGTTATTGCCATCTCTATCCTCTTTGTTGAGCAAATCATTCAATTCCCAATTAAGTCCTGCAAATGCCGTAGAGTCTCCGCAGAAAAAGGATGCTGCAAATCTGTCTGGTTCAAACTTGTCAAATATAGAAGAATTTAATGCTATGGAAGACATTGAATACATATCATCAGACTTACTGAATTGGCGTTGGGTTGGGGAGCTCCAGTTATCATCAGCTTCTTCTGAAAGGTGCGTCGTACATGGTTCTGTTCTTACAAATGTTCAGACGCACCACTGCTTCTTTTCTTGACTGTACTCTCTTGTATCTTAGTAGAGAAATACTAATTCAATTAATATCAGAAGCAATTCCTTCGTTGCATGGCTATAGTACTTGGCTATCACTGAATGTGTTCTCTCTGCATGGTTAGCGAACGCCCTGTGAATCTCCAAGACATGAACAATTGTAATCTTTTAGAAGTTGGTGCTGCCGGCCTGCTCGTTGGAGATATGGAAGCTAAAATGAAGGGCCAACACTGGAAATATTTTGGTACCACAGAGATGCCTTACTTAGAACAGTTGCTACAGCCAGCTTCAGTCACGATGATAACAAACTCAGCCTCAGCTCGCTCCCACTTGAGAGCGATAACAGCTTCCAAACGCACTAGAACTGGCCCTCAGCAGATCTGGTATGTATTCTATTGTGTTATCTGAAGTAATTTGCAGAGTGATGACTTAGGATTATACTTGCATTTTAGGCCGTGCAAGCTTTCGCGTGACTTCTAGATTTCAAGAAATGATTAATATTCCTTCCTTTAGAACTCTGTTATTGTAGTAGAGGCAATAAATATGGATTTTTTTTTTTGTTAATTAAGGACATTTTCTGAAATGGCACTTTTCGAAACCAGCATGCTATTGTTAACAAAAACCCGCATTTGATGACAAAAAAGCTTACGACCCTGCATTGTTTGAAACTGTTCTACCACTGACAGAGATTTCCGGATAGTTTCGAAAGAATCACATAAATGATGCTATTTACAATAGATATCTTTTCAGGGATTCACTTTTGCATGATTGGACCTAACGAGGGTGATGTTTTGGGAAAAGTCTTATATTAAAGCATAAAACTCTGTTTTGAAAGTTAGCGTGGGTTCTTAGATTAAGATTTGCATTATCTGCAGGGATGATTCCACAGTGAGCACATTTCGTCCACGTGCCAGACCACTTTTTCAGTATCGTCATTACAGGTAAAAGATATAAATGTCTTTATGATATTTGGATCTTTTTTCTTCATTTACTAAATGCTACTCATTTATTTTTTGCGGAAGTCTTCCTTGATAGCATTAAGGTTATGTCACGTAATAATGTTTCCCTTTTAAACCTCCACGATATTACGTGATAGTAGCCTCCCTAAGGTTTGAATCAGTAAGCGACTGACAAAGAGCTACAATTGGATAAAATCTTTACAATCAGTATATCTTATTTTTCACTGCAACTTATGGGTGGTTTGAGAGTGGCTTTTCAACTAATTGTGTATGAGCAAGGTGGATCACACCGTTTGCGTAAATAACTGTATTTATTGGGTGTGAATGAAAAGGGATTCTTTGCATGGAAGCATCTTTCTGATGCAAATTTTAGCTTTCACCTCTATCGCAACAAATGACTCTCGTTCCCTGCACGATTTTGTAGTGAACAACAACCACTGCGCCTAAACACTGCCGAGGTAGGTGAGGTGATCGCCGCTGTTTGTTCGGAGGCATCCTCCACCCCTTCAAATCCAATGACCGTATCACCCCAATTAAATAGCAAGACTGGGAAACCGTCGATGGATGTGGCTGTGAGCGTCCTGATAAAGCTTGTTATTGACATGTACGCTTTGTTAATCTGCCGCCAACCTAATTGTGTAGTCTCATTAAGATTTCTAGTAATCCTTTCCTCCTTTTTATTATTGTTGACAAGCTTATGGTTCTCCGTTTTGAAAACCCTATCTTTTTAGGTATGTCTTGGACGCTAGAATTGCTGCTCCTCTTACTCTGTCCATGCTCGAGGTGTGACTTCGACTAAGATACAGTATTATGATATTTTAACTGCTTGCTAACTATTCTAGCCATGCGTGCAAATTTATTTCAGGAAATGCTATGCTCCACAAATGCAGCTTGTAGGATACGTGTATTTGATTTAATTCTTAATTTAGGAGTTCATGCACAACTGTTAGAGCCAAAGATAAGTGATAATGCGACAACCATTGAGGAAGAATACGCCCAAGAAACATTTATCGACAATGAAAATAGGCTACTGCTTCAAGGGACAAGAACGAAAGACTTGCATAAGATGTCAAGCACTTCTTCAGCTATTGAGAACTTCGAGTCTTGGATATTAAAAATCTTATTTGAAATACTTCTTCTCCTAGTTCAGGTATCTTACTCTCTTTTTGCTTCTCTGTTTGACGTCGAAAGTAGACTTGTTTAGGATTTTATTCCTTCAAAATTGTTTCCGTAGGTTGAGGAAAAGGAAGAATCCGTTTGGGCATCTGCTCTCAGCTGCTTGCTATATTTTGTCTGTGATAGAGGCAAAATACGGAGAAACCAGCTAAATGGTCTTGACATAAGGGTATGTTAGTCCTATGAGGCTGAATAATTATCTTTCCCTTATGCTGTCTGGATGATTCCTTGTTTCCATTGCCCTCCTACTCTCATTTATATTTGTTTTTAGACATTTGTAACTATGATTTCTGTTTCCGGCCGCATGCTACCATTATATTGGCTCTCATGGTAAGTTGTATTTTCTGACGAGCCAGTCACTTTCCGTGAATCAGGTTATCAAAGCTCTTCTGGGAACTAGCAAAAGGAATTCTTGGTCAGAAGTTGTTCATTCCAAGCTTATTTGTATCATGACAAACATGTTTTATCGATCTCCAGAACTGGATGGCTCTACCAAAGCAACTTCAAGTGCCTCAAATTTTCTGATAGAACAGGTCGATCTTATTGGTGGTGTGGAGTTCATTTTCTTTGAGGTACTGCGAAAATATATTCTGTTAACTGATGACCTTTCTCAAAATTCATTCAAATAGACACTTTGAGCCTCAATTATTTTCTAAGGGATTCATCTTATTGATACAGTACTCTTTGGCAACCACAAGAGAGGAAAGACGAAATCTCTACTCGGTTTTGTTTGACTATGTCCTGCATCAGATTAATGAGGCATGCTCAGCTGCTGGTCTTTCTGAGTACACTGATGATGAGATTCAACCTTTGGCTGTTCGGCTTGCTCTTGCTGATGCACCTGAAGCTTTCTACATTTCTGTTAAGCTTGGTGTTGAAGGCATAGGGGAAATCCTGCGAAGATCAATTGCTGCAGCATTGTCTGGGTTCAGCAACAGCGAACGTCTAACCCAGGTAGGTTTGTTCTTGTTAGAGTGTGTTCCAAATTGTTTTCTGAGGATCTGATGAAGAGTCTTCGTTTATATTGTTTGCTAGTCAGAGCTCTTTTCTAACTTTCTTTTTTCCCCTACTTGCAGCTGTTGGCAAATATAACAGAAAAATTTGACACGATAATAGGTTCGTTTACTCACTTGGACAAAGAGTTTCTGCTTCTCAAACAGATAACCAAATCTTCCAAGTTCATGGAAAGTATTCAAGCGTTAAGAAATGATATAAGCATGTCAGTGAATCTAGCTTGGGCTACTTTGCACTCTCTTCTTCATTCAGAAAGGGCCACATACCGTCAAAATGGATATATCTGGTTGGGGGATCTTCTGATTGCGGAAATTAGTGAAGAGAGTGGTGGAAGTATATGGCTGAGCATAAAAGATCTGCAGCAAAAGATTGCCCATTGTGGTGCCTCCGACACTCTGATTACTTCTGATATACCTGTTTCCATACATCTTCTGTGTGGACTCTTGAAGTCAAAGAACAGTGTTATCAGATGGGGTTTCCTGTTCATTCTGGAGAGGCTCCTTATGCGTTCAAAGTTCTTACTAGATGAGAATGAGACACAGCGATCAACTGGTGGAAATGCTAGTCAGGATCAGAAAGACACACGACTAGAGAAAGCAAATGCTGTTATAGACATAATGAGCAGCGCTTTGTCTTTGATGGCACAGATAAATGAAACTGACCGGATTAATATCTTAAAGGTACATATTCGTGGAATCCTTTCAATTAATCCTTCCGTTTGCTTTGTCAAATTTTCTATCAAAGGACACTCTAAAGCTTGCTGATATTTATCGTAAATATATGTTCCATATTTTGAGTAACTGGCATTTCTATTTCTTATTGGAATTTTCACCCAGATGAAGTTTTAATTTATCTTTGTCTTTACTCTATTTTTTCCAAGCAGATGTGTGACATTCTTTTCTCGCAATTGTGCTTGAAAGTTTTGTCTACTGATGAGGAAACAGTCCCCAATTCTACTGATAGAAATAACAAAGTTGAAACATCCCATCGTAACAGCTATAAAGAGAGTATGGATGAAGCTGACACCAGGCCTCGGTACAACAATGTCTCTGTTTCAACGTGTGAGACAGCGTCAATGGCAGCAATGCTTCTTCGTGGACAAGCCATCGTCCCTATGCAGCTGGTTGCGCGTGTTCCAGCGGCGTTGTTTTATTGGCCGTTGATTCAACTAGCAGGTGCAGCAACGGACAACATTGCACTTGGTGTCGCCGTTGGAAGCAAAGGAAGAGGAAATATCCCAGGTGCAACCTCTGATATTCGAGCCACCCTGCTATTACTTCTGATCGGTAAATGCACCGCAGATACAGTTGCTTTTCAAGAAGTTGGTGGAGAGGAGTTCTTTAGGTAATTTATTGACTGTTCCATACTTCCAAACCAAGTTGATTTATCCGTGCATCATGTTTCATAGCATTTACGAACTTATGTTTATCTATGCAGGGAACTCCTGGATGATACTGACTCAAGGGTGGCTTATTACTCTTCAGCATTTCTTCTAAAGGCAAGAAAATTTCTCCAACTCACCATTTTGATTTTGAAATACATACATACATCGGAAGAAAAATAAAGTTTCAAATCTTTTTTGGTTCATTTTTTTTGCTCACTGGTTAAAGTTTCGGTTATTTTAGAGGATGATGACGGAGGAACCAGAGAAATACCAAAACATGCTTCAGAAGCTTGTGTTTAAGGCTCAGCAGGTAAATGCTATTGTAATAATTTAGAGTGTGGAGTCATAGAACCTCAAGTATCAATGAGCTTTTTCTTTTGTTTTGTGCAGAGCAATAATGAGAAACTGCTGGAGAATCCATACCTGCAGATGTGTGGTATACTCCAGCTATCAAACGAGCTTTAAACTCGGGGCTCTCGTAAGCCTCCAGTTTATATATATATGGCTTCTGTAAGTTCCTCGGTCTCAGAAAAATCTTAGAGAGTTACTTAAGCACCACCCTGCCGCGATAAATAAGAAGAGAATTTAGTAAAAGTAAAAGACAAATCATAGATACTGGACTCGTCGGTGAAAGTAGCAGGGGGGAACCTGCAAGTGAATTCAGATATGGCTTCTTGTGTGACAGATAGTTTGGTGAGTTTATCTGACATCACTTTGGCTGAGATCTGATTTTGGTTAAGATCTGAAGAAAGGTGTTGATAGTAAAGCGTTGGCTGATCGGATCAATTGGAATATGATCATATGACTCATCCGCCTTCTCCTTTTTCTGCGGGAATGGCGCGACTCTTAAGGAACTTACAGAAACACTGAGCTTCTGATAACTGCGGGCATGTCATTTTTTTGGCCTAACAAACTGTAGGTTTTTTCTCTTATGCTCTTCTGTGTGTAAAATTAACAAAATCATGAACTGAGGCTGCAGCTCCAGAAATTTTATTTTTCTTGGAGCTCTGCTTTTGTACAGTCAAGAACAAAACCAATTAGGGGTTTGTGTTGTGTAGAGAACTAGAGATAGAGGCTTTTTGGCCTGTGGGTGTCGAATGGTTTGCCTTTAAATTGGTTATGTGAGAAGTGTGAACCTAACCAGTGCTTTTTTGTAAATCTGAAAAAGGTAATTTTGTGTTGTTTTTGGCTGCCATTATTTCGTTAAGTGATACTATAGAAACATGGTTAACTAACCATGTTTTTTTATGGCATGTCTATACAAGAAGCCTGAACTTTCAACTTCAAGCTGTAGAAGAAATTACTAAACACTAATACAAAACACGGTCAAAGTCTGACCCATATCCTAACTTTTCCAAAATTGAGATTTTTACCATTTGGAATTGATTGATATTGAAGCCGAGATATAGTCAGCATTTGTAAATGGAGTATTATCGTTTCTGAAATTTCTTGCTAGTTAACTAGTATTTGTTTCTTTTTCCATTTTACATGTCCATACATAGAAAGGCTTCGGTATCAATCATTTTACATGTTAACTAGTAACACACAATGGCCTAATTTAATTTTAGTCCACAAAAATAACCACGTTGTGAAAAAAGTAATTAAGTAATGGGTCAGGCTTGTCACGGGAAAAGTAAATAAAGACGAAAAAACCCTCAGACAGACATCGAGACTTTGAGATCCAATACTTGTTGTCCTGTGTAAATCGCTTCTGGGTTCCTGGAGATCTGATCCTTTCCCACCGGTCCTGTCCTGATAAAACGGTAAATCTTTGCTCAAATTTTAAAATCTAGGCATCCTTTCTTTGGAGATCTGACTCCAACAAGTGTGTCTGAATTATGATCTGGTCCTTCTCAGTCTGAGTTTGTGTGCATTCTCGCGAGACAAGGGTTTTCTCTGGGCGCCATCTGTGCGATGGTCCTTTGAACCCGTCTCTGTCGACGAGAACTGCCAATTTGTCTTGTCGCATTGTGTCACGTTTTGGGTTTTACATGATTTGAGTCTCAACTTCTTCTCCAATGTGATCCCATAGCGGAGTGGATATCGCGTTAGACTCCGAATCTAAAGGTCGTGGGTTCGATTCCCACTGGGATCATCATCTGTTTTGCTCGTGTTTTTTTTCTTTTTTTTACTTGTGCATGTTAATTGAATCTAGTTCTAGCACCGCTAAAATTTGCAATGCCATTTAGTAACTGACATTTTCTTTCTCTTTGCAATCTAATCTATATTAGGCTACTTTTGAGTCGAGTTTGCATTTTTCTCTAATAATAGTCTCTTCTGTGAAATTCTCAATTTGGTGAAATCGGAAAGTTTGGGAACAATCTGGTTGTACACCCTAATGGGATATGATACATTTTGATGATTTGATTGTTGATGGAACAAGGTTTGTTTGTTTGTGTTGGTGCAGATGATCGATGATCAAGACTTGGGGTTTATAGTCAATTTCCTTGGCATCTTCATCTTCGCATTGGTAATTGCTTATCATTACGTAGCTGCTGATCCCAAGTTCGAAGCCACTTGAGCGATGGATTTAAGATGATGCAAGGCTTTTTTACTTTATATATCGGTTTCAAACTGAATAAAGAATAATAACAGACTTTTTTTTAGATGAATATGTTGTCAAGATGTTCGTAAGCTATTTCATTTTTGCATTTCGTCACTTATATCGGCACCTTAAACCCCGTGTAAATGAAGGTAGATGGTTTAGGTTGTTTGGCGTTCACATTACATAGCAATGCATGCAAAAATCTTAGCAAATTCCGACCTAAACGTCATATAGTTCTGATGCTTAGTGAAGTGACGAAAACCCGAAGAAACGAGTTATTACAAACATAATTGAGGTTCTGAATAAAGTTAATAAACGAATCTTCTTTTGTTACTACAACCATAGAATGTGTAATCCAATGACCGAATGACCGAAGATCGTTCTATGTAATGAGATCCCATTTTGTAAATGATCTATCCTATGCAATTTATAAATTGTTCTATTTTAGGGTATTTTTCATTGATAAAAAAAAAGTTTATGTACACTTTATTGTCAAGATTAATAATATGAACAAATTCTCAAAAAAAAAACCACATTTCACATTTAATATTACCATCACCATTTTAAATTTCCAAAACAAAACTTTTAAGAAAGGTTTATGAAAGAGTTTTAACTAAATTTTGTGATAGTTGTGGATTTTTTTAGTAAATTATGGGGTATTTGAAAAATTGTGATATTTTAATTTACAAAATTACTGCAGACTACTTCCCTTCAAAATGGCAGTTACTAGTTTCTTAGATTTGAAAAAAAAAAAAGACCTCTGGAAGGAGCTAGAATCAACGACAAAAAAAGGAAAGGCGAAAATTAAAGGGCGGAGAAATAAAGATCCAACGGCTGAAATCTCATCACCTGAACATTCTCGAACTTCTTTTACCGACCCGTTCACTCATATTTAAACACCTCTCCCTTCTCCTTCCCCAGAGCGTAAACAACTCAAAATATCACAAAGAGCAAAAAAAAAAAAACCTCAGAGACAATCTTAACTTCAATTTTCTTTCCGGCGAATAATTCGATTATCTAATGGCGGGTAAAGGCGAAGGTCCAGCTATCGGAATCGATCTCGGTACTACCTACTCGTGCGTCGGTGTGTGGCAGCATGACCGTGTTGAGATCATCGCTAACGATCAAGGCAATCGCACGACTCCTTCCTACGTTGCCTTCACGGACAGCGAGCGTCTCATCGGAGACGCCGCCAAGAATCAGGTCGCCATGAACCCTACCAACACCGTCTTTGGTAAGTTTTCAAAGTGCTTTTCGTCTTCAATTTATCAACTCTGCTTTCGTTTTCGTTTTCGAGCGTTTGTTCGGATTCTCTCCTTCTGATTATCAAGCTTTTGTAGATCAGCTTTGCTTGTGAACAGAGTGTTGGATTTGCTTTGAATTTTGAGGAATTAACAGTTTTTGTCTACGTTTTGCAGATGCTAAGCGTCTTATCGGTAGGAGATTCAGTGATCCCTCTGTTCAGGCGGACATGAGGCATTGGCCGTTCAAGGTTGTCTCCGGTCCGGCGGAGAAGCCGATGATCGTCGTCAACCACAAGGGAGAGGAGAAACAGTTTTCTGCAGAAGAGATTTCGTCTATGGTTCTCACAAAGATGCGGGAGATTGCAGAAGCATACCTTGGGTCTTCGATTAAGAACGCTGTGGTGACGGTTCCTGCTTACTTCAACGATTCTCAGCGTCAAGCGACGAAGGACGCTGGAGTTATCTCTGGTCTTAATGTGATGCGTATCATCAACGAGCCAACAGCTGCTGCGATTGCGTATGGTCTTGACAAAAAGGCGTCGAGTGTTGGCGAGAAGAATGTTCTAATCTTCGATTTGGGTGGTGGTACTTTCGATGTGTCTCTGCTTACGATTGAGGAAGGTATCTTTGAAGTGAAGGCCACGGCTGGTGACACGCATCTTGGTGGTGAGGATTTTGATAACCGAATGGTGAATCACTTTGTTCAGGAGTTCAAGAGAAAGCACAAGAAGGATATTACTGGGAACCCGAGAGCTCTGAGGAGGCTCAGGACAGCTTGTGAGAGGGCGAAGAGAACTCTTTCTTCGACCGCTCAGACGACAATAGAGATTGACTCTCTCTACGAGGGTATTGATTTCTACACAACCATCACGCGTGCGAGATTTGAGGAGCTCAACATGGATCTTTTCAGGAAGTGTATGGAGCCGGTGGAGAAGTGTTTGAGAGACGCTAAGATGGACAAGAGCAATGTCCACGATGTCGTCCTTGTTGGTGGCTCCACCAGGATCCCCAAAGTGCAGCAGCTTCTGCAAGACTTCTTCAATGGGAAAGAGCTCTGCAAGAGCATCAACCCGGACGAGGCTGTTGCTTATGGAGCTGCTGTTCAAGCTGCAATCCTGAGCGGTGAAGGTAACGAGAAGGTCCAAGATTTGTTGCTCCTTGATGTCACTCCTCTGTCCTTGGGTTTGGAAACCGCCGGTGGTGTTATGACCGTCCTTATTCCGAGGAACACCACAATTCCGACCAAGAAAGAGCAGATTTTCTCTACCTACTCAGACAACCAGCCTGGTGTATTGATCCAAGTCTACGAAGGAGAGAGAGCAAGAACCAAGGACAACAACCTTTTGGGGAAATTCGAGTTGAGTGGCATCCCACCTGCACCACGAGGTGTTCCTCAGATCACGGTTTGTTTCGACATTGACGCGAACGGTATTCTAAACGTGTCTGCTGAAGACAAGACGACGGGTCAGAAGAACAAGATCACAATCACAAACGACAAGGGAAGGCTGTCGAAGGAAGAGATTGAGAAGATGGTACAGGAAGCGGAGAAGTACAAAGCTGAGGACGAGGAGCACAAGAAGAAGGTCGATGCAAAGAATGCCCTCGAGAACTACGCATACAACATGAGGAACACGATCAAGGATGAGAAGATAGCATCTAAGCTCGACGCAGCTGACAAGAAGAAGATCGAGGATGCGATTGACCAAGCTATTGAATGGTTGGATGGAAATCAACTGGCGGAGGCAGATGAGTTTGAGGACAAGATGAAGGAGCTCGAGTCTATTTGCAACCCTATCATTGCGAGAATGTACCAAGGCGCTGGTGCTGATATGGGTGGCGCTGGAGGCATGGACAACGATGCTCCTTCTGGTGGCAGCGGCGGTGCTGGACCCAAGATTGAAGAAGTTGATTAAGTTTTTTAGCTGTTTTGATTGCTTTACTTTTCCCGTTGTCTGCTTGTATGTTATTTGGTTAAGCTTTTTTTTATTTATGTTACTTTGAAGATCAATCAGATGCTTTAAAGATTTATCTATTCCTATTTACTATTTCCAAAATGAAAACTCGTTTCATCTTCTTCTTTATTTCGTTTTTGATTTGAATTTTCTTCACGATAAGATACCTCAAGAGGTGAATGAACAACATCTCTTGTCTAACCTTGTGGAAATTTTAAATTGTGCATCTCTTATCGAACCTTATGGGAACTTGGAAAAACGACATATGTGTTATGAGTGGTAATAACTTAAAACAAATATCAGTTAGTTGTTTAAATTTTGCTAATTCAGCTACCTGACAAAAAATTAAGCCTGTGAGGAAAGATGGAACAAAAAGGAGCCGAGGACTTAAACAAAAGCAATGCAATGGGGAAATATGATTAAAAATGAATAATCCAATGATATATGAACCAATATAATCCTTCCGGAAATTATGCACTACAATCTCACTCTAGCACGAACGGACGGATACAGACGCGAACCTCATGCTCCTCTGGTCCCATTCGGTGTTTAGGCACCAAAACCTCTAGCGTAGTCCCGGTTTTGTCCTGGTAAGCTTCAAGCTTGGCGTCGTCTGGAATCCGGTTTGGCAAGGAGACTTCCCGGACGAATTCCCCTGGTGGGCAGTGCTCTGGTGTCGGATCTGTTAGCTTAAATGTCCTATCATGTCTCTTGATGAATGGCTCACATGCTGTACTTGCACATGATATCTTCACTATTCCATGTGTCGGTGTATTCCTCCATGTCACTTTCACCTTTCCCGGATCAACTAGTGGCAGGCTCACAACTATCAAGTACCCTTTGTCATCTTCATATATCGTTTTTGCAGCTGTGACTGGCCCATACACATTCTTCATCACCCCGCTGAACTCATTAGACCATGGCAGCTCTGTTGGATGGATTTTCATGTCGAGAGATTTCTCACTTGAGCTCGAGTCATCGCAGTTTCCTAGAGCGAGACAATCCCTTTTGCGTTTATTGTTGTTACAAGCGAGTTGTTGTACTTCCACTGCGTCAACTGCACGGTCTGGCGAATGCGTAGACAGATTCAGACAGGTACCGTTCAGCTTTTTAAGGTGGGTGTGCCCATTAGCTTTAGACTGAGGAAGACGTCGCTCAGCCTCAAATTCCGTGGCTGGGAGATTCCTCCATGAACCATAATCACTTGCCTCAGGCGGAATAGAAAAGTTCGCATCCCGACCTGTGAGCTCCGTCCACTTCTTCTTTTCATCCTCGTTAAGTACAGAAAGGTTTGGAGACTGAACAACTTCGATTCCATGGAGGCACTGTGGGTTAGAAAGACCACGGTAATGTTTCCTCTGCATCCTATGAGAGCGGACGAAACCTTTGTCCACACTGAAAGGGAAAGGACGCTCACCCTCGCGTGAGTGGCCATTCATATAACTGCGTAGCTGCATCTTTCCAAGTGCATTTTCAGGCTTTTCCTTGAACACCCACATGTACATATTCTCCATATCATGCTGAACCAAGAAGGAGTCGAGCTGCAAGTCAGATTTATCATACCCGGACAAGCCATTGCTGTCCCTCATTAACTTATTTTTGGACTTGTCATCCAAAACAGGCTTGAAGTATAAGCTAAAGAAAAGCCAAGCACCCCATGCACTATCAACACGCTTGTTGTACTTCTTAGCAACCTTAGGCACATGAACAATAGCCTCAGGCTCGTATATCTGAGGCCCAAGTCCAACGTCTAAGATGTCACAGTGTTCGTTCCACAAAAGCAGAGATGGGCTTGCATCAGATGAGAGCGGGAGATTGATATCAGGGGGTCCCGAAAGTATGAGGGACCGGTTCGTCTCCCTCTCTGATTCTTCATGAGTAAAAGCACCTGAATCCATGGACAGTAGTGTCGAGGGGTGATAATTCTCCATAGACAGGGTTGTGATGAGTGTCTCACCCATATTTCTTCAGAACTTTTTATCCCACTTGTTGTTCTTGCTGATTATCCCACACAGCTAGAAGCGATCTCCTACCATATGCAGTAGCCGAAACAACCCCTTAGGTGGCAAGAGATTAGAACATCAGTCAACAAACCCATAGCTGCAACTCAAAGATATCTTCATCTTACAGGATCTCACGATTCCCACCACAAAGTTCTCAACGAATATTCACTATAAGCTCCAAAACATTGGCCTAAGAGACGCTACTACACATGGAGAGCAACAACAATCCCACCTGAAAATATTAATCGAGGGATCAAAGGATAGGATTAACGTCAACCCAATTTCAACAAGTCCTTATCAAAACCCTAAAAACAAAACCGAGTACACACATCCGCTCGGGAAAATTATCTACTCACAAGAGAAATCAGGAACACTTTTGTTTATAACGAAAACAAAACACACAAACGAATTAGGGATCTGGAACAAGGTTATCGACAATCTTATCCAAAAATCTGATAGCTTCTATATCGATATTTTCTCAGATATTCGACAGAGATAAACAGTGATTCCCTTCGTTTAATTGCAAAATCATGAGAGATTAAATACAGATACAAACCAATAGGATCATCGAAGAGTAAGAAAGGAAGGAGAAATCTTACCAATCCGAGGGAGAAGCTAGAAGAAGAAGAGTGCGTGTAGGCGGAGAAGCTCCTGTCCTGTCCAAATGATCCCCAAATTTTGAGAGAAGCTGCAGAGAAAGAGAGAGACTTTCAAGACTCGCAATTTAAGACAGAATACACCATTACTTAACGCTGTTATGCTGAGAGGATTTGTTGAGTTAACTATTATGCGGTCCAGTCTTGGGGGGGGGGGGGCTGCTCAATCATTTTCCTTAGTAACGCCGTCAATTACATGTCAGTCTTACTGACCATTGGTTCAAAAGGTTAATGACCTAGCTAATTAATGACTATTATTACTTAGATAATCAAATTTTTGTTATTAAGGTAGTATTAGGAAGGGTTAGTGGGAATTGGATTTATAGAGAGTTACTTGATTTTAGAAGTTGAAAGATTTGTTAAATTTATAAAGAGTTATAAAGAGTTTTGTATATTTAGAAAATCTTTGAAAATATTCTTTTAATAATGATTTTAAGAATTTAAGACATATAGATGGTATTCTCAAAGTTTTGTTTAATGAGTTAAATAGTTTAAAATCCAAGTCTTTATAACACCAGATTTAATGAATTTATAAAATCTTTTAAAACCAAATTTTTTGAATAACAATGGATTTTGTATGGATTTAAAGAATCATCAAACCAATAACAATAGGTTTTAGTAAGAATGTCAAAATTCATAAACCAATAACAATGAAATCTGAAAATTTTAACAATCATTAAAAATCCAACTCCCACTAACACCTTCTTAGATGTTTTATTTGGAAAACATATTTTTTTTTTATCCCATTTTAAAAAGAAAGTGACAGTGTGGTCATTCTATAAATTAACAAGGTTGACATGTGGCAATTTTTATTATTTTAAAAAATAATTTATATATTAAATTTTATATGCAAATATGAATAAAAAAAATAAAAAACACAGAGAACAAATTTTAAGAATAAGAAAATTACATGAAACTATGAAATTGAATAAGAAACCAGCAACTCTTTTAATTATGCAAGCAAAATAATAATTTATATATACATCTTTATGCATTAATTGTCTTTCTCGTCATAGAAGTTAAATTTGTGGATATTGGAATATAAACTCCGAAGAAGCTTAGTTATGATATTTTTCCCAAAAGAGTTTAAACTATTGGAAAACAAAGTAGTTCTTCGAAACTATGTAATTTGCTTATGTTTAGTTTAGGGAATATGTGATTAGTTCTGAAAATGCATTCTTTTAGACTAAAATAAATTAATGGTCAAAATATCTCAGAGATGACATGAGAGTGTCATTCCAAATATAGTATGATGTCCAAATTCGAACTACGACTATGTGACTGGTCAACAATGGGAATGAGTTGAAATTAATAAGAATTTTCTATCTTGTTTGCTATTTTAGGTGAAAGCAATATGAAGGGATAGACCATTCTCGTTAACTATGTTAGGATTGCTATCTTATCTGATCCGTGTTGCTTTTGGATTGCTTGATTCGAGTTGTTAAGGTCTTGAACAAGCGAGATTTAACATAAGTGAAATGAACATTTTATACTATAGCAGCAAGAGTTGCGCAAAAGACACATTTTTAAGCTCTCAAAGAATCATATGTCACAAGATTTTTATGGGTACTCTCTGGTAAACGTTGGAACGCATTTTTGTAATGAAAGTGCGACATACTGTAGTACGTACGTAGTTATATTCTTCTTGTTTGGCACCGCACATTTTCATTTGTTTATAATAAAGAAAAGCATAAGGTAAGTAGAGAATAAGGTATATTTTCTTCTATGTTTTGAAAGGACCATACTTCATGTTGAATTTCCATAAACTCCTTTTGGTCATATGTTATTTTCTTTATATAATGTCAACATGTCACATTGGTCCAATTTTTACACAGCTCAAATTTGTGATCAATGCGATTCATGACAGGAGGCTTCACCATGCAATTGAGCTAGATTGGATTACTCTTCCGTCTTCTAAATGTATCGTTTCCTATTTCTTCTGAAATTTGTCCAGTTTTTCTCTATTCATTTGATTCGAATTAGCACAATGTCATTTCCTTGTGCTTTCCAACCGAACGGTCCGACCCGACCCATTAACCAATTGTCCTGCGGCCCATAATCACACCACCATACACATATAGTGGACACACTAGTATTCAATTCAACACATGGCCATATTAACGTTAGAATTCAACACTTGGCCATATTTACGTTAGAATTCAACACATTTTGGCTCTGACATTAGCCAATAGAGCCATAAAACTGGCGTACCCAGCACAAGAACATGATCATTCACAGAAACAAACTCAATTATTCAACCTTAAAAGCACAGACCACGTTCGTTTCGGCCACATTAGCACATGCTTCTACACATCTAACATATATATAGCATATAAACAATGATCGAAGAATTCATGTTATCACTCAGATTAGTGAACCTTGTGACGACGTTATTACCAAAGCAATGGACTTCCTCTACCACGTGGTGGAGAGAGAGAGTACTTTTTTGTTGTATTGAAAGACCCCACTACAATAAAAAAAAACACTGGAGTATCGTATTGTTTTTTATCCGATCCCTAAAATAAAGATTCTTCTGACACAAACCTATCTTCTTTAAGAAATGGTCCGAGAGAGAGGGGTGACCCTCAAGAGCCGGTTAACCGGACAGAGGGGTTTACAACAAATTATAAAAGAGAAACAGACAACAGCCGGTAAACCGGTTTCCATCAACTGCCTCATCCCAAACCCGATTGGCATATTTGTGTGGTCAATAATAAGTTTTTATTAGTATTTATGAGAATATTAAAAAAAAAAGGAGCTTCTTCTGTTTCTACGAGGCCTTTCACGTCTTCTTCCTTCTTTTCTTTTATAGGGACAACGACCGATTCACATCCCAATAAACTCGATAATTCTTCCCTTTCTTAAATCTCAGATTCTCCAACTCTCTGTATAGATCCATTCTAATTTCTCCTTTTGTACATTATTTATACGTACATTCAAAACATCAGATCGGTATGGGTAATTTTTGGTCTCTGATTGCGTGATCTGTAATTAAGTGGCCACGAATCGTGATCAAGGAACTGGTGGTTGATTAGGTGAGTTTTGGTCCAACTTGATTTCTGCACTTACCGATCTGCAAACCTCTGTGTGAATTTTGATCATTGACTCTGATGTTGATTTCAAATTCCGATTAAATTCTTTACCGGGCCGACAGAACTTTGGCAGTTTGTTCGAGATCTGATCGGAACATCAAGTTACTGTTTGGTTTTTCAGCTTGAATGTTTTTTTTTATTTTTTTATTTTTTGGAGTTGTAAGAAAATTATGTCATTCGAGTCTTAAGTTTTGTCTTGTTAAATCTTTTACTTATGCTTTTGCATTCGCATGATCCATTATTTGTTTTTTTTTTTCCTTTTCTTAGATCAATGGCCCGGATTGGGTTATGTTGATCTGATCTGTAATTTGGGTCACTGATGCTTTCTTATGGCTACTTCCTCATTCTGTAGCTGATCTGCCTGCTCTGTGTCCAATTTGTTAATGTTTTGAAATATTGAATAACATTGGATCTGTAGTCCTGAAATGCCACCTAACATTATTTGGCTTCTCCATAGATTGTACATGTGCGTCTCAAGTTATGTTGATGTCATTATGCTTAATGTAGCTAGAGATGATCTTAAGGTTAATGTTTGTGCTGATTCTTTGCTGTTTTTTTTTTTGTCTTGATAGTGTTATGCATATCTGAGAGATGGTGTTCAAGAGGAAGTTAGATTGCCTATCTGTTGGCTTTGATTACCCCAATATCCCCAGGGCTCCTCGTTCATGCAGGGTAAAAACGATCACGTGTTTCTCATCTGGATCTGATTTAGCTCAATGTCTCTGATGACTCTCGTTTTATTTTACAGAGGAAGGTCCTGAACAAGAGGACCGATGATGATGACACTCAGATGTGTGCAATGGACCTGCTCGCTTCTCTGGCTGGCAAGTTGCTTGAGGAATGCGAGAGTTCCTCAGCGTCTTCCAATGCATTTGAAGGGATTAATCACGAGAACTTCGGTAAAGAAATTAAACAAGAACAAGAAGATAATTACAAACCTTTTAAATCTGAGTCATCTGACCAAGGAAACTCTGTGTCAAGGCCTACGTTTAGTGAGAAATGTGTGGTAAACAGTTTCTCATTTCCGGATAACGACGGCATTTTGGAGCGAACTCCGACGTCTGATTACAAGAAGATCCATGGGGCCGCGCCTGTAGGGTGTGAAACCAACGTCAAATCTGAAGGCATCACTGGGGAGACGGGTGATGTTATTGTGAATACTGGATTTGAACAAGGAGAAGCAACCGATGGCTTGGGAGATGGAGGTGTAATCACTGATACATGCAACTTAGAGGATAATATTGCATTAGGTGTGCAGTTTCCGAAAACAGTCTGCGTGGATGGTGACCAAAAATCGCCATCTTGCGTGAATATGACCCCTAATGGTTCCCTTGCTAGACATGGGAATCATACTAACCTAGGTAGAGATGATGATGAAAAATTATATAGTTATCATAAATTTAGCAATAAGTTTAAGTCGTATAGGTCTCCAACGATTCGAAGAATAAGAAAGTCCCTGCCGTCCAAATACTGGAAACAAATTCCCAGGGATTTTGGACACAGTAGAGCTGGTAAGTATCACAACCTGCTTCACTCACATTTCTTCATTTTGTGCTATGCCTTGTTCTTACTTTTTGATCACGAATGTCTAGATGTTGGCATAAAGGCTCTTTATCGCAAACGAAAGTCATGCTATGGATACAACGCATGGCATCGTGAGACCATTTATAAGAGGAGAAGGTCACCGGACAGAAGCTCGGTTGTAACTTCTGATGGTGGACTCAGTAGTGGAAGTGTTTCCAAGTTGCCTGAGAAGCGAGATTCAGGTGGTTATTGCAACTCTTTAGTTTTCTTATTATTAGCTGTTGTGGTCCACATTCAAAGGGTCCCATGGTACTTGACCGGTTGATATATGAGACTGAGACATTTATCCGAAGAGGGTATAATGTGGTTCTCATGTATTTATCTTTATCTCTGGTGCAGTGAAGCTTAGCATCAAGTCCTTTAGGATTCCAGAGCTTTTTATTGAAGTTCCAGAAACTGCAACAGTAGGATCACTAAAGGTACATGGCAATGTGTATTTTCTTTGACTCACTCGTATATGCTTGGTTCTCTTGTGTGGACATTAAGGTATTAATATAACAGAGTTGTGACCTTTGACCCTATTGGTTACAGAGGACCGTGATGGAGGCTGTCAGTGTTTTACTCAGCGGTGGAATACGTGTTGGGGTATTAGTACATGGGAAGAAGGTCAGAGATGACAAGAAAACTCTGTCACAGACTGGGATCTCATGTGAAGAGAATCTAAGCAACCTTGGCTTCACCTTAGAGCCTAGTCCCGGCAAAGTTCCCGTGCCTTTGTGTTCCGAAGGTCCTGTTGTGCCAATCGAACCTACAAATTTGTCTGAACGGTACTAAGAAATTCGCTGTCTTGTCATTGTGCTGCGGGATTTGCTTTAATCGAATACCACTGGTGCTCTTTCTTCTTGAAGATTCCTAAGCAAAAGCGCTTCTTAATGATCTTTCCAGGTCTGCGGCTTCTCCCACGTTAGATTCTGGAATTCCCCATGCGGATGACGTGATTAATTCAGGAACTATTGTGGACAATAACCTCGAATTAGTTCCATATCAGAGTGAGATATCTGTTGATGAAGAACCTTCACCAGATTCAAGAGCGCTTGTTCCACTTCCAGCCTTGGAAGTTCAGGCGCTTGCCATAGTTCCCTTGAACCAGAAACCTAAACGTCCTGAGCTTGCCCAGCGCCGAACGAGGAGACCCTTCTCTGTGACAGAGGTAGAAGCTCTCGTACAAGCAGTTGAGGAACTCGGGACTGGAAGGTATAATTCATGTGGTTTTGGTCGTGGGTTAGTGTCAAAACTCAAAAGCTAATGGTCGATATATCTCATCACACAGATGGCGTGATGTGAAGCTGCGTGCATTCGAGAATGCAGATCATCGGACCTACGTGGACTTGAAGGTAAATACATTGAACAAGAAACTTGCAAATCTGGAACATATCACTTCTCACAGTAGCTTGATGTAGCAAGAACATGTGATTATTTTCAGGACAAATGGAAGACGCTGGTTCACACAGCAAGTATATCACCGCAGCAACGAAGAGGTGAGCCGGTGCCACAAGAACTGCTAGACAGAGTCTTAAGGGCATACGGGTATTGGTCGCAGCACCAAGGAAAACATCATGCGAGAGGAGCACCCAAAGATCCAGACATGAACAGAGGCAGAGCTCTTGAATCAGGTGTTTCAGTGTAAAAAGGAGGCAAGTATTGGTGGGTGGGTGTACAGATGAAAACAACAATAATCGTAAACTCAGTTTCTGCAAAGATTAATTGTCTTTAATTCTCGTCTTTCTCCTAAATACATTTCTTTTAATTTTTTTCTGCTTTTGCATTTTGTAAATGACTCACAACTGGGATGAGATTCGTCCCTAAAAAATTTTAGCTTTTCTATCTTTGTTTTATTTCAACATTGATTATGTTGTGTAATGTGGTCGGTCCAGGAAAAGGGGTCTTGTAATTCCAGACATTATTGTTTATCCTTTCCGACAAGTGAGCTAACTCACTTGCGCAAACATCTGCAGTTAACAACTTAACATACTTGAAAGATCCAACAAAAAAATTGCTCTTATGATTTTGAAATATTTGATAGATTGGCACCTGAAGAGACAGTGGAAGGTTTGTTATTAGTAAAATACTCTTATACAAAGGCAAAATTTTGCAGTTCTTCTTCACAATTCAAAGACCTTCTGTAAGGCTTCTAACAATGTTTTACTTATTTTTTTACAGTTGTTCAACGATTCGCCGTCCAAGTTCATAATAATCTACACCTACTTGCCTATTCTAAGAACCTTAGTGCATCACAGACGAGACATTTATTGAACTTGGCATCTTCCATAAGCACGCCTCACAGTTCTTGACATCCTTCATGCGCACAAATTATTTTCCAATTTCCATCTGCTGCAACAGCAAAGAACAGACCTCAGATTAGCAAACTTCGAAAGAAGCACTGTGTAATCAAGGAGGCAAAACTTTGATGGAGCTGACATTTTGGCAGTTAGTGTACCGGGTAAATGCGAATATAACGTGTTAAGGTTTATGACGCTTTGCCTGATTCCATTGCTCCAGTAAACAAGTAACACTCTCCTGCAGCGTAGCCTTCCTGTCTTCTCTAAAGTTCCACAGCTCTGAGGAGATGTACCTTCCACTTGGGTTATACTCGTTTATCTCCAGCAATGCATTTGCCACTGCTTGGTACGCATCATCCCCCAGTTCGTTCTTCAGGGTTCTCAACTTCTCGTCATCCTCATCTATTACTTCCTGACAAAAATATTATCAAGCACCAATTCATAAACCAAGTCCAACATGTATCAGCAAATCTACATATGCGGATTGCAGTTGTACGGATGCACATAAATTCAGGGTTTCTGCAGCTAACACTTAAGGAACCTATTATTAAGGATCCAAAAATCAAACAAAATTGATTTGGATTAGTGATATACAGAAGGAGTACCACTACTGTTTCTGAAGTCTCAAGCTTTATCCGTTTGAAAGGATGCCAATCTGGATCCTTAAGATATTCCTCCCAGAGCTGGATAACTTCGATTGCCCAATCTTCTAGATCTTCTTGACAATACTTTCTTCTCATTGCTTCCATGAACGGTTTGGTGTCAAGCTCCCCCATTCTTCTAACACCAATATGCGATCTCATATCTCTCAAATTCTATAAAGGCAATCAAATTAAGGAAACCAATTAGAGGAAAAATAAAGTAGTGTCTTTTCTATCGTTAATGCATCCAACCACTCTAGCCTACCATGCCTAGTATCATCCGAGTTTATGATGTTATAAACTCCCTACACGCAAAGATTCACCTATTACTCTATGAGACCAATACGTTTTAAGAAAACTTGTTCGTATATAATAGATCTACATACGCTGATCAGTGCTCTTCGAGCTTCTTGAAGCTCATCATTAGTCATCCGCTCCCGTACAACAAGATCTTGATTAAATTTATTTACGTGTGCAAGCTCTCCTTCCTTCTCACTAAGGTCTCTGAGGAAGGTCTCCACCTTGTTCACAATTTCAGTACCACCGTCCAATTCCGTGTGCCTCATCACACTCAACTGTCTTTTCAGTTGTTCAACCTCTAGTTCAAGCTCTTGTTTCTGATCAAGCTGTCTTTCTAGTGCAGAAATTCTCTCATAAAGCTTTCCCTTTTGCATCTAAGGTTAAAAACACGGCAGGACCCTGTCACATAAAGTTAAAGAGGCAAGTTTTTTAAAGAAGGAAGTGTTTCCAGACCTTGTGATCCACAGCCAATTTTTTCACTTTCTCCCTGGTCTTTTGTTGTTCCACGGCTGCTAGTTGAATGTAACTATATTTAGCGGCACTCTGAAAATAATGACAATTTTAGAAGAAGAAAGAAGCAAACCAGAGATTAGTTTAAGAAATGAGGACATTAGCATTTACCTCTTCAAGCTCTTTCGCCACGATTTTCCTCTGTGTTTCATTCTCTGCCTCGCGTTCTGCCAACACCGATTCTCTAATTTCAAGTTCCTTCATCTGAGACTCCAGCTGCATCTTTTGCTTTTCATGATCAGCAAAGATTCTATTGAAGTGATCAGTCGATCTTTGTTGTCTTCCCGTGAGATCTTCAGATGCAAAACAGATGATGTAACATGAATATAAACAAAATCTATAGGCATATATGTATAGCTGGATGATGCAATAAGATGGGATGTGAATCCTGAAGCTATACGGGAAAGCTCACCTTGATTGTAACCATGGAGAAGCTTTTCTTTTTCTTCAGTCTCATACTTAAGTCTGATTGAAGTCTTTGAGAATTTCTCCTCTAGCTTCTTCAACTGATTTTGTATGTTCTTAGAAATTACGTTCAGACGCTGCACAAGCTTATGGTCTTTCCTGGCCTCTTCTTCTGCAAACCTAGAGATACTTTTGAGGTCACCCATCTTCCGCAAGTACTCTCCCATATAGTTAGCCGTATAGTAATCATCAGTATTGGCAAGCCATGCATAAAGGCTCGAGTCAGCGGCACCACAGAGCCAATCCTTTTTCCCATGACCATCTGCTTCATAAGCCTTCTTGAACAGCAACGCATCGTGAAGTCCATTCCAGTCTCTGTTAAATTCAACTATTCCCGTTCCTGAATGACCGAAACAATCCCACATGGTCCGAACTCTAATGGGGTTGAATCCTCTTCGGATTAATTCATCCTTAAGCTGTGGTCCACTCTCCCCAGTACAACACAGACCATCAGGTCTCATCTTTGTGGGAATATTAACCAAAATGCCTACCCCAGCCACAGATACAAGTTCTGTTAGTAGAGGCACACATACTTGCTAGTATGATACTTGTAATGAGATAGGAGATGGGGCTTGAGAAAAGCATGTGTCATTCAATGTTACCTTTCCAAGGCCACACAAGTTTCTCGAATTGATCATCATAAGCGAGAGGAGTATCACCGATTTCAGCAGGCGTGGATGATGTCTGGCCTTTCGAGCGCTTGGATATTGTAGCGTAATCTGCGAGATCTTTTATAAGGTATTTAGCAAGAGCACGGTGGCTTGCCTTCTCAGTCACACTTCTTTTCTTGGAGTTGCTATTACCAACTCCAGAAGCATGCTGAAGGATGTCAATATACAGACCAACCTTCTTCTTTGGGCAATAAGGACACAGGAAAGTGTGGTATGAGACTTTGACCTCGAGCTTTCCACTCTTGAGCTTTTTGTACAGATTGTTTTCAAAATCTGTCACTTTGCTCTTCATCATCATCTTGTCGCATTACTGTTTTACATCAAAGAGCTGCACAAATTCAAGTACATTGTAGGTAAATGCTAATATGGCCATATCGTATCCACTGGAAATACTAGAACCTTACCTTACATAGTTGGATCTAGTTTAAACCTTGCTGCGCTTAAATGTTACAACACTACACAAATCCTACAAACTATCATGCATGACACATTCTGAATACTAAGTTTGTCTTCTACTTGTCTCTGTTATATGAATGAAACATGCATGTTTTGATTTTTTGGAGAAATCATGAAACTTGGGATCGAGTTCCGTAATGTGCACTGTCAAATTATGAAACCCGAAGAAAAACACGCGGCATCGAATTTCAATAGACACGCGGCATCCCAAAACCCAGAAGAGAAATTGGGGGAAGAATTGAAAAGATGAATATCAATCTGTACCTGAGAAATCGCGTGTAGAGAAGAGAGATCGCTCTCGAAACTTCAGCAGCTTCTGGAGACGATGAGAAATTTGTGCTAATTAATTTCAATTTTTTATTTTTTTTTGTTTTCTGTGTTTCGGGTGTTGTTTGTTCCATTTCGAGGGAGAAGCAAGACAGGGCTTTGAGTTTGTCTTTCCACGCGCTGTAGTCGCGCGTTGTGTGTATCACAGTCACGGAAAGTTAAAGATTTATTTATTTATTTTACTCTTTTTTTTCCCCACAGTTACGAAAATCTTAGATCATTTGAGGAAATTGATTCTGATTTTTGATAGAGTTATTCATGTCGCTTAAGGTGGCAACAAGTTATAATAATTCTACGGCATTTGCCTTATTCAAATGATCGGGATATATGGCTGCTGAATTTACACAAGACAGTAGTTAAACCAGTCATAGTAAAATACTGATAAGCTGATGCAAGGATCGGTTTGATGAAGGGTACTGAAATCGAGAACACGTAAGAACCGGTCAGTAACACAAACAAAACACTCACAACAACATGTGATACAAGCAACGAACCGAAGCCATGTTCTACTTCAGGCTCTAATCTAATGCTTGAATGATGATTACTGGTTGTCGATAATCAATTCCAGATTGTTTGCTAAAATCATTTTTTTTTTCAGATAAAGGAGTTTCTATAATGCGTGTAAAGCGCATGACCATCAATCACGTTTCTTAACAAACCAAGACGCATGCATTTTGCATTAGGCAACACAAACCAATTCAACAACTCCATGCCTATTGAATCGCTCTTTTGAACAAGTCAATTGCTTCTTTTGATCATATAAAAAAAACAATTGTTTATTTTCATTGATTTGTAATTTAAAAATAGAATCAGCTTCTCCCTTACATATAGAAAATCAATTCCTCCCCACCTTAAAAACCACCTATTTAAAGATCTAAAACAAAATAAACAAAACAAATAACATTTTCTCCAAAAAGAATTGGTATAATAAACTTTTCTTTCTGATCATTTTTTCACCAGCTACTAATTAATCAGACGTGAAGATCATTCCATTGATATCCATCGCCTTCGTCATAATCTTGATATCACTTCTGTCTCCGATTAAAGCTCAAGGCATCGTTGGCTGTGATAGTGAGCTTGATAAATGCATTACGGCGATGAATGAATATCGATGGATGTTCGTGTGGGAAAACTGTTGTTTCAAACTGAAAAAGAATGCCCCACAACCATGTATGTGTTTGTTTTTTAAGTACCCTGCGCTTAAGAAGACTGCTATGAAGCTTATCAATTATTGTAAGGCTCCAATTCCTAAGTGTTAAAAGATTTATATATATATGAAAATAACAACAATTTTTTTATGTGGACTAGTAGTTTGCACTAGTGCCGTCAGCATGTTATAATCCGTATTTAAACATGATTTTTATATAGTTAAATTAATGTTTGTTTGTTTTTTTTTTCGTACATCGTATGTCATGATATCATTTTTCTGCTAGAAACGATTGTTACTCTATTTGGCATGTGACACAAATGAGTTGGGGTTGTGGTTCTGTTTGTTCCCAAGATTAATCAAGAATCACGATAAATCCAAACTTTTTCTTACACACACGCATAAATATAACAACGCATCTCCATGTTCCAAGTACCAAGTGAAGAATTAGATTTACAAAGGCAAGAGATATCGAAACTCGTATTCGTGAGGTCGCACTTCTACCAATTTGTTCAAAGGGGACTCACTTTTCTTGTTCAACCACTCGATCGCTGTTTCTTTGAGCTGCAAGCAACGTTGTATTGGTGGTAGTTGACTGCATATCCATTCAACTAATGACCCTTCATCCTCTGCGAAATCTCCCAGACGCTTGTGCAAGAATCGCGGAATCACAATTTTTTTCCTCCCAGAGATACCTATGGAAGCTTCTAAATACTCCGTTCTTGCTTTGATTAGTTCGTTCACTACATCCTCTGCTGTATACACTCTCAACTGTATCATGCATACAAAGATTCTTTTGTTACTTACTGATTTTGAAGCTACAGTTATCAAACCGCAAGCATGAAGAAAATGAATGAACTTACTGCAGGCGAAGACCAATCTCCACGACAAAGCACGAACATTAGGTTTGGTTCTACGCATCTGAACCCGTACCGTTTCTGTAATCTCGCTTCGTTTTCACCAGTTGAAACCTTTTTATTCGGATGGGAAAAAAAAACATTTCGTCATCCATTCGTACACCTTCGAAGGATTATATATTTATTTTAAACATCAATACTTACAGTTTCCCTGGGTTCGCATGGACTCTGCAAGATGGATCCTTCGATATCTAGAGCAGACAGTTGCGTTCCTCCCACGTCAACTGTTGCCTACAACACAAGTAATTTTGAATATGAGAAGTTAAAGATGATTTATTTTCCTTTTATGTATTAATTACCATTTTTAGAATAGCCAGTAGTTTCTCCTTTGATGAAGGTAGTCCGTGTTCCAGAAACCCCTACAAACAAATAAAGGTTTTCAAAACACTTGACTTTGTTTCAACTAAAGATGCATGTTTGAGTTTTCGGAGCTAGCTACATTCATGACGCAGGCGTTGTAGGTATTGATCCAGAATGCCATCTTTTTCTTGTGATTCAAGAAACTCAAATCAACTTTGCTCAACTTTTCCTTCAAAACCCTACAGATGTGTTTTTGATTATACACAGATCATGAAATCTTCTAATCTCAACAGATAATATTTAACAAGGAATCTGAAATTTCAATACCTCAAATTGACAAGAGAAGTTGAGCAATCGGATAAACGGCTAACATCAATGGAGGTTCGAGTTATATGGATGAAGTTCTTGTACTCTCCAATGTCTCTGAGAGAAGTCCCCATCACAGCTCCATAAGGATCTAGATTTGATGCGTTTTGATCATAGACCGATTTGCGTTTGAAAGAAGCGTTCTTAAGGTGTGAGAGGCTCAGCTTTGACACCGTTCTTGACCCTTCTCGCTCGCGCGATGACCTGTTGAGTTCCAGATAGATGCTCATCAAGCACTTCACCAAATCTTCTGATACTTCATTTGGTGTCGTCTCTTGCCCTTTCTTATTCTCTTGTGCTCTTGATGTTCCATCAGAAAAAGTCGAAGAATGGATTTTTGATGAGAATTCCATGGCTGATCCAACTGAGGCGTGAGGACGAGGACTGTTCATTTGAATATCCTTGACAACATGAGGATCTTCACAGCTGTGGGACTTGGATCTTTGTTTTAGATCCTCAGATCTCATCTTTGTAATGGCATTTTCCGCAACGCAAGGAAGATGATTCTGCCTTTGTAGTAGTCTCTTAGGAGTCATCATCCTCTCTTCTTCTCCTTCGTCAATTTTGGCTTCAAGTTCCTCATTCTCTTTTCTCTCACTATATACATCAAGTTTCAGGTCTTGGATTCGTTTTTCAAGGCAGAGTATCTCTGCCTCAACCGTTGCAAGCTCCTCTATTAGCTCTTGAACCTATACAATCTCAAAGTCATGTTTCATTTCTTCATTCAAACATTCAAATCGCACAGTTTAACCTATAAATAGACTTGCCTGAGGAGGAAGAAGCAGTAAAGAGAGACGAGGCTGAGACATGACTGGACCACGAAGCATATCACGTAAAGCCTTGTTGAGTGCTTGCTCGTCCTCTAGCTCTCCTTGCATTTTTGTCACATCTCTTTGAAGACGACGTTTTTGTTTCTTCTTTAGCAAGTCATTCTTCTCTTCTTCGCTCTTGTCATCCATCAGTTGTGATGGCTGCAATAAATCGATCAAAAACAAAAAGAGATACGGATCACTAAACATATAGTGATCATCAGATGATATATATTTGTGGGTCAACTAACAGTTGATGGTCAAAGCCTAAATATGAAGTGAAAGCAAAGTAGGTGCTTATTCGTCAGATGATATATGAGTTTGACTTACTTGCTGTTGCAATTGCTGCCGGTTTAGACGGCGATGATGATCGAGAAGAGACGCAACGCTATGGTGATCTTTGGTTTCTTCTTCCACAAGTAAGTCTTCAAGCTTCATCTTGGAGTTTAGAGGAAAAGCAAACCGATCATGAGTTTGGGAAGCTACTTACAAAATGATATTAATGTGGGAAGATATAAACAACAGTCGTGCCTGCAATTAAGTCTTGCGTTGTTGATTCGCACCCATTGGCTTGGAATTATTTTTAGGATTAGGAGAAAGTCGTCATGACGTGAAAGCCATTAACACAAACTAAAGAGTTTTGATTCGGGTTATTTAAAATAAGAAAAAATAAAAAAATTGAAAGCCTTGCGGAATCCTACAGCACACAGTGGCTTTACTACCATCTCTCGTTTGACTCGATATAAAATTTAGTGGTGGTCTGTGATTCGAGCTGTTTGTTTTTCGACTTATAAACAAGTGCTTTATTTAATCAGAATAAAATTTGGTTTGGTTTTTTGGTTTGAGTTTGGTTCAGTTAAAATACCGAGTCTAACCGAAACAGGCTTACTTTACTTGTCCATTTTCATTTCCCGCTACACTGACATCTGATTTCCCGCCAAACGTAGAAAGACTAATCGAAGCTTTGCGCGCGACGCCAGCGATCGAAACCTCTTCTGTGTCTCTCTACTTTCATTCTCTTCTTTCGATCTGATCTTACAGGAATCACAAACAAAGGTAATCTCAGGATCATATCGCAATTCAGGAACATGACCCCTCTCTCTCTCTCACTTTTCCCGGCTTTCCTTTACAGCGTTTCTCCTCTGAAACTACGAAATTTGATCGTTGGATCACTAGATGTTCGTATATTTTAGATTATTTTTCTGGCAATTCATGATGTTGCTGAGATGCAACTGGAAAATTTCCTAGAAAAGATACGGAGGAATTCCTGTAGACAAGGTGTTTGATTAAATGTCAACAAGGGATACATGTTCTTTAGATATTAGATGGGTTTTGTTTTTCATTTTGTCTTTATTTTGTACTTCATGTTTTTTAATACAAGGACTCGTCGGTCTCTTCTCCTTTTTAACGCAGTGCTTGTTTTTTCCCATTTAGGTGTGGAAACTGAGATTTCTTGAGATATATCCATGGCTGGTCAGACTGATCCTCATATCTCACTATTTTCTCCACAAGAGGTTCTTCTTCCCCACTCTTTCTTTGTATGCGTTTCTTCTCTGCAATGATATAATTGCTTTTAGCATTCCACACCAGGTTGAGTTTATGGCAGAGGACGAACTTGTGGAAATTGTTCCCAATATGAACATGGACCCGCTCAATTTCATCTGTGTAATCTCTCTTGTTTAATACAATCTTGAAACCACTGGGAACAAATCCTTTTTTTTTGTTAACCATAACATTCATTTTTGAACCGGTGACAGGGGGATTATGGTCGGTTCGTTCCTCAGATTCCGACAGAAGTGCCTCTGTGGCTTGCGGTGGCTCTGAAGCGGAGAGGGAAATGCACTTTCCGGCCTCCAGGGTGGTTGTCTGTTGGTAAGACAGAAATTTCACATTTTGTAGATTAAATTTTTGAATGCTCAAGTGTAACTGTTTTCTCGCTGCTTCTTCCTTTCCGAACAGACAATTTGACTCGGATCTTGGAAGCAGAACGGGAATCTCAGTCGACATTTCAGGCCTTACCATTTAGCTATGTGGAGATTGCTAGACTACTTTTTGATCAGTATGTGATTTTTAGACTCTGCTTGTTTCGTTGCATCCTCTTACATTTTTAGTATCTGAGGGTGCTGATGAATATTTGAAAAATCTCACTTTTGGCAGTGCACGTGATGATATTCCAGACATGTATATGGTAATTTCATACATCTGCTGGAATTTTTCTCCCATTTTAAACCCATGTGTTTTGAATCTTTCAAGCGTTTAAAGCCGTTCGTTATTGAATTTTGTATAGGTAAGATCGCTAGTCGAGGACATCAGAGATGTGCGGCTTCACAAACTCGAGACGAACTTGGGATCATTCCAAGGTACATCTGCAGTAAAGGTAACTTTTTTATTGATTCGTCTTGACGTTACCTTTTTCTCATGACATCTCAAGAGTAGTTTCAGTAATAACCATATACCTAACTCAAAACTCAGATCTCTAATGTATCGGCAATGGAAGTGAACCTAGTCCGCCCGTTTGTTAGAAGAGCCTTAGAAGCGTTTTATAAGCATGACAAGCCAGAGGCTGATGCAGACAGAGACACTAGAAGTACTAGACAACCCCGTGAAGCTAACAATGAACCAAGGGTAAAGCTCTTTACACTGCCCACTCATTTTCTTTTTCCTTTTAGGAAAGAAAACAAATACAAACCTCAACTTATGTTTTACAGAGACCTCTAAGGCAACGGTAAGGAGCTTCTATGTCCTTGCGTAAGTGAGAAGAAGTCAGGTATCTTCTGTGCCAATATTTGTGGAGCTCCCTGAGAAGTGAGAACACCAACATCATCTATCTCTGTGTCTTACTGTGCCTTGTTGCTCTGGTTCTGTTACATACTCTTTGGTATTTATTATTAAGAATGGTTCTGATACTCTACAGAGTTGGATTCTGCTGTGACTAATTCACTAATTGAGAGAAATAAATGTAAAATTGGTCACAAAATTTGTGAATTGTAGACGGAACCCATAATGCTATTTTCAATTCAAGTATGTGGGCTAAGCTAAGGTCAGCAATATCGATGAACACCCAATGTATTTTCAAAATCTATCAACCCTAGTGAAACCACTCTTGAATTATTTATGGATGGTTCTGTTTTCTCAAGGATTAATATAATATGTTACACTCAAAAGGCTTGTACTAACTAACACGCAATCATATATTAATAGAAGTTTACAATGATTGTAATGAATGTAACCGGCTTTGCGTCCTTATCCTTACCTCAGTGGCACTACACTTGTTTTCGGTTTCTTCATGCTACAATCACTGATACGTCGCGCTCTTCACATTTTATCTCAATTTTCCTCAACCCCACCAGTTCCCATGTCTTTCGACACCGCCTCCTCCTCTTCTTCTCCGGCGATTCCGGTTAAAGTCATTCCTCTACGGCACCCCGATTCCACGTCGTCTGGTGATCCTCGCCGTCGCCCCTCCGTTCCATTCCATGATTGCTTCTCCCGATGGACGGCGAAGATCAAGCGTATGACGTTCTTCGACTGGTTGGATACAATATTTCCTTGCTTCATTTGGATTCGGAGTTACCAGTGGCATCAATACTTTAAGCTCGATCTCATGGCTGGCATCACCGTTGGTATTATGCTTGTTCCCCAGGTCATTTCTGTTTCTCTCGTTTTTCATTGATTCTCTTCTCTCTTGATTCATCACCAACTCTACACGTCTATGTTTGTTCTTCCAATAACGCTTGTTTTCACAAATTTGAGCAGTCAATGTCGTATGCAAAGCTAGCTGGGCTTCAACCAATATACGGTCTATGTGAGTTCATTGTGATTGATTCAGACCCTTTTATGAGTTCATCACTTAAGCATTTGATTAATAATCTTGTTTGGTGCAGACTCCTCATTTGTGCCGGTATTTGTGTATGCCGTATTCGGCTCATCTCGTCAGCTTGCAGTCGGACCTGTAGCATTGGTTTCTCTTCTCGTCTCTAATGCGTTGGGTGGAATTGTTCATCCATCTGAAGACCTATACACTGAGCTTGCCATTTTGTTGGCACTTCTGGTTGGAATATTTGAGTCCATCATGGGGATTTTAAGGTTATTATAGTCTTGTTCTTCACTGCTACAGCTTCTCTTTGGCTTACTTGTGTTTAGCATGTCCTGTATTTATTTTAGTGTTAGAACAAGTCGTTCGTTTGTGTTTCCAACCCAGGCTTGGATGGCTTATTCGTTTCATAAGTCACTCGGTCATTTCTGGATTTACAACTGCTTCAGCTATAGTGATTGGATTATCCCAATTGAAATACTTCCTGGGGTACAACGTTTCCCGGAGCACCAAGATTGTGCCACTAGTTGAGAGTGTTATAGCTGGAGCTGATCAGGTTAAACTTTGTTTCGCGGATGAGCTGATATAAAAAAATACTCTGCTCTTTTGCCAAGGTCCTTGAATTGACATTAAGGTTCTTTCGTTCTTTTACGAGAGATATTGGTCTGTAAGAGTCTTTTTGGTTCGATAGACCTCTATGTCTGCTTGTATAAACTTCATCTAGTTTTCTGTTTTGCAGTTTAAGTGGCCACCTTTCTTGTTGGGATCTACCATTTTGGTGGTCCTTCTAGTAATGAAGCATGTGGTATGAGCCTTGTTCTTTCCAATGTTAGTTCGTGCTTCCTTTGCTTTTATTGTGTAAGGCATGATGTTCCATGGCAGGGAAAAGCAAAAAAAGAACTTCAGTTCCTACGAGCAGCAGGGCCGCTCACAGGGCTTGCTCTTGGTACAGCCATTGCAAAAGTGTTCCACCCACCTTCCGTCTCACTGGTCAGATTCCTAAAGAACCAAATTTTATTATATAATTTCTCATTCAAGCTACATATTTTCAAGTGTTTGCAGTAATTGCAAAGTCTTAGGATTTTTTCAGGTGGGAGATATACCTCAAGGCCTTCCAAAGTTTTCGTTACCAAAAGGTTTTGATCATGCAAAATTATTGCTTCCAACAGCGGCTCTCATAACTGGTGTGGCCATCTTGGTGAGAACATAATCGTCATTGACTTCCCTCCAAGTAGACATAAGCGAAGTGCAGCTGAAACTAATCATGAAAATCTGTTAATGGATGGATATGGCTGAGATATAGAGTGATCTGACCTCTTGAGAAGCAGAAGAGAGGAGTTTCTTGATTAGGTTCAGCTGCAGTTTGCGCATGTTTTGACAATTATGTAATGTTTAGCTGTTTACTGATGTGCTAGTTCCACTTTTCAATTCTAGGAATCTGTAGGTATTGCCAAAGCACTAGCGGCGAAAAATAGATACGAGTTGGATTCAAATTCAGAGGTAATAGCCCTATCGAATAAAGAAAATCAAGTGCTAGCCCAATTGTTACTATAAAATGTTGTTGTATTTGTTCTTTTGATCTCAACATTTGATGGTAGCTTTGAGAGCTCCAACTGTTATTCCTGTGATTTGACAGTTGTTCGGTCTTGGTGTTGCTAATATATTTGGATCATTATTTTCAGCATATCCGACTACAGGTATGTGATCTTGACTCTTGAGACGAGTAAAGCCACCAGTGACAATTTTGTTGTATGTGTTACCTTTGATAATTTCAAAAAAAAAAAAAAAAATGATGATTCTGGCTTCTAAGCTATACCCTGAAATTGCTGAATCTTTGTATTAATACCCTCACTGTATCACTATAGGATCCTTTTCCAGGTCAGCGGTGAATAGCGAAAGTGAAGCTAAGACTGGCCTATCAGGTCTTATAACAGGAATCATCATAGGATGCTCTCTACTGTTCTTGACCCCAGTGTTCAAGTATATACCACAGGTAGGTCTGCCATCATTTTCGATACTTCACTTTTCCTTATAATCCGGCTTGAAATCTGGACTTCTAACTCCAGTGTTTGTCAAATTCACAGTGTGCTTTAGCAGCAATAGTGATCTCTGCTGTTAGTGGCTTGGTATGTTCAAATCAACCCACCAGAACATGTGTACTGCTGCCTTTGGTTATTGAGCAAGTATATTCACATTTAGTCTTTCTGTATGTTTACCATTTTAGGTGGACTATGAAGGGGCTAATTTTCTGTGGCGTGTGGACAAGAGAGATTTTATTCTTTGGACCATCACTAGCACCACCACTTTGTTCTTTGGAATAGAGATCGGGGTCCTCATTGGTGTGAGTATGTTCAGATTCACTTAGCTTTATCTCTACAGCCAATCATATATCAATTTGTTAGTAGAAGGAGTGACGATGTTGAGAAGTAGGATAACCTATAAGAATTGAGCAGTGAAGTAAGGACTGAAAAAGTTACAATGCTTGGAATTTCAGGTTGGTTTTTCACTTGCATTTGTTATACACGAGTCTGCAAACCCTCATATTGGTAAGATGAGTTAATGTTTCACTTTTCCTGTTTTGTTTCTCAGAATGGTTTTAACTCACCTTCCTGATTACATATGTTTGGCAGCTGTCTTGGGGCGTCTTCCAGGAACCACTGTGTATAGAAACGTGAAGCAGTATCCAGAGGCATACACTTACAATGGGATTGTGATTGTTCGAATCGATGCTCCCATATATTTTGCAAACATAAGCTACATCAAGGAGAGGTGAAAGTGACATTTGGTTCCTGACTTGCCTTGCGTTATGATCCCACAGAAAGAATTAACACAGCTATGTGTTTCCAAATCGCAGGCTAAGAGAATATGAAGTAGCTATTGATAAACACAATAGGAAGGGACCAGAGGTGGAGAGAATCTACTTTATTATCCTGGAAATGTCTCGTAAGCCCCAACTTTTCTGATTTAAGGTTCGAACCTTACATTAGTAGTTAATGGATAAATGGGTATTGATGATTTGATATATACGCAGCTGTCACATACATAGACTCAAGCGCCGTAGAAGCCTTGAAAGAATTGAACGAGGAGTATAAAACAAGGGACATTCAGGTGTAAATCTAATACCATCATTCTTGATTTAGTGATTGTTTCTTCTTATTCGGTAACGACCTTTGTGATGATTGTGTTGGTGTTTTGAATGGAGCAGCTTGCGATTTCGAACCCAAACAAAGAGGTTCTCATGAATCTCGCAAGATCAGGCATCGTGGAGCTTATTGGCAAAGAATGGTACTTTGTGAGAGTACACGATGCCGTCCAAGTGTGTCTTCATTACGTCGAGAGCTCGAACCAAACACCACCCACGAATGTTGAAGAGAGTAGCAATTCAAGTTTATGGAGAAGGTGTGGTCCAAAAAAGTCATCACAGACTGAATTTAAATCTGATACAGGCCTTGTTTTAAAGGAGCCATTGTTGTCCACCGAAAAATAAGACATTCAGCACTCAGATTCTTTTTACAATACATAATGTGTGTTATTTATGAATATAATAATACATTCACATGTGGAGAAAATGAGATTCCCATTTCTCTGTTTCAGCCTTAAGAGGATCTTTCTTCTTATGCATGTAGAATGAAACGCAGAAGATACGAGATGCAAGATCCATTGATGTTTTAGAATTAACACTGTAATTTTAGCTATCAACAGAACAATTAAGATAGTCAAAGTAAAAACATATTCAGCACTCGAAACTCCTAATACATGGTTATAAAACCTAAAACGATGTCACCGAAGAAAACATGCATCAATCGATCCGCCTTAGGGTTTGGGTCCAGCATTGTCCTTGTTAAGATGTTCCTCCTGATTCCCAGAAGCTTGACCTCTTTCTCGGCCTCCCAAATGGCGACTCATACGGATACGGTTCTTCACTCTCGACGACGACTCCTCCATCGCGGCCCTCAACTGCTTCGGATTCTTCACCGTACGGATATGGTTCCTCAGTATCGACATCTCGTCAATGGCGACCATCAACTCCTCCGGTTTCTTCGAATCAAACAGCTCAGCATCCTCCCACCACTGCCGCTGAGGCGACGTCTCCTCATCGTCCTCCTCTTCCTCATCATCGACCTCCCCAGCGTCCTCTGGTACAGGAACAGGAGAAGTATCCTCGAGGAAAGTTTGAACCACGCCTTGGGCAGATGGATAGCCGAAAGATTGCATAGAGACGTCCGATTCGGAGGGAGGAGGAGTGATGAGGATCGCGATTCGGGAGGAGGGATCTTCGGAGACGAGTTTCGCTGCTTCGCGGAAGAGATCGTCTCGTAGTTCTGCGAAACTAACGGATCGTGAAACTTTCTTCTTCTTCGTCTCCCTCTCGCTCTTCTTCGTCATCGGTTCCGCTTCGTCTTCACACTGATATCTGAAATCAGTCTGTTTCCTTCTGCTTTATAGAGATCCCAGGAACCGACTTCAAGTGTCACAAAAATAAAAACCATCGAAAATCGACGATGCTCGTTTATTTATCCACGTGTACGGTGGAGATGATTCTTGATGAGTAAACCGAACCCAATTAAAGTAAGATTCGGAGTATGTGAATCAAATTTAAATTTATTCTCAGATTTCTCTACAACAACAACAAAACTTTTTGAGTTTTTAAAAATTTAAAAACTATGTGCATATTAATAATTGTTTTTCTTATTAACTTGTACTATGATTTGTGTTGATCATCGATTAATTATTATTTGACTCTGCTTTTTTTTTGGCTCTCATACCTACACGAATATGACTGATTTAACATTTTTTTTAATCGAATACTGCTATAAATATAACCGATGAACTTCTTAAGGTTTATAATCACTCGTCATGGTGTATAATCCCCTACTATTATTTTGTCTCTGCAGATTACTAAACGAATGCAATCATATGTATAATATGACATATTACCAGGTGATCGATCATATGCGATAAACTATGCAAGTCCGTCTCTAAGTTTCTAATTACTTGTTTTTCAATTCCGAAAATATGTAATGGTTTCTTAATTACAGAGGCTTAATAGTTTGCTTTTTAAGGAGCAGTAAAGATTGGATCATCAAACCACTAAAAGGTGCGAGTAGACGAGCATGGTAATGATTTGTAAACTGAGTCTGCAAAATCAAAGCAATCAAAAAGCTACGAGTATTCGCATATGCTAGAAGAGTCTGAACCAAACGCAGAACGGTGTCTCAGTTGTGGAATCAATAGTTAACCCATGTGACCAGATGCAACTACATGCCTAGATTTGGTTTATTTGTTTATCATTAATGTTTCTCTAGCTAGGCATGAAAGTCGGATAAGATCTCTATTAATGTCTAACTTAATTAATACTATATTATCTAGCTTGAAAGAGACTTCAAGCAGCCCACAGGGATCGAGATAGGACCTAGTCAAATGCTAATTTTGTATTATATGTAGAGAGACTACATTATTATGAAAGTAGTCGCATATATAATATATGATAGCACGCAGTTTTCGTCGATATTTTGGTTTTCCCATCATTTGTAAACATGACACGTAATTTGGAAAAAACATTAGAATATAAAGTCATGATTAGTTGGGAATTTTCTTTGCCGTGGATGGATACTGATTGAACATTTGTAAGATTTGGTCTTGAGTGATTATAACATAAAGTGGGAACCTTTAGTCCAATACGTTACCATATAATCCAATCTCGAAATCTCAAATTCTTTTTTTAAAAAGTTGATCCTGAACCCGCCGCCTCATATTCATAATTACTTTTCATTTTTTTCTTTTGTCAACATTTATAATTAAGTGCTTACGTGCGTCTATTTTCTTGTTACCAACGTTATATATATGCATATATTATTGACTATATTATGCAACTCTTCTGACTTTTATTTACATACAATCAAATGCACATTCATATCGCTTAGTCTTTGTAATCTTCTACCAAATTTAGCACAAACTTCCGATATAGGAAATTTTATCATTAAATATTGTAGTTCATAAACATATTGAGATAATGTCTAATACAAAACAGGTACTTCAATAATCACCAAAAACATAAATAAAATTAACATCTAACCTAACAACATTGACGAAAACGAACAAAAATATAAAACAAACCTACCAATACTGTTTGCCCACAGCCATACTCCATGGTCATCTTATATCTAACTATGGAAAAATATAAGATTTGATGTGATTTAATTTAACATTTATTGACTATTGTATACTAGTATATATATCCCTACTTGCCTCAGAAAACACCATAAAACTCAGAGCAAGATGAAGACTTTTCTACTTCTCTTACTCATCTTCTCATTTCTATTATCATTTTCCTCAGCCGAGCAATGTGGTCGACAAGCGGGAGGAGCACTCTGCCCCAACGGTCTATGCTGCAGCGAGTTCGGATGGTGCGGTAACACCGAACCTTACTGTAAGCTGCCTGGCTGCCAAAGCCAGTGCACTCCCGGTGGTACTCCTCCTGGTCCCACCGGCGATCTTTCAGGGATCATTACAAGTTCTCAGTTCGATGATATGCTTAAACATAGGAACGACGGCGCTTGTCCCGCTAGAGGTTTCTACACTTACGATGCCTTTATCACCGCCGCTAAGTCTTTCCCCGGCTTCGGCACCACCGGAGATACTGCCGCAAGGAAGAAAGAGATCGCCGCCTTCTTTGGTCAGACTTCCCATGAAACCACCGGTACGTAATCACTGATTATGTTTTTTTTTTTTCAAAAACAATTAAGTCCTGCGTTTGTATTTAGTATTTTAGATGGAAAAGAAAACTAAATTAACAAATTTTAAAAATATGTAAAACAGTTTATATTTATAAAACTAGATAAATATATTGTGTAAACTGCAAAACCAAACACCAAAAGCAAAACAAAATTATTTTTAGTTTTTTACGCTTATGAGTAACAGTCTTTTTACTCACCATGTTACAAATCTAACCATTTCTCCAAAAAAATACTCAATATATAAATCTATTAAAAATTATATTTTTAAAAATATATATATATATACTTAATTAGCGTAAACACAAGCAAACAAACAATAGAAATTTTCAACTCATCATATCCCAAATTCAAAATTATATACGTCAATCATCGTTATCTATTCAATATTATAATGACGTAACGAGGACAAAATAAAAAGTTAAATAAATAACGTAAAATATTAAAGTACGTTGTGACTAATATATATATATTAATGAAATGGACGATTGCATGTTAAAGGTGGGTGGGCCACAGCACCAGACGGACCATATTCATGGGGCTACTGTTTCAAGCAAGAGCAGAATCCTTCTTCAGACTACTGTTCACCGAGTGCCACATGGCCATGCGCATCTGGCAAACGCTACTACGGAAGAGGACCGATGCAGCTGACGTGGAACTACAACTACGGACAGTGTGGAAGAGCCATTGGAGCCGACTTACTCAACAACCCTGACCTTGTCTCTAACGACGCAGTGATCGCTTTCAAAGCCGCAATATGGTTCTGGATGACTCCTCAGTCTCCTAAACCGTCGTGCCACGCCGTGATCACCGGCCAGTGGCAGCCTTCAGACGCAGACCGTGCCGCCGGGAGATTACCGGGTTACGGTGTGATAACGAATATCATAAACGGTGGACTAGAGTGTGGACGTGGCCAAGACTCCAGAGTGGCGGATAGGATTGGGTTTTATCAGAGGTACTGTAACATCTTTGGAGTCAATCCTGGAGATAACCTTGATTGTTACAACCAAAGATCATTTGCTTCTGTTAACTTCTTCCTCGACGCTGCTATTTAACAAGGAACATATATTATGCAGCTTTGTATCCACAAAAAATAAGAGAATATCAAACTAAATAAGACTCTTAATTTGTCGTATTTTTTCACCACCTTTTCTTCCGATTTATATATGGAGAGGAGTATATATCAAAGGAGCCTAGTCAGAACAAAATGCAGTTTTTAACCTAATGATTTGTAGGCTCTTCAAGCTCATTACTGTTCACCACACAACACATATCTTCTTGAGATCTCTCTGTATTTTGATATATATTCACTATATCAATAAAAGCTAATTAAATCGTTTGTTCAAATGTCATTTTAATTTGCATGTCTTCGACTCATTAAAAGAATCTAAACTTTAATTTCTATTTTCATATTTACAAAAGCTTAGGTGTATATTTTAACATTCACACTTTAGATAAGTCATTATGAGTAGTTGGAAATTTACTATATGTCATGAATGAATGTTAAATATCAAAGGCCTTGAAAAAGTTGCTAATGAACCCGCCGCCTCACATTCATAATTTCTTTTAACTTTTTTTTGTTTGTCAGCATTCATAATTTAATATTTACGCACGTATATTTCCTTATCACCAAGTGATTCTTGCACGATGCTGCGACTCTTGTGACTTGTCTTTACATAAATAAAGCCATGTATACAGTCCTTGCTTAATATGTTAGACTAAAGCACATTTATATCTTGGGTAGTCTTTTTTTGCAATATGGCCCTCAGCTCGCTTAATTACTCCGAAACTTGATTAATATGTGTTTAGACCATCCAGACTTCTGCGACGTCTTGATGTCAACTGATTATCTTGTTAACAATTTAGGATGTATTAGATGATGTTTCACGCTGTGCTCATGGTAAATTTTACATATTATAAAAACAAAATTTAAAATCATCGTTGCAAGATATTACGGAGTAATTATAAAACATATGAGGTTTAGCATACTCATGAGCGTGGTTCAGCTAGCGACTCATGAGCTTGAGATACATATGGTGGTCCAGCTACTGTGTAGACAAACGTTATAGAACATGAGATAAATGTGCCAAATGAATTAAGTTGGTGGTGGCAAATTTTAGAACAATTAGTATTTAAGTAAGTCTAGTAAATATGAAAACAAACCTAGGACTGTGTGTTGCCCGTAGCCATACTCCACCGACACATACTGTGATTTAACATTAATTGATTGTATCTTGCATATTAGTATATATATACCCCTACTTGCCTCTAAGAACACCATAGAACTCATAGAAAAATGAAGACTTGTCTACTTCTCTTTCTCATCTTCTCACTTCTCTTATCATTTGCCTCGGGCGAGCAATGTGGTCGTCAAGCCGGAGGAGCACTCTGCCCCAACGCTCTATGCTGCAGCAAGGACGGCTGGTGCGGCAACACCGAACCGTATTGTAAGCTGCCTGGGTGCCAAAGCCAGTGCACTCCTGGCCCCACTCCTCCTAGTCCCACCGAGCAATGTGGTCGTCAAGCCGGAGGAGCACTCTGCCCCGACGGTCTATGCTGTAGCAAGGACGGTTGGTGCGGAAACACCGAACCTTACTGTGAGCTGCCTGGATGCCAAAGCCAGTGCACTCCCGGCGATACTCCTCCTGGTCCTACCCCTCCTCCTGGTCCCACTCCTCCTGGTCCCACCCCTCCTGGTCCCACCCCTCCTGGTCCCACTCCGCCTGATCCCACCGGGGATCTTTCGGGCATCATTTCAAGATCTCAGTTCTATCAAATGCTTTTGCACATGAACGAGAGTGTTTGTTTGGCTAGAGGTTTCTACACTTACGACGCCTTTCTCACCGCCGCTAAGTCCTTCCCTGGTTTCGGAACCACCGGAGACCTGGCCGCGAGAAAGAAAGAGATCGCAGCCTTCTTCGGCCAGACTTCCCACGAAACCACCGGTAATCACTTCTTATGTTTCCATTTTGTTTTCAGACACAAGTTTTGCATTTGACTTTACATGACATGTGAACTATTTGTTTTTAAAATATAAAGAGATGTCTTCTCTTTTTTTATAAACCGCAAAAACGAAGTTGTGACTTGTGACTATATACTAATGAAAAGGACGGTTACATGTGTTGAAGGTGGGTGGGCCACAGCACCGGGCGGAGCAAATACATGGGGCTACTGTTTTAAGGAAGAACTGAACCCTCCTATCGACTATTGTGATGAACATAGCGCCACATGGCCATGCGCACCTGGCAAGCGCTACTACGGAAGAGGACCAATGATGCTGTCTTGGAACTACAATTACGGACCATGCGGTGAAGCCCTAGGAGTCGACTTACTCAACAACCCAGAATTAGTGTCCAACGACACAGTGCTCTCTTTCAAAGCCGCGATTTGGTTCTGGATGACTCCTCAGTCTCCTAAACCGTCGTGCCACGACGTGATCACCGACCAGTGGCAGCCGTCAGACGCCGACATTGCCGCCGGAAGATTACCCGGTTATGGAGTGATTACTAATATCATTAACGGTGGGTTAGAGTGTGCTGGTCGTGCTGTCGACAAAGTCCAAGATCGGATTTCCTTTTATGACAAGTATTGTACCATATTTGGTGTTAATCCTGGAAGTAATCTCGACTGTGACAAACAAAGGCCCTTTAATGAGCCTGTTAACTTTTTCCTCGAAGCTGCTATTTAATGCAGCTTTGTTGTATCCAAGCAATAAAACTCTTTTATAATAATAATATATAAAACTTATATTTTTCAATTTTATTTTATTACATTTACAAATCTCTAGACAATTTTAAGTGCCGACACGTTTCGCATAACGTGCCGCTATCTCCAAGCATCATTTTCGAGTGTAAGCCTCTGCCTATGTATATAAATTTGGATACAATTACCGGTTGAGATCAAATTAAACCAATCTAAAACTCCTAAAGCGACTTTTTCTTATACTGTACTTTACAAATTTACAAGACCAAAGTCAATTCACATCGAACCAATTTTAAACATTACTAAAGAAACTATACAAATATATCCACGGATATTTAGATCTGAACTGAAATTAAAACTATACAATTAAACCAAAAACCGTAGTGGGCACATTTTATGCGGGACACAGAGTCCAAAGGCCTTTAATTAACTGTAGAGGATTTTTCTTTTTTTTTGGACGAAACTGTAGAGGATAAAAACCCAAAATTTTGCAATTTGACATGTCGACGACTAGAAACCGAAAATATCTAAAAAAGGAGCACCGAACCAAATAAAGCAAATAAAGGTGTGGGATGATGAAAAGCCGTTTCTCACTCTTCTTCATCATCCTTGTATTCTCTCTCTCCATCTTCGTTTCCTCTCTGATCGCTAGTGATTTAGGGTTCTGCAACGACGACATGGCCTTGCTCGGCGGCGTTCGCGATGTACCTGCTAACCAGAACAGTGACGAGGTCGAGAGCCTCGCTCGTTTTGCTGTCGATGAGCATAACAAGAAAGAGGTTTCATCTTCTATTCCTCTCTCGATTCGTGTTTCTGCTTTGATATTCGTTTGATCCAAAGCGTCGACTATAGTAATTTGTTTGTCCGAGTCTTACTCTTGATCTCTCGCTTTCAATTGTCTAAGTATGGATCTTAGGAATTGTGTGGTTATCTGATTATTGAGTGACGTTGTGGTTTCTTCTTTTCACAATTGTAGAATGCACTGCTCGAGTTTGCGAGGGTTGTGAAGGCGAAAGAACAAGTTGTAGCCGGAACGATGCATCACCTCACTCTGGAGATCATCGAGGCTGGGAAGAAGAAACTTTACGAAGCCAAAGTGTGGGTGAAGCCATGGTTGAACTTCAAGGAGTTGCAGGAGTTCAAGCCTGCCAGTGATGATGCCCCTACCATTACTCCCTCCGACCTTGGCTGCAAAAAAGGCATGAACATCAATAAAATATTTCAGTAGATTGTGTTTAAGAAAGAGTTTGATTATGAAAAACTCGGTTTTGTGGATCAGATGAACATGTTTCTGGATGGAGGGCAGTTCCAGGAGATGACCCAGAAGTGCAGCACGTTGCTGATCATGCTGTCAAGACCATCCAGCAGAGGTCTAACTCATTGTTCCCTTATGAACTTCAGGAGGTTGTGCATGCTAACGCTGAGGTATGGCTTTGCTTTCCTCATATTCAACCTTCAACTGAAGCTTAAATATTAATCCGCCATTGATTTCATTAGAGAACATGTCAGTGCTTGACAACGTGTTTGCAAGAACTCATATTAGCGACATTGGTTCCGAGTTGGTGATTGCAAAGATTTAATGATCAATGAAAAAACTATGGTTTCAGGTCACCGGTGAGACTGCCAAATTCAACATGCTTCTCAAGTTGAAGAGAGGAGACAAGGAGGAAAAATTCAAGGTGGAGGTTCACAAGAACCATGAAGGTGCTCTCCATCTTAACCACATGGAGCAACACCATGACTAGTCTCTCTCCTCTGTTTATGTAATAATGAGTGTGTTTGCTTTACTCTGTAAGATATTTTAAGTTCTGATGCAACTGTGAACCCTTAAAATAACATATCTGGAGAAATAAATTAAGTTTTTTTCAAAGGGTGTACAATCTTTTGACTCGTACAATAATTGGAAAACAGAAGAAGATTTTGATAACAGGAAGAAGCATTTTCTAGACAAACCGCTAAATGCTGCTACTCTATTTATGTCCTACTGGTGCGACTTTGCCTCAGCCTTCTTCTTCGTCATAATCTTCATCGTCCTCGTCTATCCTCTTACCCAAACTTGCTAACTGTGCTGGATCTATTTTGCCCATCTCCGTCATAGCCCATCCCGGATATTCCTCTGAGGCTGTTGCTGCGTCTGTGCCTGCGACAGGTGCCAGTTTTGTCTCGTTTAGGTCGAGAGATTCAGCGTTGAGATCAAAGTCAATGCCTTCTTTCGGACTTTGAAGTTGCTGCTTGGTGTCTTCGTTTGATGCTGCTATGCTGCCGCCATCGACATCCTTCTTCTCATTCTCTGGTGGTGATGACACTGACACATGCATCTGGATACTGTCTTGAGGAGGTGGCTGTTCCATCATGGCGGACTCATGTTCCATCTCGCGGTTCAGATTCTCTCTTTCGGCTGCTCTGGCCGCTCGTCCACGACCTCTTCCTCGTCCCCTCCCTCTACTACCCCTGCCACTGGGTTTAGCATTCCCCACCTCTTGCTGCAATAATTAGCACAATGCCAACAACGATTCAATGGATGTGAGTGCTTCACATGAATAGACAGTAAATGAATAATGAAGTAACTAAGAAGAACATGAGCTCACTGTTTTGCTTTTCTTATATTCTTCGTCGCTGTCATTCACTTCGTCACTGATGGGCTTCCTGACATAATCAACCATTTCTCGCATCAGCTTGATACAGGCTCATCAAATAAATAATCAGAAATATGGAGCCAAGAGATATAACCTTCTCTTGGAGATGCTGCGATCATCCATGGTAACATCACCCTGCCCCTGCCCTTGCGCATGGCCATAGTCAGGCACCTTGCTCACGACTTCCCTCAGAAAATCAAACACGTTATACCTTTCCACACAATGTTTTCTGTAAACAACAAAACACCTTAAATAAACGTGGATGCAGTAGTCTCACCAAGAATGATATGAAAAAAAAAAGAGCAAAATGAACTTTATACCAAATTTGTGGTATAAAGTTCTGTAACATCAACAACATCCTCTCGGTGTTGGACGCAGTGAAAATAGGGCCTATGAGTTGGAAGCTCTTCCGCTTAACAACATCATGTTACCTCTTAAACCTCGAGAATATAAAATGCATTCAAGTAAACCCTTTCATGCTCTTTAGGCAGTGACGATGTTTAACATGCAGATGGAAGTCAAAGAAAGATGAAATGCTAAGCAATCTACTGCTTACAAGTGCAATGAGCTCACGGTCTTGGCTCCTCTTTCAAGGGTAATCTCATATGTACGATCACAAAGATCTTGCAAGAACAACTCCAAAGATTTTGCTGTAATAATAGGACATGAAATTTAGCAAAAAGGTATAATAACCACAAGTGCCCTTAAACTGAAGTAAACGATAACAAAATTGACTCACAGACTAAGACAGGCACTGCCAAAGCTATCTTGCCAACATCCTCGTCAGCTTGCATAATCTTTTTAATACGAGCCTGAAAAATTGTGGATCAGAACAAACACAATTGTCAGTGGCGATAAACACTACTCACAATAATCGAATCATAAAGCAAATGAGAAAACACTAAGCTTGCTGCTCAGTACAATCACCAATCATTTTGAATAAACATAACACATTAACACTCAAACGGAAAGTTCAAGTCTGTGAATAATCCTATATTAGCCATCATCAACACTACACTACTAACTTATGAAATCGTTCGAAGGTTTCATACAACAAAAGTGTTAGACAAAATCTAGCTAAGAAACTGGGAGTTTCAAACTAAGTGAAAAAACAATTCGTATATGATACTTCAGCTTCAGCCAGAGACAATAGTCGAGTATCAACACTATCTAACCTTAGAGATTCATCAGTTTACATGAATCAATTCCATCGCGGATCTTAGCAATAAATAACCTAAAGCTAACATTCATCGAGGGGAAACTGATTGTTAGGTCATATGCTAAGACCAATTCACTAGAAATGAGATTAATTAATCTAAAATTCGTCTTAGAGAACGAGATTTAGCACCGAGCAGTGCTGAAAAACTCGATCCAAACAAAAAAAAAACAACAGATCGAGTATTTTCGAGAAATTGGACCTTCAGTTCCGGATATAATCAATTCGAGAAAAACTTACAGCTGGGAAACGAGTATCGAGCTTCTTCCTCATGGTTTGAAACCCCACTCCAGAAACAGTCGAAGGAGAAAACGCAAAACGGACCTTTCAGATTAAAAAACTGAGGGCAAATCTTATGTACAGACACTCCTTTCTAAGATCGAAAAGTAAATTCTTCGTCTACTTCATGGACACGGACACTACCAGATCCGGCGACGGCGGTTTCCTTGTTACAATCTCCCCGATAGAAATAAAAATACATTTAAATATATAAAACATATATTTGGGTCAAAAGTAAGAAATGGTTCGACGACATGGTTAAATTAAAGTAATGCTTGTTATAAAATATACGGTGGATCATAAGTATTTCTTAGATTCACTAATCGGATTGTCCGAATATATCTAACCATACACGTGGTGCGTTATTATTGGACTGTAAAAGTCTTCTCATCACAGGTTTATTATTCTTAAATCTTCATCCACTTTTTTGTTTTTTTCTCTTTTCTTGAAGATAAATGGATAATGCATCTTTATATATTTGTTGGCACGTATGCCTGACCAGAAATATATTTTTATTTAGAATTTTTTTTTCATAGCTTAATTATACTTTTTATAAGATTATTCGTAGTAACGGAAAAACCGAGTTCAGTGACTGTGTCAGTGAGTCTTGAGCCTCTCTCGCACGTCCACCTTCAATCTATAACTAAAACAAGATAAACCAAGTTCGTCTAATACATATAGCCATTCTGAATAATAAATCTAAGTCCTGGCCCATGGCACAAACAAGATAAACCATTGCTGAGGGCCCAACTGTTTTGTGGATTTATTTTAGCTTACAAAAACTAATTTTTTTTTAACGTACTTCGAATAACAGGTCCATTTTAAATTTGGAATAAGGCCACTGATACTGTACAAACTATAGTATACGATCGAGGAAATAATCAAATTACCTTTTCAAGAGTAGATAATAAGAAGTATTACTAATTAACCTGTTTGATCATCATGTTGAATGAATAGCAGCATCATGTTGTAACAAAGCACCAACCAACCAATACGTCTACGAATATTTTTACAGTTTTTATTTAATTTTATCATAAGCCGAATATACAAAAATACTAAAATATATATATGAAGCCAATAATAATAAATCAACTAACTTTGATCTAAAAATATTATCAAAATATTACATTTGATTTCGTTTTCCATATCTTCACCAAAACCTTCTAATACTAATCAAAATCAAATTTAGCAGCTGTAAATTCGCTATTACTTTGGGTACGTGTGTTTTTGCGTGTCATACATGCATCTCAATTTTCAACCGTCCGATCATACCTGTACAAAATGGCACCAAAGATCAACGGTGTAAATATTTTCGTGTACGTGGGTACAAGGTACAAATACACTCGAGGACGATAACAAGAAAAGATTCTGCTTCTCTCTCAGCCCTCTCATCTGAAAAGAGAGAGAGCAAGAAGAAACAAAAAAAACTCAAATGGCTCCGACGATAAGAACCGTCGCAAGTTACAATACTCACGAAGAGCACTCTGTCGACTTCTTTGGCAAAGAGTTGATCGTCACCGTAACGCCGACTGCCTCCGTCATCAGGCGATGGATCAAAAAGGTCCGACATTACAACCGTCGTCCGTACTCCTCTGACCCTCTCGTCGTCGGAGTCGGCGTTCAGTGGACTCCGGGTGGCTATCGCGATGATCCTCCAGCAGACACTCTCCAGTTATGCGTGGGTAAACGATGTCTCATAATCCAGCTATCTCACTGTGACCGTATCCCCGACGAACTCCGCAGGTTCCTCGTGGATCCACAAACGATTTTCGTCGGCGTCTGGAACAGTCAAGACGCACGGAAGCTAGCGAGATCTAGACATGGCTTGGAGATGGGAGAGCTTCTCGACATAAGGAACTACGTTCAAGATTCGGATGGTTGGAGCATGAGTCGTTGTTCGTTTGAGGAGATTGTTGAGGAGTGTATGGGTTATCGAGGAGTGAGCCTAGATCGGGAGATAAGCATGAGTGATTGGAGCGTTTACGACCTTTTCCATGAACAGATTCTTCAGGCCTCACTAGACGTTCATGTTTGCTTTGAGCTTGGTCTTCGGGTTCGTATATGGGAAGACTAAATAAATGTTTCAAAGGAGTGTTACGTTGCGAATCTCTTGAATCTTTCTTCTGTTAGGTTGTGACTTGTGAGGGGAAAAAAAGCTGTTCTTGATTCATAGTATGATATAACTATCACTAGATGTTACTGTTTGCTTTCAGTGTGATCTTTGGCTTCGTTTATGAGAAGTCTGTAAAAAGTTTCAAAGGAACGTATTGTTGCGAATCTCTTGAATCTTTCTTTTGTTAGATTGTGTGACTTGTGAGGTTTGATGTTACAAATCTCTTCAATCTCTGAAATACCAAATTGACGGAAATATACGTTCTATCCAAAAATGTAAACCAACCGGTTTAGATTAAGGGTAAAAGAGTAATTAGCTTCTCAAGACGCGTAAAAAACATAACTTCGTCTTCTATATCCAAAATTTTTTTCCCTTTGTCGTCGTCTTCTTCTTCTTCTTCAATTGGACTTCCATCGCCGACACCGTTTACATCCGATGGTTCCTTCGCCGTCAAATCCGCAACAGGTTCAGCAATTCCTCTCGTCCGTGCTCTCACAGCGCGGTCCTAACTCCGTTCCTTACGACGAATCTACTAAGTGGTTGATCAGGCAACATCTACTCAACCTAATCTCCTCTTACCCTTCCTTAGAGCCCAAAACCGCGACGTTTATGCACAACGATGGCCGTTCTGTGAATCTCCTCCAAGCAGATGGCACGATCCCGATGCCTTATCATGGAGTAACCTACAACATCCCTGTCATCATCTGGCTCTTGGAGTCGTACCCTCGCCATCCTCCTTGCGTCTATGTGAATCCCACTGCTGATATGATCATCAAGCGACCTCACGCACATGTCACTCCTTCGGGACTCGTCTCTCTACCTTATCTCCAGAACTGGGTGTACCCTAGCTCCAATCTCGTAGATCTCGTCTCCGAGCTCGGCGCTGCTTTCGCTCGCGATCCGCCTCTCTACTCGCGACGCCGCCCTCAGCCGTCGCCGTCACCGACTCCGCCTTCGTACGATTCCTCTCTGACACGTCCTCCTCCGGCCGATCAGTCATTGTCGAGACCGTACCCGCCGTCTCCTTACGGCGGAGGAGGCAGGGTGCAGGTGCAGCACGTTCACCACCAGCAGCAGTCAGATGACGCGGCGGAGGTTTACAAGAAAAACGCGATCAATAAGATGGTGGAGATGGTTCACGGCGATCTGGTTTCGATGAGGAGAGCTAGAGAAGCCGAGGCTGAAGAGATACTGAGTTTGCAAGCAGTGTTGAAGAGAAGAGAGGAAGAGATCAACAGGGGATTGAAGGAGATGGTGGAAGAGAAAGAAACACTTGAACAGCAGCTACAGGTTGTCTCCATGAACACTGATGTTCTTGACTTTTGGGTTAGAGAGAACCAAGGCAAAACCAAGAATTTACTTGATCTGGATGTAGACAATGCCTTTGACTGTCTCGACACACTCTCCAAGCAGATGTTAGACTGCACTGCTTTGGATTTAGCTCTTGAAGATGCTATTTATTCCTTGGATAAGTCGTTTCAAGATGGGGTTGTTCCCTTTGATCAGTATTTGAGGAATGTGAGGTTCTTGTCGAGGGAACAGTTCTTCCACCGAGCCACGGCTTCTAAAGTCAGGGCTGCGCAGATGGAAGCTCAGGTTGCAGCGATCGCAGGTAGGTTACACTCGTGAATGAGGTTCAAGTTTTTTTCTTTTTGTGGGATGCTGTGTCACAATGATGGTTTATATAGTCTTGAGATTAGCATCTTTGAGGAGAATTATGTGGCTTTAGTGTGATGCTTCCTCTTTCGGATTGAATTAAAATGTCTATAGACTATTTATACATCCACACAGCTGTGCACATACAAATTTGAATGGATCACGCCTTTTCTTCTATGTTCAGTTTTGTGATGGGAGGATCATCTCCTTTTGTGATCTATGGCTACTTTATTTTGTTATTGTTTTGTCTTGGGATCTTTGTGATGAACTTTATTATCTAATGAGTCAATTGGTTTTGAGAATGCTAATGTCTATATTAATATTTTGGAATACATTCATCTCTTTTTCCCTCTCCTTGAGAAATTGGTGCTGGAGTTCATTCATCATGCGGAAGGGAACTAAACATACATACTAATTCTTAACCCATTAGCTCCTCCATTGATCTTGTCAAGTCTTGTTATCAGCAACTGCAACATTCTTAAACCTGGTTTTCTTCATCACTTTGGGTGCAACAAAGAAACATCTTCAATGTGTATGCCTTTGAATCCTTCATTGTCTTGGATAATTCTAGCGACTTCCTTGCAACGTCTTAGCATCTTTCCCTGAGGAGTTAGGTAATAAACTTCGGCTTTATCATAGCTTTCTCTGAGAACCAAGATCCTTTTGAACCAAGAGGTATTAGGTACACCATGCTGAGGTCTCTCATGTTCCCTGGGTCAACTAAACTCACCAATTAGGCAGCATGTTTAGGTCGAGCTTATGTCTAATGTCCATTTAGTACCAAACTAAATTATCAGCCTTCAACATCATTTGAAACCACAAGCAGCGATAATAACGAGAACCCTACTTTTCCACCGAGGTATCTGTCAGAAAGTCATCACTGTAACTGCACACACTTGCTAATATTCAAAATCAAATCAAATCAAACTGAAATTCAATAATTTATGAGGTCTATACTGATACAACATTGAAAATCACTTGAAGGAAACATGAAAAAACAAAAATTTCCGAATCATTTTGACAGGCACATAACTCCAAGTAAAACCACATCTAAGTTGAAAAGATTTTGGTTTAGGTGGTAAGCTCCATGATGGCAGAGACAATATCTCCATCAGCATCCTTGAGCGCCTTAACGGCCCTTGGCCTAGACACTCCTGCTTGGGTCATCACCAACTCAATGTCCTTTGGCTCAACACCATCCTCGTCGACCTCCTCATCATCTTGCACCACTGCAGCGCTCGACGACGATTCACCCTTGGAGATCACGTTGCTGAGATCCGGAGCCTTGAACTGCTCTGCAGCCTGCGACTGGATCTGAGAGCTCAAGTCCTCGATCTTCGCCTCTCCAAAGATCACATATGTGTCTGACGCCGGGCTCTTGAACACATCAGGTTTTGATATGACGAACAAGATCTGTGATAATCCCACAAATTAATCAATACATTTGAATTCGTAAAATCTATGAAAAAAGAGGAACAAAGAATGAATGGTCCAAAAGAAAACACGAACATTCTTGCTCTTTTTGACGGTGACACGGCTGACACCAGTGATGGGTTTCATCCCGAGCTTGAGCATCGCTTTGCGACTCTTCTTCTCACTTCTGCTTTGTTTTGACCTACTTCCTCCCTCTCCATCTTGTCCTGTTTCACCAACCACAGCTCAGTAACAACTCAACTAGAATGAAAGATCAATAACATGTACTTCCACAAACAAGAATCATGACCACCCAAAAAGTCTCAGGCATATGATTAAGACAGTGAAATCCATTTTACAGATGATTCATTTCATGATTTTTAGACAAAAGAGGTATCTATTTTATATACACAGACTCTGAGCAACAACAAATCTGCCCCACAGATGTGTAACAACATGTAGTATTTTGACATATGAAATGAACACGCTTCAGTGCAAAGCAAGAGGACTTACCCTCTACGTCATCATCATCCTTATCGTCGTCTTCGGAGTCATCCTCATCGTTGTCATCATCGTCCTCAACTTCAGGCTTATCAAGCTACAAGCAAAACACAGAAATCAACATATTGAGTTCAGATCTAGAGTTGCATAGCTCTACTCTTGGCAAAACACTAAGATCTGCGCGGGAATGAAAAAAACAGAACTGAGCCTAGTTATTTAGACTAATAGAAAGAGAGTAAGAAGATAATCAATTACATCGATCTTCTGTTCTTCCAATTTGGCGGCGAGGATCTCTTTCTCTTCGGTAGTCATGATGATATGTGAATTGATGAAGTTCGGAAAGAGAGAGAGAACTGTGCGGAAACCTTAAAACCCTAGATCAGACCTAATTAGTTATACAAGTGACAGACTTGAGTGAGTCTTGCTAATTATTATTTCGAGGAAAATCTAAAGGCCCAAAACTTTATATTAATGGGCAATGTACCTTGTCCGTTGGGCCTAACTGCTCAAAGAATAATTGATTATTCAAATTAAGAAAAAGTAAAAAAGTAAAAAGACAACGATAATAAAAGGTAAAAGAGAACGCCGTCTGTGCGCATCGAACCCGCGGCCACGTCGAATTTTGACGTTTTAGCTTCGTTTTTAAGACTAGTAAATCAACTAGTGTTTGTTTTCCTTCGATATATGGGCCTTTGGGCCCAATTGAATATTTGGGGCTTTGGGCCCAATTGAATACTTGGACGTCAATTGAATTGCCATTTGTATCTCCGTCTGTCCTCCTCACCGGAGCTCTAGGCGGCCGAGTTACGCATACGGAAGCAGACGACGGCGACGAAGGCAAAGCTGAAGGACTCATAAGCATGGCGTTCGTTTCGAGGATTCGTAGGCAGACTGATTACAACACCTTTCCATCTTCGGTTCCCATTGTTATCGATAATGGCGCCTCCTACTTCCGTATCGGGTACCTTATCTCGTAAACCCTAACTTCAATCTTATCGTCCATCGATTTCCGCATGTATAATTCTCTTCTTCTACCAATTCGGTGTCTCTTCAGGTGGGCAGGAGAAACTGAGCCACGTGTCGTTTTCCGCAACATGGTGCAGAGACCACGACACAAAGCTACAGGTTCGGTCCTTAGTTTTAGTATGCCTCTTAATTGCTTCCTTTACTGTTGGAGTAAGCACTGAGTCCAATGATATGTTTCAAATTTCTTCCTTTACTATTTGATTATGCTTAAAGTTATATTCTTTCTGCCTTGCTTACATAGAGTATTCTCTTATCAATGTGTTTGTATCCATTTGTTAATGCTGTAGAGATTTAATCTTCTACAGGGGAAACTGTTACTATTGTTGGCGACCAGGATCCTGCCATGATGAAGTACTTTGATTGCACTCGCTCAGGTCCTCGTTCGGCTTTTGACAGCAATGTCGTTTATCAATTCGAGATCATGGAATATGTACGGATTCTAAACCCTTTTAGCTCTGCAACGAATTCTGTTTTTTTCTTTTTTCTTTTTTGGTATGATTCGTAAGCTTTTTTCTTTCTCCCATCCTGCTCTTTTCCACTTTTGTATTTGGTTTGGCTCGTTTAAGTGTTATCTCTTATTCCAAGTTCTTTGATGCTTCTGTTCTGATTTCTTCGACTCCATATGTTGGATCAAACGTCAAACTATGGCTCTGAGATATTCCCTCCGGCATTTATGCTCATTAGTTAATGCAATTACTGAAGAACCTCTGGCACTTATATATTTCAATTTCCTCTGTTTTTAGATTCTTGACTTCGCCTTTGATCGCTTGGGGGCTAATGGATCAGTGGTATGTCCTAGATCCTTTTTTTTCTTCTCATATTGATTTTGTGTTTCATTGTACTCCTTGTCAGGATTTTATCTTTTGATTTAATGCCATTTGATGGCAGGGCAGATTGATCACCCAATCCTAATTACAGAATGCGTTTGCAACCCAGTTCAATCTCGTAGCAAAATGGCAGAACTGCTATTTGAGACTTATGGAGTGCCTGCAGTTGGTATGATTCTAAGTTATTTGTTGGGTTTCTTTTGAATTTAATTGTCTTTTCTGAAACAAATGTTTGATATAACACTCCTGTTGTCACAGCATTTGGAGTGGATGCTGCTTTCAGCTATAAATACAATCAACGACATGGAAAATGTAAAAAAGATGGAATTGTTGTCTGTCCTGGCTTCACTACAACACACACCATTCCGGTAAGGATATGTGACTACTCAGCCATTGGTCTGATAATGTATCTGTTCGTATTGATCTGGTTCATGGTTTCACTGGTTACAGTTTGTCGACGGAGAACCTGTTTATAAGGGATCCTGCCGAACTAACATTGGTGGATATCATGTCACTGATTATTTAAAGCAGCTTCTGTCACTTAAGTATCCTTTTCATTCGTGAGTGCTTCCACGTGATCTATCTATCTCAATGCGGTTCCCCACATTTCAAGATTTTGATATTTTGTTCTCGCCATGCTCTACTTCACAAAAGGTCTAGGTTTACATGGGAGAAGGCAGAAGATTTGAAATTAGAACACTGTTATATAGCTCCTGATTATGCTTCTGAAGCTCGGAAATTCCAGGTATTTTGATAATCAATTTTCTTGTGACGTATCTTCGGTAGTTTGTGACGCTAGTAAACTAAAACCACATGATCGTCATTGATCAGGAAGGAGCAAAAGAAGCTGAAGAGAAAACAAGGTATTGGCAGCTTCCATGGATACCTCCTCCCATCGAAGTGCCTCCATCAGAAGAAGAGATTGCGAGGAAGGCAGCTATAAGAGAGAAACAGGGTCAAAGGCTGCGAGAAATGGCTGAAGCAAAGAGATCGTCCAAGATAAATGAAATGGAAAACGAATTGCACAGCTTGCATTTCCTGGTGAAGCAACTTGACCAGGTAGAAGAGGATGATATTCCATCGTTTTTGTCAGACACCGGTTATGCGTCGAGGCAAGAGCTAGAATCTACTGTTTCGAAGGTGACACAGTCACTTCGCAAAGCAAGGGGTGAGCCGAAGGATGAACCGGATGAGAGCGAAGAGAACACTGATTCTCTTAATAATGAAAAGTATCCTCTTATAAATGTCCCCGACAATATGCTTACGACTGAGCAGGTTTGTTTCCAGAACAGTGTCGATTTTTTTACTCATATGATAATCTTGTTTAATCATTTGTTGCTTGCAGCTTAAGGACAAGAGGAGGCAGGTATTTCTTAAGACAACAACAGAGGGCCGGCTACGAGCTAGACAAAAGCGTAATGAGGAAGAACTGGAAAAGGAGAGAAGAAATCAATTAGAGGAGGAAAGACGTCGGTATGTATCTAATTCATTAGTTAATATGTCAGAAAGCAAACAAAGGAAGAAAGAGTAATGATTTTCTTGTTGTTGTCATGTTCCATTGGTTGTAGTGAGAACCCAGAGTTCTATTTAGAGGAGATGCGAGCTCAGTACAAGGAAGTGTTGGAGAGAGTTGAGCAAAAGAAACGCGTGAAAACAAATGGATCGAGTACAAACGGGAATCAAAAGTCTGGAAATGTTGGGCGAGGCGAACGACTAGGCGCTGCACAGAGAGAAAGAATGCGTCTGCTGACAACAGCAGCCTTTGATAGAGGCAAAGGCGAGGACACGTTTGGTTCTAGAGATGAAGATTGGCATCTGTACAAACTTATGAGCAAGGACCATGACGAAGACGACGAACGACCTGATTCAGACGAGGCTGAGTTGGCTCGTTTATCATCCAGGCTTCAGGAAATCGACCCAACATTTGAGCAGAAAGCAGAAGGAGAGTCTAGTCAGACATCAGGGGAGTCTCCACGTGTTCGTCCGTTGACAGAGGAAGACTACAAGATAGTGATTGGTATCGAAAGGTTCCGATGTCCTGAGATCTTGTTCCATCCAAACCTCGTTGGCATTGACCAAGTGGGGTTAGACGAGATGGCTGGTGCATCGATCAGGAGGCTACCACACGATGATAAAGAGTTGGAGGAGAGGCTAACGAGCTCGATACTGATGACCGGTGGCTGCAGCCTTCTCCCAGGGATGGAAGAGCGGTTGGAAAGTGGGATTAGGATGATAAGACCGTGTGGATCAGCCATACATGTGGTTCGAGCTAAGGATCCAGTGCTAGACGCGTGGCGTGGAGCATCTGCGTTTGCTGCTGATTTGAACTTCTTGGGGAATGCAATTACCAAGATTGATTACTACGAGAAAGGTGAAGATTGGCTTCGAAGTTACCAGTTTCGATACAACACTTTGTGATTCCCTCTCCCTATTTGCATATTTCAATGGAGGATGTTTTAGATTGAATATAAAGTTATTTGGATAATTTACAAAAAAAAAAGATTGAAACAAGCCCAACACGGGAATAAGCCCACTTTGAGCACTGCTGCTGTGTAAACCTCTGAACCCTAGCTTTCGTCATTTGGAATCTCGAGCTTTGGTTTCTGTTAGCGATGGCTAGCCTCAGAAGAGCTCTGCTCGTGGCAGGGAAGACGAAGATCAACCTCCAGAACTGCCATTTCATCACCGGAATCAACTACAACGGCCTGAGCGTGAAGCAGCTACAAGAGCTCCGTGGGATTCTCCGGGAAAACAGCAATACGAAGCTCCTCGTCGCGAAGAACACTCTGGTCTACAAAGCCTTAGAAGGAACGAAATGGGAGTCTCTGAAGCCGTGTATGAAGGGAATGAACGCTTGGATCTTCGTCCAAACCGAAGACATCCCTGCCGCTTTAAAGACTTTCATCAATTTCCAGAAAGAGAAGAAGCTCTTCGACAACAACTTAGGCGCCGCCGTCTTCGATGAAAAATTGTACGCTCCTCAAGATTACAAGGTCATTGAGACCATGCCTTCTCGCTCCGATGTCTACGCTACTATGTTCGGTGCTTTGCACTGGCCGGCGTTAGATCTCGTCAATACGTTGCAGGCACCAGCTCCGTCGGAAACTGAGAGTGCTGCATAGAGTAATTTTCCAATTTCTTCAATCCAATTTGCTTCAAATTTTATCAGTGAGCTGAAAAGAAAAAAAAAACTCCTCTTTTTGTGTTTCTTCTTCCGGATTACAAATAGTATTTTGTCAAAATAAAATTTGGAAACTTCATTTTCAGACCAGTGGTTTCTGGTTTTGTTAGAATTGGATTGAGATTTCTTATATTATACTGTTGTTTGTTAGAAGAGAATTGGCTGATCCAACAAATAGAGAACGTATATAAACAGCTCCGAGTCTTTGGTTGGAAGAGCCTTAGAGCTGTGCAGCTCAAGTGATCCGATCAAGAATACATTTGAGTTCCCAACAAGAGAACGAACTTTTACTTATAAACACATTTACTCTGATGCTCCTCTAATTCTGAACAGGATGGTTAACTGAAATGTGGGATATAATGAGTCGAGCAGTGTTTACAAAGTTGTGACAATTGTGTTTGCCTATTGATGATGTTCAGGCTTTATACACAAAATCGTCTACTCTAGCTCTCTTCACCAAATATTTACATGATTATTTCTTTATGCATCATCTTAGATTGCGAAAATTGGATCGACTTCCGAGTTTGAGAAATCTGAATGATGCCACGAGTTTGAACCGCTCCTGCGAGCACTCTTAACCCTCTTCCTCATCGACCTTGTCCTCTTCGACTTCACCACGTAATAAGTCATGGTTCCGAGAACACCAGCCATTATCACACCCCCAACCACTGTCACAAGCTCTGCCGCCCACTCGTTTTTACGCCCAACCACTATGTATGACGATGCAAGAAACGCCACTGATGTACACATCGATGCCAACCACATGAGTTTGTTGATCACTTCCACCACCCTCTTCTCAGCTTTTGTCTCTCCTCTCACCAATGTGATCTGGACCACCACGACCGCCAGAGAAGTAAACAACGCGATTGCGTTGAAGATAAAGAAGATCTTGAACGATGCTCGCCCCACCACCACTGCTGATCCATCGTTGTTGTCTCCTCCCGGCACTGTGAATATAGCAGCAAAAGCTACAGTCGCAAACAATACAGCCACGACAGTTACTGAATTGGTTGCATTGTTGATCCCTTCTCTGTGGAGTTTCCTGAGCTCTTTGGAAATGTTGTGCACGTTTTTGTTCGTCCTTTTCGTCTGTTCCAACTGGATATGAACATCGTTCTTGATTTGGGTGACAGTGCTTCTCAGCTCGTCCCTTGGCTGGTTAAGCTCATTCGCCCTAAGAGCCCCACGACGAGCAAGACACTCTTTTATGTATGAAGATTCTTCTGAGAGTGGAAGCCCCTCTGCAATGTCAAGTGCTGTCTTGTGTTCTCGGGTCAAAGCATTCGCGTTGGTATCAGGCAGTGACAACAATAGTTCTACAATCTGCAAGAATATGCCAAAATGTGAACACCCGAATTAAAGATATCGAAATGAAATCACACGCTCGAGGTGATGCATACCTCTGCTCGTTTTTTCCTGGTGGCAACATGTAACGCCGTGTTACAAGACTTGTCCGGTAGCATAACAATGGCAGGATCTGCATCAAGCAGCAGTTTGACCACTTCGGAGCTCTGTCCTTTTACAGCCATGTGAAGTGCAGTTTGTCCTTTCTTGTCAACCCGTCTTGCTAGCTGAGGATCCTTGACGAGCAGAGCTTTTATGACGTCCACATGCCCTTGCCTTGCAGCTAGATGCAAGGCATTTTTGTGGTTAGACCGAGAAATTTCTAGCAAATTCCCAGCTTTGGATAAGAGCTGGTTCACAACTTCTGTATGGCCTCTCATAGCTGCAGACACAAGAGGAGTTGCATTCGATGGCCCGAATGTATGGCTAAGCGTCGAATCATGGTCTAGCAAGACCTCAACAATAGCTGCAAGAAACAACCATATATTATTCACATATTCACAAGAATAAAATATACTTTACGAAACTTCATTCTATCAAAAAGCCTAGCCAAGAGCTGAGGAGCATTACCATGATGACCTTGTATGGCAGCAATATGAAGCGGATCATATCCAGAACGGTTCTTCTTAGCAATGCTCTCTCTACTGGAATACTTCAAGAGCTCTTTGACGACATCGAGATGGCCTTTATCTGCAGCAGTGAAGAGCGCCGTCTCACCTAACTCATTCACCTCATTCACAATCGATGCTCGGATCTCTGCAACTTCAGCATCAAACTCTTCCCCACTCAGAGTCCCTTCCATCTGAGAGTTAATATCCTTGAGAATCTGCTGCACAGCTGCTAAATCACCACGTTGAGCCGCTAAGTGAAGCTCAGTGTCGTTGTGACGACCCGTGACTTGCTTGACATACTTCTTCTTCCCAGCTTGATCCATTCTTTTGCCAGAGTTAGACAAAACCAAAGCTGGTGCGGTCGCTGTTGCGGAGGGTGAAGGTGTTGGTGAAGGATCTGTCATAGGACTTTGATTCTCACTCGACTGTAAAATCATTCCACCTTTCTCCATATCTCTTTCTCCTGAAGAACTCAACAAAAGAAAATCTCAATTCAACTGAACCAGGGAGATCAATTCAACTACCTTAGATCTGGAACATATACACATATATGCGAATTTAGGGACTCTCAACAGAAATTAATCATGTTGGATATAATAATACTACGAAACTCAAGTGAAGCATATGGGTGGTTCGGTATTCAACAGACAAGATGAGGGACCATGAAGATCACATGTCTGAAAACAGTTGAAATATTCTTTCCGACAATCACGCAAATAATCAATCAACTGCCAAAGTGGAAGAGAATAATATTCGAGGCTGCCTAAAACTAACTACGAAAGTGTTTCCAGCTCAACAAATTAAAAAAAAAAACGAATATGTAGAAAATTCAATAACCAAAATCAGATCAAAATTGTAGATCGTATGAAAAAGACTGAAAAGTCAAGAGATGTGTTTATATAATAATAAGTACAGTAAAAAAACAGAATAATTAGTTACCATCTGCAAAGGAAGAGGCGGCCATGAGTGAAGCTCGGAGCTACAAGCGATAGAAGAGAGAAAGATGTTGCAGTGTTTGTGCTGAGATGTATAATTGGGGAAGGAGAGAGAGAGAGAGAAGGAAATGGGAAAGAGAGAAGAAGGTTAGATGGAAAAGTGAGACTCATCTCCATGTGGTCAATCCCAACGACTAAAATATTTGCTTCCTTTCTTACTTTTATTTATTTTTATTTTAATAAATTAATCTCCTCTGGCTTTGTACTATATTTTATGGAATTGCCCTATCGAGTTATTGGTTCGCAAACTTTCCACGTGTTACAAACCGAGTGGTATGCCACTGATTAAAATGTTTAACTCTTAGAACAGATGAATTTTAAGATTATTGTTAACTTTGATAATTACTAGTAGTATTAGTTTAAACTTGGCTTTTGAATCAATCTCTTGATGATATACTTTTTTATGTTTTAGTAAGTTACAGATTTCAACGATTGAAATATGCTTTCTTTTGCTTTAGAGTCAAGTGGATGTTCGCTAGTAGTAGTAACCTATTAGACTTTTCAGAAAAATGAATACCACTAAAATATAAGCTCCTATTAAAAAAAAAAAAAAAAAAAGTAAAGGCTAACGAAAGGAATAGAAAAAAAAAGATAATTAAATTTCTTATCCAAAGAGGCACTGAAGGAGAGTGAGAGAGAAAGACACGAAGCTCTGAAGAAAATGGCGATAACACCACTACGAATCACGAACCCTTTCCCATCTCTGCGTTTTCTTCAAACCGGAAAGCCAAACGCTCCGAAGCTCTTCACCGTCCGCGCCACGGACGTCGAATCCACGGAGGAGACACAACCCGACTCAGAAACGAACCAGACCGAACCCGGGTCAGATTCCGACCAGTTCGAGTCCCGTCTCTCAAACATGCGACTCAGATACCGAAGCGGGACGGGGAAGAAAGCAGAGGTGAGAAAATCGAAGAAAGGAACCACCGGGCCTTCGTCAAAAGGCTCGGGAATGTACTTGCCGCCGGTGAGTCTAAAGGAGCCGGTTTCAGGTGGGTTGAAAGTGGAATTAGGGTTTAGCCCTTACACCGAACGGCTTAACGGGAGGATCGCGGGATTAGGGCTCGTGGCTTTGCTTCTGGTCGAGCTCGCGACGGGTAAGAGCGTTTTGAATTACCACACGCCTTCTGTGGTGTTTCTTCAGATCTATTTTATGGCGGCTGTTTCTGCTATGTTTGTCAAGATCGAGAAGGAGAAGGTTAGTGTTTGGCCTAAAGACTGAGGAAATTACATCAAATGTGAAACCTTTGCTTCTGTGATTGAAAGGTGTATGCTTTTGTAACTATTGTTTTTAAGCAATGTATGTAATGTATACTCGCAGAATTTCAACATTGTGGATACAAGAGTTTGAACAGTTAAAGGATGTTACTTTGGAGTGAGTTTGTTGTTGCTGTTCTAAGTAATTCCAAATTTGACTTTTTTAAAAAAAATTACGGATTTATATGGTGGTGAGCTAAAGACGTTGGACGTTGAAAGAAGAGTTGAATCCAAGTGATGTTTGTTCTCTTGCTTCGTATTCAGTTGAACTTGAGATGAGATGAGATGGATGCAACCTCCTAAGACTAGCTAGATTGAAAGAAGATGTGGTTCACATTGAAAGTTGCAGACCTGGACTTGTCTGCCACAAAAAGAGGATAATTCAAATTCAGTCTTGAGGTTAATACATCGATGGCTTTGAAACCGCCACAAAAACATCTCTCAAACTATGAAATATGAATGTTCGGCGCAAGTGCATGCTCATTTGCTTCTTATGTTTGTGAAATTCTAAAATTCTTTACTCATTAACAATTAAAAAAACAAAATTCCAAAATAAAGAAATAAAGAAATAAAGAAATAAAGAAATAAATAAGGGCGCCAAAATAAAAACCCTTGCCAAACAAAGGCCTCGTTACATTATGGTTTCGGTTTTGGAGTCTCGTCTCTTTCTTTTGATATTGGGCTAAATGGGGCCTTTATTGTGTTGTGTATTATAGACAAAATCCTGAATCTTTTCTCTTGGATCATTGATCTCTCTGTTTTTGTTCCTTCTGAGTTCGAGTTTAGTTTTGACTTGTTCAGTAAGGTTGGGAACAGAAGTCCCCTCTTGTTATGTGTCTTGTGATACAAATCTAGTTATCCAAAACCATTGACTGTTTATTCTCGAGGGAATAATCTAGAACAAGTCAAAGGTTGATTTGGAAATCTATTTGAAACTTCGGGGAGGAAGAAGAACCGAGCTACCTTCAAACAAAAGGTAGATGGTATGATCAACTTTCGGTTCCCGAGACAAACTTCTGTTAAAGTTGTCCCTTTTAGTTTTTCCCTTTTCAATCTCTTCAATGATCCCTTCAGTTGATGAAATCTCTGGTTCTAGTGGTTTCTTAACTCGTCTTGTAAATCTCATTTCCACTGAAGAGGAACATTAAGAAAGAAACTGGTACTACGAAACCACTGAATCAGATATTTCTTAAAATGAAGGATAATGCTAGAAAAAGAAAAGTTAGATGGAAAAGCTGTTAAAAGGGAAAAAAGGCGAGTACTTTTGAGATCTTATCTACTTCTACTCGTGTGTAATCTTGATGCGAGTTGTTGATAACATAACTTATCATTCCACTATCCCTCGGATATGTCATAATGGTTTCAATATACTAACAGGGTGGCTTTGTTTTTCTTACTCTAGATGTGATGATAAACACATGTACTCAGAAGAGGAATTGAGGGATGGTGTGCCTAAGAATGCATGGCTAGTTTACGAAGTGGAGGCAGTAAGAATCAACTCTTCGGATTACTCAGTAAAAGGCTTATCAATGAGTTTATGTTTATCTGAGTTCATGCTGGTTATGGTTGAATAAATGCTTCCGAATTGTTGAAACATGAGGCTCTTATTCATATCGAGTTTTAGGCCGTAAAGCATTGTCTCACACTGATAACGTAAAAAAACCATACTGCAGGAATTAAAAGGGACCAGATTCTTTAGAGACAGATCAAAACTGAAGTTTGCAACATTAAGTCATCTATATATACACACATATATATACACGGCAACAAAAGATTTCAGACGAAGATGATGAGTCGATCCACCAGAAGCTACTGTACTCTTTCTGATAGAGGAAAGTTGCTTATGTTGGATTCCATCTTGTTGAATGTGAGGTTTGCGATGGCTCTATCGATTGAGTTTGTCTCTGATTCAATCTCTTCCTCTCTACTCAACCTGCAATCAAACAACTGTCACTCTGATCAGTCTCCTCATAAGAAAATCAAACTTTTGAGCCTATGAACACAAAGATGATTTCATTTCATGTGTGGATTACAATAAGAAGACATGATCTATACCTGGTATTATCAGCATAATCATATCTGGATGCTTGCATACGAAACTCTTCTGAGTTGGTGCTGACTGGATCCAACTTCTCTAGTGAGTTTCTTGCAAGCCGGTAAAACGTATCCCGGAAACACTTTCTTGTCTCATCAGTTAACTAGAAAGAAAAATAAAGAAACTCTTATTTGATTGTGTTAAAGACAAAATCTAAGTTACAAAGCATTGAGATGTAAAAACGCGGAACTCACCTTTTCTGAGGCTCTCTGTAGATCCTGCAACACGAATTCTTCAGAAGACATTTCATCCCCATACTGTGAATCTAACATGTTCTCTTCAGACAGATCCGAGATTGTAAACGGTGTCTCATCCTTTTGATCAGAAAGAAAAAAAAAAGGGAGATTCTTAGGCTTTAACATCAGAATAAAGTAACAGGAAGCTAGCATAGATCAGCTCCAGTTTAGTAATTGTGGATATATTATTTAGTAGTTGTGGATATATTATGTAAAAAAGTCAACTTTGGCGATCAATCTCTTACCTTTAAAGGCATGTCATGACAATTGAACATGGGAACTTCCCTGCCACCATACATAGAGGAAGAACCGACACTGTTATTGCTGCTGGAAGCACGATGTACATCTCCATCATTCGCTGGAACATCCTCCAAAATGGAACTTCTTCAGTAAAACCGGAAACAGAGAGAGAAAACAAGAGTTATATCGGAAAACATAAGCCTGTGCAAATTTCAAATGATAAAATATATGAAAGAAAGTGGCTGTACAAGAATATATCATCCATCTGTTCGATTCCTTCGAAATCGTGAAGTGAAGAAGCACCATAGAAAGCCTTTGATCTCTTGGACTCTTCTTCTTCTTCACTTGTCCTCATACCCATCTGACTGTACAACAATCCTTCTCCACTGAAACCATCGTAATTGAAACATTTCTCTGGAGCTTGAGGGGAGTTCATGCTCCATCCACCCCACATACCATTAGATGGGTATGTCTCTGATGACGATTCTTGATAATTAGGCACAACAAGCTCTTCAAAATTCCTTCCGGCATAACAATCCATGATCGATAGATCTATCATAAGATCAAACCAAGCTAACAAATTTCAGAAACCCATGAGAGAATAAACCTGAATCTAAGAAGAACATGGCAAAAAACAGAGAGAGAGATAAACTCACTTTGCAGTAAACCGATGAGAGAAATTTGATCAGACCCAAATAAGAAACTAAGATAAATATGAAGAAGATAAGCCTTTGATTGGATTTTCTTCACCTGTAAGCAAAAAAGAAAGACCAAAGAGATAGGAGAAAAAAGTGTTCTGTATTGTTTCAACTTCCGAGGAGGTGAGAGAGAGCAGCAATCTGCACAAGTAAGAGAAAAAACAAGCGCGTGATGTCGAGCGCGCGTGAGCCAGATCTTGTTTTAGTGGCTCAGAATTCATCGACGAAATTTGTGGCTCAGATCTTTCCTCCATCTAAAGCACTCTCCTCATTGGTCCACGTGTATTCCCATATCTTTTCTTGTCTCCGAAGTCGGCCTTGGGGGAAATAAAAACTCTGCAAGTTGCGGAATTTTAGACCCTACCTTTTTGTCATTCCGAAAATGACCTTCTCCAGCAATGAGAGGATAACGCGGTTATTAGAGGACAAATTAGTCATTTTTGTACAGTAACGTGTCTTGCTTGGCTGATATTTAGTGCACACGTGGCGAATTGTTTGTGGAGAAGACAACACGTGGCATGTGATCAGCGGTAGAATTGGCACGTCGGTATTATCCAAGGTGAAGGGCATATACTGGAAAAAAAAATGGCATCTGAATATCTTAATATCCAGTTAAATTGCAAAAGACAAAACAAAATCAACAACACTCTTAAACACCACTGTGCGGTCTACAAGAACGTTAATGGGCCACTATTCGAAGCCCATAAAATATCCTGAGTCTGCCATCATTAATAGGCTATTTTAAAATTATAGTTTGATGGCGTCCGAAGACAGTGACATGGGGGCTGAACTTTTTTAATGGTTCTTTTGACTTTTGAGTGATGATTCTGTCCTTGCACGGGATGGGGGCGTTGGTCCCGTTGTCATCACTGAACTTCTTTGTGCGTAGAGAAGAATCTCTTAGCTCCACGGTGGATACCAATTGTTGAAAGTGGATTTCGACAAAATATATATAAACAAGATATTGAAAAGGAAGCTCGAAGGTTTTTTTCGATTAAAGAGATTCTTTTTTTTTTTTGACCCAAACCAAATTGGATTCAAATATCTACGAATTTTTTGTAAGTTTTGGACCAGACCGAATCAGTCCAATTAGCATCCTTCGGTCTCTCCATAGTAAATTCCATTCAACTCATAAACGGAGTAGCACATGGTTTAATGGGCCGAGGCCCACAAGCCCGATAAGCAACTACTTTGGTAGCAGCATCTTCTCCTTGCGCATTGAGAAATTATTTCTACGAGCTTCTTCTTCGGATTCGGAGAAGCAGGAAGATGTTTAAGAACACGTTTCAGTCTGGGTTTCTGTCTATTTTGTACAGTCTAGGGTACGTTTTTGTTACTTTTTCTTTTTTTTAATATGTGATTGATTGAAACCTTTCGATATTCTCTAAACCATGGATTGTTTTGATATTTTTTATTTTCTATTTTGCAGAAGTAAGCCTCTTCAGATATGGGATAAAGAAGGTGAGCGATTGATTATAAAAATTTGGTTTTCTAATTTTTGAGTTTTGTCACAAACTTTTAAATTCAAAGGCGTGAACTTTGGGTAGCAAGTTATCTGATGGCTCTGAGCTGCAAATTTCTCTAGAAATTCAATCAAATCTATGGTTTAGCTAATCATCTTTATTGTTTTTTTATATTAATTCATAGTTGAGGATGGGCATGTGAAGCGTTGCCATGATGATGACATTCAATCCAATGTGCTTGAAGTAGTTGGATCAAACATCCAGTCTACATACATTACATGTCCCGCTGATCTTTCCGCAACTCTTGGTATCAAACTTCCCTTTTTGGTATTGGTAGTGAAGAATGTGAAGAAATATTTCTCATTCGAGATTCAGATTCTGGATGACAAGAATGTGCGCCGGCGTTTCCGAGCTTCTAACTTTCAAGTATGTTTTGTCTTTCCCTTGCTCATTCAGTCTCACTACTGTCTCTGAATGTTGTTGACCCTCTTATGTAGTTTCTATGCTGCTTTTAGAGCCATTGGTGGTTTCCTTCGAGCAATTGCTAATCAAGAATCATTTCTTAGTTAAAAGCAATAGATTAATAGGCAGCTTATAGTTATTGTAGGATAATTGCTGCGTTAGATAGAGAGATACCTGTTACCTAATTGTAGGATAAGTTTGCTGGAATGTATATCTCTATTAAAATACAGTTGTTGTTACTACTAGTAATATTGATGTTTTCTGTCGAACTATATATCTTTTCTTTTTGTAGTCTGTCACTAGAGTAAAGCCATATATTTGCACAATGCCATTGAAGATGGATGAGGGATGGAATCAAATCCAGCTGAACTTACCTGATCTTACTAGGAGAGCTTATGGGACTAATTACGCTGAGACATTGCGAGTTCAGGTTCATGCTAACTGTCGTCTCAGGAGGATATATTTTGCTGACCGTCTCTACTCAGATGAAGAGCTCCCTCCGGAGTTCAAGCTCTATCTCCCAGTCCAGGTTTGATTTGCAGAGTTTAGCTACTACTATCTTCTCTCTCTTTTTTTCTTGCATGATTCGTTTTACTTAACAATACTCTTTCTGTTGGACTGCAGAAAGCATGAAAAGTTATGCAGTGTTTATGCCATTGTCATGGTACGCAGGAAAACTACTGTAAACTATTTCAGATAGACCTAGAGCATCTACATTAGGTGAGAGTTTCAGGATGGCTTTTAGCATCCACGATATTTGGAATTTGCCATTCTTCGAGCAGCTTGACTTGTTAACTGAAGTTTGGTTAAGTCTTTTATGAAATGGGAACATATATGCTTAAGATTTTCGACGAATGTTGTACATGATCTTGAACCAATGCAGACAAGGAAAATACAGATGTTTTTGATTGAAATAATGCGAAACCTGATCGTTGTGTACAAATTTGCGGGAAACAAACATTCAAAGGGATTGCAAATTTAAATTTATTTGGGAGGAGTAATGTCATCAAGCCGAGAAGACAATTACAGAAATGGATAAACTCCATTTTCAATTATTACATAGAGTAGGATATTTTACTGGCCAATGACCCGCTTGGCGCCGTCTAAGGTGTTCCTGAGCAGCATTGCCACCGTCATTGGGCCGACACCACCAGGGACAGGAGTTATGAAACCTGCAACTTTAGAAGCTTCTGCGAAATCCACATCTCCAACCAACCGGTATCCTGATTTCCTGCTCGGGTCGCTGACTGCGTTAGTTCCAACATCGATTACCGCAGCCCCAGGCTTTATCCAGTCTCCCTTAATCTGAAATGTCAAGACAAGAGTGTTTTTGAGTTGATGAAACTATTGACATTTGTCTACTGCTGGAGTATCTTCTAATATAGGATGGGAATGTCTGAAAATCACCATGCAGGCTTGTCCGGCTGCAGCAATAACGATGTCAGCTTCCCGTATGATAGCCTCAGGATCCTTGGTGTGAGAGTGTACAGTTGTAACAGTAGCATCAGCCTTGAGCAATAGAAGTGACACGGGCAAACCAACAATGTTACTCCGGCCTACTACAACTGCTCGTTGCCCTTTAATCTTTATGCCGCTTCTCACTAAGAGTTCCAAACATCCCTGCGCACAACAAATCACCTCGTTTAATTATCCACAAGACAGCAAATTTTTCTTGGTACTTGTCTCACATGTTCTCGCAGAGATTCTCATGGAAGAGACTGAAGTCTGTTGTATGCAAAGAAGGAGCAGTACCTTTGGGGTGCATGGAAGGAAGAGGGGTTCTCTGCCTTTCATGGCTAGCTTACCAATATTCAAAGGATGGAAGCCATCTACGTCTTTATCAATGCTGATTGCACCCAAAACATTCTCCTCGTTAATATGTTTCGGCAACGGGAGTTGAACTAATATACCTGCAAATCAAAAAGTACCAGAGTTTATTTTCGTGTAGGAGAAAAATAAAGCATTTAAGAAGAAGAAAGCTAACCATGGACATCCGGATCTGAATTTAGTTGATGAACTTTGCTTATAAGATCAGCTTCACAAACATCCTCTGGTAGGTCCACATCAAATGACTTTATCCCAACCTCAGCACACGCTTTCCTCTTCATATTCACATAAGTCTGTGAGTCTTTCCGTACCCCAACTATAACTACCGCAAGTCCTGGGACCTGCACCAAGGTAAAACCAGACTCTACTCATTCTTGAAATCAGACTCGATTGAAGCACAGGAACAACAAATTCAACCGTTTGTTACACTCTCTCTTGCTTTCTGCTTTGTTACAATGATCCTAAACCATATAAACGTACCACTCCCCATCTATATGATATTTAGTATGGCTACTTGAGGGCAGGTCAAAGATCCAGCTAACCAAGAGAAATTCTGAATAAAGTTAAATGCTTTCATGAACCTAAGGCAAAATAAAATCTTCTTATAACTAAAAGCGACCAACGCAGAAGCTGTTTCAAATGATCCAAGTGAATATGAGCTTGTTTAGCTAGCTCAACTAACAATATGTGATTATAGCTAGCTGCCTAAAGCGACGCACATAGAACCTTAATGCTAAAAGATAGTAGATTTTTTAACATTCCAATCATCTTATGATCAAATCAAGACACTGCTTCTAGAGAAGATAAAATCGTTTCTTTGAACAGTGCTAAAACCGTGAAATTGACTATAATTCATTGCTATAAGATGCGTCTTACCTTGCCGTGTTTCTCAGAGAGATGGCGAACTTCCTCGGCGATCTCTAATCGGATGGTATCAGCAATGGCCTTGCCGTCGATTTTCTTCGCTGTCTGATCAGATTGTGACGCCATGAGCTACTCGGAATTTGCTTTGTGTCAGAAAAATATCTCTGATTTGCACACAGTAGTGTCATCCACTATCCACAAACAGTCAATGAATGATGAAAAGGAGCACACTTTAAATCTAAATCCATCCGCGCATAGGACATTTCTACTCCTGCAACCAAACATTATGTAAATTTATGCGAGATCCATCCAGGGATGTCAATTAGGGCCGAAGTCTCTTGCCCGGCCCAACCCAAAAATCTTTATTAGAGCCGGGCCGGGATTTAGAATATAAACCCAATACAAATTTGGGCCGGACTCAAATATATATGGGCTTTACGGGTTTTGGGCCGATCCGGGCCAACCGAATTGACATCCCTAGATCCATCCAACCAAACGACAACCGAAAACGGCGTCGTATGACGTGGGCCCAATCGTAACTTACACGAGGCTTTGTCGCTGTCACGAAAACCCAGACGCCGTTTGTTTTAACCCCGCCGTCATAACGGCGAATCTTTTCCCTCTCAGCATTTCACGCAACAGTAAGAAAATTTTGGCGGTAAATTGGGGTCCTAGAGGGGTACGTGTCGAAATCTCAGTGGTTGATACCACGCGTATATAATTGTATACGCATGTGTATGTATACTAGGTGCTGTTTTTCCCGCGCGAGATATATTCTTTTTTAGGGTTTGCCGCATAATCAGACCCAGTCTAGAGAGAGAATCAGGTGAAGATAGAGAGAGACAGTCAGAAGGTAAGAAGAGAGGGCAAATTGGTAGGGGTTTACGTAGATCTCTCTCACTCTCACTGTTTCTTCTTTAATTCGTCGATTTTAAGAGTGAGTTCTTAAAAGTTGGATCCTGTGTTCAGCTTTTAACCAGCGACGTTTCGTTTTGGGATCTGTGATACGGAAAAAATGTAAGGTCTTTTCCCTTTTGCATATCCTTGGATTTGAATTTTATCTTCGGGTGGGTTTTTTCTTCTTAATTTTGATTTAATGGTTGATGTTTCGCTATTCTACTGCAACTGGGTTCGAGAGTTTTCAATTATTTTTCAAAATAATTTTGGGGCTTTTTTGCTCGGATTTAAGGATATGAGTTAGTCCCCAATTTCTCGTTTTTCCCCTCGAATATCGCATTTGCGAATTTTTTTTTTTTTCCCCTCAGGTGTGTATGTGTTAGGATATTTGTTCGGTGTCTTCGTTGATCTGGTCTTATCGAAGTTCAATTTGTGTGATTAACTCTTCGATTAGGGCATCATATTGCCTTGGAAAGTACTCTCTTTTATTTTTTTATTTTCCTTCAGATAAGCAGTTTATTGCGAATAACAATTAGCTTAATTTTTCATGTTTTCAGCTGCGTTGGCGACCATGGAAGAAGTTCAGCCTCCAGTGACCCCACCCATTGACCCCAATGGGAAAAGAAGTGAAGCAATTCTCTCGGAATTATGCGAGGTTTTACTCTAGTCTTTGGTGATCTTATTGCATATATCATTACGTAGTTACCACTGAGTTCTCCTTATGATTCAAGACTAGCTAGCTCTAATCCCTAGACTTATTTTCTTATTGCAGAAAGTTCTATCTCTCGATGGGAGCATTTGCGATGAAGCTTTGAAGTTGTTTACAGAAACCAAACGAATTCTGTCGGCAAATATGGCTAACATTGGAAGTGGAACGGTGAAATACATTTTTTTCTTCTTCTTCTACTTTATCCGTTGGGAGTATGGTTCACTATGACTCATTCTTTGTTTTTCTGCTTATTTTATTAGCGGGAGGAAGTAGAGAGGTTCTGGTTTGCGTTTGTTCTCTATTCAGTGAAGATGCTTACTGTGAGAAAAGAAGTGGACGGCCAGTCAGTGTCTGGTGATAATAGGTTTAATCTATGTCAGATACTGAGGGCCCTGAAGCTAAAGTACGTAATACCCAATTCATTCTTCACTCTTTCCTCTCTTCTAATACATTTCTATTGATTCTATTCTTTGTTTCTGTTTCAGCATTGTCGATTTCTTCAAAGAGTTACCTCAGTTTGTGGTCAAGGCTGGTCCTGTGCTGTGTGACCTTTATGGTGCAGACTGGGAGAACAGACTTCAGGTACTGCCCAAGCTCTTTATATATTCCTTTATCTTAGTCCATCACTGCTAATTTTACTTCTTCTCTTAACCTGTGTCACCTTTTACTAATTTTACTTACTAGGCAAAGGAGCTGCAGGCGAACTTTGTGCATCTTAGCCTTCTAAGCAAGTGAGTTTAGCTCCCCTTCTGTGTCGCAATGTTTTGTCATTTTTCGTGTTATGTGGCATGATAGTGGTTGACATAGATACAGTTTTTAGTACCTTAATCTGAGAAGCAAACTTTCTCACTATGCAATATCAGAGGAAGGGCTTGAATTATTCCTCCGAATTTCCATATTATCACGATTTAGAATTTCAAATTTCTGGTCTTCGTGTGAATATGCTCTAGTGAATTTTCTTGTATGTGTAACGTTTTTTGGTACCTATTCCTTGGTAACAGATACTACAAACGTGGGTACCGGGAATTCTTCTTGACATACGATGCTAACGCAGAAAAGACCTCAGCAAACTCCGCTAGTTATTTGCCGGATAGTTACCGTTTTGGATGGTTACTTTTTTTGGCACTCCGAAACCACGCTTTTAGTCGATTTAAAGACCTTGTGACATGCACTAATGGCCTAGTCTCTATATTGGTTAGTGATTACCTATGGAGCGCTCCCTAGTCTGTCATTCATTTTAGTCTTGTTATACTTTATTACTTGAGAAACGCTTCATTTTCAAAATGTGCGTACGTATAGGCTAATTTTTTTTTTCTTTTCGATATCAGGCCATTTTGATCATACACGTCCCTTGTCGGTTTAGAAATTTTAGCATCCAAGACTCTTCACGCTTTGGTAAGTGTTTATTTTCCTCTAGCCAGGTAACCCTGGCGGCGTTGAATATTTATTCTCTGTTCTCATTTCTGTGATGAATTTCAGTTAAGAAAGGTGACAAAGATGTAGACTTGGTTGCATCACTTTGCAAGATATATGACGCCTCAGAAGAAGAGTTGATGAAAATAATGGACAAGGCAAATAATTTGATAGAAACAATTTTGAAGAAGAAGCCATCTTCAGCATCCGCGTGCCAAAGTGACAAGCTAGATAATATTAACCCAGGTTGGTCTACGAACATTTTCCTCTCACAAAGTCACGTGAGTTGATTGAATCGATACCTGATTGTTCTTCACGAATGGTGTTTCATTTTCAGATGGCTTGACCTACTTTGAGGATTTACTGGATGAGACATCCATCTCAACTAGCTTGATCACACTAGAAAAAGATTACGATGATGCAGTCTGTAATAAAGGCGATCTTGATGAGAGGGTGTTCATCAATGAAGAGGATAGCTTACTTGGATCTGGAAGCTTATCTGCAGGAGCTGTAAGTATTACTGGTGTTAAGAGGAAAATTGATTCTTTGAGCTCACCTGCGAGGACATTTATAAGTCCACTCTCTCCTCATAAGTCACCTGCTGCTAAGACAAATGTTGTTAGCGGTGCTACCAAGTTGACAGCAACACCAGTGAGCTCAGCAATGACAACTGCCAAATGGCTCAGGGCTGTTATATGTCCGCTTCTGCCAAAACCTTCTCCTGGGTTGGAACATTTCCTGAAATCTTGTGATAGGGATATAACAAGTGATGTGACACGAAGAGCACATGTAATATTGGAAGCTATTTTTCCAAATAGTTCCCTTGGGGACCGTTGTGCAGGCGGAAGTTTGCAACCTGTTAACCTGATGGATGACATATGGGCAGAACAGCGAAGATTAGAAGCGATGAAGTTATACTACAGAGTTCTTGAGGCAATGTGTAAAGCAGAAGCTCAGATTTTGCATGCAAATAACTTAAACTCTTTATTGACAAATGAGAGGTTCCATAGATGCATGCTGGCTTGTTCAGCTGAACTGGTTCTGGCTACCCACAAAACTATAACAATGTTGTTCCCGGCTGTTCTGGAGAGGACTGGGATCACAGCCTTTGATCTCAGCAAGGTTATAGAGAGTTTCATCAGACACGAGGATTCTCTGCCTAGAGAGTTGAGACGGCATCTGAACTCGCTGGAGGAACGGCTTCTCGAGAGTATGGTATGGGAGAAAGGCTCTTCAATGTACAACTCTCTGATTGTCGCTAAGCCATGGCTTGCATTGGAGATTAACCGGCTCGGGTTGCTAGCTGAACCGATGCCATCTCTGGATGCAATTGCAGCTCTTATTAACTTCTCTGAAGGATTGAATTATGCATCTTCTATCCAAAAGCATGAAACATGTCCAGGTAATTTAATTTGTATTTGAGTCAAAGCAATTGAAACGCCTTTTTGCGAACCTTGCGGTTAATGGTGTGATTTTTTACCAAAAACTTCATATTTACTGCCTTACAGGGCAAAATGGGGATATCAAATCGCCCAAGAGACTGTGTACTGATTACCGCAGCATTCTAGTTGAACGCAATTCCTTTACATCACCAGTAAAGGATCGTCTGTTGGCCTTGGGCAACGTTAAATCCAAGATGCTGCCACCTCCGTTGCAGTCTGCATTTGCTAGGTACATTTTGGGTATAAATGGCGAATTAGTTTCACCTTTTAATCTCAAGTCTGCCAAGTTAATTGCCTTTCCTGAATTTTATATCCATGTACTTGTTAAGTTTACCTTTTCGGATGTTTGTGTACAGTCCGACACGGCCCAACCCAGGAGGCGGCGGAGAAACTTGTGCAGAAACTGGTATCAGTATTTTCTTCACTAAGGTAGGTCAATGCAATCTTTGGTGCTAATCTATTACAACTTATGATTAATCGTTTGTTTGGATGTAATTTAAATGTAACGTGATACTGATTAGGCTTGGCTAATGTCTTAATGTCATGTTCACTTTGATGTTTTCCCCCAGATTAATAAGTTGGCTGCGGTCAGAATCAATGGAATGGTGGATAGGCTACAAGTTTCGCAGGAAATAAGGGAGAGTGTATATTGTCTCTTCCAACACGTACTTGCTCAGCGTACTTATCTTTTATTTAATCGACATATTGACCAGATCATTCTCTGTTGCTTTTACGGAGTGGCCAAGGTGAGCAGCGTTATTCAAGGTCTTAACTTTATGTTGTCTGATTTGTAATGGCTTCTAACACTTTATTCATTAATCTCCCTCTAGATATCCCAAATTAGCCTGACTTTCAGGGAAATCATATACAACTATCGGAAGCAACCACAGTGTAAACCACTAGTTTTCCGCAGCGTTTTTATGGATTCGTTACAATGTCGCCGCCAAGGGGTATTATATGTACAACTTTAACTTTTAAGTTGAGCAAGTCTCGCTACTCTGTGAAGAAGACTAAAACTTGTGACAATGACTTGTGTAACAGAGAGTAGGGCCAGATCATGTTGACATCATCACATTCTACAACGAAGTATTCATTCCCGCCGTAAAGCCGTTGCTGGTGGAGGTAGTTCCTGTGAAAAACGACCAGGCTATGGAGACCCATAATAAGCCTGAAGGTAGTTGAGAAATGCGAGGTTATTGTTAGACGTGAGCTTTATCCATGAATGCAGTACCTAAGTTAATTGATTGTCTACAGGTCATTGTCCTGGATCTCCAAAGGTGTCGGTATTTCCAAGTGTTCCAGACATGTCCCCTAAAAAAGTATCTGCTGTGCACAATGTTTATGTTTCTCCCCTTCGGGGATCGAAGGTAAAGAGATCCTAGTATTTAAGTCTTTTGTCATGATATGACCAAGTCTGGAGGAGGAGGCAGGTGACAAGGTTGTTTTGGCTAACCCTCCATGCGTTGGTGTGTTTGCAGATGGATGCTCTTATTTCACACAGCTCAAAGAGTTACTATGCTTGTGTTGGAGAGAGCACGCATGCTTACCAGAGCCCTTCAAAAGACCTCTCTGCCATCAACAACCGCTTGAACAAGTAAGTTTAAAAACATCTCTCAGCAGCTTCTTCCATATATGCATAATGCATAAAACCAACCCATATATAAATCTCATTTGGTGGCACAGCTGTAGCAGCACCAACCGCAAGAGGACGCTTAAATTTGACGTAGAAGCAGGACTGGTCAGCGATTCCATGGTAGCAAACAGCCTTAATCTCCAAAACCAAAACCAAAATCAAAATGGAAGCGATGCATCGTCTTCAGGTGGTGCCCCCCTTAAAACGGAGCCAGAAGATCCATAAATAATTTCTTTCTCTATTTGCAACGCCAACTTCTCTTCAACTATGTTATCATCTGTAAATCCTTTCCTTAGAGAGTTTTTTTTTTTCTTTTTAATTTTTATGTTTAGCTTTCTAGTGATCACCTCGGGTATGAGCGGATGGATCCTTTTATTGTTTCTCTTTCTTATTAATCAATATTAAGTCTGTCTTAATAAGCGTTAATAAATATCTTCTTAACAGTTAGTGTTTACTTTTTCCATTTTTTTTTAAAAAAATTCAGGCTTCTAATATTATTATGTGATTCATTTAATAACATAACAGATAACAGAGACGAATCTAAATTACGGTCGTACCGGGGGAGTTAATTCAGAAAACAGTTGTTTTTGTTCAAGTTATTCACCAAAGGTGTGATAATAATCGTTTGCATTGATTGACCTTTTAGGTTAAAATCTGAAAGAATCCACCTTTCTTTCCTTTTCCAGCTCTCCACACATTTACCGATCTAGTGATCTTACTAAAACTTTCCAAATTTATAAATCCTACCAATTTAATTATGAAAAGATCCTGAGCAAAATGGAAATTGATCCTCATCCTTGTTGGAAATCAAAAATGGAGGAAATGAGTCTCACAACTTGGTACAAACACATTCATAGATTAAATATTTGAACTGGCCAACGACGCTTCTGACCCTTTGAGCTCACGCCTGTAGCCTCTACTGAGACGTCGATGCTGCGATGCTCAGACGCTCGTGCGACACTCACACGCAGATGAATACTTGAGGCGGGACATTCTTTCGTTCCAACGGCTCCTTGTCTATCATCACCAGACAGAAGCGCGGCCGGTGCAACTGAGATTGGTTCTTGAAAAGTAAGGACCGTTTGTGCCCAATGTGTTGGGGGAGTGTAGGGTGATGTGGATAGTACGGTTGGGTTTTCCTTGCAGAATCTATCCGTGAAACCTGTGTCGAACCACAACACAACACCGTGGCACAACCTAGCTTCTGTTTCCGATACGGTCGGCTCCAGTGTTGCTGTGGCTGTGAAATCTACTTCATCCGGTTTCATGGTAGCCAGGTCAAATGCCTACAAACAAAGTAACATAAAAAAATTCAATGAAATTAAACTTCAGGAAGCTATTTTTTTCTTTGGCAGAAACAAATGAAGCTGGAGCTTTCAAACCTGAAGAAGTGCAGGTTGTGTCACTAAATCACGCTCCTCTATAACGTCAACAACCGGAATTCGAGCTGTATCTTCAAGAATTTCCTTGCCAATTGAGGACATGTCAAAGCCATAGACATCTTCCCAGAAAGGAAGACTTGTGGCGCCTTTTCCAAATCCAGCAACAAACTAATCCCAAAGTGAAAAAGGGATAAAACTCACCAATATGATTTCAGAAGAAGAAACAACATTTGGAGGGAAAAATAAAGTTTTACCATCGTGGCTGTATCGGGGAGGATAGCACCTCCAGGCTTCAACCATCGATCTCTTGCATAGAGCACAGAACTGAGCATTGACTCATATAGAAGGCAGTATCCCATCCACTCGCTGACTAACACATCAACACTATGAGGTTGAATCTTAATGGATTTTTCTAGCTCTTCAACCATTGAGTGTGCAACTTCAAGTACACCATTATGCTCGTTATCATTAAACACTTTGTTATCCTTGGCAATCTGCTAGGAAACAATTATTCAAACGGGAGAAGAATTAATATATGAGAAAAAGACAGATATTGAAAAACCTTTTAGAAAGTAAACAAAGTTGACCTTGGTTGCAACTTTGGCCATCTTCTCACTAGCTTCAACTGCAACTACCCTTGAAGCCCCAGCTTGAGCGGCAAACAGACTGCATGCAAAAGGAAAAAAATGGTAAAAGAAATGTATGTTATTCCTTTCTTGAAGAGAATGAGATGGCCACTAAAGAGCGGGAAAGATATCAGCTAACTCACCTCAATATTCCAGTTCCACAACCAACATCCATTACAACAGAGCCACACAAGAGAGTAGGATTCTTCAAAATTGCATCCCGGTACGCTTCTGTTCTAACCTGTGAAGGAGTTGCACCAAAATGAATACATCCAATCTTGGACAAACAGACTCACATATTTGCAAGTTAGTTAATGTTGACATGATTCCCGAAAAAGTAAGTGCATTACCTTATCACTTATCATCTCCTTGTGAATGCCGAACGAACTATAAGATCCAAAATAGTTTTCATTCACCTTTCTGATGTTCCTACCAACTAGCCTCCCATCACAAATTCTTGCTTCTTTATCTTTCCCATTGACTATCAAACCATCCGCAGAACTTTGTTTCAGGTCATTGCAGTTTGAGATAAGAGCAGCATCCTTACTTCCATTTAAGTTGCATTTTTCATTGTTCAACACTGAGCTTTCCCCTATAGCCTCAACATCAATGCTTAAATCCCCAAGTTTCTGCAAATCCTCCATCAAATCCTCTCTGTCTAGTGGCTCTTCTTCGTCTTCCTCATCATCTGCAAAGCTGTACAAAAGTGAATCCTCCTGCCAAAAGGGCTTCAGATACTTCTCTTCATCCCAAGGAAACTCTGCATTTTTTAAACCAACAGCTTCGAGTACACTCCCCCAACTCCAACATTTGTTCTCAGCCACCTAGTTTTATTAAAGGAACCGAATTTATCAAATACGCAAAAGATTTGGATAAAAGGAGCCAAAGAAAAAACGGAAATTTTCCAACCTGTGACCGAATATAGTTGATGAGCTTAAACGAAGAGTAGAAATCCAGCTTCAGCTCCTTTATAGTTCCATGAAAATCAAACCCGTGGCTCAGACGACAGTGCTCGAAGAGTAAATCACAGGAAACGTAGTGAGAATCACAGAACAAACACAGAAAATCAGATTCGGAGCCGTCATCGTCCTCCTCCTCTCCTCCTCCCACTCCTCCGCCGTTTTCACCTGCTTCCCAGTCTCCCCAGTCTCCATCGTCTGAGAAGTTCTCTTCTTCCTCATCATCGCTGTAGTTGAGAAGCCCGTCCTTCACCATCTTTGTCGCCGCCGCCATGAGAATGATATTAATCAGTACGGCGCCAAGTTCTGGAGAGAGGTTTAAGAAGCGGAGACACCCCGCCGGGATGGTATTTATAATGACATTTTTACCCTTCTTCAGAAAACCAATTGGTTCATTCACATTTGATTTAAACCAGAGAGTAAACCGAAACCTGAAATAACTACAAACCCATTGGGCCAATTGCAGAAATAACTACAAACCCATTGGGCCAATTGCAGAAAATAACTACAAACCCATTGGGCCAATTGCTGAAAGTTTCATTTTGATCGATAAGGCCCATTTCGCCACTCAGTGTTAAACGACGTCGTTAAGCCTGTGGAAGGATTTCAGAATGTCTTCAGGAAACCAATTGGTTTAATCACATTTAATTTAGACCAGAGAGTAAACCGAAACCTGAAATAACTACAAACCCATTGGGCTAATTGCAGAAATAACTACAAACCCATTGGGTCAAATGCTGAAATAACTACAAACCCATTGGGCCAATTGCAGAAACTTTAATTTTGATCGATAAGGCCCATTTCGCCAAAGTGTTAAACGGCGTCGTCAAGCCTGTGGAAGCATTTCAGATGTTTGTTTCTCAAATCGATTAGTACTCTGTGTTTCCTCATTGTTCTTTGCTCTCGACTTAGCGATTAAACAGCGTAAGATCAGATGGCGGCACCATTCACGTTGAGGAAAATCGGTGTTCCGCCGAACTCAGCGAACCTGACGGAAGCTCGCCGCCGCGTTTTCGATTTCTTCAGAGCTGCCTGTAGATCCATCCCTACCGTCATGGACATTTACAATCTTCAAGATGTCGTCGCGCCTTCTCAGCTCCGCTTTGCAATCTCTGCTCAGATTCGGAATAACGCTCACATCACCGACCCTAAGGTGCTTCACTCTGATTAACCCCCACACCGTTTTTCTCTTGTATTGATTGGTTACCACATCAACGAAGCATTGACATTTTTTCTTGTTAATCTGATTGCTTCATTGGTGTTTAGGAGATTGTCTTTTTCGTTCTATTGCAATTTTTAATTTGCTTAATTTTCATTTATGTTTGTAAGTTGAAAGCTTTTTCTTCAACCATTTGGAATTTCTGAAAGTAGTTTATGCGATTGGAGACTTAATCTTCTGGGTAGTCGAATCTTATGGATAATAAAGTGTCTTGTGGATTGAGTGATGGGTGGAGATTTTCTCAGAGCGGAAAGGTAGGAGCTTTACCCGTTACTTTCTGCTAAAGCTGTGCTACCTTGTGGTTCCCTCTGTATGTGACATTAGCCACGTTCTTCTTTGCATTTGTCTAAAAGAAAATGGAAGCAGAATCGATATGCGAAACCCGCTACAACAGTATATAACTTCTGTACCCTATGTTAAGATTTTCTTGTGTAGCGATTTGTTTGAATTTTGAACCATCAGTTGAAGGCATCTTCTTGTGTTTGGATGCAGTGATCTCTGGTTTTTTGTTTTTGTTCTCTATTGGCTCTCTTTTTAGGTGCTCTTAGAATGCAATCTATAGTATTCCTGATGATAGTGTTGCTTCTACAGGTGATTGATCTTCTTCTGTTCAAGGGAATGGAAGAGCTGACTGACATAGTGGATCACGCAAAGCAGCGTCACCACATCATTGGTCAATACGTGGTGGGTGAAGGGCTCGTGCAGAATACGGGAAGCAAGGATCAAGGAAAGTCTGATTTTCTCAAGAATTTCTACACCAGCAACTACTTCTGAGCTGGTGATGTTTTCTCTACTGGTTTTGTCATGCTACCAAGTTTCGCATAAGTCTTTCCAGTATTGTATTTTCGACTTCAGGAAGAAGTCTTCTTCCCGATAATAATTAGACCTTTTCATTTGTATGAGTTTCATCAAACCTCTCTAAGTTTTATCTGTGACAGTGCTTGCTGTGCAAATATTGCTCTCTTTTTTTTTTTTCAACTCAATATAAATTGAATTTGTCTGTTTGACTTATGATCATCGTACAATCCAAGTTCCTAAAAGTATCCCATCTTTTGTCATGTTGGTTACTACGACCTTACACTGATGATCTATTCGCTCTCAATATTCAAAGACTATAAACATTCACTCTAGAAACTACACAACCTGATTGGCTAAAGATTACAACACACACCACAATCTAAGTCTTTGAGGATCTCAGAACACCATTTTCAAAATCTGCAGTCCTCTTTCCCAAAATATTGCTTTTGGTAAGAATCTGAGAAGGCCTTGCTTTGTGATCGATCTCTTGGAAGGGGTATCCCGACCGATTTAGAGTCGTAAGATTATGTATAGAGCTGAGCAAAACACTATTCTTGTGTTTCACTCTCTTGGCCGGGCAAGCCACAAGGAACTAAGAGCACGTAGTCGAGATGAATAATCGTGTATGGCAAGAAGAGCACGAGCTGACTGACGCGTTGTTAACACTCTAATCATCTGTTGCAGTGTTTGCAGCCTCAAGTTATCAGCCTGTCACCAAGAAATGCCCTATGAACTCCATAACAGACAGATACCTATGTATAAGATTTATCTCTTTTCATTATATGATACATCTAACGATACATTCGCATTTCAAATGTACCTGGCGGATGAATCCTTCGAGGGTGCCTAATTGCCCCATTGCCATGGCCATCTGACCCATGTAGCTCGCGACATTATCAGACGAACTTGAACCAAGAGTTCCACTAGATAAAGTATCAGCTAAGGATTGCTGTAGACTCTCCATCCCTTGAGATAACGCATCTTCAGCCTGTTGGGACGTCTGCTGCAAGCTATTAATGCCCAACACCTGTCGTTCTGTCATTGGCTCCAGCTGATTCGCAAGAAGCTGTCGTAAAAGTTTAGACCCGTTAGAGTTGGTTTGTTCATCAAAATGTCTCTATGAACTTTGTAGCTCACCTTGAGAATTTCGGATGAACGGAACCCGCCAAGCCACAAGAAACATCTCTCAGCTGGTGTTTTCCACATTCCAGATAGTAAATGGAAGACATCGTTCTTAGCTGCATTGCTCTTAATTCTGAAAAGCTCCTCATAGTGAGCCATCACTCCATCCACAATTATCCGGAGCTCGGTATCACCTGCGTGAGCATTCAGAGCAGATCTCAGCTCGTTCATTTGCCTGTTCTTTTCTTCCAGCCATCGTGAATGTTCGGCATCAAATGCCAAAGCCCCTGCAAAAAGACAAGTATAAAAATCAAGAACAAACCCACGATACTTACACCTAGCAAACCTAAGCCTACACCAGTGCGAACTATATGAAATTTCAGTACTGAGATCACCATAACGTTAACTTTCCATCAGATGTTCACCGACTCTTGAAACAATTAACTCCAAACAAGCCTTAGCATGGTGCCACGAGATGACTCATGGAATCACCAATTCATCAATCAACATCAAGCCACTACCCAATGGAGTATATACAATTATCTTTCCTATAAGTTACAAGCCAAAAAGATCAATCTGAAAACTAATGGAGAAGAAACAACCCACCATTTCCACCAGTAGAATGGGCTTGGTCTCCTGAGCTTGAGATGAAAACGCCCTAGTTTTGAAATGAAAAAAAAAAAATATCACTTGTGTGTGCAGATGTTATACACAGTCATCACAAAGAATGTGATAAGAAGCAGAACAGAATTGTCTTTATTCCCTCAACATCCGATGAACAAACCAGAAAGACCTAGGGATAAATTCAAGAGAATTTCCATCTACCTTTACCCAACAAAAGTACCGATGACCAATAATAATTCTGTTACCTCCTCTACTTCAGCTAATACAAGGATCAACTAACTTATTAACCGACTCTTAGTTATAAGTTGAAGTGGCAATAGGCCTTGGCTGAAGTGAAGTCTCTTCTATCTTCCTCATAAAAGACTGACTTATCAGAATCAAACCAAATAAGAAGGCAAAGTTGAACCTGCTGTCTTGCTCTTTGCAGCTCCTGTTCAAGTTGAGTCAGCTTCAATCGGCTGTTCTCCAGTTGCTGAACATACGCCTATGGAGGAAAAAATAATACGCTCAAGGTAATGGCAAATAGGTATTCTTCTAGAGATGTTGCAAGGAAGGAGGAGAAATATATAAGAAAAATCAAAACAAGAACAAAAACAAGATATACCTTCTTCCTCAGTCTGCTTTTCCTTGCTGCCTCTCGATTTTGAGCAAGCCTACGAAGAGTCTATGCATCAAAATAAAAAGGAAACAAAACAGATTATGCATATACACAATATAAACAGATAGTTGTTGATCCGCAGAAATGAATGTATCACCTTTTGATCCAACTTATCCTTTGATCGATCACTGGAATCAGAAGCAGCAGCAAGCATCCTTTGCCCTCTCTCCGACTGCATGTAATTAACATCAGGAATTAGTCCTGTGGATTTGGCTCTACCGGTAGAATGTCCCAAGTTTTACCAAGGGAACCCGGTTCAAGCCTCCCACGAGTGACACTGTAGAGAAAATAAAATAATAAAATGATAAGAGCCAGATTACGAGCTAACCCCCAGATCTCTAGGATCTGTGTCGCCATCAGTTGAGGCATCAGTCCTTGAACTGGTATCAGCCATATTAATTTCTGTACTAATACTTGATGCAGAGACTATCCACTTGTGCTCCTTTTTGCAGTGCAGCGATTTACCTCTGGTGCAGAGTTAAACACTAGAGGCAGAAAAGACTGCAAAGAGGAAGGAAAAAAAGATGCACGGTAAGGATATTCACAGATAACAGAGAAAGAAAACATGATAAAAGAAGAGAGATGCTAAAGCACCTTACCAAAACAACAAATATGAATGGGTAAGGAACAACCAGTGAACCATTGACTGAGCTGAATGAAAAAATAAACAGTTTAAGTACTACTATCTCTTTTGCTACCACAGTTTTTTATATAATTCAGACAAAGAGGTATATACAGATTGGTGGTTGGTTCTGTTTCATCCAAGTTATAAAGAATGCGAAGCGGTCCTTATTATTGAACACAAAAAAGTATCTTCCAAGGGAAACTCCTCTGACTGTCCCAATGTTAGCGAATAGGAAATCAAAGCTAATTGAATGTGAAAGATCACTCCAGAGAACAATAATACTATATGATGTATCAGAAATCTGAATAGACCATAAACAAAGAAAAAATACACCTGTGTAGGATACCTTAAGATACCACTAGCTGAATCTAGTATCTGACTACACTACACAATAAAACATTAGCTTGCATAAAACCAAAGTCAGAGCCATTGCCAAAGCAACTCATTAAGGCGCCAAGAACAAAGTAAACCCAATACAATATTATCCACCCAAACAAGTAGTTTCCTCAAATTCCAAAACCCCTCCAGGATTGAGAGAGTACGTGCAGACATTACTCTTAGCCAGTAGATCGAAGTTAACGTCAGTGGAACTTGTGTAACTGCGACGATCAGAAAATGTCTAAGCGGGGATTCGAAGCACACGCACAAGAGATCAAGATAGTGGTTCACTGACACCGGCTTAAGTCACACTGCAGTAGCTTAACTACTTGACCCTCTTAATTAGGAATTGGATTCGGAACGAAGACAACGGTTTATGTACTACATCGACTGAAACAAGCGAGAACTAAGCATAGAGCATCACTCAAACCAATAACTCACCACCGAGTATTAAAAATATATTCTTTTAACAGAATTTAACAGAGGCATGAAATTCAAATCATATCAACATTTGAAATCCATGAATTCGTCTGAGAATTCCATGGTTTTGGTTGCTGGAAAACGTCGTCAAATGAACAAAAGCTTGAAACTTTTTGAGCTTCTGAAAGTCAACTACGTCTTAATTTCCAAGGCAAAACACAAAGTGAAAAAAAGTAAGCTTTACAATGACTAAGCAAAACAAAGAACGAGGAAACTCCATAAAGGGAAAGAAAAAAAAAAACGAAACCGTGAGCTAAAGAGTTTGAGTTAAGCAAGAAGCTGACCTGAAAAATGAAATCTTCTGTCCGAGTAAAAGGTTGTCCGAAATCGGATTAAAGGAAGAAGCAGAGACACGATCCGTAATTTCAATCTCCGAGACGTCGTTTTGTCTACAAACCCACCATCCCCAAAAGAACATCGATCAATTTAACGGGAAATTGCAACCTAAACCCCCTACTATTCTTATTAGCCCGACGGAACTCTATTTTTATAAATGACAAAATCACCCAAATAGTTCAAAAAATTATTTGTCTTTGATCGGCTTGCTCCCATGTGCAAACTGCAAAGCACTTTACACGCGACTTTGTCCTTTCTACGTGCATCCTCACGTGCCCAACTTTTCATTTCAGGGTTCTTCGTTTAAACCTCAACTTCGATTGGAAAGCAAAGATCCAAAGAAAAATACAAGTAGAAATGAGCAACTGAAAAAAAAGATTACCTTAAACCCCCTGCCTACTCGGTTAGGGACTAACCCATTTTATCAGCTTTCAACATAGCAATCGATCGGTTTATATGATTAAACCGATACCTAACTGAAAAGATTCCATCTTTTTTGGTCAGCGCCTCTGTATTTGAGTGTGAAGATGTTTTGTCATAACACTCAAAAACTCCACGCACACAGAAAGAAAAAAATGAATTCTTGGACACTCAAGTTGCTGCAGCTGCAGCTTCTGCTTGTGTTAATCCCGCATGCTGATGCAGGTTCAATCGTTAGATATCTACCTGGTTTTGAAGGCCCTCTTCCTTTTGAGCTTGAAACCGGGTTTTGTTCCTCATACTTCATATTTTCCTTATAATGAACGTATAGCTCTCTGTTCTTAGGTTTGGAGTTATTTCATTTCAGGTACATTGGTGTTGGTGAGGCAGAGGAAGATCAACTCTTCTACTACTTCATTAAATCTGAGAGCAATCCAAAATCAGACCCTCTTCTTATATGGTTAACTGGAGGACCTGGCTGCTCTTCTTTCTCTGGCCTTGTTTATGAGAATGGTAAATCTTAAATCTTCCATCTTTAACTCATTCTTCTTTGTCTCTGCAATGCTAAACAGTCAATGACTCGTTTGAATTGGAAAAATCAGGGCCTCTTGCTTTCAAGGTTGAGGCCTACAATGGAAGTATCCCTACCTTGGTATCTACTACATATTCATGGACTAAGGTATAACAATAATTTGAATTCATATTCATGATGCTCAATGAAATCTTTTCCACCTTCAAGTTTATAAGCATTGCTTCTTCTCAGGTGGCGAACATGATCTATTTGGATCAGCCTATTGGGACTGGCTTCTCCTACTCAAGAAACCCACTTGCTGATATACCAAGTGACACAGGATTAGTGAAACGGGTCATTGAGTTTCTTCACAATGTATATAAACTCAATTTGTCTCTTAAAGCATCTCTCTTTTGATGAATACACATTTAGAGCGTGTTCTTTTGGTTCTTGTGCAGTGGCTAGCCAAGCATCCTGAGTATTTCTCCAATCCTTTCTATGTCACCGGAAACTCTTATTCCGGTATGGTAATTCCGGCCATCGTTCAAGAAATCTCAAATGGTAAACTTTTATCATTTCAATCCTCATGCAAGTCCTTGTCTTTAGCTCTCGTTTCCTGATCAATTCTTTCCTCAAATTATCACAGGGAATTGCATATGTTGCAAACCACAAATAAATCTTCAGGTACATTGGTTTTGCTTGCTTCTTACGTTATATATATACCTTGTCGATCATTAAAAATTGAAGACTTTTGTTTTCCCCCTCTCAACACTTTCCAACAACAGGGATATGTGCTCGGAAACCCTGTAACAGACTCTGATCTTGATAAAGACTCTCGCATTCAATTTGCTCATGGAATGGCACTCATCTCTGATGAACTCTATGAGGTAGTAACTACATAATCTATAAGATGCTTTTGTTTCTCGTCACCACAATGAAGCATAATTCTTCTTTGCAGTCGCTGAGGAGAAGCTGCAGAGGAAATTATTATAGTAAAGTGGATCCGCTCAACACAGAATGCATGAAACTCGTTGAAGAGTTTGAGAAGGTAAACACAAACTCTGGAATTTAGTTGTACTAATTACGATACAATGGTAGAAGCAAAAAAACGAAGATCACTAACTTAGAATTTGTGGTTTACTCCCAGTGTGTTTCTGGAATATATGACGAACTTATTTTAGCACCGAAATGTGACATTACATCTCCTGCTTGCCATGTAAGGAATCCATATTGCTTCTGTTTATCTTTGGATCAATAGCAAACCACTTAACTAATCACTAGAGAAGAATATTGATATTACAAACCCATGTTGCTTTTGCAGATGTATCAGTACTTGCTATCCGAATACTGGGCCAACAACGAGAGTGTGCAAAGAGCACTTGAAGTTGTGAAGGTATATGACAAGTTTACTAATTATCATAGATCATTGATAAATTCTGATGACCAAACTCTAGAAAGATTTTGATTACAGGGGAGTATAGGGCAATGGAAACGATGTGATCGGATCTTGCATCACAAGGACATTAAAAGCAGTGTACCGCACCATATGAATAACAGTATTGAGGGATACCGATCTCTCATCTTCAGGTACACAATCTAACAACTTCTTTACAACAAGCTTGCTTCAGTTATCTTATAAACTTCTCTTGGCATGATGTTTTTTGGTGAACAGTGGTGATCACGACATGTTAGTCCCTTATGTTGCAACAAAAGACTGGATAAGGTCTCTCAACTATTCCATTACTGAGAAATGGAGGCCATGGATGGTACTCGATCAAGTTGCAGGGTATATACCATTTTTTTTAGTTTCCTTTATTTGTTGGTTTATATAATTCTTTTGTATAAGCTGATCAACATTTATACTTGTAGATACACCCAGGCTTATGCTAATAAGATGACATTTGCCACTGTGAAAGTAACTCCTTGATCCGCATATTAAGTAACATATAATACAGAGCCTTTATAAAAAACAAATCAGGTTTCTTAATTGGTTTGTGGGTTTGTTTTATAGGGAGGTGGGCACACGATGGATCATATATCAGAGGAGAGTTCAATCATGTTCAAGAGGTGGATTACTGGTCAACCTCTTTAAACACTGAAACATTTGTGCTGGAGTGATCTAATTATTCTTGAACAAATTTAGTTAGTATAATCTGAATTTGATAGTTACTTTTAATGAGATTTTAACAAAATTACATATTTGTAATGGCATTTTTTACTAATATCATATATGACTAGATGTTACTTATATAAGAACGTGTCATGTTTTTAAAAAGTATAGATTATGGAGGAGCAGATAAAAACTACACAGCATGTTTATAGATTAAGTGTCCATCTAGAGCCCAAAATAATGGTGTAACGCAAATAAGCTGAACCCAAACAGTACCCAGTCCAAATTCAGAGTCTTCTTCCTCCTCAATTGGTTGGTTCTTGAATTAAATGAGACAAGCTTGCTTCCGACAGCATCTGTCACTGTGGTACCCTTTTTCAACATAAATACAACTTCTTCTTCAATGTGGCATGTGCGCAAAAAGAACAGAAGAAAAAAACAATGGGTATGAAGTTGGTAGTGCTGCTTCTTGCTCTTGTGTTGGTTCAGCATGCTGATGCAGGATCTACCGTCAGATATCTTCCTGGTTTCCATGGCCCTCTTCCTTTCGAGCTTGAAACCGGGTTCTGTTCTTCTCCATCATCTCATCTCCAAATTAACTAATAATAGTTCTATAAAAGAATAAATCAGACCTGTGTTCTGATTTTTTTGGAGTTGAGTCATTCAGGTACATAGGTGTTGGTGAGGCAGAGGAAGAACAGTTGTTCTACTACTTCATCAAATCCGAGAGGAACCCGGAAGAAGACCCTCTTCTTATCTGGTTAAGCGGAGGACCTGGCTGCTCATCTCTCTCTGGCCTTCTTTTTGAGAATGGTAACATCTAAAAAAAGTTCCTCTCTTTTTTTTTCTCTGTCTTCTCAGAAATTTTGATCACTCTGTTTTCAATTTGAGAAAATTTCAGGGCCTCTGAGTTTCGAGATTGAGTCTTACGGTGGAGATATCCCTTCATTGGTCTCTACTACATATTCATGGACTAAGGTGAACAACAAGTGCTTATTCATAGGACAGATAAACTTCTTTTCTTGGTCATCTTCAAACTTTTTTGGATGATTGCTTCTTTTTGGTCAGGTTGCGAATATAATCTATTTGGATCAGCCTGTTGGGACTGGCTTCTCTTACTCAAGAAATGGACTTGCTGATATACCAAGTGACACAAGATCAGCTAAGCGGGTCCATGAGTTTGTTCGTAATGTAAAGGAAAAACTCAAATTGTCTATAAGTTTTTTTTTTTATATATATATACGTCCTTGTGCATAAACAGACCTTTGGAAGTTTTGTTATTGTTGTTGGTGATTCTTGTGCAGTGGCTAGCCAAGCATCCTGAGTATTTATCCAATCCTTTCTATGTCACCGGAAATTCTTATTCCGGTAAGGTGGTTCCGGCCATCGTTCAAGAAATCTCAAATGGTAACTTTTTCTGTTTTTTGTTTTTGTTTTAATCACTTCAATTATCCCTTTTCTTTGTCTCTCGTTTCTTGATCGGTTGTATCTCTCAATCTCATCGCAGGAAATGGTTTAAGCAGTAAACCTCACATAAATCTTCAGGTTCTTATTACACATTACCTTGTAGAGAGTCTTGAGAACTGAGAGCCTTATTACACCCTCTCTACGCTGACCAAACTACAGGGTTACGTGCTGGGAAATCCTGTTACGGATTTTGATACCAATGATAACTCGCGCATTCCATTTGCTCATGGAATGGCTTTGATCTCTGATGAAACCTACGAGGTACTAGTACTGCATGTGTGATGTTTTTCTCGTCGCCATCACAATGAAGCAGCTGAGAAGCTAATTCAAATTTCTTCTTTGCAGTTGCTGAGGAGAAGCTGCAGAGGAAATTATGTTAAAGTGGATCCTCTTAACACAGACTGCTTGAAATCCGTTCAAGAGTTTGAGAAGGTAAGATAAACAAACACTCTGAAATATCTCGACACTATATACGAATATAAAAGAAAGATCACTGATGATTCAGGCTTTGTGCTTATCTACAGTGTGTTTCTGGATTAGATGTAACATATATTCTAGGACCGAAGTACGTAAACGCATCTGATCCCTTTGTAAGCAATCCGTCTGAGCATCGCATGTCTGTGCAGTCTAACTGCTGGGCCAATAAGGAGAGTGTACGCAGAGCCCTTCATGTGGAGAAGGTATATATATGTATGATGACAAAGTTTAATACTAAATGGTCTAGTTAAAAAAAAAAGGAGGGTTTGTCTGATGGTAATGAAACTATGAATTTGCAGGGGAGTATAGGAATAGGAGAATGGTTACGATGTTATCGGGAGATACCTTACAAGTTTGACATTCAAAGCAGCGTACCATACCATAAGAGTAACAGCATCCAAGGATATCGATCTCTCATCTTCAGGTCTAAAACAAGTATTGTTTATTCTTCTGTTAAGAGATTTAAAAACTTTTTGCTTGACATGATGATGTTTCTGGTGAAACAGTGGTGATCACGACATGGACGTCCCTTTCCTTGCAACTCAAGACTGGATAAAATCACTCAACTATTCCATTATTGATGACTGGAGGCCATGGATGATTCACAATCAAGTCGCTGGGTATAATTTCAACCAGTTTTTATTTACATTTCTTGATTAATTTTCTAACAAATGGACACACACACCTAAGGATGCACACAATCTTTTTCGTTGCAGATACACAAGGACTTATGCCAATAAGATGACATTTGCCACTGTGAAGGCAAGTCTACATTGTCTTATTACGTAAATGAAAAAGAGCTTTTTTATACTTAGAGTTTCTCAGTTTTCGTGGGTTTGGTTTATAGGGCGGCGGGCACACGATGGTGTATAAACCAGACGAGTGCTCTGTTATGTTCGAGAGATGGATTAATGGCCAGCCTCTCTAACATATATCCTATCTTTCAGCGATTAAGTAAAAAACCTTTGCTAAATCTTGATATGGTGTTTTTCTACATAATTTAATCTTTGTGATTGGGCCCAAATTAAGGGGAAACTTGTATTATTCGGCCAAACATTCAAGATTTTTCTACATTAAAGTTGATAAGAATGCGAATAAGATAGAAAAGTTTAGCACGTTAGAGTGATAAAACCGTGAAACAGTCTTGAGTCCTTAATCACCGTTTTCTTTTCTTCCCTGAAGAGCTCTTCTCGGCTGGCTGTGACTTGGAACGCACAGTACAACTCCATAGAGCTCTCTCAACATCTGAAGGCCCACCCCACTCTCCTTCCAACTTTAATTCCTACAATCCATAACGATTATTATTTAATGCAAGGTCCAGTCCACATTAATGCCTCTTGACATTTACTAAGAATTCATACTAGACTCTAGAAAAGACAGTACAGATGGATACAAGGTCACATCATACGCAGAACCAACAAACAAAAAGGACATAAGAAACAAAACAAGGAAGACTTCAAAGCTCGGACGCTTCCTACTTTTTATTTCATGTTTTCAACGTGTGATCCTAGTGTTTGGACAGAAGTGAAAACACATTAATGATATTAACACTTGTCTTAGAGAGATAGAGAGACTAACCTTTGCTTTATCCTGTAGCTTAGTGACAAACAACAAGTATCGCTTCAGAGAGTAATCCTTTGAGTTCCCAAGAGCCACCTCCATTGCCTTTACATTTTCACATTAGAACAGAGAACGAAAAAGAAGGTGTGAATCGAAATTGTTTCCTTTTTGCTGCTTCCTGAGTATTAACACGAACGAAATGGAAGAGAAACGTACCTCGTCGGACATAAACGGAGCAATGTCCGGCGCGTAAGCAGCGAGAACGGCGGAGGCGGTGGCGGGACCCACGCCTTTAAGCACGGTGAGCTCTTTCACAGCCTTGGAGATGTCAGGCAGCGATTTGAAAGCCTTTTCAGAAGCAGATTTCACCACCGAATCTTCCAGAGACGACACGAAGTCGAGCAGACGCGGCCTTGGAGAGCAGAGAGGGGGGAAAAGTAAACAAAATTGAAGAAATCACGCACGAATCAACGAGTGTTCAGAGAGAGAGAGAGGGAGTACCGCCATTTCCCGCGGGAGAGCTTCCATTTCATGAGTTGAGAAAGCTCGGAGGTGGTGAGGTAAGGGTTAGGGTCTCGGTCGTGAAGAAGACAAGGGAGCTCGACACGGTAAAACTGGTCGAGAGAGACTAGGTCTGGTTTGTTTAGAGACTCGATTCGTGATTCGTAAGAAGACAGAGCCTCCTTCCAAGCTCCCACATCCGAACACTTGAAGTCTAGTTCCATCCCTGACACACTCTTCGTCTTTACTCTTTACTCTTTACTCTTTACTCCGCCCCCAAAATAACCTGTCTGACTCTGACTCTCTTAGTGAGTCAAACCCGCGGATTCAGACTTGAGAGGACTCCAACAAGGCCCATCTAATTTTAAAAGCCCATAGTTTTTTTCACCAAGGCCCATTGTTCATTACATAATCAAGAACTCCATTTATCATAAATTCCTATTGAATAGGTCATTTGAACAAGTCATATGTTTGTTATGAATTTTGATGATTGCCTTGTAAATAAAAACAGAAATCAGTATATGTCCTCCCTTATCTTTAGGATTCGATTCCCACCTTCAATATTTCCTTATGTTGCTGATTCCAGTTTCCTATTTAAAAGACCTCAAAACATACAACATTTTTGCAAAACTAATTTTTAAAAAAAAATATATGAGACTAATTTTCATGAGCTATTAATTAATCAAAAAAAAATGAAGATCATTCCATTGATGTGCATCGCCATTGTCATACTCCTGACATCATTCCCGGCTCTGATCAAGAGTGAAAGCTTCCCACAAATGTGCTTTAATAGTCTTAATTACTGCCTGGACAATATTCCGAAACATCCAAAAAGGCGAGACCTGCGAGACAGATGTTGTAAAGGTCATTTACAGCCACAACAACCGACAAGGAACTGTGCTTGTACGTTTGTCAAAGACCATGACAAAATCGAGATTTTTGCCCGCCTTTACATTGTTTGTGGAGCTGATTTTCCTTCATATCCCGAGAGATTTTTCAACTGCAAATGATGCGATTGTTAAATAGTCAACCACTTTACCAAACCATCACAAACTGGAGATCACTTTGATCTATAGCTAGTTTATCGGCTAATTTTTATTTTCTTTAACTGTTTTAAGTTATTGCTCAATAAGGAGAGAGAACTGGTCTTCTTTATGTTTATGAACCATATATCTCTCCCATTTCCTATTTCAATTCCCATTTTTACCTTGCTCGTATGGATTACGATTCCATGTTCTTATGTTCCTTGGTACTTGCTCCAATGTAAAGAAATATTAATAAAATAAATGTATAAAGGAAACGGGTTTTCCTTTTAACCTCCATGCTTTTGGGATCTCTAACAGTTAAAGGTCTCTCTCTATACGATATAAGAAAATAACAACAAGATGAACAGGTTTGCCAGTTTAGTGATTGCCTGATTGGTATTAGTATTATTAAAATGCAGACGGAAGGGTGGTTATTATAAAGTTAATTAAAGTTTATACTTTATTCGGTACACCGTGTCATTCATAATTAATAGCAGATTATTCAAGCCACAAACTACTGCTCTTTTATTTGGCATGTACCACATGCATATGTTCAGAGCCGGTCCTGACCTAAAGCTAAAAAAGTTTGTGCTTTAGGCGTTAAATAAGTATAAAATTTTTAAAAACATCAATTTTACAAATATTGTTGGTAATATGATGGTTGTGTCTTTCCATAGTAAATAAAATGGTTCAAGTTTGATCTTTAAAACTGTGCTTTTGTGTGTTTGTTTTTAATTGTATTTTCTAAATAAGTTAAGTGGGTTTAAAAGTCATTTTTAATTTAAGCAATCAATTGTATTGGGCGAGCCCTCCTTATGCCTGATTCTATTTTTTAGCATAATAATATGTTTCCTTGTCCCAAAGAAAAGAATAGGGACCAAGCTGCTTCTGTTTCCACTTGTGCTGGTTCAGGATCTACTGTCAGATCTCTTCGTGGTTTCCAAGGCCCTCTTCCATTCGGAAGATGCATGTATTTTTTGCATGGGGCAATAAATACTATGCATGCATATGTTTGTTATGTATTTTGATGATTGCTTCGTAGATAAAAATAGAATTAGCGTCCTCCCTTATCTTTAGGATTCGATTTCTCACCTTCAATATTTCCATACGTTGCTACTTTGCTAATCCAGTTTGCTACTTAAAGACCTAAAACAAACAAAGTTTATTGCAAAAGTTAACGATTTCTAATTTCAAGAAAATTTAAATAAGACTAATTTTCACGAGCTACTAATCAATCAGACAATGAAGACCCTTCCATTAATGCGCATCGCCATCTTCATACTCTTGGCATCATTTCCGGCTCCGATCAAGGCTGAAAGCTTCGAACAAATGTGCCTTAATAGTCTTAATTACTGCATAGACCGTGTTACGAAAAGTAAAAACAAGCAAGACAGATGTTGTAAAGGTCATTTAGCGAAACAACTACCGTCACGATCATGTGCGTGCACGTTTCTTAAAGTGCCTGATAAAGCGATGCTTTTTGCCCAACTTTCCATAGCTTGTGGATTGAATTCTATTCCTTTACATGATTACCAGTGTAAAAAATGATGCGACCATAAAATAGTCAACCAACCAAACCATCAAGGATCCTCAAACCAAACTGGAGATACTTAGGTTTAGTTAATCGGGTATTTTCTAGTTTCTTTTTTATCGTTTTGAAGTAGTTGTTGTTCAATAAGGAGAGATAATTGGTCTTCTTTATGTTTATGAACCATCTCTCTCTCCCATTTCCCATTTTTACCTTGCTCGTACGTATGAATTACGATTCCATCTTCTTTTTTTCTATGTATTTTCTTCTATATTAATTAAGTAAATAGAAACCTAAAAGAAAAGGGTAGTCTAAAGTCTAAACTACCATCAAGAAATCATTGTTCTTGATCATATCATGACATTTCTTTCTCTGTTAATTACTCCACTAAAACATCCACGACCTTTCAGATTCTCTGTATCGCTTCAAGGTGTGTGATAAGTTTAGTAGTATATTCTCGATGTTTGGTTATAAAAGTTGATGACAAAGAAAAAGTATCACACAGTAACTACATGGTTGCAGGGGAGTATAAGGGAATTAATAGATGCGATTAACTGGGATATTCCTTACAAGATGAACATTGAGAGCAGCATACCATATCTTATATGGATAACAGTATCAAAGGCTATCGATCTCTCATCTTCATATCGGTCAACAAGTTTAACCTTTGCTTGCTTCTCAAGCATATATAACTCATCTTTCTTTCTTGCAAGCTACAAATTTGTTTATACACTTTTTTCGGTGAAACAGTGGTGATCACGAGATGATATATAGTACCTTTCCTTGCAACTCGAGCATGGATAAAATGTTTCAATATTCAATTGTTGACGAGTGGAGACCATGGATGATTCACAATCAAGTTGCTGGATATAATGATTAATATAGGTTGTTTTCTTCACTCGCATGAGTTCATGAAAGACGGATCCTCACACACCATAAATCAAAACCAGTAGAAAGTTCAATCATGTTCAACAGGTAGATAAGTGGTCAACCTCTACGCCAAAATCAATTTATGTATATGATGACTTTTCTTCTTCTAAAGTCCTTCCCTTTTAATTGAAAACCTTTGAAAAATCTTGATTCGAAGTATTTTATCTTTGTGGTTGATCCAAAATAAAGGGACAAGTGAAATGATTACTGAAAATTTCAACAACAGTTATGAAAATAAATCTCGAAAGACTTGCGGAAGTTTACGGTTGATAATTAAAAACATGCATATAGAAGGCGGATTAGGTACAAGACTACCACACCAAAGTCTTTTAGCAAAATATTTAAAATAACTTTTTAGCAAAAAAAGGATATTATAAATAACTTTTCTATAAAGATATTATAGATAAATTTGGAGGAAGATATTGTAAACAAATTTTCTATAAAGATATTATAAGTAATTTTGGGAATACTATTGAATTTGTTTTATAATAGATAAGGAATCCTAAGATGAATCACATACTAATCTCGACATCAACGCGTACAGACAAAACATCATATCTTTTATCATATAAAGCAACAACAATGGCCATCATAACTAAAATTTGCACTGCTAAGGTAATTATTCCATAAAGACTTTATAGATAAATTAGGTGTGGTTCTTTTCCTTTGTTTTATTAACTTTTAAATAAAATATCTAACGTTTTTAAAATTAATTAAATATTACATTTTAAAATGAGATTGCATGCGAACTTTTTTGTATATTAAAAGTTTAAAATCACTCAAATGATACAATAGCAATACGAAAATAATCTATACTTGAGCATATAAACATAAAAATGTAAATAGAATATAACTCACGAGATTTTCATTTATTCTTAAAACTCTTTATTTCTTCAACTTTGTTCGAATTCAATTTATCTCACGGGAAAAAGAGTGTTCTCAATTATTATTTTCTGGCAAAGTGGGAGCTACTGAACGGTTTAACTTGTTTTACTAGAACATTTTCAATTCGATTGCCGACACTGACACACTATCAAAAAATAAAAAAGATAAAGAATGCTTTAAAAGTTAAAACACTCATTTGCCAAAAAAATAATATACTTTGTTATAAAGGTATTAGAGGAAATGATAAATAAAAATGGTATAATAAGAGGAAAAAGGTATAAAACGGGAAAAAAAAGAAGTAAATTCTGTACACTACTAGTCTATGAGCTGCAAATAAATAAAATAAAATAAAAAGATATGTGTGTCCAATGACAATAGAGTCTTTGGGAGAGAAAGAGAAGAGAGGTGGGCGATTCCAACACCCCTCCGTCGTCGCCTTCCGTGGACCGTACTTGCGACAACTTCACTTTTCCGACCGAAGTACGTTCGTCTTCTGTTGCTCTCTTCTTCTGTTTCTGTGAAAGCCGAGAGATTTTGCTTGGATTAAGATTTTACAAGTTTCCTCAGCTTGCTCCTCGTCAAGCTGAAATTGGGTTTCTGTAGGTTTCATGCAAATGGAGGCTAACGACTGTGAAGAGAAAGAACACAAGTTTACTCTCGACAAGTATCATATCGTGGAGCATGTTAGACGAGGCAAGTTTGCTTCCGATTTCGTGCTTCTTCATCAAATTGAGGACAAAAAGTAAGATTCTTTGCTTCTTTCCCCTGACTTTGTTTGACAATTGGTTAATTAGGGTAAACAGTGGTCAATGCTTTTCTTCGAGTAGTAGTAATCAATGAAAAACGAGACAAATGATGTGTCTTTCTCAGAAGCACGGACAAAAAAAACTTGCAAAGGTTTTGGCTTTTTTTTTTTTTTTTTGTCTATGACGAGTTTGGTTGTGTTTTTATCTGAAATTCCATAGTAATTAAAAAAAAAATGAATTTTTTTTTTCTGTTCTCTTTTGTCCATTGTGTTTGATCACCAACTGTTTGTGGTATGTCGGTCTCTAGCCATATCACTCATGACTTTTAAGTTTCTTCTATCGATTAGGTATGCAATGAAGAAGATTTGCCTCGCTAAACACACGGAGAAGTTGAAGCAAATCGCTTGCCAAGAGGTTACTATGTGACTTTTAGCTGATCTTTTAATCATCAGTGGTTATTTTGTTAACTATGCGTTCTCATTGGGAAGACATTTGACATATATTTGTATCAGTTCTTCTGTTCACATAAAAATTTGCACATGGGGTGATTATTAAATTTGTAATTTTCCGTATAGATTCTCGACTCATGTGCTTCTAAACAAACATATGGTGTTCATTTGTTTCTGATATTCATCTCCCGCATCACCAAGCAGTAACTTGCTAACTTCAGGATCAGTGAGCTGCTAGAAATCTTGATCTGGAAAATTGGAATGTATGGAAACACACTTCATTTAACTGACGATTAGTTGTTTGGTGAAATTGTTGTTCTATCTATGCGTAATGTGTGGGTTGTTTAACTACCAAAGTGATTGATTTGGGATATGATTTCCACTTCTTATATTTTTTCCCCCATAGTCTCATGTAAATCAGCATCTTCATCTGTTTGTGTTGCAGATGAAATCGCTCTCAAAATTAAAGAGTCCTTATATCGTGGAGTATGAAGATTCTTGGATTGACAAGGTAAAGGAATTGAACGTCAGTATCCATTTGTTATAACAGGGTTATTAAGATTATCATCAGTATTCACAAATTTGCTTTTTCTTTACACAGGACAATAACGCCTGCATTTTTACTGCTTACTGTGAGGGAGGGAACATGTGAGTTATTCGTCCATGGACTCTGTATTTATGATCTTTTAAGTATTCTCTATGGGGCACAGCTTTAAGCAAAATCCACCAAATAAATGAGTCGTCGAGTACTAAATCAGAAAACGACTTTTTTTATACCACATTAGGGCTAATGCTATTAAGAAAGCCAGAGGAAAGTTATTTCCGGAGGAGGTAATCTCCCCATTTCAGTTTGTTCTTTTGTTTCTCTTACACTTGTTTTCTCCACACTGTTACTGTCTTGCTGATCATAACAAATTCGCATGTGATTCTGCAGAAAATCTTTAAATGGTTGGCACAGTTGTTACTGGCTGTCAACTATTTGCATTCAAACCGTGTACTTCACATGGACCTAACGGTACATCTTTAATCATACTACATTACTTTTACTGGTGTGTGATTTTATTGTGTGTTGTTTCGTAAAGAATGGCGCTCTGAATATTGAATATCTTTGCAGTGCTCAAATATTTTCCTTCCAAAACATGATCACCTCCAGCTTGGTAAGATATATTAGAAGAATGATTTACTCTTGTCACTTTTAAACTTTCTGTGCTCTAATTAGCGTAAAAATTACTAACTCATGCGCAGGTAATTATGGTTTGGCGAAACTTATAAATCCAGAAAAGCCTGCTTCCTTGGTGTGTTATCTAACACCTTTTGTATAATCTTTAAATCATCTCTCTGGAGTCTGGACCCATTTATACATTTACTCATATACCAATTATTTTTTTCCCGGAAAGTCTCATTCATAGTATTTTTTTCTAATAGGTTTCGGGTATTGCTAACAGCATGTGCCCTGAGGTATTAGAAGATCAACCATATGGATATAAATCTGACATATGGTCGCTGGGTAAGTTAAAGAATTTAAATCCCAATATGTAGACCTCAGGTTACTAATATGACTATTGACTAGGCCTTCGGTTACTGATATGAATCACATTTATGCTGCTTTGTTCAGGTTGCTGTATGTATGAAATTACAGCACACCAGCCTGCATTTAAAGCTCCGGTGGGCCTGTCTTAGCTTTTATATCTCCTACTTTTATTAATTTATCCATGTGACTATATGAAACTAAGTTATGAGGGAAACGTACAGGATAAGGCTGGACTCATCAACAAAATAAACAGAGCCCTGATGTCTCCTCTTCCGATTGTCTACTCCTCTACCCTGTAAGTTTCTTCCTCTTTCGAGTGACGTTATAAATGACACAAACAGCATGAAACGAGTCACAACTATTTCATATATTACAGGAAACAAATGATAAAGCTTATGCTTAGGAAGAAACCGGAGCATAGGCCAACAGTAAGTTATCCACAGACATATCATTGTTGACTGTACATTAGTGACTCTTTGACTAACAACACTAATGCAAATAATTATTCTGCAGGCCTGCGAATTATTACGGAACCCGTGTCTACAACCCTATCTCCTTCAGTGCCAAAACCTGTCGCCTATTTATCTTCCTGTTTTCCCGATAAACAGCCCAAAGGATAAGACAAGAAGAAGTTCACTGCCAGGCAAGCTTTCGAATGAGAGAGATTCGAGAGAGAAGAGCGAGGTGTCTCGCAGTTTGGAAAACCTTTATCCGTTTTGGACGAAAGCAGAGACTGGATCTAGCAGCTCATCGCAGCCGGCATCATCCACAAATGGAACGGAGGACAAACTTGAAACAAAAAGAATCGATCCAAGCTGCGACACATCGAAGATTTCTGAGTCTATCAGCGATAAGTCAGATCCTGAGATTGCAAGCTACACTGCAGAAAAGCAAACCGAAGTAAATGATCCGCCTAAGGAAACGGAAAAGATGTTCTCCGATGAATCTCAGTTACGTGATGTTGATGTCGGGGTTGTGAGTGCACAAGAAGCTGAAACACAGGAGGCAGTTCCGGAACCAAGGGATGAGAGAAAGCTGTCCATTTCGAGCTCTGAAGTTGTAGCAGAAAGTGAGTGGTTGTCTGGAAGCGTTGAGGTCGATGAAGCAAAGAAGGTGAAACTAACAGCGAGTGAAATGTCTTCGGTACTGAGTAAGCTCACAAAACTGGGTCCGCCGCAGAGCAAAGAAAGAGCAGATGCATTGGAGTGTTTGTTGGAGAAATGTGCAGGGCTTGTAAAGCAAGAGAAATATGAAGAACTCGCTGGTTTGCTTACACCATTTGGGGAAGATGGTGTTTCGGCTAGGGACACTGCCATTTGGTTCGCAAAGACACTCTTGTCTTCTGACAAACTCAATCACGATCCCTGATCGAGTTTTGAGTTTGAGACAAGCCATTTTCTTTATTTGTCAAATATGTAAAATTTCCTGTTTTTTTTCATTAGTTTTCAATTTAGTTCGTGAACATTGTCCTGTGTAATATTTACTGGAACAGAGTTCTATAGCTGAATGTGAGCTAGATTTCTCCTGCTGTTACTTTTTGCTCTCTTTGAGCTTCTTCCATCTCCATTGGTCTCTGTTTCCTCTTCCCTTTTCGTTCCTGCATGAGTCTCTTCTCAATCGAATCAACGGCTCTGTTTTTTTCCTCTGTTGCAGTTTCCAAGGTTCATGTTTTCGAGCCAGTGAAATTATTCCATAGCGTGTCTCCACCATATTAGCCTTATGTGAACTGTTATTCCCAACCATTCTCGAATCTTAACTCGTCATAGGTGAATTTGATGAAGTCGGTTATATGATATTGAAAAACATTACATAATGCGCAAAAAAATTGTGGAACTTTCATCGTCAAATGACTTTTTTCTTGACGAATTGTCGGTAATCATACATGATATAAGGCTACATCATATAATGAGACAAATTCAGCTATCTCCAAGAATTTGAATCATGAGTAAATCCCTAATTGACTAATTCTAAGCAGGGATGTAACACAGACGATAAATAGAGTGGTTAAAAGCCGAGCGCATAAATCAAAACAAATGAAGTAGATCATCGTCCTCCGTGAAGCTGTAGACCGCCGAGAGAGTGAGCCTATAAGAAAATGTGTCGTGAACTCAGTAACTTCATCGTAGAAGAACCAAACAGAAAGAAACGGTTTCAAGAAGAGAGCTAAAGTTCTTACCTAAAGACAACCATGATGAAGAGAAAGATGTAGAAGCCGAGCTTGGTAAACCGAAGCTTCTTTTCAAAGTTAATACCACGGAACACTTCAGTGACATCGATGAGATGTCGTCGCTCTTTGTACCTGTAACCCCATTTGGGGAAGGTGTGTTTAGTTTCCAAACATGTCAATCAAGAAACAATAATAATATGGATACAGGGAGAGAGAGAGAGAGACTTACAACATTGCGTGATAGCATGTTACAGGGAGAGCCACGAGAAAAAAGACCCAATGCCATGTGAGGAGGAAGAGAATGCAGAGTGAACCTTGGAGGATAAACTCAGGTAGTACCAATCGGTTGATACGGGTTGATGTTTCAAAAGGGTTCAAGTAATCAGCTTCTAAATCCGTTAAACATATAACCTGAAAAAAATCACACCAGAGTCAATATAAGAAGGAAACTTGAAGCTACAAAACGGGCTCTCAACACTTCAAAATCATTAGCAAGTGTGTGAGCGAACAATATTGGTGTTCTTATCTCATTCCATCACTCTTCTCCCTATAACTCGCAAATTCACCAACTTTACACTTAAGGAAGAAACATGTTACAGACCAATAGCTGCCAAACTAGTCTTGAAGACAAACCGAATCATAACTAATAATACTTTTGAACTCAGAAACAAAAGAATGAACAATGAGAGCAAACTCTTGTGAGAGGTTTTGGTAAAAGTTCGAAGAACGAACACAAGGGGTTCCTAAATTTAAGGACACAAAGCTAGGGCGCAAGCTAGCTATGGCTTCGGTAAGCAATAGTCAACAATTCCGACATTCACGATTTGAACAGTGAGAACCCTTAGGGCAGATCTCGATTTAAGAATCTCACTTGATGATTGAAATTAAGGGGAGAAAAGTTGGATTGACCTGATAGAAGACGGAAGCGACGAGGGCTAAGCTGATGAAGAAGGAGAGAATCCATAAGAACAAATCCCAAGCCATTGTTTCTTCAAGAATCAAGACCAACTACTTCTAAATATGCTTTAATCTATATCTTTCTCGTGCGACTCTCTTGCTTATTATACTACTCTACCTTTACTTTTATTTTTCCTTTGTTTAGGTCGTCTGTTAATATTTCTATTTACTCGATTTTAAAATTAGCGAATATCTAACTCTTTTCAATCGTACTTTACTTATGTCTGAGTGAGTTTCTATTCGAAACTAGATCATTTCCTTCTTTGTCGGCATATTTCCTTTTTTATTTTTATTTTTGGCGAGTATTGCGTCTTTTACGTTTTGGAAAAATGAATTTCTAATGTGAATTAGTTCGGTAAGTTTACAGTTTTTTTATGTCCTGTGGAAAGTATAATCCCCCATTATCTGAGTCTCTCAGGCAAAACACTTGTCTTGTTTAAAGGTAATAATACTTTCCAATATTGCAACAAGGAGAGGTAGAAATTAGAAATACGATAGAGATTCACAAACACTGTAACAGAAATTTAACCTTAGGAAACAAACATGTGATCTAAAGAATTCTGCATACTTTCTTCTCCATCACAAACTACATCTTCTTACTTTCTTCTTGACTTCTTCGATGATGATATCCCGCTTTCAACTTTTCTCTTGGCAGCTTCGAATTCTTCTTCGTTTGGCTCTGAGTCAGCATTGCCACCATACCTGGAGACAAGTGACGAGAACATTGTGTCGAACTTCTCTTTCCTCTCATCTCTTCGCTGTGAAATTAAAGCATAAAGATCTGTCTCTGCGCCCTTTTTTGCTCTACAAGTATGAAAATTTGAAACATGTTACAACAAAGTTTTTACTTTAGAGAGAAATTATTGGAAAAAGGTAGACATAGAGAAGCTTACTTTCGTCTCGTCTTTGGGGGACTCGTGGGGGGTTTTATTGCTGAAATTTCCTTCGCCCATTTCTTGTAAGCTTTTGTTGACTTCACTTCTCCTGCATAAGTGAAACAATGGTTTCATAGCGCACAGACAAATCATGGCTTGGTATGCGTTTATTACACAGAATTAAGCCTACCCGCTGCAATAGCCTCATCGATAATATCTTTGAAACGGTGTGAATCAAGCTTGGGGTTCGAGCAAAGCATTGAGCAGAAAAGCCTGGAAGAGATATAGCACCAATAATGTTCGTAGAAACATCAAATTCACAAAATTAAAAATAATGAATGAGAACAAGGTGGATGATAAATTACCTGCTCATTTTACCCTTAAACTTCGTGTACAGCTCAAGCAAATCTTTCTTCTCAGACTCAGAACCCCTGTAGTTTGCCTCAAACTCTTCAATATCTTCCTCGGTGACCTATTACACAAGTGCCACATAAATCAGAAAGTGGAGGAAACAGAACAAACAGATGTGTGCAATGTCCAAACAGGAATCAATTGTGAATGGACTTTTTACCTTCTTGTACATTGCCTTGAAGAAGTCCCTCAAGTTGTCAACCACATCTCCCGAAAGATCCTAATCAGATAGGAAAAACAAGTTTATAAAAGGACATCTTGCAGTTTCCTTACCGACATCGAGAGCTTTTCTAATTCATTTGAACAGAACTTGGAAACAGTGTGTATTAGTGTGAGTTACAGGGAAAGCAATCTACAAATTACCAACATTCTGAATCTAAAATCATAAAGATAAGAACTTTGAAGAAGCCGACTTACAGCATCATCAACTGAGCCGGTTTGATCATAGACAGCTCTTTTCTCTTCATCACCGAGAATCGAGATCACCTTTTGCAGCTGCTGAAATTTCTCTTTAGCTTCCTGTTTAAAACCAAAACAAGAATTTAAGCTTCCCAGTAAATAGAAATGGACCTATACAAAACTCAAAGGCAACTCAAGAGGGAGTGTTTAACCTCATCGTCCTTGTTTTTATCAGGATGAAGCCTCAATGCCAACTTATGGTATGCTTTCCTTATTTCCTGTGGAGATGCTGTTGCTCCCACACCAAGAACCTTTTAACACAAGACGAATTAGTTCTTCTCATTGGAATTAATCTTAATCTCTCACCGACAAAACAAGGGGAGGGATCCACAGTAAACCGATGTCCAAACGGTGAGTGTAATTGGAACAAATCCCCAGAAATCTAAAACACCATAAAACCTAACTGAGGACAGGAATCGACAAATCGAAGATTGATAAAGAGAAGGGAGAGATACCTCATAAAGACTTTTCTCGCTGGATCTCCCATCATTCTCCATTTTCGACGTTCTCGTTCTACTCTTTCGGCGAAACAGCAATGCAGTAGAGAAGCGATCGAGTTAAAAAAAAAATGCTTCTAAGAAGGTTTATGGCGCCAATAATTTCCTACCTTTTTTTTGTGTTGCCGCCTCTCTTAACCTAATTTGGTGAAGAAAGAGTGTTATTACAAAATTTATAGAATGTAAGGGTTACTTCGTTATTTTAAAAAACCTCGAATTTAACCGAAATTGGTTTCATGTGACAAAATAAAAACCGAGATTGATTTGGAATTGATTTAATGATTTTTCTTGAATTAATGTTCTCAATCTCTTCTCTTAGTATATATATTGTTCTATCTATTCATTCGCTTTGTTTTCATTTTTCATCTTTTAAAAAATGAAATGAATTTTCTAACAATCGGTTTAAATAAAAGACCGCCGGTTAAGCGATTGAACGGTGACCAAGGGAAATAAGTAAAATAAACGGCCAAGAAGAACTTGGTTTAGGGTGGAATATGTGATCTACGGCTCAGAGGAACAGTTCCCGGAGTAATTAGGTCCCGCATCGGCCGTTGATCCTCCCTTTTTCTCCCATTCTCATATCGCTCTCTCTCTCTCTGAATATTTTCCATTGTCTACGTATCAAATGCCTAACCACCACTCGTAATCGCTCTTCTCCTTCTTCGTCCATTTTGATCTGATCCGTTCACGCTGGATTCAGCTGATTATGCGTGCAATACGAACCCGAGACTCTTCTTCGCGTGGATCTTTTCGAATTCGTGATCTGGAATTATCTGCGTGCTTGTATCCGTAGAAGACGAGCCAAACATGTCAAATTTGTACGGAGATTATAACCAAAAGATCGATTACGTGTTCAAAGTCGTGCTGATCGGTGATTCCGCGGTTGGGAAAACTCAGCTGCTTGCTCGGTTCGCTAGGAACGAGTTTAGCGTCGACTCTAAAGCAACCATCGGTGTCGAGTTCCAGACTAAAACGCTCGTCATCGATAATAAGACTGTCAAAGCTCAGATTTGGGATACGGCTGGCCAAGAAAGGTTTGTTATCGTCAACTTCCTCTGCCTATTATTTATCTGATGAAACCATTTGTTTGAGAGAGTGCATGACATGCATGGATATAATAATGTGGTAATGACATATTGATTCATATTCCTCTAAATAAACGACTCCTTTTGATGATCGTTTTCAAATATTAGGCAACATATAATCCAGTTTGAGTACATATATAGGCTGGAATCTTATAGATTGTTGTCTTTCAAAGTTCTAGTGTAAATCAATATTGTATTGAGACGACTATTTTGTTACACATGTAGAAAGTGGGAACATTAATAATACATGCATGCGGATTATTGTAATATATCCTCACCATGAGATTGGTCTGTACGAACTTTTCTGAACAAGATAGCTCCACATTGCTTTTGTTACTTTATGCCACTCACGTGACTTTCTGCTTCTTGGTCATAACTATTCATGAGTACCCATTTAAGAAACTAAATTTCCCATTGCCTTCTATAGTTTGATATGTGATTTTAAAAGGCATAATCACCATTCTGTACATGCGGTATTTTGCACAATTAATCACCCTGTTTAAGGGTCTTAATGAGTCTTATATATATTCATCTTTTTTTCAGATACCGGGCGGTGACAAGCGCATACTATCGTGGAGCTGTTGGGGCAATGCTGGTCTATGACATGACAAAACGTCAATCATTTGATCACATGGCTAAATGGTTGGAAGAATTAAGAGGACATGCGGACAAAAACATAGTGATTATGCTAATTGGAAACAAATGTGATCTTGGAAGCCTAAGAGCAGTGCCAACAGAAGACGCACAAGAGTTTGCACAAAGAGAAAACTTGTTCTTCATGGAAACCTCTGCTCTTGAAGCTACCAATGTCGAAACCGCGTTTTTGACCATCTTAACAGAGATTTACCGTATAATCAGCAAGAAAACACTAACGGCTGATGATGATGACGCCGATGGGAATTCAAGTCTCTTAAAGGGAACCAGAATTATCATTCCGAGCGAGCAGGAGACTGGGAAAAGAGGTGGATGTTGCGGCAAATCGTAACTCTAAAAGCCAAAGACAAAAAAGATTGTATTCTTTATTTTTTTGGTTCTTCTTGTTTTGTTTTTTTTGTTCCGCCTTATCAATTTTATTCATGTTAGGCCATTCGTTCTTGAAACGAAACAATAAGCCAAGGTTTACTATAGAAAGAGTACGAGGGTGACCACCAAGAGCCCCCCATTTTTCACATACAACCATTATCTAGAAAACCAACACTTTGAGATTGTGATTGTGATTGTGTTTAGTTTTTAGCAGAATATAGAGTATTTTGTTTGTTTGTTTCACGTATGTCCATAATATTTTTTATATGGCCCCAAGTGCACTACTTCCTTTAATCTTCTTTTTTGTGCAACCACACTTCCTTGTGTCTAATGTCTGATTTTTCGACAACAAAAAAAACCCTCTTTTGTAGTGGTGCACACGTTTTCATTTTCTGTGTGGTTAATATGTTCACAATGACAATTGACAACCTGATGTAATAAGAATGGTGTAAAGGCTAGTTAAGCATAACAAATTTAAAACATTCTAATTAACTACACAGTGGATCATATGATATTTTAAATCTACTTACTGAAAGAATGTGGAAAATACTTTTTTTCTTTTTAGCAAAGGGTTAGAAAAAGAGCATTGCTAATCTGAAAATGTAGCTTAAAAACTATACCGATTGGCGTTTAGTTATGAATTACTGAACACATAAATTTTATACTTTATAATTAATCATGTAGTAAAACTTCATCATAAATAATAAAAGGAAGCAAAATCAGACCATTTATTCAGCAACTTTTGTTAGCTGTATTTTTTTCAAAAATATATGTACAATACAGGACAACTAATAAACAGAGGTCCCAACAGATCCCAACTCTATAATTCATTACCAATTGGCTTCAAGTATTTTTTATGTTAGAAATTATGTCGCTGTCAAATATGAACCTTTTCGGATGGATAAATGATTCTCTCCAAGGAAAGACCAAACCCACACAATGGGGGCCCACATAGTGACAACGTGGCAGCACATCATATGATTATTTAGTAAGTCGCAAAAGCCCACCGTTTCTCTCCTTCTTCTCCGGTTTTCCTATTTCCCATCGTCTTTCTCTCCGGTTTCGTCACGCTTCTCTTATGACCTCTTTACCTATCTTCTCCTTAGATTTCTTCTCTCCGTCGATCTCTCAACGTTCACGCTTGCATTCGTTTCCGTAATCTTCACCGCCAAGTCAAATCTCCGATGGTTTCTGCGATTCGACAAGTAATACAAATCATCTGCTTTCCTCTTCGTCACCAGATCTGAAAGCTCCCGAATCCAAATTCATTATTCGAAACCGCTTTAATCTCACCGTCTAGGGATTTCTCAATCTTTTTTAATTTGTTTTTTGAGATCAATATTCAACAATGGTGACGGCTAGATTGGGAATGCTCCATTATGTAATTGACCATGTATACGGAGCGTTTATGCACCGCACGAGGATAACGCCACCGTTCTTCTCGCGAGGATGGGGTGGTCCCAAGCTCGAGCTGCTCGAGCGGATGGCTAAACAGCTCTTCCCGATGTACGTCGAAGGTCAGAATTGGCCACCACCGTTGGTCCGTCCTGTGTGGAGGACCGTCTGGGAGACGAACACCGCTCGTCTCAGAGAAGGCGTTTTCCAGACTCCCTGCGACGACGAGCTAACCGCTGCTTTGCCTCCTGAGTCTCGCACCGCCAGGGTTGCTTGGCTCGTCCCCAAAAACGTTCCTCCCCAGAAGATGTCCTGTGTTGTTCATCTCGCAGGTAACACCATGTGTGGAATGGATTGTTTAGTTTGTTTATGTGATCTTGATTATGTAAATGTCACGTCTTGTTGATAAAATGTTGCATTGTTGTAGGCACGGGTGATCATACTTATGACCGGAGATTGCGTCTTGGTGGACCGTTGGTGAAGCAAAACATTGCAACGATGGTGCTGGAAAGGTAATCAAAGAGACTATCTTTCAACTCGTGATGAAAGCTTTAGAGCAAAAGCTTTTTGCTTTGGCTGCTTTTGAAGCTTTTGCCATGTCTTTTGATCAAACATAGATAATGCCACTGCAGCCCTTTTTATGGCCGAAGGCGTCCGTTTCTACAACGTGGAGCGAGGCTCCTCTGTGTCAGTGATCTACTTTTACTTGGGAGGGCAACGATTGAAGAGTCCCGCAGTCTTATCCACTGGCTAGACACCGAGGAAGGCTTTGGAAAGATGGGTGTTTGTGGGCTTAGCATGGGTAAGCTATGAACAACTTTTGAGCTATTGCATTGGGTTGACTTGGATGAACTATTGTTATACTCCTGATTTTACCAAGATTTTCATGAATTTTTTATTGTGTTATGGATGTTTTCTAGGAGTTTCATTATAAGCATTAGCATAGGTTCCATGCGCATCCTTAGATATAAGGTTCAAGTACAAGGATTAGACTGTTATTATTTATTTTATATTTTCGTGTGTGAGAGCCGTGGCTACAAACTGCATCCTTCAAGTGATCTATGTGATTGCACCTCCATGTATTGATTGACCTTTTCCTTGCTTTCGCTGAAATCTGAAAAGTCTTGTGAATATATCAAGGAGGAGTACATGCTTCGATGGTTGGATCGCTTCATCCAACACCAGTTGCAACACTTCCGTTCCTATCTCCGCACTCTGCAGTTGTTGCGTTCTGCGAAGGAATACTAAAGTATGGAACCGCTTGGGAGGCACTAAGGGAAGAACTCGCAGCGCAGAAGATCACAATGACTCTTGATGAAGTCAGAGAGCGGATGAGAACTGTTCTCTCCCTCACAGATGTCACTCGATTCCCTATCCCCAAAAACCCCGATGCTGTCATCTTTGTTGCTGCAACTGTAAGTTGAAAAATGAATCCAACAGATTTTATTGGAGACACATTGCTGCTGCTGATCTAATATGATTTGTATAGGATGATGGATACATACCCAAGCACTCTGTCTTGGAGCTTCAAAAGGCGTGGCCTGGTTCGGAAGTGAGATGGGTTACAGGTGGACACGTGTCCTCCTTTATTCTGCACAATGATGAGTTTCGCAGGGCAATAGTGGACGGTCTCGATAGAGTAGAGTGGAAGGAGTCATGGTGACTCAACATTCTACAACTCCGTTGTAACACAAAGGGAAGGAGTCTTTCATGTAAATGTCTTAATCTCCTCGTGTTGTATCATTATTTGTTCTTTTTAAATAATAACATTCTTTTCGCTCTCAAAAGTGCTGGGATCTCTAATATCCACTTGTTTGGCCGTTCTACTGTTTTTGACTTAGACGAAACCAGTAAGTAGCTCAGGAAAACTATAATACTGACGGAAAGTCGCCTGGATGCCATTTCAGGGTTAACCTGTGAGAGAGATAACAGATTTTGATGGGAGAGGAAGAATATATATGTAAGCTGTAACCATGGAGATGATGAAGACTCACGTTTGTTTTCTTGAATAATCACTAATTGGTTAATTGGCAGTTTACGGCTATAATCAAGTTCTTGTTCATATTAGAAGATTCCAGTTTGACGTTGAGGTCTTGAAAAATTGTTAAGGGAACCACGCGCTACACGCCAGGTTGTTCACATTATTTGGTAATATATGGGATAGAAAAAATTCTTCATATTTCGTAAGAAAATATATTAGGACAATCATAGATGGTCTGGATAGGTTAGAGTGAAAGGAGCCATGGTGACTTGACAAGAACACAACTTCTTTGTCGAAGGGGTCTTTATGTAAATGTCTTAATCTCCTCTTGTTTTTTGTTTTTTGTTTTCCTTTTCCGATTGAAGAAATCTCCTCTTGTTTTAACATTGGTTTATAGGATTTGGAAAGTGGTGGGCTCTACTAAAAACCATACGTTCGGCCATTGTATTATTGTGTGTTGTCTCGACTCGACACACGATAAAAATGTGTGTTTCACTCACGTTCCCTTATCATATGAAACCATCTCCATTACTAAATTTGGTATCTTAACACTAAAAACAATAAAAACAAGAAGAAAAATATACAAAAAATATGAAAGAGGAAAAAAAATTCTCAAATTAATTTACAAGTGGTCCAATTTTGATTTAAACATTAAAATTTAATATTATCTACATGAGAACTCATGTAAGAAAATATACCAATGTATATGCTCTTATAATATCATAGACATAGGTCTTTACACTTCTTTTTTTCATGTATATATGAAATGATTGCACTTGCAGCATGGCAATTCATATTATTGTACTTGCTATGCCACACCATTGGGTTCATGGAGGGGAATAACGTACGGTCATCAAATTATTAAATTGAGAATCAAAACAATCCGACCACATGCATAAGCATAACTTTCAAAATTTTAAAATAGTAGATGTATTTACCGCGCTCACGAAATACAAAATTTTGAAGAAAAGAATAATGTACTTTGGGAGTTGTGTAAAACCATATTTGTACAAATTCAGTAACACTACACTACACAGCTGTGTTCCATTGAAACCTCTGCTATATATCAGAAGTAGCTTCACTGCGTCAAAGTAACCACTCAAATCACAATGAAGCTCCTTCGTCTCTCTTTCTTCCTCGCCATACTCTTCATCTCTCTCCCATCTTCTTACAGCTGCACGACAAATGAAAAAACTGCCCTCCTTCAGATCAAGATGTCCCTCAACAACCCTCCACTCCTCTCCTCCTGGAATCCCCGAACCGACTGTTGTACCAGCTGGACCGGCGTCGAGTGCACTAACGGCCGCGTCACAGCCCTCGCTGTCTCCTCCGGCGAAGTCTCCGGCCAGATCCCAGACCAGGTCGGCGACCTCCTTGAACTCCGTACACTCGATTTCAGTTACTTGACTCATTTAACCGGAAACATCCCACGCACCATCACCAAACTCAAGAACCTCGACATCCTCCGGTTAAAGCAGACCAATCTCTCCGGTCCAATTCCTGACTACATCAGCGAGCTTAAGAACGTTACGTTCTTGGACCTCTCCTTTAACCAGTTCACCGGTCCAATTCCGAGTTCGCTTTCTCAGATGCCGAAGCTTGAAGCCATTCAAATCAACGATAACAAGCTAACCGGTTCTGTACCGAACTCTTTCGGTTCCTTTGTAGGCCACGTTCCTAATCTCTACTTGTTTAACAATAAGCTCTCAGGTAACTAACTTTTTTTTGTTCTTTATAATCTTTTTGTTTTTTTTAACTATCACTTTGGTCAAATATTTATTTACTAGCCTTTTAGCTTAATGGATAAAGATACACTATTTTGCGATTTAAAAAAAAAATATTTATTTTCAAAGATCTAGCACCAAATCTTGTTTTTTTTTCTTTTATGCTATATTAAATTCAGTTTAATACCTTTGTCTTGCAGGGAAGATACCGGAATCGTTGTCCAAATACGACTTCAACGGAGTGGATCTGTCGGGAAACGGTTTCACAGGAGATGGTTCGATGTTTTTCGGACGGAACAAAACAACAATACGAGTGGATTTGTCTAGAAACATGTTTCAGTTCGATCTCTCCAAGGTTAAGTTCGCTAGAAGCATAGTTTCGTTGGATCTGAGCCAAAACCGAATTTTCGGGAAGTTTCCTCGGGAGCTGAGTAAGCTACGTCTCGAGTTTTTCAACGTTAGTTACAATCGTCTCTGCGGAAAAATCCCACGTGGTGGTCTCCTTCAGACATTTGAACCATCTGCTTTCTCCCACAACCTCTGTCTTTGTGGGACCCCACTTAAGGCTTGTTAATTTGGTTTAATGGCGTGACGACGAATAATTCTGTCTTATCTGTATGATGATGAATTATCACCGCCTGTCAAATGAATTGTTCCTTTTAAGAAATTAATGTTAAGAAATTGGTAAGAATGTTGCTGAGATGTTCCAAGTGTGATCTCTAAAACACCTATGGGGTTCTTCTACAACACGCGTCTCGTATTCAATAATTAGGATTAGTATGTCATATTTTTATTTTTAGTCGAGTAACGCGTATCGATTGATATATTCGGTTGATCTTATTTGGGTCAGATAAATGGATGATGGACTCTTTTATGGTGTTTTCAATCGTTTGTCATATATATCCCAATCACTCGCGTTAATTACCGACAAAAGTCTATATATGATGAATTATCTTCTAACCTATCCATGAAGTTAAGATGTTAAAACTAGGCTAGTAAACTATTAATTTTAGAGCAACTTCATTAGTTGAGAAAAAAGTTTTTTAAAGATCATTTCATATGTTGGGTGAGTATAAGGAGTTCTAAAATTTTTTCAAAGATTGATACTCTCTCTTTCTTCATTTTTTTTTTTTTCAATTTTTTTGTTAATGAGATATTTATATAGCACCGATTGAGGGAGATACTCTTACCATATATGAATAAACTGTCAAAGTAGGTTAGTAAACTATTCATCTTAGTTTTGTATTAAACTATACTACCAAATAGCTAGTGTGTTAGATGGCAGAGATGGTGTAACTGTAAATATATTTTGGTGATGGTTTAATTTAAGACTTTGTTAATGGAGTAACAGTAACGAAGTGATAAGGATTTTTGTTAAATTTTTTAGCTTGCCTTTTTGTTTGTGCTTTTCAGGAAGAAGAATTTAAATCAAAGGTTAGTAATGGACTTTGTAATGAAGTCATATTGGGACTACATGGGCCGAAATTGTTCTTCTTAATGGGCCTTATAAGTTCTCGTTTTCCAAAACGAATCGTTTTGTCTTTAAAACGACTGTTCGGCGATTCCGACGCCATCCCATCCGAGTCCGGGAGAAATCGATCGTAGCTCTGTGCCCTTCGCTTTAAAAAGATCAACTTTTTCTCTCGAGAGGGAAAGAAAAGTTCGTTTCGTTTTTCTCAAATTCTTTCAATTTCTCGTTTCAATTCCGTTATTTTACCGTTTCACCCTACGCGCCTCGAACCCTAAAACCCATTAATTGCTTTTTGCTGGTCAAGCTTCGCGTCGAGTTTTCTAGGGTTTTCGTATCTGAATCTGTGGAGACCAAAAACCCTCTTTGTGGGTTTTCCTCCAAGCTTCTGAAATCAGAGGTATGTATAACGCTTTTGCCCTCTTTGAGTCCCGTTCGAGCAATTAGAGCCTTAGGCGTTCGATGATGAACCTTCTCCTAGCTTAGCTGCTCATTGAGATACCTGGCTGCTCAGGGTCCTGCATAATTGAATACCACTGCGGCTAGTTTTAGGCACGGAATTTTAAAAGAGGGTTTAAGGAATAGCTAACCGATGATAGGGTTTAGGGTTTCAAGAAAAAGTGTTCAGCTTTCGTGATTTGTTGAATTAGGGGCAATTGTGGTATGTTGTGTATACAGAGGCTGCATTCCTGCTGTTCTCGTACGGTAATAGGTGTTATAGCTTACGTTCTCTAGATCTTTCGAACCAAAAAGTTTCGAGTTTGCGTTTGTTAAGACGTGGTTTATTTGGAGGCTTGTATAAGGTGTTGAACTGGTAGTGTTGTATCTTAATCCTTGGGAAAAGAACACTAGACTTTTCTTTATATCCATGTAGTACTAAAAGCTGTAGGTATGCGTGTTGATCAGATTACTTCTTTGTCTCAGCATCTTTAGACTGCTGGTAGGATGTGTTTAGTTGGATTATGAGTCCGTTATCATACTCGTGAAAGAATTGTGATAGGATACCATTCTTTTAACCAACCCAAACACTGAGCAAGTATCTGTGTTTTATAGCTTTCCAGACTATTGATGCCTTGATGGTAACTGTTGTCCACATGACAGTAAAGCTCTAAAAGGACGGCTTTCATTTGGATGGGAAGTCTCTTTAGTTAAACTACATAGTGATATGGAGGCACAAATTCATCAGCTCGAGCAGGAAGCATATACCGCTGTTTTAAGGGCTTTTAAAGCCCAGTCTGATGCAATTTCTTGGGTACTCTCTTACACCTTTCTATTGATTAGGTTATTCTGCGTTCTGTCAGTCTAATGACTAAATTTACGGATTCTATTGGCTGTACCATTTCCCCAACTCAGGACAAAGAAAGCTTGATAACAGAATTGCGTAAAGAATTGAGAGTATCTGATGACGAACATCGAGAGCTTCTGAGCATGGTCAATAAGGATGATACTATCCAACGGATAAGGTCAGCTTGTTTATTTGCCGTAACAAATACAAAACAGTTACTTATCATGAATTTCCGTTTATTTTAATATGTTGTACAATGGAACTGTACCAGAGATTGGAGACAGGGAGGCGGAAGCCAAATTCCTTCTAGACATCCAACTAATCAGGGTTTTGATGTTGTTCCTAGTCCAACTTTCTCAGCTTCTCGGAAGAAACAGAAGACATTCCAATCTGTAAGTCTTCTGTTTTAGTCATAAGTGTGCTTTCTTCTGTCTATCTCCATTGTGTTGTTTTATGTTATTTCTTGATCAATTATCGGTGATATGCATGCAGTATCATCCATCAATTGCTGCGGCTGGAAATAGGTCATTCAACAATCGTGTGGTATCCGGTGGCATTTCAGCAAATGAATCTGCTGAAGCTCTTATCGGAAGAAAAGTGTGGACAAAATGGCCTGAAGACAACAATTTTTACGAAGCAATTATAACCCAGTACAACGCAGTTGAGGTACGATCTTTCGGTCATTTATTGTAGAACGCCAATTGGGTAGAGTGATGGTTTGTTGGGAAATCCAAATTTTCTAGAAGTCTTCATATGTATTGCATGTCTAACATTTGAACATTGGTTCAAGTGTTTTGCAATATGTTGACTTGTTGTATTTCTCACAGGGTCGGCATGCTTTGGTATATGATATAAACGCAGCAAATGAGACGTGGGAATGGGTTGATCTCAAGGAGGTAAGGTTTACATGAATATTTTTATTCGTAGTCTTTTTATGGTGGTTACATTTGTTGTTTCGGTAAGCGAGATGGTGGCTTTACATTATGATGATCTTTGATAAGAGCTGACATTATTTTTGTTGTAGATTCCACCGGAAGATATAAGGTGGGATGGAGAGGAGAGTGGGGTAGCTTTGAACATTGGACTTGGAAGTGGATCAATCCGTGGCAACCGAAGGAATCAAAGCCATATTGGTAGAGGGAGAGGACCACGAATTCATCAACCAAGAAGAGAACTTGTACCACCACCAACACAACAGAACGGTGGTGGTGGTGATCGGAGAACTTCCTCTGACGATATTGAATTGTTCAACACAGACTCTCTTGTGAAGGAGGTTAGATTAAAAAAAAAAATCTAATTTGTGTTACTCATTAAGCTCAACGGCCGTTTTAACATGAAAAAACTTTGTTTTAGGTGGAGAGAGTTTTCGATTCTACGCATCCTGATCCTCTTGAGCTTGATAAGGCCAAGAAAATGCTCAAGGTCTGAGATTAATACCCTATTGGCTACTGAGAGTGGTTTAGTGATTCTGAGGAAAATAACACAAGTTTGTGATGCAGGAACATGAACAGGCACTTATTGCTGCCATTGCAAGGCTTGCTGATACCTCTGATGGTGAAATCGGTAATAATAACAAAAGCAAGGCTTCGTTTTGTTTGCAATCTCAAAAAAATCTTTTATTTACCATTCAATCCTGTACACTAATGAATACAAAAGGATAATTACGAACGTTATGGCGCACTATCAGCTTGTAGCTACACTAGAATAGTCTCTAAACAAATGAATACATGGGTCTTGTTCTGGAACTTGGGATTGTTTGCTTCTTTGGATTTGATTTATTCTGGTTTACTCCTTGTGTAACTCACCAGATGGAGATCCACCGTACTCGCATGACCATCCGATGCCACAGGGATGATGGAGAAGCTGTCTGTAACAACTCATGGTGTTTGGCCATCATCAAGCCAAGGACTCTGGAATTTTAGAAAGGAACAAGATTGTGCTCATAAGACAAAGAAACTGCTTGAGAGGTCGTCTGCCTGCGCAGAAGATGGGAAATTAATTAGTCTTCTTTTTTTAAGTTGTGGTCACCAAAATGTATGAAAGAATTGTTAGGAGATTGAGACGTAGGATTTATGCTTGTAAGCACATTATTTGGTTTAGAGAATGTGACCTGTGACTATGATTGACCCATGTAAATGCTCCTGAGTCGACCCACCACCTCCAACTCCAAGGGATATATGATTAGACCTGCCATCAACATGCATTGCATACAGTTTATGTGACCTTGAACCAAACATGCATTACACAGATAACAAAATCAAAACAATAGTCCTCAATGATTGGTCAGGAGACGCACCTGCTCGAAAGAGCTTAACTTTCAGGTATATATCTATGCATTTCGGACAGCCTTAGGAGCTAAACATTTGTAACAAAACAAAGGAAAGCATTTGAAAACACATACCCATTTGTTTTTTTTTTTGCCTTCACATTCGATCTGACACAATCAGTGTTGATGATTCCGTCCATGGTGCTTACTGAATCGAAACCATCTCGAACATGAGATTCTGCACGAGTTTGCTTGTAACCCCGAGGAGATTTAAAGGTTCCGGACTAGTTGACATGATACCACACAAGAGCCAAACAAGAGAAACAACAAAGTGGATACCAATCTCAAGCCTACAGAGAGCATGAAAGACGTGAAAAACTCGAAAAACGAAACAGCGATGGAAACATAGCTCATGAAGGTGATTTAGATTAACCCCTCAAAAAAATTGCATTATACCTGGAGATGGAGAAACGCCTTGAGAGGAGATCGGGTTTTCAGTAGATTTCATCATCATAAAACTGAGAAATCGCAAGATCGGGAGACGGAGAAGGATTCATCGGAGTGGACAAGGCGGAAAAAGGGAAGAAGAAGGAGAGGATGGCATGTCAATAATAGAACCAAACCAAAGCCCACCTATGTTGAGATTGCTTGACCCCTTGTTTACCTTCTTTCTCCTCTCTTTTTTTTTTTCCTTTTCCTTTTTTAATTGCTGAGAATAATGGCAATTTTCTAAAGATTTTAATCAATAAGATAAGTCATAATAATAATTAAATCATATGATAAAGAGAGTAAATAAAAATATGAAATCCCTTCACATATATTACATTTGGCCTAATCCCACGGAAGTAACCTCCTTTGAATATTCTTCTTCCTCTCTGAAAAAAAAAACAACAACAATGCAATCTGATTTCAAGAACATAAATGTTGTCCTTAAAAGCGAGTGCTGTTGCGTTGCGGGAATGTTTAGCGTTAAAAAGGAGATCACTCAGCTGAGGCAACACATGGTAAGGCTTCCTTCGATTGACCCCAACGTTCCAACACTCTTCGTTTCTGGGTCTCCTAATCAACACTGGAGCTGGTGATGCAAAGTCTGTGGCTTTCAGTAACAATTCTAACATTCTTACTATATCATCTATACATTAAAGAACAGATTAAAAGAAAACAAAAGCCGAACCAAACCAAAAACCAAAGTTTTACGCTAGCCATATGGGGAATTATTGATTTTCTGAATTCAGTTATTCCATCAGTAGTTCGACACTTGTCGGATGAACATGTATGTTTGTTGCCTTTGAACTTAACATGTGATGTCGACAAAAAGGTAATACATGTGTGTTGTGGACCTCCTCGGTATGGAAAAGGTTTAGAAGCCCAATTTACTAAGCCGGTACAAGGTCTATTTTGCTTACATCATTAAGAGGTCAAATAAGGAAATAACGACGTCATTATACATTTTAACCGTATCAGGAATCATAACAGCCTCACCTTACAAATCCGGTTTATTTTTATCCTTTTTCAGGGATATTCCGGTTTACCTTTTTGTTTCTTCAATGCGCCCTCCGGTTTAAATTTTCGAATAAAAAAATCGGAAAGAGCTGGGAAAAAAAAAAAAAAAAAAGGAAAATCTCATCTCTCCCTCGACGACAACCACCTTAGGGTTAGGTTTATTTATCTTATTCTCTCTACTCTTTTTTTTTTTCCCTAATTCCGATTCCGATTTCGATTTCGATTTGTCTTCTGCGATTCGCCTCTTCATTCGCTCTCTAGACTCGAGGGTTTCTATTTCGGATTTCGAATCGGATCTGCTCTTTGCCATGGATACTCGTAAGAGAGGACGGCCTGAAGCTGGCTCATACAACTCCAATGGCGGCGGATTTAAGAAGTCTAAGCAAGGTTAGCTCTTTCACACTTCCTCGTGTTGCTTCTTTTACTAACTTTCCGCTGTTTGAGAGACTATTTTAGCTGTTACAATTCTGTTGAGCTTCACTGGTTCTGATTAAAGTTGAAATTTGAGATCTTTACTGCTGAATGAATATATTTTTGTTTTCTGTGTCAATTGGATTTGGCTAGAGCTGATTTCTGCAATTTGAGCTTCGTAGTAGTTCTACTCAGCTGAAGTAGTAGTTCATTTATTTTTGCTAAGTCATGAGATTTACTAGGATTCAAGTTTAGGTCTTCCTTTCTCACTGCTATGTTTTGGTTATGTCTTCTTCTTTCGTGCTCACTTATCTGGCTAATTAGCGAGATTACAGCAAAAACAGCTGCCATCTTGATCTGATTTAAATCTAAATTCCATTAATTGTTCAGTTTAATGATGGATGAGCTTTTGTTAAGTGATGCTAAAGTTAATTTTCAGGGCTCTTGGTCTCGAGCATATATTTTTTTCACTGTCTCTTGAGTTTCAGTACTGCTTTAGTTTAATCCCTCTTGTACTAGCTAGTAACCTCTTATCACCATGCCCAAATCCCCAGTTTGCTTGATTGAATGAGCCTTTCCCTGTGTCAATTATCTATGTGTCTAGTTGTTGGCCTGAAAATTACCAGAATATCATGCAGCTTTGATTTTTAAGTCTCAAGTTTCATATAGATGAATGATATGTATGATTCTAAAGCAATATTATTGAACTTCAGAAAAGTCTTAACTAAAGAAAAACACTTAAATGTTTGGAACAGAGATGGAATCATATTCAACTGGTTTAGGAAGCAAATCGAAGCCATGCACAAAATTTTTCAGGTTATAATCCTTTTTCTTAACTGGATTAATATTCAAATCGTTATTTATCTGCAAGTCTGACCTTCAAATTATCAAGTAAAACTGTATGCTAATGAAGGGGTCAGTTGTATTACAGGTATATATCATCATTCATGCTAAACAAGTTTTAATAAAACATATATGATTCTCGCTGGGAACGGAAAAACGTATCTGGATTATAATTTTAGAAACATTTAGCTCAACTGGTATCTCTTAGAAAATCAGCCCAAACTTGTCTTTTGTTTGAGCTGTGACAGTTGTTGAGAAAGGTGTTGTAATTTTCTGTTTTGTGGTAAGATATTAGTGATTTTGTGTTTGTATCATGATCATTTATTGTCAAGTGAGGTTCCTGCATTACTGGTGAACATGCCCGTCATATCTATCTCGTCAGAATTGTATTTTCCCTGAACTAAACGTTACAGCCTTGTGTATAGCAATTAACTTGTTGTTATGTGCCAATTCTTCTGTGTTTCAACTGTCTGTTCTCGTGTCATCTTAATGCCATTGGCTTTAACTCTCTGACGGAGTAATTATGCTTATATTGCAGCACTTCTGGCTGTCCTTTTGGTGAGAACTGCCATTTCCTGCACTATGTCCCCGGAGGATACAATGCTGTAGCACAGATGACAAATATGGGACCACCCATGCCTCAGGTTTCCAGAAACATGCAAGGATCTGGTGGTGGTGGGGGCCGATTTTCAGGGAGAGGAGAGTCTGGGCCTGGCCATGTCTCTAGCTTTGGTGCCTCAGCCACAGCCAAAATCAGTGTGGATGCTTCGTTGGCCGGCGCAATCATTGGAAAAGGCGGTGTCAGTTCGAAACAGATATGTCGTCAAACAGGGGCAAAGTTATCGATCCAAGATCACGAGAGAGATCCTAACCTGAAGAACATTGAGCTGGAAGGAACATTTGAGCAGATAAACGAAGCGAGCGCAATGGTTAGAGAGCTGATTGGGAGGCTTAATTCGGCATCGAGGAAACCACCTGGTGGTGGTGGTGGTCTCGGCGGTGGCCTTGGTTCTGAAGGGAAGCCGCATCCAGGGAGTAACTTCAAGACGAAGATCTGTGAGAGATTCTCTAAAGGAAGCTGTACATTTGGTGATAGATGTCACTTTGCACACGGCGAAGCAGAGCTACGCAGGTCAGGAATTGCCTAGTTGCTGGTGGAGTTAGAGAATTTGCTGGCAAAACAAGTCTCTTCTTTTCTGGTGGTGATCCCTAATATCATCTGCACCTACTCTTTTTTTTTTATTCGTCTTTGTTCATGAGAATACAATGTTAGTTTTCATTGTCATTGTAAGTTTTCGCTATTTGGTGGTCTTTAGAATTTAGCTGGTTAAATCGAGTTTCAATTCAGGTGGGAGGCTTGATGAATGAATGATTGGTAAACTTTTAGAAACAGTGGTTAGGATTTGTATGCTGCTTTTATTTTATATTCATGTTTTCTCTGCTATGTCGTCTGTGAGTTAGATTCAGATATCATCTTTTCATATGATTTTCTGCAGATGTTGAGTGTTGATTGATGTTTTAAAAAAAAAAAAGAAGCTACAGTACAATTAGGTTCTTGTAAGCATGCTATTTCAAAAATGAAGAGTTAAAACTAAATTTGTTGATACTAAAATTCATATTCTTAAACATAATGTTTGATTACTATAACTAAATCATTTTATGTTGTAAGATCCTCGTCAGTGATACTAACAGCTAAATAAATGAAATACAATCATGGTGGGTGATGATCTTAAAAAATGTCGACAAGAAGGTGTACGCTTAGAAATAAAACTCTAATAAATTACATAATTCATTGCTAGTGGCCGCCTACTTAAATTTAGTCTGCCACCTAATTTAATTATTATAATATCAAATATGGTTATTAATAAATAAAAGAAAATCAACACGAATCTCCCAAGTACATCACACACACACTCGGGGCTATTCACGTGACCACCACCACAAAATATGTCTATAAGATATTTAAAGTGTTTCACATGGGAGAAGAAGCCAAACACGATCCTCCAATTTCCACTTTTAGCCCTTTTTATTTCTTCGCCACCACTACTACTTGTAAGTCGCAGTCCAAGGACGTTTTCTCATATTAAATTTAAGACATCATCAAGTACTATCACCTTTAACGCTAATTACGTAACTGAATAATTCTATAACGACAATGATTACGTAACCGAATAATTCTATAACGAAATCCAAATCAATCTTTGTGAAAATTTGGGAAACCCATACGATTTCGTTTTTACCACTTTAAATATGTCATGCATATATTCCCACTATCTATTTAAGCACCAGTTCTTATAACGTTATTGAACAGAAAACAACAAACAAAGAATAATTGCATCAAATGACATGAGTTCCAAAGTGATTAAGTAAATAACATGATACAAAATTTGTTCATACGTAACGAAGAGGCCGTCGGCAGAGAATAGTAACAGAAAATTCAAAAAGAAAAAAAGAAAGACAATAATATATGAATGTTTCGTGTCAGCTTTGAGTTTTTTTTTTTTAAATTTAATAAGGTAGGTGTTGCGAACATAAATGGCTGAAGCTCGTTAAAACCTATGTACACCGAAGTGATATCACAATTGACTAATCAGTCAACCAATAATTTATATTTTGAAAGAAAAAGAGACGTGATAAAAATTCTAAAAGTAAATGTACACTCCATCTTTCACTTTTCCGTAAAAACTTTAATTATTTGCCGTAAATAAGAGATATTTTGAAAAGAAAAGTAATAAGGAAAAGAAAAAGGAAAAATATGAGGAGAGCAAAGAAAAGAGGGGCCCAGTTGAATAATAAATAAATAAAAAGGAGAGATGTCACTCAATCCTCTCTCATAACCCACGGGCCGTCAATTTATACGGCCTGCCTTTTGCCATTCGCATCTGACCAGAACCAGAGAGATTCATACAAGACAGACAGAGAGAGAGAGAGAGAGAGAGACAGAGAGACAAGGGAGAGAGAGTTTGTGCGGAGGAGCTTCTTCGTAGGGTTCATCGTTATTAACGTATAATATCCCCTACGTCAGCTCAAGGTCCCTTCTTCTTCTTCTTCTTCTCATTTTATGGTCTTTTTTTTTCTCAATCTTTTGAAACTTTCTGGTCTGTGATTTTTTCTTATCCCTCTCTAATCTCTCATTTCGCATTTCATTATAGATCTGCCAATATTAATTGTGTTCTACTATAGATCTGGTCTCGATTCTCTGTTTCCATTTGAGAAATCTGATTATGTTTTTACCATTAACATGATTAGTCTCTATCGTCGAGAATATGAAATGTTGCATCCTTCTTTCTTCCTTTTGTTCAAAAATGAACTGTTTTGACTCTCTTATTATTATTTTTATATATATTTTATCGGTTGGTGGAGTTTAAAATCACCAGAAAATTGCATATCAGTCTCACGTCCTGGGTTTTGAAATATCCTATCTGTTTACTCGAGTTATATAATATTTTTTTTTTGTCTTTAGATCTGGATTTGAGTATTTATATTTGTATTATTCTCAACTCTCCCTTATTTATCTGGGTAAATTTTGCTCCTGTTTGTTGAGATTTGACCGATTCCTATTGGCTCTTTGTATTGTAATTACGTAATAAATGGAATTAAGAATTTCATTGGCTTCTGCTAAAATACATATATACTTAATTATCGGATTTAGGATTAGGTTATTCAGATTTTCATAGATTTAGATGCTAAAAGCGTTGCATGAAGAAAATATCTCTAGATTCCTGACAGTAAAAAAAAATTACTTTTTTTTTGTTACTGTTGAACGATATACATTAATACGATAATTTCGGTGGCTCTCAAATTCGTTTTTCAATTGGCTTATTTTTGACAACTTGCTTATTCGATGAGTAAAGTAATTTGATATCTATAAGAAAGAGATGTGAGCTGTTCTTATCAAATCTTATTAGTTAGTCGTATTCTCAACGCAATCGTTTTTTTCTTCTTTTAATGTTTCTTTCTTTGTTTTGCCACTAAACGCCGCTTCTCATACTATCCCTTTGTGGTAAAACATTCACTTTGGATCTTTTGGTAAACTACTTGTCGTTCTTGTGCTTGCATAGATTGGTTAAAAATTTGTCTTTTAGCATTGACCTTCTCCATAATATATTGAGTTTCAGCTTCTTGACACTTGCGACTATTTTGCTTTTCTGCAGAAACATGGGTGCAGGTGGAAGAATGCAAGTTTCTCCTTCTTCGAAGAAGTCTGAAAGCGATGCCCTGAAGCGTGTGCCGTGCGAGACACCACCTTTCACGCTGGGAGAACTGAAGAAAGCGATCCCACCGCACTGTTTCAAACGCTCCATCCCTCGCTCTTTCTCCTACCTTATCTGGGACATCGTTATAGCCTCCTGCTTCTACTTCGTCGCCACCAACTACTTCTCTCTCCTCCCTCAGCCTCTCTCTTATCTGGCCTGGCCTCTCTATTGGGTCTGTCAAGGCTGTGTCCTAACCGGAGTCTGGGTCATAGCCCACGAGTGCGGCCACCACGCTTTCAGCGACTACCAATGGCTAGACGACACTGTAGGTCTTATCTTCCACTCCTTCCTCCTCGTCCCTTACTTCTCCTGGAAATACAGTCACCGCCGTCATCATTCCAACACTGGGTCGCTGGAAAGAGACGAAGTGTTTGTCCCCAAGAAGAAGTCCGACATCAAGTGGTACGGCAAATACCTCAACAACCCTCTTGGACGCACCGTCATGTTAACTATCCAGTTCACCCTTGGCTGGCCCTTGTACTTGGCCTTCAACGTCTCAGGCAGACCTTACGACGGCTTCGCTTGCCACTTCCACCCTAACGCTCCCATCTACAACGACCGTGAACGCCTCCAGATTTACATCTCTGATGCTGGCATTCTCGCCGTCTGTTACGGTCTCTACCGTTACGCTGCTGCACAGGGAATAGCCTCCATGATCTGCGTCTACGGAGTTCCGCTTCTGATTGTCAACGGCTTCCTCGTCTTGATCACCTACTTGCAGCACACCCACCCCTCCTTGCCTCACTACGATTCATCTGAGTGGGATTGGTTGAAGGGAGCTTTGGCTACCGTCGACAGAGACTACGGAATCTTGAACAAAGTCTTCCACAACATCACGGACACGCACGTAGCTCACCATCTGTTCTCGACAATGCCGCATTATCACGCAATGGAAGCTACAAAGGCGATAAAGCCGATACTCGGAGAGTATTACCAGTTCGATGGAACACCAGTCTTTAAGGCCATGTGGAGGGAGGCCAAGGAGTGTATCTATGTAGAACCGGATAGGCAAGGTGAGAAGAAAGGTGTGTTTTGGTACAACAATAAGTTATGAGGATGATGGTGAAAGAACAAAGAAGAAATTGTCGACCTTTCTCTTGTCTGGTCGTCTTTGTTTAAGAAGCTATGTTTTTGTTTCAATAATCTTAATTGCCCATTTGCTGTGTTCTGACATTTTGGCTTACATTATGTGACGTGGGAAGTTAGTGTCCAAATGTTTTTGTGTCTGTATTGTTCTTCTCATCGCTGTTTTGTTTGGGATCGTAGAAATGTGACTTTCGGACAATTAAACTCGTGTACTCAACACTATCTCCATGTGGCATCATTAAAATTTTATAGCGACTCTTGACATCAATCAACTTGTCGGTTAAGACTTACCAACTGTATAACAAGGTTTGTGTACAAGTTTTTGCCTCTTTTTGTTAAGGTTCTGGATCATAGATCTGCCTGAAGTGAGCACAATGTAGGATTTTTTTTAATTGACATTGTATTCCATAGTGAAGTGAAGCGCGACTTATGTTGACCATGTCGATATTGGTTTCACTTAACCATGAATCTAAACTTCTCTACAATTAATTTAAGTTTGAGTTATTGTGTTGTTTGGTTGGCAGATCACCTTTACTACTCACACCAACTCATGTGGTTCGGATTTGATTCCTCTTTTGAAAAGATGTCTGTTTCTCTTTTAATTTGAGGAAACCTTTTAACAAAAGCCAAATCCATTATTACCTTACACAAAAGACAAATCTCTAGTTTCTTCATCTTTCTTTGTTTTCAGATTTGAGAGGGAACATAACAAAAATGAAGAAAAAGAAACAAAAAAATAGCAAATCTCTTTTACCCATTAATAGCAGAATTACCAAAAGAGAGTGACAACAAGAAACAAATGTAATGAGGAAAAATCAAAGGAAAAGAATATTCTGTAATCAACTCGTTGAACATAAAGGCTTTTTTTTTTTTTTTTTTTTTCCAATACGAAACAATCTTTCATCCAATGGCCACGCCTTCGATATTGAACGTAATCTAGAAGCATTTCCTGTGGACTATCGATGGCCCTGCCTCATCATACTCAGCCTTTGCTATCCACATCTGCAAGACCAACATTATGCATTCATAGTCAGCTTAAAAATGGGTAACAAGCAAAGAAGGATGACAACATAATCAGGTTTAACGAAATTACCTGTTGGAAGGTACTGAGTGATGCTAGAATGGATCCTCCAATCCAGACACTGTACTTCCTCTCTGGTGGAGCAACCACCTTAATCTTCATGCTGCTTGGAGCAAGAGCAGTGATCTCTTTGCTCATCCTGTCAGCAATTCCAGGGAACATTGTGGTTCCACCACTGAGCACAATGTTTCCATACAGATCCTTCCTGATATCGACATCACACTTCATGATGGAATTGTAAGTCGTCTCGTGGATACCAGCAGCTTCCATTCCGACCAAAGACGGTTGGAAGAGAACCTCAGGGCACCTGAATCTCTCCCCTCCAATGGTGATCACCTGTCCATCAGGCAACTCGTAACTCTTGTCAACGGACGAGCTCGTGTTTGCCGTCTCCATCTCTTGCTCGTAGTCAAGAGCTATGTAAGCGAGCTTCTCTTTCACGTCCCTCACGATTTCACGCTCTGCTGTGGTGGTGAATGAGTAACCACGCTCGGTCAAGATCTTCATGAGGTAATCAGTGAGGTCGCGACCTGCAAGGTCCAGACGCAGAATGGCGTGTGGAAGAGCATACCCTTCGTAAATTGGAACAGTGTGACTCACACCATCTCCAGAGTCCAACACAATACCTGAAAAAAACAAAACACAATGGACAATGATTCCACATCAATAAAACGTTTGGTTCCCTCGCAAGCTAAAGCTAAAGCCAAGATGAACATCCATAAACAATGGTGTTGAAGATGTTATTACCAGTAGTACGACCACTGGCGTAGAGGGACAGAACAGCTTGGATAGCGACATACATAGCAGGTGTGTTGAACGTTTCAAACATAATCTGAGTCATTTTCTCACGATTGGCCTTGGGGTTAAGAGGAGCCTCTGTAAGAAGAACAGGGTGCTCTTCGGGGGCAACACGGAGCTCGTTGTAGAAAGTGTGATGCCAAATCTTCTCCATGTCATCCCAGTTGCTCACGATACCATGCTCAATCGGATATTTCAACGTCAAAATACCTCTCTTTGACTGAGCCTCGTCACCAACGTAAGCATCTTTTTGTCCCATACCAACCATCACACCCGTGTGCCGTGGTCTACCAACAATGCTTGGGAAAACAGCTCGTGGCGCATCGTCTCCAGCAAATCCAGCCTTTTGTGAAAGAAGCAAATGAGTTATAAAGTTGTCACATTTATGATCCAAATAAGGTAAATCAAAATGTAGATAACGTTCGTACCTTAACCATTCCTGTTCCATTGTCGCAAACAAGGGGCTGAATGTCCTCGCCGTCTGCCATTTTCTATTCCTGTGAAAGTGATTCTGAAACTATATGATTACAAACATAAATCAAATAGCATTCTCGAAAAAAAATCGAATGAACATGAAACAACGAAATCTAAGGATCTAAATCGAAAGAGCTTCATCAAACGCCATGAAACATATATTAAACGGAATGGGTTATATTCAAATCATTGGCATTGTCATAAAAACTGAAAAAAAATCGAGGAAATTCTGGGAATTTGTGATACCTGATAGTTTGAGAGGAAATGAAACGAGCGAAAGAAGGAAATGAAAAAAAAAGAATAGCAAAGAGAAGAGCGATGGAAGGAGAGAATATAAAGCCTCTCTGAGAAAAGAAGTTTAAAAAGGAACAAAGGCAACACATTATGTCGGAGATGATCTCAGCCGTCCAATTCCGAAGATCTGAACTAAGGAGGACCCCACGACGAGTCATGTTGATGGTGGATACAGCTGTCTAGGTCTCTCAAAAGAGTAACGACATTCAAATTAATTTTTGTTTTTTCGAAATTTTTGGTAACGTAACTGAAAATCTCTACTCTGTAAAGTATGTTAATGGGCTGGAAAAAGTTCCTTAAGGGACAAATCCAACCAAAAATTAATTATATATTAATGGGCTGGAAAATGCTTTCCACATTTCAATGCGATTTGTTGTTAACCGACTCTGTTATATAAAATTGTTTATCGAAGTTCACTATTGTATCAAAGGCTTTATTATATGGGCTTCTAAGTTCAAAAGTAGCCCATTAAATGGGCCTATGGCAAACGCAGGATTTTGTATGGGCTTCAAGTAGTGGCCCATTAACGTTCTCGTAGACGCATGTTTTTTTTATTTTTTAATTAGAGTAAGGCCTTATTATATGGGCTTCTAAGTTTCAAAAGTAGGCCATTAACGATGGGTTTATGGCAAACGCAGGATTTTGTATGGGCTTCGAGTAGTGGCCCATGAACGTTCTCGTAGACGCATGTTTTTTTTAATTAGAGTAAGGCCTTATTATATGGGCTTCTAAGTTTCAAAAGTAGCCCATTAAATATGGGCTTATGGCAAACGCAGGATTTTGTATGGGCTTCGAGTAGTGGCCCATGAACGTTCTCGTAGACGCATGTTTTTTTTTTTAATTATAGTAAGGCCTTATTATATGGCTTCTAAGTTTCAAAAGTAGCCCATTAACGATGGGCTTATGGCAAACGCAGGATTTTGTATGGGCTTCGAGTAGTGGCCCATGAACGTTCTCGTAGACGCATGTTTTTTTATTTTTTAATTAGAGTAAGGCCTTATTATATGGGCTTCTAAGTTTCAAAAGTAGCCCATTAACGATGGGCTTATGGCAAACGCAGGATTTTGTATGGGCTTCGAGTAGTGGCCCATGAACGTTCTCGTAGACGTATGTTTTTTTTTAATTAGAGTAAGGCCTTATTATATGGGCTTCTAAGTTTCAAAAGTAGCCCATTAAAGATGGGCCTATGGCAAACGCAGGATTTTGTATGGGCTTCGAGTAGTGGCCCATGAACGTTCTCGTAGACGCATGTTTTTTTTTTTTAAATTATAGTAAGGCCTTATTATATGGGCTTCTAAGTTTCAAAAGTAGCCCATTAACGATGGGCTTATGGCAAACGCAGGATTTTGTATGGGCTTCGAGTAGTGGCCCATGAACGTTCTCGTAGACGCATGTTTTTTTTTAATTAGAGTAAGGCCTTATTATATGGGCTTCTAAGTTTGAAAAGTAGCCCATTAAATATGGGCTTATGGCAAACGCAGGATTTTGTATGGGCTTCGAGTAGTGGCCCATGAACGTTCTCGTAGACGCATGTTTTTTTTTTTTTAATTATAGTAAGGCCTTATTATATGGGCTTCTAAGTTTCAAAAGTAGCCCATTAACGATGGGCTTATGGCAAACGCAGGATTTTGTATGGGCTTCGAGTAGTGGCCCATGAACGTTCTCGTAGACGTATGTTTTTTTTTAATTAGAGTAAGGCCTTATTATATGGGCTTCTAAGTTTCAAAAGTAGCCCATTAAAGATGGGCCTATGGCAAACGCAGGATTTTGTATGGGCTTCGAGTAGTGGCCCATGAACGTTCTCGTAGACGCATGTTTTTTTTTTTTAATTATAGTAAGGCCTTATTATATGGGCTTCTAAGTTTCAAAAGTAGCCCATTAACGATGGGCTTATGGCAAACGCAGGATTTTGTATGGGCTTCGAGTAGTGGCCCATGAACGTTCTCGTAGACGCATGTTTTTTTTTAATTAGAGTAAGGCCTTATTATATGGGCTTCTAAGTTTGAAAAGTAGCCCATTAAATATGGGCTTATGGCAAACGCAGGATTTTGTATGGGCTTCGAGTAGTGGCCCATGAACGTTCTCGTAGACGCATGTTTTTTTTTTTTTAATTATAGTAAGGCCTTATTATATGGGCTTCTAAGTTTCAAAAGTAGCCCATTAACGATGGGCTTATGGCAAACGCAGGATTTTGTATGGGCTTCGAGTAGTGGCCCATGAACGTTCTCGTAGACGTATGTTTTTTTTTAATTAGAGTAAGGCCTTATTATATGGGCTTCTAAGTTTCAAAAGTAGCCCATTAAAGATGGGCTATGGCAAACGCAGGATTTTGTATGGGCTTCGAGTAGTGGCCCATGAACGTTCTCGTAGACGCATGTTTTTTTTTTTAATTATAGTAAGGCCTTATTATATGGGCTTCTAAGTTTCAAAAGTAGCCCATTTAATGGGCCTATGGCAAACGCAGGATTTTGTATGGGCTTCGAGTAGAGGCCCATGAACGTTCTCGTAGACGCATGTTTTTTTTTTTTTTTTTTTTTTTAATTAGAGTTGTTGAGTTTGTTTTGTTTTTGCTGAAAGTTGGAAATTTAAGTGGAAAGTTACACATTGACGAGCAAAAAAAAAGAAGAAAAAAATGGAGAGATCCATTTCCTTGGATCATCGAGGCGATAACGAACTCCCGAATGATCGGAGCAGCGACGTCGGATATACCGCCAATGACCGGAGGCTTGCTTACTCCCGCTCGTTTCAGCAGTCTCACGGCCCACGAACGCCGGCGGTCACGGAGGCGGCTAAGCCTTTTCTCGATAGGACGGTCTCAGCCATCGATATGCCGCCGGAGATATTCTCCGTGGACGGGAATGATGTGTTTTTCGGGGAAGGGAAAGCAGCAGCAGCTGGAAAAGTGTCTGTTTTGCATATGGTTTGGGCGATTTTTGGGGTGCTTAGAAGTGGAAATCGGCAGATGAAGAGGCTGTTTCTATTGATTTCGCTTAATGTGGCGTACTCTACTACAGAGCTCTCAATCGGGCTATTGACTGGGCGTGTAGGTACGATTGGTTTCAGCTTTTAGGATATTGAATCTATGAAACTGTGTTGTTACTTGGTTTTAGTTCGACTTTGAATTTGCTGAAGAACTAAGACTCCAGGTCGTTGAGAGCTTCATATCTATACTTCGGGTAGTGACTAAAGATATAGATGAAACAAATCAGCTAAAGCATCATTTTTTTTTTTTCGTTTCTGCTGTCGCAGTTTGTTAAAAATGATTTTTTTTTATTTTTTTAATCTATGCTGCAATAATTGGTAGTTTGGTACATGTCAAAATTGGTTTGAGATTTTGTTTAAATCCTCAAGTCCGTGGTTATTTGCTAACTGTGTTACTCTTTTTTGGCTGTTTTATGTGACTCTTACAGGTTTGGTTTCCGATGCATTCCATCTGACATTTGGATGTGGTCTCTTGACGTTTTCTTTATTTGCAATGGCAACTTCAAGGAAGAAGCCTGATCATGCATACTCATACGGGTAAGATAAAGTGTACAATTTGATCCGCTTAGCTGGTGATTGTGTCTACTGGAGATATAGGTCCGGATGCATGCTTTGTGGTAGTTAAGGGTTGATTGCTCAATTTGTCAATTTGTCAAATTGTATATTCTTTTCTTTCTCTGGTTCCAGTTATAGATGTGGTTACTTAGGTTCTGTTTGTGAGAAAGTACATCCGTTGTTGTTTTAGTAGGATTCAATTTTGTGTGATTGCTGAAAATGAAACCTCGTCCGTGTTATTTCTTTTGCTGCTGATACCTTAATCGCACAATGCTGTAACTTAGAAATCCTCGTCTTCTTTTTTCCAGGTACAAAAGACTTGAAGTATTGTCGGCTTTCACTAATGCTGTAAGCATGTTCTTAAAGTGTTTGAATTTCTTTTTATTTTGAGGGTATAAAGGCTTATGTGCAATGCCTTTAGTGTTGAGAGCTTAACTTAGTGTTAGCATTCTTTCCTTTACTGTTGTTGATAGAATAAAGTATTTTTACAGCTCGTTATTAAAAACAGTGTGGACTTAGCTTTTCATTTCGCCTTCGTCGTCTCATTCTCTATAGTTTATCTTTTGGGTTAACACATTGATATGTTCAATATTTGGCATATGTGTAGACAGCTGTTCCTGATGTTCATGTCATTCTCCTTAGCTGTGGAAGCTCTTCATGCATTTATACAAGATGAATCAGAGCACAAGTAAGTTGCTTTTCACAAATGACATGCCGTGGAGCTTGTATATATTTCGCTGGCACTTACTAAGTTTACAGTAATTGTTCACTCCTGCTTCTTTCCATTAGCGTGATGTGTTGAAATCTCCTTTATGTAGGCATTATCTGATTGTATCAGCGGTAGCAAATCTGCTGGTGAACCTACTAGGTGTTTGGTTCTTCCGGAATTATGCTCGTGTCAATATTGGTACGTATACTCTGTTTTATATTCCTGCATAAGTTCTTGTTAGACTTACATGAATCGATGCCGCTGCTCCTTTATATGATATAGCCTTGTTTGGTGGCTTTGGTATATCTCATTTGTAAAAGTTGGTCGGTTTTTGTTGAGATAGAATCAGTACGGGGATTAGTTGAAATAGAGAGACAGCATGATAGCAACTGATCTGACCAAGACTATTCGCTTTGCTTCTTGAAATGATCTGCCCAGTCTGTACATATTCAAAAACCGCATTTTTCTTGAATTTCTTTCTTACATTTATCATATGCTGCAGTGTACAGAAAAGCAGAAGATATGAACTACCACTCCGTTTGCTTGCATGTCATAGCAGATTCCATCCGCAGGTGTTATATCTCTCTGTCTTTCTTTATCTCAAGTAGAGCCGCAGAAAGCTAGATAAAACAAAAGTGCTTCTTTTTGCATGGAACTTATATACAGCCAACATGAAATTTTCTTTGCTACTGTTTTTTCAGTGCAGGTTTAATACTGGCATCCTGGCTCCTCTCTCTCGGGTAATGTTCGATTCCTTTAAAAGAGAGAAATGAATAAAAAGTCTCATGTTGCTTGTCCTCTAACATTTTCCATTTTGCTCGTGTCTTGAATTTTTCAGGGTTGAAAATGCAGAAGTCCTATGTTTGGGATTGGTATCGGTTACAGTGTTTGTGCTTGTTATGCCACTTTTCAAGGCCACTGGTGGTGTCTTGCTTCAGATGGCACCTCCAAACATTCCTTCTTCCGCATTAAGCAAATGCTTGCGGCAGGTTCGCTCTTTTCCATAAGTTTTTCTCGAATGTGTACATCTTTCCCATATCGATCAAGCTTTCTCCTCTCTCTTTCTGTACAGATTACTTCTCGAGAAGATGTCATGGAGGTTTTACAGGCACGTTTCTGGGAGGTTGTGCCTGGTCACACTGTTGGCTCACTCAGAATCCAGGTACTTGCTTCTTTCTTGTTTATTTGCATCGATTAAAACATGAGTACATTATGAATGAAAATGATATGAGTTTGTTATTTTTGGTATCTGTGTTTGTTTAGGTGAAGAGCGGGATAGATGAAAGGCCTTTACTGCAATATGTGTATGATGTATACCATGATTTGGGTGTACAGGACTTGACCCTGCAAACTGATTACAGCTGAGCTGTATCTTCATCTATTTAAATACTGATTTGAGGATTTTGGATGTATACTTAGAGATTACGGTTCAATAGGAAAATAATTTTTGCTTTCAATTTGTGACTTTCTTGTTGCAATCTTGTTTTGCTTGTTTTTTCCGTTTGTCTTTTGAACCACACAAGGACCACGATCTTTGTAACTCTTTTAGTCTTTCAAGTTTGTGGATACTTTTTTGGCTCATTCATGCTATGCTAAAAAAAGATGTTGGAAATCAAATTTTAATTTAAGTTTACGTTTTTGCTATCAAGTGTGATTTGCAATATGTAAAATTTGAAAAATAAGTACGTAAAATTATTAGCTGAAACAAGATTTTATTAGCTTACACGAAGAAAGAAAAACGAAAGTGGGGGAATCAAAGATCATATCATATTGTGCCGACCTACAAAACCTAATATGCTAAGTTATGGGGCCAGTAAAAGCATCTTAAAAAGAAAATTCATCGATTACGAAATCACCATCCGTCCATGTCTATATTATTCTTTGCTTACCCCTTTCTCTTCATTGATCATTGTTGTGCGTTTATCTTATTCCACTTGATATTATCCATTATATAATCCATGATTGCAGTTTTTTTTGGACTTTGAGCTAGAAAATTTTATATATAATATGGCGTAATTTTAAGTACATATTTTAATCAAAGCACTACTTGTGGTGTGCTTTATATTATTAACTCCAACGACATAAACGTATAAAATAGAATAATAAACAAGAAGCAATTGTCCAAAAAGACACTTTTATTTGAAAAATATACGTTTTTAAATGTTATTATTTAGTTGATTCAAATCAAGAGATGACCAGAGAATATGAGCATGAATCATCAAACCATTAACTCTAAACCTTTTCCCTTAAAAAATTCCCAATTGATAAGAGAGAATCAAAAGCAAAAAGAAGAATTAACCAATATAATAACTAATAAAAGAAAGAAGTTTGTAAGATAAAGCTGATGAAATTCACATTTCAAGAAGAGAATCTGCTTAGAGCAGAGAGACATATAGAGAAGACACTATTAAGTCTCTGATTTCTTCTTGATAACACTAGTACTATGTACAGATTCAGCAACACAGTGATAGGAGTTTTAAACCTCCTCAGCTTACTAGCTTCGATACCAATCATAGGAACTGCTCTGTGGAAGGCAAGAAGCAGCACGACTTGCGAAAACTTCCTCCAGACGCCGCTACTCGTTATAGGATTCATCATACTCTTAGTATCGCTTGCGGGTTTCATAGGAGCCTGTTTCAACGTGGCATGGGCTCTTTGGGTGTACTTAGTGGTTATGATCTTCCTCATCGCGACTCTGATGGGTCTAACGCTGTTTGGTCTGGTGGTGACGAGCCAAGGAGGTGGTGTGGAAGTTCCAGGGAGAGTTTATAAAGAATATAGGCTTGGAGACTATCATCCATGGTTGAGAGAGAGAGTTAGAGATCCTCAGTATTGGATCTCCATTAGAAGCTGTATCTTGAGTTCTAAGACTTGTGCTAACATTGAATCTTGGACTACACTTGATTACTTCCAAAGAGACATGACTTCTGTTCAGGTATCATTCTCTTTGATATATTTTTTATTCATTGCCCTATGATATGAACTAGTATCTTCATTAATTTGTTATAGTAACCTAATCTAATTATTTTCTTAATTATCAAGATAAACTAACGCTTTGATTAATTTTGTCTTTTCGTTTTTATTTGTCTTTACATTTACATGTTACTATAGAATGGCAATAGTTAAATGTTTTTTTTCTTAATCATGAACTGTGTGGTAAACAATAGACGCAAAAGCAAACACAATCGAAATATTATTTTTCCATTTGTGTTTTGCATTTCTGTTTACAGTTTTCAAATAATGAAATTTTGGTGTAGAAAACAAATTTCACAATACAAAAATATAAATTAAAGCTCTAATTGTATATATACATTTTTGCTCGTGTTTGCATTTGATTACAAATATATAGTCGTGTGGTTAAAGCTATACATTAGTCCTCAACATCTTTTTGTGTGTGTGTTTGGTTGTAGTCGGGATGTTGTAAGCCACCGACAGCGTGCACGTACGAGGCCGGAGTGATAGATGGAGGAGGAGATTGCTTCAGATGGAACAACGGAATCGAAATGTTATGCTACGAGTGCGATGCTTGCAAAGCTGGTGTTCTCGAGGAGATCCGTCTCGACTGGAGAAAGTTGTCTGTCGTTAACATTTTGGTCCTCGTCCTTCTCATTGCCGTCTATGCCGCCGGTTGCTGCGCCTTCCACAACACTCGCCACGCCGCCCATCCTTATCATCCCTCCGATGATAACCGCATGAGCAAAGTTCGTCCTCGTTGGGACTATTACTGGTACGCACTACTACATTGACCAATACTATATCACTATAGATTATCTCATTTTACTTCTTACGTAAGGTTCCTAATATTCTTTATTGTATGCTAGTAAATATGCAAGATTTGGCACCCCAATTATATTTCCGAGAAAATTACAAAGAAAGACAATTGGAATCTATCGACAAAAATAATTTTAAAAAATGTTTTTGACAAAGGCAATTTCGTGTTTTTTTTTTTTTTTTTTTTACAGGTGGAGATGGTGGCACGAAAAGAAAGAGCAGCTTTACTGAGAGCCTCGTCGTCTGTCTTTTTTCCTTTTCATCATTTTCCTATTTACCAACTTGAGATTCAGAAAACATAAATATAAGAAATGTTGATGTAGTTCTGTTTTCTATAACTCATCAAGAGATTAGTAAGATTTGTTACGAGTGCAGGAGTACATTGCATACCTAGAATTCTTAACCAAAACCGTGCTTAGCAATTATGGGACTACATTGGTGTGGCGGAGATTGGTGGAACTTATTGCCTTTTAGTCAACTTTATAATTACATTCTCAGATGTTTGTACAAAGCTTTCAAAGATGTTTTGATTCTCAGAAGAAACAAGAGGAAACATACATGTAAGATGAATAGACGCTATGAATTAGGTAAATAAATGATTTCAATACATTATTTATCAAGAAATACATAATGAAACAAAAATTACATAGTCCATTATTATGTCCCTTTGGTTGCAAGATTTCTCTCACGTGAAAGACTTGACATTCTCATTGTTCCTCCACCTGCAAAGTTATACATAAAAACATTTGTCATATTATATTCAAACAGAATTAACAAGTTTAAGCTAAAATACTAAGTACCTCCTCCATTTTTGTCAGATCTTTTACGGCTGCGCCAAAGAAGCCGAATTGGAGTCCCAGCAAAACCTGCATCAGTGCGTAGCTGCTTCTCCATATATCTTCTGTAGGTATCCGAAAACAGCTTTGCATCGTTAACAAAGAACACAAACGTCGGTGGCCTTATTGCTGCCTGCATTATCACATCAATTTCAATTCAAACCCGAAAAGACTCTAAAGATTATACTTCACTACTAAAGTACTAATAGAAAAACATCCGGAGATATACCTGGGTACAATAATAAACGCGGCCTCGTTTGCCACCTCGGGTTCTTGGAGGAGATTTAAATGCAACCGCTTCTCTTATCACTTGGTTCAATATAGCCGTACTAAGTCTTCTTGATCTCTCCTTTTGTACCGTCGCAGCAGCAACCACAATACTACATTTTTATTGTTCATACATCAAAATCCAACGGAATAAGTAAAACCAAAAGTGTAAATAGTTTTTGAATCCTGAAGGAGACGTACTTGTCAACGCTATGGCCAGTTATTGCAGTTGAATAAACAATGGGTGCCCATTTGAGGGAACGGAGCTTCTCCCGAACATCATCCTCGTAATGTGCTGCAGTCTGTTGGTTTTTGTTTGGTATTGTATCCCATTTGTTTACAACTACCAGACATCCTTTCCCTTCTCTTTCTATTCTTTCTGCAATCTTCATATCCTGTGTTTCCACAATATTAAAGATTAAGGAACGAGAAGAAGATAAATTTCATATGAATTAATGAATAGGAAGTTATAGATCATAGATCACAAATATTTGTCCTTGGTTGCAATAGTAAGGTACTTCTGTGTTATCAAATCCTTTGTGACATTCTAAATCTTTGTGTTCGTCCAGTCAGTATTCTACTGCATTTATACCAAAACCGCATGCTACACAATTGCGAATGAGAAACATTCATCCAGGTCAGCTACTAGTGAGATACCTGCTCTGTTATGCATGCCATGGCTTCAATGACAAGAGCAACCACATCAGATCGACGAATTGCTCGGAATGCACGATTCACTGACATAGCCTCTGTAGTGCTGCCTGATGAAGCTACAGCTGCCTTTTTCCTGATCCCAGCCGTATCTATAAGCCTAAATTTCTGCAGCACAGTTCATAATCATATTCAGGGTTATACGGAGGGTATTCAGCGAATGCGCTTTCGATCGTTCTCAGTTCTTATCCTCACGCTCATATTCAGAGTTAACCGAATTCAACTTAGACAATGCTAATCCTCGATGATAGCCAAACCAAATTGACTTCAATGCTAGGAGTTAAAATGGAAAGCGTATAAAATAGATGGCAATTAGCAGAGAGTAAAAAGGTAGGCACTGAACCATAGAAGCCTTTTGTTGGGAATTTCACCGGAAGAAAACTTAAACTAAGCAATTCAAAAAACACAATAGAGAAAATTGAACTAACCTCCCCATCTGGTCCGGTAAATTCGGCATCTATAGCATCACGGGTAGTGCCACTAACAGGGCTAACAATTGTTCTATCCTCTCGGACAAGTGCATTCAAAATGCTACTTTTGCCAACATTTGGCCGGCCTATAATGGCAATGGCAGGAATGTAGTTTTCTTCTTCCTCCTCTTCCATTGTCACCATGATCTAGAAAAAGCATTGATTTTGATATTTAGTTTGTAAACTGATGCCAGTTGAACATACTTAAAATATTCAAGAGTGCCTTAAGGTCTTTGCTGACTAGGACATGCAATATAAGGGTGTATATAATTTAGATACGGCCAAACCTTCAAAAGATTTCAGTAACAGCATACCGTGAGACAGAGTATGTCCAAACAAATTCTAGAGATATCATCAACTATTTGCCATTTCAATTTCCTGAACCAAATTTTATTTAAAGAACGAAACGTCGATACAAACCTCGAGTTTATTTAGCCCAGAACAAACTAGATCAAGGAGCTCTCCTGTTCCAGTTCCCGACAATGCAGAAATAGGGATGGGTGAAAACCTGGAATTCCATCATGATATTGTTGTTAACTTAATGCCACGTTATTTGTAAATGAAAACACAAAGAACTGCATAGACGCTAAGTAACTAAAAAGTTTTAGCACTGCATGTAAAGGATTTTATCTCCTGCCTAACTGCAGCTACTAACCTCCTCCAGCAAAATCTCATAAATTTGCTGGATAAACCACTCACTGGCATTCAAAATAAAAATGGAACATCAAAATTGACACTGTAATGGGAGAACGTATTTCTGATGCTTACAGGTATCGCCAGGTCCCAATACTCATCAAAATAATTACTAGATCCATAACATGAGGACAAGATATTCTCATATGTGAACACTAACAATTAAACAGAGCAACAAATATTCAGATCATTTGATGAAAAAGTACCAAATGACGTCTGTGCATGAATTCAATATTTGTAGACAGTTGAAATATCAATGAAAAGCTATATTCAAAACAGAATCACTCCTTTTGAAGCGCGTTCTTACCCTTAAACCACATCCAAAAAAAAAAAAAAACAAGTTTGTGCACAAACATGATTTTCTAGTAGGGTGAAAGTCAATTTACCCTAGAGACCAAAACTCTGAAGCCTGCATGAGTCCTTTACGTGGTGATTCACATTTGTTCACCGCGAGGATGATATTCTTATGTGAGTAGTACTTCCGCAACCAGTCTGCAATTTCCACATCAGCACCTGAAGGCCCTGACTGCGTATTGAGTACCAAAATCATTACCATAAATCAATGACATTGCATGATAACCAAGAAACACTCAAGTACTCTGGGATATAAACCAGGGCAACAAATCACAAATGTCGAGCCTATTGGGCTTTAAAGTTAAAAACTTCACAAAGTCAACTTGAGATATAAGTCATAGCCTTCTAAGTATTTGATAATATCTTCCACTAAACATGAAAAACTATTAGACATCGAACTCCCACCCAATTCATAGTATAGCAGCTATGAGATTACGAAAACTAAAAGCCTAAGTTGGAGTAAGCCAAAGACAGAAAAATTGAGCAGACTGAACATAAGCACAGAACCTGGCCATCGACAACGAAAATAATAACATCTGATTCTTCCACAGCCGCTGTAGCTTGTTTCTCAATCATGGAAGGCATCCTTGCGATAGCTGCCTCCCTAGAGCTTAGTGGAATACCTTCCATGCCAATGGTGGTCGATACATTGAGCTCTTCCATGACACCAGCTGGTGACTTTGAAACAGTCATAACACCTCCTGTGTCTACCACCACAAATTCTTGATCACCCCAATAGGATCTACCGTACAATCGATCCCTCGTAACTCCAGGTTCATCCACCACAATTGCTTTATTCTCCTGCAATTGAATTTAAGGACAAGTTGACTTGCCATGAATGGTAAGGAAAAAAAACTCAAAACTGAAACTTGGATGTCAGCAAAAGTTTTACCCCAACGAGACGGTTGAACAATGCTGATTTGCCGACATTGGGCCTTCCAACGATGGCAACTCTTTGGAGAAGATGCTCTGGTATCTGCGTCTGGTTTTGTATTTGTAACAGTAATGTCAGTAACCAAAGACACCTCCATAAACCATCACATGAAAGAATTCAAAACTCTATCTACGTAAAGAAGATGTCAAGCTCAAATACAAAAGCCAAGAACGAGCCTTCACTGAAAAAGCAACAACAATACCAGAAAGGAGCTTTTGACTAACATTTTTAGCTTGCCTTTTCCCCTTTCTACGTGATTCCTTCCCCTCAACTATCTCATCCTCTGGAAACATCAAAGTAATGATCATTATTCACAGTCATTGGAAGCATGTATAGCAGTTTCAATTTACGCTACTTAGACCACAAATATGCAAACAGTACTACTTACCGAGTTTCAGCTCGCGAGACAAAGTGGTAGCGTAATCCCTAACGATATCTCTCGCTTCTTTTTCTAGAACGGAGATATCGACGGAGAGGTCTTCTTCATCCGAATCATCAGCGTAATTGTCTTCAGAAAAGTCCTCGGATTCCTCGAATTCTAGCTCGTCTTCAACGGAGGGGTCATCCAGAGCTGCTGCAACAGGGAAAGGGAAGCGGGAATGCGAGTGTTGGTGACAGTAAGAGAGAACGGAGGGAGGAAAAATCGATGGGATATTCGAAGAAGAAGATGGTGAAGAAGCAAAGGAAGATGGATATGCTAAAGGAGAAGAGATCCTAGAAATTGAGGGGATAGAGAAGAAGCTTCTGGTTGTCAGTGAGTCAAGTAGACTCGCCATTTTTTTGACAGAGTACAGAGAAAGAAGAAGCAATTTGCCAAAGGTTTATCTTCTGGGTTTTATTATTTTCATCATTTGATTCCGGAACCGGTTACTTCCGATTTGAGTGCAACCGGACCGGACAGAATAGAAGGGGGAGACGAGTTAAACTCGTGGAGTAAACCGATCGGTTCAATCAAAAGAGCCGGTTTTCATTGGTTTGACAATTGAAATACTGACCGAATCAGTGTTCGATCGATCGTCTTCTTCTTCATCGTGTTGCAAAAAAAATTCTCAGACTTTCGGCTTCTCTCTCTTGTCGAGGTTAGTTCGTTTCTCTCATTTTCGCCCTTTTCCTATTTTCTGATCGATTATCTTCCTTTTATGTCTCTGTCGATTCAACTAGCTCCAATTTCTGATCAAATAATTCTTACTATATGATTTTCTTCTTCCTCCGATCAATAAAAGATCTCGTTATAGGATCTGTTCTTTATTTGTGTGTTTATGTTCTCACACTGATGTCGTAGTCGTAGAATAATACATTAAAAAAATGGTATTTTTATTCTACTCAGCTAGCTATGATCATAGCATATAATATACAATGTCCCTTAAGAATCTATATATCTGAATCTCTAGTTTAGCTTAAAGTTCCCTAGATGCTTAACCACGGTTTGATGACTTAAGTCTTATTGGCTATAGTGTTATACCATTTAGAGACTTTAACTCACTGAAGGAGACTAAGCTTGAATCTCTTTTGTTGTTTCTTCTGTTTGTCCCAAAGTTATTGAATCTGATGGCAGACAAGCTCGCAGCTGACAAGCATGTTCAATACATTATGATGGCAGAAAAGGTACTACAAAGCTTTTATCATTCATTTTCCTCATGCTTACTTGAATTTTCCCCCTTTCACTGTAATATATTACCTTGCTAGAAAAAAGATAGTTTTGAGTCTGTGGTGATGGATCATCTGAGAATTAATGGTGCATACTGGGGATTGACCACGTTAGACTTGCTAGAGAAGCTCGGTTCTGTTTCTGAAGATGAAGTTGTGTCGTGGGTCATGACGTGTCAGCATGAATCGGGTCTGTGTACCAGAACATACTATTTTCTCAAGTGCATATAATATATATTCATTCTAGTCGCTTGAGGTTGCTGCATTTGTAGTTAACTAAAAGTGGTTCATTTTTGTGGTCAGGTGGGTTTGCTGGAAATACTGGACATGATCCGCATATCTTGTATACACTCAGTGCCGTACAAATCTTGGCCCTCTTTGACAAACTAAGCATTCTTGATGTCGGAAAAGTATCAAGCTGTATCCTTTGAAGCATTTGAATTCTAGTCCATGTGCAAAGAAATAAACTCGGCAAATAGCTTGTGGTATTGGTATATACTACATTATTATGTTTTCCTAAATGCGAAAACTAGATATTGCTGGATTGCAGAATGAAGATGGATCCTTCTCGGGAGATATGTGGGGCGAAGTAGATACAAGGTTTTCTTTCTATCTAGCTATTTAGTTCTTCCAGGTTGTGGTTTTCACAATGTTTATCTGCAAGTTTGCCTGATGTAGGTTTTCATACATAGCTATATGCTGTCTCTCAATCTTGAAATGCCTTGATAAGATCAATGTGGATAAGGCTGTTGATTACATTGTGAGATGCAAAAATCTGGATGGTGGTTTCGGTTGCACACCAGGAGCGGAGTCTCATGCAGGACAGAGTATGTTCATGCTAATTTGAGTATTTTCCGTGACATTATCATTCAAAATGTGTCTAGATGGGTTTAGTGAGTTTCATTGTAGCATCATACTGTAATTTAAGGACGGTAAAATCTTATATTGCTGCAGTTTTTTGTTGCGTGGGTGCTCTTGCTATCACCGGGAATCTCCATCATGTTGATAAAGACTTACTTGGATGGTGGTTATGTGAAAGACAAGTCAAGTCCGGGGGTTTAAATGGACGACCCCAGAAACTCCCTGATGTAAGCGTTCCACTCCACAAACAGAAAACATGATTCTCAATTATTGTTAGTACGCTTTTAATTGTTCTTGCCTATTACCAGGTTTGCTATTCTTGGTGGGTCTTATCGAGCTTAATCATGATCGATAGAGTCCACTGGATCGACAAATCAAAGCTTGTCAAGTTCATCTTGGACTGTCAGGTTTGTCTCCAATGTTGGTTTTAAAGCTCTCATCTTTTTAGAGCTTTTCCTGAGTGTCAGGTGTAATTTGAATAGGATGTGGAGAATGGAGGCATTTCAGATAGACCTGACGATGCTGTTGATATCTTTCACACTTACTTTGGAGTTGCAGGTAACTAAAATATGCCTCTCTTTAGCTCATCTATATAATGTGAAGCAAAAGAGTTTTGTGTCAATTCAGTCCAAAATTGGTGCAGGACTCTCTCTTCTCGAGTATCCTGGAGTCAAACCAATTGATCCTGCCTATGCTTTGCCAGTGGATGTTATCAATCGTATTCTTTTAAACAAATGATGATTGATAATCAGAATTCTTTCAGATGGATGGGTATGCATTGGAATTTAGACAGTTTTTTTGGTTGACACTAATCTGATTCTCATCTCTTACGTTCTCTACACCTTCAATGGCGAATTTGAAAAGAAACAATTGACCCTGAGTGTTTCCTTTCTATTCATCCATTTAAAAGATCTGTATTAATCTAAAAAAGATTATGATTTCAACTCCTATAAACCTTTAGGTTTCCGCCGTCTGTTGCCACGGAACTGGTCGAGCTTTACTAGCATCTCAGCATAGAGAATTTCGTTCCAAGAATCAGGAACCCCAGGGAGGCACCAGTGACTACAGTCTTGGTACAACAATGGCGATTTGCTTTCTTCTGCAGATAGTTTCTGTTTACGGTAAATCGACGGGTGAGCGTCCTTCCTGTAATCTGTTAACCTCGTGATGTTGAGATACGTGACAGGCGTTTTCATTCCCTTTAGAACTCTTTCAAGTATTACCATTTTAGACGGGTAAGGCGTTAGATAAGTCTCGTTCTTGATCGGTTCTGTCTCATCATCGCATGCCCCTCCTGCATTCCATTGCCCGCCACTGCAACCAAACCAACTTTTAAAAAACATAAATTTTAAAACCACCACTCAAAGAGTCAAGCTCTCTATTTACCTGAAATGTGACGGGGAGTAACCACGGAAGAAAACAAGGGATTTTTTTGGATTCACATTCTTATCAACCCATCGACCCCAAGTCATCAATGCTTTCCTAAAAGCTTCATCCACGTCGAGTTTCGGGTAAACATTGCTTCCTTCTTGATAATAATCCTCCCTATTTAAAGCATCCAAACACCAAAAACGATGAGACAAATCCCCCAAAGTCAGGGGATCAATATAGCTGACAAAAATCTACCCTTTGGAAGTTTTGTCATGAGTCCACCAATGTCCGGTGTTGAATACAAGTATATCCGCTCCTTTGTACTGCTCCGATGACTTCCCGACCAAATCTAGGCGCAGAGTTTCCTTCTTCGTCCCGTTCTTGTCCGCAACTTCCCATTCTCGAACTAAGAAAGGAGATGCAAAGAATTCCACAGTGCAGTCATAATCCTACCAACCACACAAATCATTGAAAGTCCCGAATAACAAGCAAGTAATGAAACCGATTTTGACTGCAACCTACTTTGAAGACGAAAGAGTACTCAGCTTCCCAACGGAAATGATGCCTTCCATGAGCCTCAAAGACTTGACTCTCATCTTTGACAGATCCTTTGAGGATGCAAACCAAAGATTCCCACATGTTCCTATTTAGCGAATCTCCAACAAACACAAGCCTTCTTCCTCTAATCATCTCCAGCAATTTACCTCCATTTAACCTTTTTTATATATTTGTTGTATACACAACATCAATTCATCAAACCATATAAGAAGAAGGAAAAAAAAATAAAGACAAGTTTTCTTCTTTACCTTGGTAAAGTGCATTTCTTAGGTTTCCACTTCAATTTGTGGAAACCAACGTCGGGTCTTCCGTTGGAAATACAGTTAAACTGTTCATCGATCAGATTACACGAACCGGGTTTGTAAAGCGGATACGAATCGTCTTTCACCCACTCTCCCTCGAAAAACTCGCAATTCTTCAGAGACTTGATCTCTCGTCTCATCCACGACTTCCTACTCTGCTTTCTCACCGGAGAAACAGTTGAATTGACGGTTACATCTTCGGACAGCGATGCTTCCGCGGCTCGACTTTTGTCCGAACTGCGAGCGGCATCATCTGTCTTGTTGTCGGGAGACGACATGTTTTCCCTTGCATGGTCGGTCTGGGACTGAGAAGCGTTGTTTCTGACAAGTGGATTTGTTCCATCAGCGACGATAGACTCAAAGGTTGCGTTTTTATTAGCCGGAGTGAGATTTTCCGGCGCGGGTGCTGGCAATGCGGTGTTATTGGACGGTGAAGTGAGGGTAGAGTCAGGTTCTAAAGTGGAGGCAGTGACATTAGGGAGAATATAGGAAGGAACGGAATGAGCAACAGTGATGGGAGAAGGAGTAAAGGCTACGAAAACAGTAAAGGCAACAAAAGTTATGACGAAGGCGTAGACGAAAGTTGATGTTTTTCTTGGTTTCACGGCGGATAAAAAGCTTTTCATTTCGACGGATGCGGCGGAGATGGCAGTTCCGCCGTGTATAGGCATATGCTTGACGGAGTCCGACGCCATGGCGAGGGGTGAGAGGAAGGTATTGAGTGTTTTTTTTTTCGTTTTGGCGCGTGAAGAATCTCTCTCTCTTTATTTCTCTGACTGTGTATTTGAGTGTAGAGAGAAGAAGACAAGAGAGAGAGATTAAAAAAATAAGGAAACTTTAAGGATTTGGGAGAGAGGAAAAGTGAAATGTTGACGGAGAAAAGACACTTTGTTTGGAGAAGACATTAAGAGAGAGAGGTGTTTGTTCGGTAAAGTGACATTTTGCTTAGGAATCGTCGATAAAGTCTTCAAGTGTTTCTTTAATAATTGCCCATTGTCATTGTAGAAAACTACGAGAATGCCACTGTTCTGTTTGGTGACGCAAGGTTTAGAATGTGGAGATTGTGTTTTTTACATTTGGAATGTTGAGATTGTGATTGTTTAAAGCATATGGTTGGAGCAAAAAGAATAATAAGAAAAAGAAAACGAATTCCCTTTGTTTTTTGGTACGTTTATGTGACGAATGACCAAAGTATATGTGGCAGTTAAGTTGGCGTGGAAGCAACAATTGTTCATAAGGAAACAAAGAAGCCTCTATCAGCATAACCTAAGAGTTACTTAGTGGAAATGATTAACATAGATGGTAGATTTAAAAGACGTGTGGGTCACTCAAGAGATTTACAGATAAGGAGTGTTCAATCATATACCAACGAACACAGTCCAAATATCAGTGATTTAACTTGTTGTATGAGTCCAACAAGCTACATGCAGCAAGTTAATCAGTGGCAAAGAGTAACGAATGACCAAAGTATATGTAATCGTTAAGTTGGCGTGGAAGCAACAAACCGACTATAATTAGTAAAAGATGGGATATTAGGTCGACCCCCACACACAAAAACTTGTTAGTCCACGATTAAATTAATGCTTCTTTTATTTTGTCAAAATAACTTTGTGTTAAACGGATTTGAATTTGAGTGAATAAGATATGGCAACAATATTAGCACGAGCTAATAACGCACATCTTGATCGCTTAAGTAATGTTTGATGTGTCATGATAAAACAAGGACGCACGAATATATATTACACGTTAAACTACTCGAAGCACTCTCTATGGCATCAGATCCAATGGAATGAGACGAATGAGAGTCTTGCGAATTTTATGAAGGATCCAAAAACTTAAATAACGAAGATTATAAATAACCATTAATTCTTTAATATGGACAAACAAATATAGTACATTTTTCAACCTCTATCACATGAACTACGTGAGATGATATTTAAAACTTCCAGAAATTTATATTTAAAACCCACAATAATCTTCGAAATTTGAATCTTGGATCTGATGTAAGAAAATTAATTAATAGGTCAACCATATTTAAAACTCATCTTTAATAATTTCCCACCCAATTTTGATAAGTTTCATAATTTATACTAGTAAATGCTAGTTTCAATAAATATGATAATAAGTGGCATTCTGCCAAACATATCCTTTCAACAAAAAAATGCTAATAATTACTAAATTTAATTGATAACACAATTGACAGATTCACAAACCACTAGACTACTATATACCATAACTAGATTCTTAATGTTAATCATATAATCTTTATTCAAATGATTTGGCCCCACAAAATGATGTGCAAGTACGTGCTAGTCTGTAACATAGTCTAGTTTCTTCTTGATGATTTGAAAGAAATGGTAGCAGAAAGTTTTGTTGTCTCAAACTACATCTAAATATAGTTAATGCAGATAAACTACTGAAAACAACATTTTTTAAGTCAATAGTTTGGTGTGCGCCATTGATCCAAATAATCTATAACAAAAAGACCAAAGTGAAAAACAAAACTTAAAAACCATACATTCTGCATTGTTTATAAGTCCCCCTTGTTTTGAATTGAAATCATAATCAAACTTATAGATGAAGCAATGCTGATTTTGTTTATTTGATAATCAGTATCACAAATCATATTCCAAACCCAAAAACAGCACGGATCCTGTGGAATATAAGGTCTCTCCATCCTCTCTCCGTGTTTTCCACCACAGTCGCATTCCCGTATCTGCAATCAGAGAACATAAAGTCACATTCAGCAACAGAGACAATCACTCGTCTTCAGATATATGCCTCACAAAAGGAGGAAACAAGAGATTGTGGACAACCAAATACGTTTCAAATGTGCTTCAGACACTTAGGAACAAGCAAACAATTGTTCATAAGGAACAAAGAAGCCCTTTATCAGCATAAACTCAGAGTTATTTAGTGGAAAGGATTAACATAGATGGCAGATTTGGGTCACTCAGAGATTTAGAGATAGGAGTGTTCAAATCATATACTAACGAATACAGCAAACTCAAATTCCAAGAGAATTCATTCACTAGATCGAAGATTGGATGAGTCCAACAAGCTACAAGTTAATCAGGATTAACGTAGATACTAGAGTCGGTCATTATGAAATTTAACTGGCTAAAGGTGGTTCCTCATTAAATAGTTCATTGGTTCTCCAGCTTTGTAAATCAATAGGAAAGCTTTATCTAAATCCAAGCTATAAAGTAGTCCAAATACCAGAAACATTCATTGCATTCTTCTTTTTTTTTTTCCAAATTCCGAAGTTCAAACTCACAATCAAGAGCAACTCATTACAGTAGGGAAGACCAGAAAACAGCAATTCGAACAGTGACACTAACCTGTCTTCTTCAGGAACGTCAGTGTGGGTAAGATTGACAACGGTGACACCTGGTTCAGTTTCCTCGAAAGTGAGCTTCACCTGAAATTTTCAAACCACCCAAAAAAAAGCCAATACATGAACAACAGTCACATGTGAATCAGAGTCGAAATGACAAAGAGAAGAAACACCTAAACTAACCGTAGAATCAAGACCATCAGGCCAGCTCCCAAATCTCCACTTCTGAACAATCAATTTGCCTTCTTCTAGCTCAAGATTCATTCCAGTGACCGAGCCATCAAAGACACTAATGGGACCATTCACATCTCTACTGATCTTAGCATTGCTCTGCGTGAAACCTTTCCAACGATTCTCGTCCATTAAGATCTCATACAAATCCTTAGCTCTACAGTTAAACTTCTCAGTCATAGTGATCGTCTTGAACCCTTCCTTCGTCTTCGGCTTCTTCTTCTCCTTCACTACCTTAGTCTCCGCCGGCGCAGCAGATACCACCGGGGAAGCACCGGACTTCTCCACCGCAACCGTAGCTGCTCCAGCCGCCACAGGCTTCGGAGCTACCTTCTTAGACTCCAACTCGTCTCTGCAAGGACCTCCTTTCGCCATGGCCTCCACGTAAACCCTAACTTTCTCCAGAACAATCTTCTTCCCCTTGGACACCATCGCCTCCTTCAAGGTCTTCCCGATGGGCCCCTCGTCCTTGACCGAGAACCTAATCTCGGGATCTTCATCGGCATTCTCGTCGGAGATATACGGCATATCAACCAATCCATCCGCTTTCAACAGCGTCTTCCCTTCGGAATCCTTGGCCTCGCCTTCCCAGGAGAGAGAGACGTTAAGCTCGTAACCAGGGATGATCTTCCCTTTCCTGACATTGACGTAAGCCTCGCCATCGACCTTCTCGACCTTATTGACCTTGATGAACAGATTTCCCTCGCCGGCGAGGATAACAGCGCCGGAGAATTGCTTGTTGAAGAAATTACGAGACCATTCGAGGCAATTGGTTTCGGCCCAGTGCCAGTTATGGACGTTGGTGCCGTCGGGTCTGTCCTCCACGATCCATCGCTTGTCACCTTCGCCGAACTTCGCCATGGCTGGATTTGGGATTGGACTTCTTATTGATTGAGTTTTCAGCTAGTGAGTGAGAACGAAGCAGAGAAAGTCGAATCCGATGAGATGTGGGAAGAAGCAAGCAAGCAGCTGAAACTAGGAGGACAACCTCTAGATAAATGGGAATTAGGCAAACGAAGAAGCCTCTAGAAAAAAGTTTATTTATTTTTCCCCAGAGAAAAATGGAAATTATGTAACTAATAAACTAATTAATTCTTGAAACGCTTTATATTAGAAGAAGCGTCTAGAAAGTAGAATTTCTAGGGCTTCCATTCTCCTTCTCATTGTTCCTTTTTCCATTTTTTTTTTAGTAACTTATATTTTAGTTGTAACAACGTTGTTCTAATCGGTTTCGTTCAATTTTTAAGGACGTTAATCTGCATTTAGGATTCACAAATCGGACTTGAACTATCCTCTTGTTACGGTACACTTTAGAATTACAATTGTTTAGATTAAAAAGAAGAAGCAAGTCTAATGGATTAATCTTTTGTAAATAATAACGGGTTATTGAGAAGTAGGTGAAAATAGTTTTATGTTTTTACCGACACTACATTGCAAGTTTGCAACAATTGATGCCAAATAAAGTAAGTATGAGTCTGTCTGCCTAACTTGATTCTTTCGGACAGCATCACAATCACCCGCCAACATAACTACGAAGAAGGTCAAACGTCGAACACTTTTTGAAAAAGTCAAATCCTTTCGGTTCGGTCCGACAATGAAAACGCCGGCTCGTCGATCGAAGCGGGTTGATCAGGAATCGGAACCACCCAAGGTTACAACTTCAGTGGCCCTACGTGCGCGAGAGAAGAAGCTGTGTTCCAAGACTCGGGCGGCTCGGGTCAGACCCGAATACCCAATGACCCGCACCACCGCCGAGATGAAGCTAATGCCTCCAGAGTTCTTTCGAATCGACGCGCTTGATCTTGCGCCGCGTTTGCTCGGGAAGTTCCTGAGGAGAGACAATGTTGTGCTGCGGATTACAGAGGTCAGAGACACGTTTCTGTTCTTGTTTCCTCAGAAAAGGATTTAGGGTTTTTTCCTGTTTTGTTATGATATGTGCTTCCTGAAACACTATGGTTTATTAAAATGTTACTGTGATTGTAATCTGCAAACGATTTGAATGAAGAAAAGATGCGACTCTCTAACCTTGTTCCTCCTTTGGCAGGTAGAAGCTTATAGACCAAATGATTCAGCTTGCCATGGACGATTCGGGGTTACCCCACGGACCGCACCTGTTGTGAGTTTCTTCATTCTGCTTGTGTTATCCATTTGGTTACATACATATCACGACATTCTCTGAAATGTGGTTCCTTTTTTTTTTTATTAGTTTGGACCAGGAGGACATGCCTATGTTTATCTTTGTTACGGTCTCCATATGATGCTCAATATTGTTGCTGATAAGGAAGGAGTTGGAGCCGCTGTTTTGATACGGTCTTGTTCTCCTGTTACCGGTAATAATCTGTTCACATCGCTACTGAAACTCTGTTCATTACACTCTGTCTTATGCGAGGCTCAAAGTTATACGGATACTGTTTTTGCATTAGAAAAAGATGCTATTGATCTTTGGTTGGCTTGAAAGAGTGTAATGGTATTACAGGGCTGGAGACCATACAGGAGCGTCGTGGCCAGAAAACGGACAAACCCGTTCTTCTAAGTGGACCAGGAAAGGTTAGTCTGATCTGTATCAATTTGCACCTTGCATCAACCCTTTCAGATCCACGATGCAGAGATTCAGTTACTCTGCATTTCATCCTCTTGCATAATCAGCTTTTTGCTGTGCCTCTCACGCAGGTCGGGCAAGCGCTTGGACTTTCAACAGAGTGGTCTCATCATCCTCTCTATTCTCCTGGTTAGTCGAGTCGACAAACCAAATCAGTTAATGGAGTTTCTGGTTTTGCTCTCTCTTTAAGAGTGTCTAAGCTTTCTTGTAAAAATATATGGAAACAGGAGGATTGGAGCTTCTGGATGGAGGAGAAGATGTGGAGAAGATAATGGTTGGTCCTCGCGTTGGGATAGATTACGCATTGCCTCAACATGTCAATGCCTTGTGGAGATTTGCCATTGCAGACACTCCCTGGATAAGTGCTCCTAAGAACACTCTTAAGCCTCTCTAACTTCAACCCAAAACTCTTCTTTGTAAATAGACAGCTGCATAAATACATCCTCTGGTGTTTATATGCTGATTTTGTTAAAATTTGTGATTTGGGTTTTGTATAGAGAGAAAAAAAAGACAATGGGGTCAAATGTGGAATATTGGAAAGGTATTGGGTTACGAGTGGAAAACAAAAAAAAGATATTTAAGTTCCCCTAAACTTTTCTGATTTCCTTCTTATACCCACTATTGACTTCTCTAAATTCCTAATCAAATCTCGAGAGAGAGAAAAAAGAGAATACTTGTGTGTGTGTGTTTTTTCTCGAGAAGGCGAAGGAAAATCGATTCTGTCTCTGTAGCTAATGGCGACTACGATTCCACTCTTCGCTTCTTTCAAGTACGCCGATAGCTTAACCGTCGTCGGAATCTCCTTCTGCACGGCGTTGGTATGTGAAGCCATCTCGTGGATCCTAATCTACCGCACCAACTCCTACAAATCCCTGAAATACTCCATCGACAAGGCGGCGAAGAAGCTCGAGACGATGAAGACGGAGAACCCCTCGTCGAAGCTAACCATAAAAAAATCGAAGACGAAGAAGATCGATCGCGTTGAAACCAGCCTGAAGGAATCGAGCCGAGATCTGTCTCTCTTCAAGTTCAAATCCGGCGCCGTCGTGGCACTGGTTCTCTTCGTCGTCTTCGGGTTGCTCAATTCCCTCTTCGAAGGTAAAGTCGTCGCGAAGCTTCCTTTCCATCCGATCACGATCGTGAAGAAGATGAGCCACAGGGGACTTAAAGGCGACGATCCGACTGATTGCTCCATGGCTTTTCTGTATCTGCTCTGCTCCATCAGCATCAGAACCAATCTACAGAAATTTCTAGGGTTTTCTCCGCCGCGAGGAGCTGCTGGTGCTGGATTGTTCCCCATGCCAGATCCCAAAACCAACTGATCTTATCAGTATGATGCCTTTCTTCTTTTGTTTTTGTTTTTTTTTTGTTCTCGAGTTTTTTGAACAATCTGATGATTCTTCATCATAAGAAACAGTTTCAAGTTCTGAAATCAGCTCATGATTATCCTTTGTTTGGAATTCGATCCAAAGGAAGTGAAGACGTAAGACTTCGTTCTCTTCATCAAATCTTCTTTACAAAATTATCAACAAAACAAATCGAGAGTTATACAAACAAACACCAAACACAAACTCTGGAATCACTGCACAAACACATCCTACTTATGTCGTTTTCTTTTTCTTTTCGCAAGTCTCAAAATGATCGATCGGTTTGTGGTGTCTCTGATACAGAATCAGAGATTTCAGAATCAGCTCCTTGAGATCTTCTCAACTTAGAAACAAGAACCCACATACTAGCAAGCTCGTTCTCCAAATATGCTTCTCTCTGTTTCGATTCTTCTACTATCCTTTCAAGCTCAGCTTCTCTTTGGTCTCTATCGACTAGTGCAGCTTCATATGATAGCTCACGCTCTTTGCTCATCCTCAGTTCTCTCTTCAGCTCCATCGACGAGCTGTCTTGTTCTTGCCTCTTTACAAGACTCTCTCTCCTTCCGTTGTTCCTCACATTTGTCGCTGTTCCTGTCTTATTACTACGCTGTGTCACTGAGCTCTTTAGTGAAGCTAGCTCAGCTGCTAGTCGCTCGTTGTGATTCATAAGCTTTGCAACTTCTTCAGATAATGCCTTGAGTTCAACTGCAGCTGCTGATGCAAGACCTTTTGCATATGAACTCTCTTCTGCGAGTTTCTTGTTACGATGTTCTAATTGCTCCTTCGATTCACTTAGTTCCTTAGCTTTCTGTTTCAGCTCTTCGATCTTAGTTTCCTTTCATGTCAGAAAGCAAAGTGACTTTAGTTTGAGAATCATGAAGCTATTAGGTTACAAGATTGGTGAAAGGCGTTGCTTTTGCGAATAAAATGTTTATGAGATGTATATAAGAGACCTGTGCTAGTTCCATGGCATCAGAAAGCTCCTGCTTTAAGTTTGCAACTTCTTCTTGCAACACTTCACATTCACATGTCTGCAGCAAATACTTCGTCCGTTATTAAATTCCTCTACACATGATAAACCAGAAACAAATCGATAAAGAAAAAGTCTCTCAACCTTTTGATTGAGTTGTTCCTGAATGATGCTATTATCTGCAGCTTTAACCTGTAAACAAGATGAAGAATGAGAACCAAACGCTATACGTACAATCAAGTTTCATCGTTAATATAGTTTGGCCTTTTGACTACTGGTATTATTTGCACAGAAGCAACTTATCCAGGCATGAGTCGATATTATATTGGAGCTAAGAAAAATAATATTATCCAGGCAATAGTAAAACCATCTCTAGGCACTGTAGCAATAGATGAAGGAAGTATTGCGTAAACAGAAACAGTTCGATCACCTCGAGTTCAAAAACTTTCTCATTAAGTTGATCCCTCAGCTCAGCAACTGCCTGAAGATAATAGAGATATGGCTTGAGAAATGAACCACAGAAAAAAAGAAGTCACTGCATAATACTTGACAATGAGAACCTACCTGCACGATGTCGGATTTATCCAATGCCGCATGTGATGTCATAACAAAATCCAAGATTTGTTTCTCCAACGTGGCAATCTGGTCCTTCTTCGCCTTGATGTCATCATTGAGGGCTTTAATCTCCTCCTAAGTAACACAGATAACAAGGAAGGTGAATAGTTGGTAGATTTAAACGGAAGCTAGATAGAGATCATGAACAGAGCGATTTCATTACTTTAATCTCTTCATTTTGAGGGGACTTCGCAGCGTCATCTAACAACCGTTTCAAAGAACTTGATTGCAGCGCTGCCTCCTCAGATAAAATCTTTTTTTGTTCCCTCAGAAGATCCAACTCATCGATCATTTTATTGCTAGTCTGGAACAAGTGCACTAAAGTCTTATAAAACAGAGAGGAAATGGAATAGATAATGATGTAGTTAATTTGGCACCATAACAAATATTAGAATATCTCTTCGTACCTCTGGCGTCTCCATTTCATGGAAACTGTCTTCTGGAACTTCTCTGTCTTCCCTAGGCTCTGAGAGTTGTTCCATCAAAGGCGAGCCTTCTGAAAGTCTTGATTCTGTATGCAGATTACTTCCTCCCCCTTGAGGAGTTGATGGTGTGCTGTTAGATTTTACCACACTCGACTGGTCGCTGGCACTTGAACTGTTGTCTCTTTTCTGATAGGAAAAAGTAATCTTGGATCAAGAAAGGGGACAAGAGAGGCACCAAATAATCAAAGAAGAAACTGCATCTAAGAGGACACAAGGTGGTGTGATTAGTACTCTTTACTTATAGCAGCATTCTTTAAACAACATGAGAATTCCAGAAATCTATAACGAAAGCGTGATACATGCGCAATAGAACAAACCTATAGTTGCTAGGTGCAGTTCTGAAACGAACAAGAATAAACCACAACGCTATGTAAGAAAATTCAAGCATTTGTATACCTTAGGCTTTAACCAATTTAACAATCCATGCTTCCGGGTCTTCTTTTCTTCTCTACACGCAACATCTCTAATCTCATGGTTTCCCTCCACGGAAACATACAGATCAAGGTGCTCATCATCCATCATGTCCCGCCTCTTATATGGTAGGTAAGCAAGCTGCACACGTATTATCAACCAAGATTAGCCAAAAAAAAAAACTAGCAATTTTGAGTACTTGCTCCAGAAAAAAAAATAGATCTAAAGTCCTGCAGATCAATGTGAACCATCCCTCAGAAGCGACCATGGAAACAATTCATATTATCCAGGCTATATCAGTGATTCTACCTCTTCTTCCCCAAATGAATGTCTCCTCCGAGGATTAAAGCGATGAGGTAATCGAGATGTTTGTGAAGTTTTGGTCGACACCAATATTAATTTCGTCAACCGTTGGATTCGACTCAAGAGAGCTGCTTTAGCTTCTTCCTCTTCTTCGAGTCTGGATTGCAGCTTGACTTGACCATCTTCTAGCTGTTATCATCAGCCAAAAAACGAAAAAACCAGGTTACTAACGATTCTCTCAAATGCTTAATTGTAAGCTAAAAGGCAATGGCACAATACGGCCTCACGCTGGTCTAATCGAACATATAACTAAAATAATAAATAAAAAGGAGGGAAACAGTGATAGTATTGGAAAGATGTTGCATTTAAATGAAAAGGTTAAAAGCTAATGGTTTTGTTCATATTTTACCATTGTTAGGATATTTCACGGTGAGGCTATTAGAAGCTTATCGACTATCAACAGTATCATTTCATTACTGGCATCTTATGTAACAACAAAACAAATCAAACTTGCCGCAGCGCTAGAAAAAGTACAAAAATCCTGTTTCGAACATACCTTCTGCTTCAGGATAACAATATCATCTGCACCGGTATCCTTCAGCTGAGGAACTGGTACAATGTCCTGTTTAAGCTGTTCTAACTCCTCCTTCAGTTGGCGAATCTCGTGTTGGTACTTCTTGATTAATGATTTCTCATCAATTATCTGCAGTTTTATAGAGTTAAAACCGAGAAAGACCTTCAGTACAAAAAATTAAGGACTGATAGAAGATATGCGAGGAAAACCTTGTTTTGTTCGGCTTGAATCTCAATATGCTTAGCACGATGAGCAAATTTCAATGTGTTGTGTGTTTCTTCCGAACTGCTTGATGCAGGAGTCACTGTACAAATGAGCTACCATATCCAGAATGAACAACTTATCAGTAAAGTATATTACCCTGCTGATGATCATGTTGTGGATTTCATATTTATTGTAGCACGAAGATGGCGAACAGATCTAACAAGACTTACAGATACTCGGTCGTGGCCACTCAATGAGGACTGAAGGATCCTGGTTAACTTAGAGTCTCTGTATGGTACATGCGAAGCCTTCACATCCGTGAGCTTTGATATCACCTACAACATCACAACAGAATATCTGAATTGAGCTAATAGGAGATTATATAAAACATGACCAGATAGGCAAAAACCAAGGTTTATGGTGAGGAGAGAATAAAAACAAGTATAGACAACTGTTTAATTGTAAGGTTTGGACAAGCACAGATCTGAAGATAAGAGTAGCAAGCAAAATGATGTGAAGGCGGACAGGTGATTCTGCAGATGAACTGGCTAAGTACTAAAAAGTGTAAGACCTCAAGTTATGTATGTTTCATCTTCAAGTCTTAAGATATAAAGAGATAGAAAGTTTATATGTATACCACACCAAAAGCACAATCCTTTAATCAGATCTGATTTAAAAGAAAATGACTCCAAAACCTATTGTTGGCTAAGAGAAAACTGTGGTAAGAAAAAAACTCACAGTCCCTAAAGTCAGCAAACTTTTATTTATATATGATCCTTCCTTGCGTCTTAAACCACTGGTTTCAACCTTTGAACTCTCGGAACCTGCCAGATCAACGAGGTTCTACAGATACGAGAGAAATTATGGGTAGTTAATATCAGTTGAATTCGCTCTAGTATTGAAGAAATTGATCATAACCATACATAATATCACAAGCACAAGAAGAGCTTACCAGCTGTGAGAGGTGTACAGCTTCACCTTTAATCTTGTTGTCTAAGGGACTACTTTCTATTGTCTGCATCCAAATGAGTTTATTATCTTTCAGAAACTGTACAGCTATACGAGTTAATATGAAAAGAAAGCAGTATCCTAATCACTAGAACACTTGACACGACTAAACAACTAGAATTAGAATAAAGACAAACAGAAATTCCTTGAACAAAAGAAAACATGTAAACAACATGGTCCACAACTTGTGCTGGATAAAAAAATAAAGTGTGATTTTTCAGTATTCCATTTGCAAGTACTACGGTGATTATAAGACAAAAAAAACTACTCATTTGTACCTTCTAACCAATAATAGTAATAGAAAATAAAGTCGGTTTTGGTGTGCATCCCATCCACATCACAAGTGTAATCATGTGAGGAGAAAGAAATGATATAGCAACTGCACAAAGATATCAATATTTACATTATTTCAAAGAGAAGATTGACATACCAACGTAAATATTGTATGGCTCCGGCTGCTGTGTAAATTAAAATTCGTGGATCCAACATGGCGTTGCTCTGTCATGAGGACAAAATTTCAATCAATATGAATTGAATTAAATGAAAACTATCTAGATCATGACAAGGTTTAAGGATGAAATATATTTACTAGAAACATGAAGAAAATTAGTCTCTCACATTAAATAAAAGCAAAAACACACTTGTCAACGTTCTGTATAACCTCAAACAGGTAGAGGAGTACCACTTTTCTGATGAAAATATCTTCAATAAATGTACACTGATGCAACAGCCTTTGCTGGAGTTATAAGATTGTATAGTAAACCTATTTTTTAACTAAAGGGAAACGTGGAAGCACCACATACCTTCTCCAGATGCTATAAGAGAAAGCGCATGAGCAGGGGATAGAACAACTTCTTCTTTAATCCCTTCGACAAAGGTTCCCTAGAAGCAATAAAAAAGATGGGTTCAATCGAAATCTTAGAGGAAAAGACATTCGTAGGAATAGAAGTCGTGAGAAGCTCATTGTAATATTCTTAGCTCAAATGATAATTAAGACGATCAACTTCAAGTCTGCTTGAAAGCAATGTGACCCAGAAAATTGCAATGAAACAAAGGGCCACATATTAACATTGAAATTGCAGAGTCCTCATAGAGATCAAATTTTCACTAGAAAAAAATGGAACCAGTATTTTTTTCTGGTACCAAACAGCCTACACATGGGTTCCTAATATAAGGATATGATGTGGACGTTTTGGGTTTTTATGATGAGCAAGGTAATAAACAAAAATATTACAAGTCAGTGAGAGCAGCAGTCCGCATGTAAATAAAAGATGATCTGAAACTGAATCACATACCTGTTTATCTTCTCTGATCCTCAAATTTTGTCCTGCTGGATTCAATAAATCATTGACAACCTGAAATAAGGAAGAGCTTAAGGATAGTAATTTCAAAGAAAAAATAAAAGGCAGAGTATTCTATCACTCTCCACTACTGTTGAAACTGAATATAGATAATGGAGCAGAGAAGAAAATAGATAAATAATAGCACCTCATTATATATTTCCATGTAGGAAATACGCAGGAGAAATTCACGATTTGGTGTCTGTAAGAAAATAAATATGTGAGGTTGCTAGTACTTAGGCCAGGGAATCTGACGAACCAATATCCTAAAAAGTACCTCTTGGATAATGCTGAAAGCATCTTTCACTGCTAACGGTATAATACCAGGAGATCTCTGGTCACCCTGACATTTGGACCCCAAAAAAATCAACCGAATCTATCAGACAAGGTTTCAACAGTGGGGTGCACAGAAATAAAACGGTATTAGGGAAGAAAACATTTCTATCGAGTTCTTCTTTTCTGTAACACTGTAACTCTTGTAGAAGAATTCTTACAAGTCTTAATTAAGCTTGTTGAGTTGAAATATAGTGACTGGTTTTATTTCTGGCATGCAGCTCGGTTATGTTAGTAGCGACGATTGAAAGAAATACGAGATTCTCTGACAAAGCATTATATTTTTTATGACACATTGAACTACATGGTACAAAGACAAACCAAGAAGTATCCAGATGAAGAGATCTTACATGCATAGTGTGAGTCTTTCCACTGCTTGTCACTCCATATGCAAAAATGGTCCCTGTAGTTGGATTAACATTCAATGTTATATTCAAATCAACTGGTAAGCACATCGAAGTCAAGAATGCACTTCGATAAAGGAGTTGATATTAGAAGTTGAGTTCTAAATACAAAGTAGACTGCCGTTAAAACTGGTCACTTCATACCGTTAATTCCCTCCATGGCCCCATTAACAACATGGTGTGCAGCAACGTCGTAGACATTGCGTGTTGTGGTTGTAGGTCCAAAGACACGATCTGCCAGAAAGAGAACCAATTAAACAAGATGGAAGATCCAGACATCAAAAAAGAAAGAATGTCCATTTAAATCATAGTCCTCATATTTTAAGACATGATTAGAAGTGGAAATGTATACCAAATAAGAACAATAGTATTATCCTTAGTTTGTTATTCTTCGAGTGATGTGCCCACATACAATATTCATGATGACTATGGAACCACCATGACACTAATCAAACTGTTAAGACTAACCGTAGGCATAAGCCATTGTTGGATTATGCTCATTTCGTACGATTGTTTCCCCATCTGCATACCATGCAACTTCTTCCCCTTGGCGAATTTCCCTTGGACTAGGTCAAGGAAAAGATATGTCAAATTCACAGAAACAAACAACAGGCTAATATTTGCAAGCTCATATATCGCTGGGAACCTGAGTGGACGAAAGCGAACTGTCACTGTGACATTTTCTTTAGAACGCTGAGCACTTTGTGGTAAGGAATCTGGTGAGAAGAAGTGATGCTTGCTTTGAGCAGATGAAGAAGCAGGGGAGCTATGGCCATCAATAGATGTCTCCTGATAAAGCTTTGAAGACGAGGTTGTTGAGGATGCAGTAGAATCAGCACCCTTAAAGTTGCTAAACCCTGTTTTTCTCGACTTTGATCCTTGTCTAGATGCCATCACATGCTGAAGTCACACCTACAGAAGAGTGAATGAAGACACGAGTACAAAAATCAATCAAGTAACCAAAAAAAAAAAAAAAAAACACAGTGATATCTACAGCTCAACTAAGGCAACCAGTTATAGAAAGCTTTCTTTGGTCATCCCTTAAAACTGACAACAGTAAGAAAACTGAAAAGTGGGCAGTTTCATTAAGGTTGTCTCAAAAGTGAATTCGCAGTAAAGCTAAAAGCACCAAAGAGAGGCAAAAAGAAAAAGGCTAAATTTACGGAGTAGGGCCCCGCTTTTCTCACGGTTCATGCCGAAAGCCCGAAAAAGGTTGCAAATTAAAAAATTGGGGAAAAGAGGATGAAAACAATTAAGCTGTAAGCGATGACGTGAAAACGAATCAGAGAATCACAATCGCAGGAAGCTAGAATGAAGAACAATTCACAAACCCAAATCGCTACTATGTAAAGAGCTGAAACACTTGAAGAAGTCGTTGGTTCGAGTCGAATTATCACCGGATTTCTCGGAAACCTAACGGCATTTTAGAAAGTTAGAGGATAAGGGAGAAGAGACGGTACCTCAAGTAAATCAATGGAGCATCGCCGCTAAAATCCGGAATCGTATGTGAGAGAGAGAGAGAGAGAGATCTCAACGAGTGGCAGATTGTTCGTCGATTGCGATTGTATAACAACTAGTCGCGTTTTCAATTGTTGTGGGTTTGGTTTCTCGTAAACAGAAACACCATATTAAAGGTACAGGTGAGAGAGAAAGGAAGAAGAGTATACATACATATTTGTGTGTGTATGTGTACGTATTTGTTTATACGTATTTTTTTTGCCTTCACGGATACAGTTAGGAGAGAGAGTGACGATTTTCCTCTTCTTCTTATTTTTTTTTTCCTTCCTGCAGAATAAAAAGAAGTCTCTAAAATCTGGAATAATAATTTATTTTTCTAACATTGACTTTGGCAGTTGATGGGAAGGGTTTTGTTTTTATTTATTGCATCCAATTGAGATTCACGAGAATTCTAGTGTTAAGAACTTGTGTTACAGATATAATTAGAACTTGGTTGATGAATAAAATAAGATAACTAGAGCTTTGAATTGTCACAGTCACATCTTGGACCTACAAAAATGAAAACTTAACAACCACTTTGCAGAGGTTAGTGTTAAAGACTAGTATATTGGAAAGATCCAAATCAAACCGCACTACAACAACAACAAAAAAGTTAATTTAGCAATTTTGGTTTAATCAGTTTACAATGTTTAAGTTAGAGATATCAGAACCAAAAAATTTAATTTTCTTAGAAACCCAATTAAAACTCAAAATGTTATCAAGCCTATTAACTTTAAACTCTTTTTTATGTTGTTACTCCTAAATTCGAAATACCTTAAAAACGGATGATCTTACCATAATCAAACAAGAAGACTGGCTTGACGATTCTCACAAGACAACAAATCATTCTTCTTTTAATGAACCAGGAACATCATTATAAATATCCAGTCGACGAACCAAATACTCTTTAGCTTTATTGAACATAAATATGGTAAGAGATTTATCTCTCAGACAGCAACTGAGGAACTGGTCTCATTAAGAAGACCATAGAATGTGTAATACTCGGAAGTTTCTTTGAATCCAGGAATCAATTCCGACAAGACCCTCAAAATTGCAGCCAAATGCTGCAGATCATTCGACGCGAATGCTGCTTCTAGAAATAGCGACGATCGCACGCTCGTCACCTGCAATTTGAACATTCCGAATAAACTAAACTGAAACAAGATTTATATGTGACCAAACCGAAATCAATTAAGAAGTTCATATTTACAATTACGCTTACTAAAAATATATTAAATTAAGTATTTATTTGTATTGTTAAACTGATATTTTATCCGAACCAAACCAAACGGAATGCTCACCACAGACTTATGAGTGATTTGATCTGTTAAGAAGAGATTATAATATACCTTACGCTTCTGAGCATAACGCAGAGCTTCAAGATAGTATCCATCTTGCACAAGGGAGGAGATGTAATCATGGTGCAACGACAGCTGTCTCAACATATCAAGCCCAAGTTTCCTTACACGTGGATTTTGGCGACCGCTCTCGAGAAGTTGGAGCGCGACTTCCTTTGATGGTTCGATTATCTGCAGGGGAATGTAATGTAGCCCAAACTCTAAGGACAAGAAACTCAAGAGGAGGTTCTGTGTTTATCGAAGAAGCACTATTACAAACCTTGTTTGTGGTGAATAGCGACAATTCTGCAAATCGTTTGCTGTGAGCTAAAAGTCTGATGGTCATCACATAAATGTTGAGATCCACTTTGAGTTTCTCTGCGCTTATACTGCAACAAAGAAATTACGACAAGAATGCATTACTGAGGAATTGAAACTAGTTCTAACGCAAAAACAAGTTTCTTTAGTCTGTAAACACAAACAGACGGAATAGATAGTTAATTTTACCTGCGAAAGAACTCAGTAATAATAGCAACTAGGTAGTCAGATTCCTCGACCATCATTTCCTCCACAGAAGCAAACACAAACTTGTAGAGCTCATCGGGAGATATGGCTGGTGACGAAAGTTGAGATTCCTGCTGCTCAGCAGCACATAACATGTTCTCCTTTGAACTAGATGGTAGGTTCATTTCAACTTCTTCATCAATACTGCTTCCAGATGCCCTATGTCTTTCGCTATCTTCAGAAACTGAAAGTCGATAAGAGGACAATATGTGCTAAAGATATTGCAACTTCTTTAGAGCATTCATGCCTAATTTAACTTTTTTAGATTCGATGGTTTTACCAGGAGATGCACCAACGGCTGGAGCAGTTGCAGTGGTCTTTTCGTTCTTCAATTCCTTGTATGTACCAGCTTTAACCGAGTACGAATATGCTGTGACCAGTACATCTATTGCCTGCGTAACCTGGGCTGCTGGTCTGCGTTCCAGAATAATAGCCCTTGCTATCCCCAAGCACAGCTGTTTGGCCTGAAACAACGTACACATTAATTTTGTCTAACAACCGCATCAAAAGCTCCAACCATGATTACTACCACAACTACGGCGAACAATTTCCGTGACCCAACTTTCCTGGAGACACTATATATTGACAGTGATCGTAGAAAGAAAAAGACCAGTCATAAACCGCTGCAAACCAGTAACTATGGAAACGAGCACCAGATTTTTCCTAGGTTAGACATGCATATAACCTTCTCTAACTACATAAAACCCGTATTGTCTATGTTTTATAACACCCACGTTTGTTGCCGAATTTGGGTGCTTCATCATGCTCAGTTTAAACCCTTACGTAAAACACATGCAAAAGAAAGTTTCGAACCTTATTTGCTTCCAATTTCCTTCGCTGCAGGAATTCTAGAAGGGACGTCCTGTCTGAGCTGCTAGCGGAAATTGCCTGCAGCACATCATGGTAAATACTGAACATTTGGGAAATATCTAAGAATTAATTGTCATGAAGATAAATCAACAAAAGCCAACTTGCCTCAAGATCCAAATGTACCCTCCAGAGAACTTTGTTAGCCTGATCCAGAATAAGGTCTGGAACCAGAAAGGTCCATGCATCTTCATACATGACTATGTTTTCATTGCTTGTAGATGATTCTGGGCTCTCATTTTCTTTGTTAGCAGCTTGAGACGATGTGTCCGAGCCTTGGTAACCCCTCCACAGCAAAGGAAGAGGAGCAGACACGGGAGCTCGTGAATCCACAAATAAGTCATAGATAATAACAACCTTTGCATCGATTTGGTGCACGAGCAATAAATTGTCAACCACACTCACCGACAATTTGCTTGAGTATATTGGTAAAGAACCCTGTAAAAAGAGGCAATGGAATGAATGAAGAAAGAACAGAACTTTGAACAATGATCGCATGCCCAGAAAAGTAGAAACGCAAGATACGGTTTGCTTTGCAATTAACTTTGCAACTTTCAAATTTTAAAAGTTCAAAGTCATGGAGTCATGGACCCAAAGAGACGCATGGTCACGCAGATGCTAGTCAAACAAGCTACAACACGTTCAATAGAAATCATGTGTGTATAAAGATCAGAAAAGTAACCAGACACCAGTAACTGAGGAAAAAAAACCTTACTTGCTGAACGACTGCATCTCGGTAGAACCTGTATGTATGGAGTAGCATAGCCTCCCTGTCCACTTGTAAGCAATATATTCGGCCATAGCTGAAAGAGAATGGTAAAGATTTACTCTCCAACTACACAGTGTGAACGACGAGAAAGTTCAGGAGTAGAAGAGAACAAAAGAAACACAAAGAAAAATCTTACACAGTGACTAAGTGGACATCTCCAGAAGAGAGAATAGGCTTGCTGTTTGATTCAGATCTAGCCATGGTCATTTCAAATTTCGGTAAACGAACAACTCCTACAGTGGAAAGCTGGAGAGTAGATCAAAGAAATATCAGGCTCGCAATAAGTTAAATAAATGTTAACTCAGTCATGAAAGCTAATTGACAACTCTAGCATATACATCATAAAGACAGTACCATCAACTTAACAGGATGGCTTATATAGGTGAACGGTATTGGAAAAGCTATTTTACATAGCAAAATTCATAATTCTTTGTTTTTTTCCTTGCGGATTCGTACACATGTATTGGACAATATCTATCAACATAATTTAGTTTAGTTGATGATAAATTTGGTGTAATACCTGAAATCCAGTAACTTTCTTGCATTGCAATCCTGATGCAAGAAGAACCAGTCGAGTTTCATGTGTATAGATGTACCAATTCACATTTACTTTCTTGGTTTCCACCAAACGCAGATTCAGCATAGAATCACAAGCAAACAAGTCCATGCCACTACGACAAGAAAAAGAGGAAATAAAAACTTTCGTTAGAGCGAAAAAAAATAATAATAATTAGAGAGACAAATGATTAGCGAAATGTTAAGTATATAAATCTTAAAATAGAAGAGCTGGAGACAGGAACAACTATGTTTAGGTCGCTCTTATAAGAATTGTGCAGACCCAATTACCAGATTCTGAAAGTGGTACTTTCCATAGTCAAAGGATACAACTATTTTAGAAAACAAGTTAACAAGCCAGTATACTCCCATTTAAACAAGTTATGTAGAATTCTCAATTTCAATCAATTAGTCTTTAAATTCGTTATGCAAACAATCTAAAAATGAAAATAGTTGTATGAAGTTAAAATATGCAGAAAATAAAGCAAGCCCCACCTGGTCTTTACAATCGCAAGATCACATAATGGAGAGTCAGTCCAGAAGAATCCGAGAATGCTCTCTGATCCTGCCTTGCATTTGTGGGTAAGTATCTGCTTGGTCTCTCGATGAAAAAACTGTATTTCACAGTCGGATATTTGGACAGCTATCGCTTTTTTATCAAGAGAGAATTTGATAGATAGGATAGGCCCATCACTTATAGAATCAACTGAAGGAGGTACATCTGGATTAAAGGGAGATGTTTCCCATGAAAAGACCTAAACGAAAAAATGGGAAAATCAGCCAGGGATATGGATCATTAAGCTTAATAATGATATCAATTACGGTTAAAACAAAATCAAATAAACCATTTCAAAGGAAAAGAAAAAACACCTGACTAGATGTGGTACAAATTAGCAATCTGTTGGCATCATCATAGAACAACCCCCTGGATTCAGGAACATTGCAACGTAGGGACGGATGTTGTATATACGCATGTGATAAACCACCAGAGCCGACACTTGGCTCTGAACTTGAATGCCTGCTAGACATACTCTTAACTTTTCAGTTGTCTAAATTTCTCAAAAGTACCAGACTGTAGTCCCAAATGTCCCCTTTAATGATGGGACTGATACAAAATTAAATTTCTATCAAAAACATATCACAGGCTATCAGTCAGAGCCATTACACACGGAACTTTTAGAAAAGATGAAAATGAAAAGAGAATGGCGTACATGTTAAGCAGTGCTGATAAATGCCTGTAAGTAGAAGGAGAAAATAATCGTGGTTCAAGCCTTTCCTCGGATCTATAAGGAAAGAAAAAAACATGATAGCAAAACAGATTAGTCTAAAGGGATGAAGATAAAATGATCAAGACAAGTCTCTTGCAATAAATTGTCATTATACCGTATGCTGCATACAGTTCTTCAGCGCAAGAAACTCTTTCAAGCATACGTCTCTTTCAACCTCGTGGACTTTAGATGCAACACAGCTCCCGTAGTCTCTGGCCTGTGCAAAAGTGCACTTTTAAGTCAATAACAAGGATTGACTCTTCAAGACACATTCCACAAGAAAAGGTAAATGGAGCTGTCGAACAAACCTGCTTAGAACAAGTAGCTAAAATCCGTCCAAGTGTAGAGGCGGTGGCGGAATTCTTTTCTTTCATGCTTGCATTGTTGAAGCTGAGAGGAAAATTTGGAAGTGGTTGAGTTCAAACTCAAAATATAGAAACAGTAGATTCACCAAAGCTATGTCCAAAGAGCTAAAGAGTAAATCAATTTAAGAAAGAAGAAAACACACACACACACGACATAGTATCCAAGTTTTATAACCAAAATCATGATTGCAGCGATTGCTAACACAACAATGTCACAAAAGCTAAGGTCTTATTGTAAACCCCATATTAATGTCCTACCAACACAACGAATCAGACATCAATTTCATCTCAAGTGGCGAAATCTTACAGAAGAAACAAAAAGGAAATCGGAGATAAGAAGAGAGAAGCGTTACCTGCGAAAACCTAGATGGAGATGAATTTAAGCACAGTGATGGGGTTGCTCGGAAAAGTTAGATTCAGACAGTAACGTACTAGTTTCGATTTTTATGCAAACAGTAGTTCTCGGCTTGTCTCATTGGGAAATTGATGGTAGGTGTTCTTCAACGACGAGCGATCACCGTGTCACACCAGCGAAGTCGATCAACACGTGCGGATAATATTTGGGCCTGGAGGCCCATTCCATTAAATCATCCCCAGTGAGATATATATACAAAAAAATATTGTGGATATCTCAAAATTATACGATGCCCAATTGTACAATACTTTCTGTATTTTCTCATTATTTCATCATTAGGCTATATTGTTTTGGATTCACTTACAATTTTAACTATGAAAATATACATTGAACCAAAATGACTAAATCTTTTAGCTTATTTGTATCATATATCAAGGATGCAAGACAAATACATTATACTCAAGAATGGCATTTCCAGTCTTAACATCTAATGAATGAGTTCTTCCCTCAGCATATCCTCTAGCGTATCGAAACACGCCACTGCCTCCAACCACGGGCATTTCTCTAATATCCGCAAACACAAGGTTACGTCCAAGAATGCTAATCGTGCTTCCGTTATACTCTCCTTCTGTGAATACAAAATGGAGAATCATCAACAATCCCAACTCGGTTTGAGATGCAGATGCGGTCATACCCTGCGCATACCCTATTCTCTTCGAGCTTATATTGGGAAGTATAGTTAGAGGATCATCCATTACAAACACGGAACCAAAATATGTTTTAGATGTGTTTGTTTGTGCGGCTTCTGCTACTTCCACTGCGGTTGGGTTGCGACCATATATGTCGTGAAAGTAGAAGTGAAGATGGGTTAGCTTCTCTTGGTTTAGGCCCGAGGATGATGGAGATGAGACTTTTGAGAAGGTTTGAGTTTTCACGAAGCATAATGTCAAGAAGCAAAACGTAGCAAGTGATAAGATTGGAATTGGTTTTGGTATAATGTTGGCCATTGAGAGATGAAACGTAATGTAGCACAAAGTTTTGGAAGAGTCAATTTGTAAATGTGTGTGTTATTATTGGGAAGTATAGTTAATATCTTTTTCTGGTTAAGGTTATTGTAGCTACGTTCATATCTAATGTGACATATTCATATGAAACGTGGTCATTTTAATTATCAATATTCATATGAACCACATAAATTTTGTATATGAAATTAATGTTCTATATATACTTGAAGGAAAACTATCTAAACAACTTAAGTATAAATTGGTAGACTAATCATTGTAGGGAAAAGTCCTGCATATCCGATTTGTTTCCTCATAAACCATTACCTTTTAGATTTAATCACATTATCCAATAACATGAGTATATTAACTTAATACATATATAGTTTTCTCACAAAATGCGATGTTATGTTTCACACGTACGAGTCATATAGGTTGTGTATAACATCAGATCCACACACTGTTGTGTCTACGTATGTTTAATATGTTTCTTGTGGTTTTCTTTTTATTTAAAAACGAAACTCCTTATAACGTTCGCGTATGCGCCGTTGTGTTTATACTTTGCATTCTTTTCTACGGCTAATGTATGTAAACATCAAATAATATTTAAGCTATTTTACATTATGTTTTGCCGTTCGAGTAATGAACTTGGCTAACAGTATATTTGCAAACCAACCCATGGTGGAAAGGTCTACTCTCTAACTTACGAGAACGAGACCATCGTTGAGTATTTTCCATTGGATCCGGGATCCTCTCTGATTAGAAAAAAAAAAAAAATATACAATATATTTGTATGGCCATGGCCATAATCTTAGAGTGCAACGAACGTATCGAAGAATGCATTTACTAGTACCAACATGGCTTTCTTGAGACGAGGATCATGGATGATAAATATACTTGTTGAACAACATATGTTATGTCATTTAGTCAATAAAAAAAAAACATATGTTATGTTACGTTGCATGAGAAATTAATTCCACGTGGTAAAGTTATTGACCAATGACAACAGTTTGTTGAAATGAATTAATGAAAGGCTGAAAAGTCATAGAACGTGGAAATAACAGTTTTCTTGTCCGGTGGAAACTATATATTATCTAGGATTAAGACATAAACTATGCAATGAAAATCAAATCATACTAGCTCATTCGTTTTGCAAATCTGAATATTCTATAAATAACGGACGAAATAGAGAAGAGCATAGAAAACTAAATGGTGAAGAGAGAGATGAGAGGTGTAATACCAAACTATCATCACTCTTACACCTTCTTCTTTTTCGTTGTCTTGGTTCTGTTTCCCCTTGTGTTCTCGATCAATACTTTGTCATCTAACGAAGCTATCACAATTTCTAGCAACAAAACCATTGTGTCTCCTGGTGACGTCTTCGAGCTAGGTTTCTTCAAACCCACAAGGAATTCTCGAGATGGTGATCGTTGGTATCTCGGCATTTGGTACAAGACAACCTCTGAGAGAACATATGTTTGGGTTGCCAACAGAGACAAACCTCTTTCCAATTCCACTGGAACCTTAAAAATCTCTCATGCTAATCTCGTCATCTTTGATCAGTATGATACTCCTGTCTGGTCCACGAATCTAACAAGAGCTGTGACATCTCCAGTCGTGGCTGAGCTTCTTGCTAACGGCAACCTCGTGGTTAGAGACTCCAAAACCAAAGACCCAAAACGATTCTTGTGGCAAAGCTTTGACTTTCTGGTGGATGCTTTACTCCCGGAGATGAAAATTGGTCGGAATCTCGAAACAGGAAACGATAGATTCCTCACATCTTGGAGAAGCGCAACTGATCCGTCAAGCGGAGATTTCTCGTTTAAGCTCGAAACTCAAGGGCTACCCGAGTTTTATCTTTTGAAGGAAGGCTTCATAGTGTACCGAACCGGTCCTTGGAACGGAATCCGGTTTAGCGGTATACCGAAGATGCAGAACTGGAGCTACATTGTCAACAGTTTCATAGAGAACAACGAGGAAGTCGCTTACACTTTCCGAGTTACCAACCACAACATCCACACGAGATTTAGATTGAGTTCCACAGGGTTATTACAGATAATCACGTGGACTTCGACAGTACCGCAACGGAACATGTTTTGGTTTTTCCCGGAAGATGACTGCGATGTGTACAATCTATGTGGTCCTTACGCTTACTGTGACATGCATACGTCACCGATGTGTAACTGTATCAAAGGTTTCCTTCCCAAGAATACGACGTGGGCTTCGGGAGAAGTGGTCGGTGGTTGTGTGAGAAAGTCGCAACTGAGCTGCGGCGACGGAGATGGGTTTTTGTTGCTGAGGAACATGAAGTTACCGGACACAAGTACAGCCATTGTGGACAGGAGAATCGGGTTGAAGGAATGCAAGGAGAAGTGCACTAGAGATTGTAACTGTACCGGGTTTGCGAATACGGATATCCGAAATGGTGGGTCGGGTTGTGTGGTCTGGACCGAAGAGCTCGTGGATATGCGGAACTACGTTGCTGGAGGTCAAGATCTCTATGTCAAGCTAGGAGCTGCTAGCTTTCTCCCCTAGACATGGATCATATGTTCCGGGTTTCATATGTAGTAATCCGGATCCGTGGTTTCGAATATCTATATCCATTAAAAATATCTAAAAAATTATAATAATATCCATGTTGATCGTAAAAGAGTTTTATTCGTAAGGCACGTATGCGTTTTTACATTTTAGTTTACCTTTGGATTATTCAATTTATGATTGTGTGATATTGTATGACTCCGGAAGGTGTTTTTTATATAATGGCAACAGTCATAAGTCATAACGTATACTTAAAAACATTAGCACGACGGAATATTAATTAGTTTAGTTCCTCCAAAGAGACTGGACTACCAATCTGGTTCCCAACTCTAAGAACACAATCGTTCCATGTCTCTTTGCTTTTTGGAATACCATTTGGCGCAATATTTTTATACTCGTAACTCGAGAAAATGATTCGAGTCAATCTTATATGACATTCTCTGCCAATCTTCAATAGATGACTACAACATTCATTCGTCAATCTTTGCTCATCCAACATGTTCTTGAAAATATTATCTCCACAGTTCGACTTCATCTTTTCAAGGCAAGCCAGTAGAAAATCGAGCTGTTTGTGCGTGTACTGATGCGCAAGCTCCAAGTCATATTCCATTGCGGGTGAATAGGCTTCGAATGGAGATTCATCGGGAGCTTCGACAAAAATATCGAAATCAGGCAAAGGAGATATGTTCACATCTTCTGGTACCTCTTCTGAATATTGATCGATTTCCTGGGAGAAAATTGGACGAGACATGAAAAATATTACTATAGATACGAGCATTATCATGAGAAGAGACTTTGCCATATTTGCTTTTGGTCTTGGATGTTAGATTGGTGACAGTAAACGATAGATGTTTATATGGCAATGAGTGTGATTTGTGGAAGGGTAATGAATTGATGAAACGTTTATTCATTAATAATTTTATGAAACGTTTGTCCAAAAGAACGTTTACTCTAGACTTTGAAGGTTTTTTTCTTTTTTTCTTCCAAATATTTAGCTTCGTTTTGGATCGGACCGAACATGATAAGACTTTGGGCAAACTTGAGATAACACTACGAGTTCCTTCAAATTATTACAAATTAAAGCGATATACTAGACAACACAACACGATTACACATAGGTTAAAAAAGGGAACGATCAAAGAAAGGTTTGATTCGGTTTGGCCCAGCTTAGCGAAATTTGAACTTAAGCCCTTCCTTTCAAGACATGCCTTCTTAAACCGGGGATGTGAACGTTTGTAATGTAGTCCTTCCAGTTAATGCTTCCAACATCAAATCCAAACTCTATCTTCTCTTCTTCAGACATGTTTTCCATTAATCTCTGCGTGTTGCTGTTATCAAATCTGCAGCAAAAACAAACAAAAAGATTCAAAGTATGTCGGTTTGGTCTTAGAATTAGAATGTTGTTCGTTCTTACCTTCCACCATAGAAAGTGTATGGCTCATAAATAGTGGCAAGGTGTTTGGCTTGTTCAACAGATTTCTTGCATATGAACTTTAGTTTCTGCAGCATCTTACTATCCGCTGAGCTCGTACCGTTCATTAAGCCGCTACGTTCTTGAGCATCTCTCCATAAATGATCCGAGAAATCATCAACTGAATCGAAAAGTTTCATCAAACGCACCATAATAGGAACACCTTTCGAGTCCATGCACGGGGTAGATTTGTAGTGGTTATAAAGAAGCTCTGCTAACTCCTCGAAAACAAGCGGATTTATTGCAGAAGAAGCAATCTGATACACGTTTATGTCAGGTTCTGGATCTGCCTTTGCCATTCCATGCTTTGCAATAGCAGCTAATGTCGCGTTAACTACCATATCAGCAGGAACCACATCAAGAACTCCTTTCGGATCCACCAGAAACCCCGTGAGCTGTCCCTTTCCATAACATAGAACTATAGGATCCATCATCCTGAGTTTTAGATTGAGGAAGAATCAGTTTTGTTACGTATACATTCGCATCTATACACGTGACATGTATATGTATAAGTTACCTGTTTCCTTCCATCCATCCAGGGAAAGGGTCTTTGTAAGTGCTTTCAATGACGCTAGGCCTTATAATAACCACAGGTACATCCCCTCGAGTGCTATTGATCATCATCTCTCCCATTGCTTTGGTGAAAACATAAGTGTCTTGCCATCCATATGATCTTGCCCTGTTTCAATGATTTGTGTGTATATATAAGGTTGCTGCGAATATTTTGAGCGAGAAAGAAATCGATGCAGTCATGGTGAAGATTTTAGATTACTACCTCTCTAGACCGAGATCCTTCATCTTTTGCGCCTCCTCCTGATTTTGAGTCCCTTTTCTTGCAGCATCAAGAGCTAGCTTCATCTCTCTGTCCACATCTAATGCTTTTCTGTTTCCTTCGAGGAAGTTCTCGGTTGCTATACAATCTCCCATCGAAAATGGCTTCTCCATGATCCTTCCTTGTCTTTGTCCATTCACATAAGCTGCACAAAGTTTTCTTTCAAATGAAGAAACCAAAACATCACAAAACCCTTTAGCTCTCTGTTTTTCCAGTCCACATACCTGTAGATACTTGCAAGAAAAGCTTGAGTTTCTTACACTTCTTGGCGAATCCCATGATATTACCTGGCCCTCGTGTGTTTATGTCCAAAGCAACATCATATCTGCAACCTCCGCCATGAAGACACCAAGATACATTGATGTTATCTAGATAACAAAACAAGAGAACGAGAAGCGCATAATCTAATAATTGCATGCAGACCTTTCATTGAAGGTTGTATTGGCAGCAGAGTTGATAATCACATCAACTTCTTTTGCAATCTCCTCAGCTGAATCTGCTTGTAACCCAATGTTTGAATCGCAAATGTTTCCCGTCACAGGAACGAGCTTGTCTAACATGAAAGACTGGTAAGATGCTCCATGAGTCTCTCTTAGAGTATTAAAAAGCTCTGCATCTAACACCTGAAAAGCAGCAACCCCATGAGCTATAGTTATACACATAACAGGAGAAAAAGTTGACGAAGAAAGAATCGAAACAAAGAGGAATTACCTCGTTCTTCAACCGTTCAATCGCGGCTTCTTTGTTTTTGGCTTTAATCAAGAGATATATCTTCCCGACATCCGGAGCCATTCTCAAGACCTTCTCAATCAATACTGGAGACACCACAAGGGAAATGATGTAATGACACAGTTTTTGGAATATGATAAACAGACATGTAAGTATGTTTTGTACCCTTAGCTAAGAAACCAGTGGAGCCAGTGATTAGAAACTTCTTCCCTTGGAGAAAACTGACAATTCCAAGTCCTTCTTTAAGCCCCACCATAGCAGCGCCATTAAAAGGCATCAAAGTCTTTACTCCATTGATCTCAATGGCTCTCCCATTCCCGTTAGGGGACAGAACCAATGTCTCAGCATCCATAGCCGGCGAGCTCTGTTCCCTTATCAATACTTGACCCCTGTCTTTCAAAAGTGAAGAAGCCCGAATAGGCCTCTCTGGTTTGCTGTTTCTCCCATCACCACCACCACCACCAACGCGGCACCAGGTGGGGCCTACCCTTTTCTTCTCCCTAACCAATGTACACCAGTCACGACGGTCGTACAATCGGGCAAGCTTGTTTGGCGCAGTAATGGAGGAAGAAGAAGAACTCAAGAAGAGAGCCTCCATCACAAACTAAGAAATAAGAAATAGAGAAAGGGTCATTTCTGAATCAAGACTAAGACACGTTGACCTTGTACAAATCTAAAACACAAACTGTATGTCATTATTCTGTTCTTTGAGAAAACAGAAACTTGTTGGTTAAGAAATTGGTGACTTGTATTGTACTTAACCTAGAAAGCATACCTTTGGTAATGAGCAACCAGAATATATACTTAATTAGAAAGAGATTAAGTAAACCAAGAAAGATTATATTTTTTCTTATTTCTTATCGTTAGGAGACAAGTATGTGGGTTTTGTTTTTATAAGAGGAATAAAAGATTGGTTGGTTAGTTCTAAGGACCAAAGATGATGAAAAACTTCTTCTGTTTTATAGGGAAATAAATAACTAAAAAATTAAGTGAAACAAAAGATTGCCTTACGATCTTTCTCTCCAACATTTGATCAGTTTCCTACACGTGATTTAGATTTCAAATTATAGAAATGAAATAAAGAAATGCATCACTTCGAAAATTTACGTATGAAATTATGGTCAGTAAGTAGTAAACCTCTAAGAAATCACCGAATGATAAAAGAGCTTTGATGATTTTCTATTTTATAGAATTTTTCTAAGCAATCTCAATCACAAATCTCATTTCCTGGTTTTGAAATTCAAGAAATTCACATAACATTTCCAAGGGCTTTAGGATCTTACAAAATTATAATTTTAGGAGAAAACTTTAGAACCTCCTTTAACAACAACTTCCGTCATGTTATCCAACTTTTTTCTCTCTTTATAAGAACAGACCAATCTGCTCTTACAAAGGAATCGACCAAAGAGTATGCTGCAACAGGTTTAGTTGTAAATAAATACGTTCTAGAAATCATATGTAATAAAATTCGAAACACTCTCATTAAGTGCTACGGAAACGAAACGAAACCATACATACGTTTGTCACTCCAAACTATTATTTATTCTTCTTCCACACCAGTCTCAAGTCCTAGATCACAAATTCTTAAATCATACATGACTAACTCGAAGAATTTAACACAACAACCCATATCCATCTTCACATTCTTAGGTCATAGCAAATCACCTCGAGTATCCTGGACTCGGACTCCTGCTTCTCGACTCATAGCGGGATCTTGAGCTTGACCTTGAGCACGATCGCTTTCTATCTCCCGGTGAAACCGATCTGCTGAAGATGTATGATCAGGTATGTGTGTGTAAAAAGAAGATCGACATTGGGAAAGCAAAACAAAACACACTTGCTACAAAGTCTACAGTTACCTTGAATGGTGCCTTTCATCATACGGTGAACGCGAATAGCTTCTTCGGTAGATTGGCGAACGTGAATAGCTTCTTCTGTAGTTTGGCGAACGCGAATAGCCAGGAGACCGGGAGTAACCATATGGAGATCTTGTAGATGTCCTTCCCCTGAAATTGATCAATGAACAATTCTTTTAACTGTTTCAACAAGGACAATTCAAGCTAAGAACAGTAAATCAACCAGAAATTCAAGCTTTACCTTGATCGTTCTCTCATTTCGGAAGGCTTCTTTCTGTTCTCCTCTGCATATACTACAGTGATTTCGCGGCCTAGAAGAACGTAGCCATCCAAATGATACTTTGCATCTGCAGCATCAGCAGGATCATAGTACTGCACAAACCCAAACCCACGAGGCTCCCTGCAAGTCCATAGCGTCACAAACAAGGTTACAAATTTCAAATCAAGTACCTCTCTTCAAAACCAAATTGTCAATAGAGCTACGAAGAAGAAAACTTCAGAATGGAACACACAAAAAACCCTTATAAATACAACCAAGCGGGGCAACTGAATAGATCAAGCACAAACAATCACGTGGCTGCTAACCTTTTCGAAGCCATTGTACTAACTTCCGACTTTGACCAGAACATCTTCAAAATGAAACAAAAACCAACTTCCTTCTCATTCTGGAAGTATAACAACACTATTCTCACTTACCCTCTGTAGTCCCGAACCAAGTATTCTTATTACTTCATTGATCTCATTAATCTTCCTACTTCTTCATCTTCAACACTTCCAATAAGACAATCAAACATGGATAAACCAACAGTCCGAAGGAAAAAAACACAATTTATCATATTATACTTACACAAGGCTAGCACAGCAAGAAGTCACGCAAAATGAACAGAGCTAGTGGGAAAAGAATCGCTATCACTCACCCAGTGTAATAGTTACGAGGTATATAGATATCCTTGAGACGACCAAACCGGCCAAATGGTCTACGGAGATCTTCTTGCCTGTAAAGGTGAAAAACACAATTGAAGCATTTGACAATGTCGAAAGGTGAGAGCTTCAACATTTCTTGTGTTTTCGAAATCGGACAATTACACACTTCCAAAGAGAGCTAGTCGGTGCATGCACAAATAAAAGTACAAAAGTATGTGTAGATCAGTTGTATTATAATACCTACAGTCGTGCCGGAGATTGCGAACAAGTAGACTGGTTGGTGGATCTCTACTCCGACCTCTGTAGTATCCCACAGGACTTGGGCTTCTGTACCTTCTGCTATAACTCCTTGGTGGTGATGGACTGTAACTATAGCTCCTCCCCATTATTCCTAAAAACCAATTAACATATAAAAGACATCAAATTGACGACAAGCATCATAAGCCAATATAAGTTCAGCTGACACAAATGACAGAGCAGAGTAAGTCACCAAAAACCGAACTTGTCTTCATCGGTTCTTAATATATCTTTGCAAGCTCAAATCAAACCAACACATTCCCGCTAATTAAAATTTACTAAAGCTTATCTTTTGAAACCAATTCAACCAAAAAAACGAAAAGAGAGAAGGAGTGTTGAGATAGACGTATCACGATCAGGAAGAACGAAGAAGCAACCGTTATAAGCGCATGATGACCAACGCAAATGAATCTATCAATCTAACATATGTTCCAATAGTCACCAAACAAACGGACGAAAGAAGTGAATCATTGCATGAGGAAGACAAATTGGTCGCAGAAACAAACAAGTTATAAAAAGCATGGGAGCCGATCAACCAGAGAAAAAAATTAAAAACTTTTACGAAACAGATGATCGTGAAACGAAATTGAACCTGAATCCCACAAGAGAAACGAATTTCGTTCGCCGGTGCTCGTTGTTCTATCGCTCTCTCTTTCTTATTGAGACAATGAGAGTATGAGACTCCTCGCTCACTTCACAAAAGGTGGTCGTGTGTATTCGAGAAAGTTCTATAGTGGGCCTTTCATTGATTGTATCTTAAAAAGGCCCATATAGGCCCAAAACATGTCCACTTTAGCTTCTCACATATTTTGGCCTTTTGGGTTAAATAAACCGGTTGGTTTAACTAAGGCTATTTTCCTTTTTTAAAAACTGGTTAAAATTCAGACCCGGCGGTTCTCCAAAAACCCTACAAAAACTTCTTCTCCTTCTTTCGTTAACTCTAAACCCTACAGCAAAAAAAGGTCCCAAATCTCTTGCGTCCGCCATTACAGATATGGTGGCTCCGTCGAAAAGGGTTCCAAGTGGAAAACGTAATGATTCTACAAAGGTATTTAAACCATCGAAGAAACCGTTTAAGAAGACGAAGGACGATGTTGCTGCAAGGTCTGAAGCCATGGCTCTGCAGCTCGAAGAGGTTCCTGACTTTCCTCGAGGTTTATTTCTCCTTCAAAATTCTGTTGTTAGGCAAAAGTATATTCATTTTCTGTTCCATTTGTTCTTACTAGATGTCATGAATCTCATTTTGTTGATATTCTTAACTGATTGTAAATCACACATTTTGTTGATGTTCTTAATTGATTGTCAGGTGGAGGTACTTCTCTGAGCAAAAAAGAGCGTCAGAAAATTTATGAAGAAGTCGACGCTGAGTTTGAAGCTGATGAGCGTGTTTCTAAGAGGAGTAAAGGGGGAAAACCTAAAAAGAGAATCCATACCGAAGTTGATGAATTGGGATCTCTTTTTGACGGTGGTTTAACTGGAAAGCGGCCCAGATATGCCAATAAGATTACCATTAAGGTATCAAACTCGGAACTGTCTTATATGTTTTGATGCTGATGCACAGATGCGTCATCAGATTACAGTGACTCAGCTGTTCTTATATCAGTTGTGCTTTCCATTGACATCCATCTATCCTCATAGCCATGGTTACATGATGCTACTGTCCTAGAAGATTTTTGTAAGCAGATTATATTTCTACTTTTCCTGTTCTGACGTTCATTGGGATTTATGTTCAGAATATCTCTCCGGGAATGAAGCTTTTGGGAGTTGTTACCGAAGTAAACCAGAAAGATATTGTAATTAGTCTTCCAGGGGGCTTACGTGGATTAGTTCGCGCAAGCGAGGCATTGGATTTTACAGATTTCGGAACTGAGGTAGCAGCTGTGGTTTATAATTTGGCTGTCTTAATTCTCTGTACTTGGTCATTTTGACCCTTTTACATTTTGTTTTATGCAATCTGAACTGAGTTGGTACTCCTTTTTGTCAACTAGGACGATGAAAGTGAACTCCTTCGAGACATTTTCTCTGTGGGTCAGCTTGTTCCCTGCATTGTATTGCAGTTAGATGATGATAAGAAGGAGGCGGGCAAAAGGAAAATATGGCTTTCATTGCGACTTTCTTTATTGCACAAGGGGTTCAGTTTGGATTCCTTTCAACCAGGAATGGTATGTCACTGCTTGGTTCATTTTCCTTTTATTTCGTCAATTCTACTTCTTGGGAGCTGGGCCTTTGTGTAAGATTTTTAAATGTATTTGTGGGTAATGGTATTCAAGTATGTTGGCATACCCGAAACTACCTAAATATCCAAAACGAGCTGAAAGAGTTCATGGCTCATCGAGCTTAGAGTTTATTTATTAAGCTGCATATGCTAGCAGTTTCTAGATGAAAATAAGCTATATTGATACACTGATCTTCTGCTATCTTGTGAAATGGGGTTGTATCTTTACCAACACATTTTATTTTTTTATTTTTTATTTTTTTAATTTCTGCTAAAAAGAATAGTCTTTTATTTCTTTTCCATAATGCTTGTTCAGGTAGTCACTGCAAACGTGAAAAGCGTCGAAGATCATGGTTACATCCTTCACTTTGGATTGCCTTCTATCACAGGATTTATCAAAAAAAGCAATGATGGTACTAAATCTCGTTGACCTACTGGCCTCTTAGCTCTTTTATTCACGTTGAACCTTTAATTTTGATTTCTTCTGGCGAGTGATATTCAATGTAACTTCTAACGTACATCATGATGAAATAGTTTGTCTATGTCCAACTAAAGGAAATACTTCATTCCCCAAAAACTTTGTGTTTGCCTTTGATCTTTCTTGGGGAACTTCCTGGCTCTCTGGTTTTCGATAACATTTTCTAAATTTTCCAGGAAGTCAGGAGTTAAAGACTGGGCAGCTTATTCAGGGTGTGGTTACAAATATTGATAAAGAACGTAAAATTGTTTGTCTTAGTTCGGACCCAGATTCAGTGGCGAAGTGTGTGGTATGCCTCATACTTCCCAAATCACGCAGTTAATTTTTCCTGATTTAAACAAACTTAACCTCGTGATTACCATTTTGCAGACCAAGGATCTTAGTGGGATGTCGTTTGATCTTCTCATCCCAGGCATGATGGTTAATGCCCGTGTGCAATCTGTCCTTGAGAATGGGATACTGTTAGGATTTCTTATGTACTTTACTGGAACGGTGAGTTACCAATGATTTTGGTAGTGTGCATTGTTGATTAAGCAGGAACTATGTTTCTCGTGTTTAACCCAAAACCTTAGTGACCATTCTGAGTTACATTTCTCATTTCTCAGGTTGATTTATTCCATTTACAAAATCCAATGTGTAACAAGAGCTGGAAGGATGAATATAATCAGACTAAGATGGTATGCATTTTGACGTCACTCTTTTCTGATTCTTCTCTTTGTTGTGTAGCTATTATAAATGCCATCGTAGTTTTCTGATCTTGTAGTCCCATTGCCGTTTTTGTTTGTCTCAGTGTTGGTTTGGTATCTTTTTAGTTAGAATTTTCATGCCTATTTGCAATGAGTCTAGGTAAGGGTGTTCAAGTCGATTAAATCAAATGAAACGAAAACCCTACTGAAAGAATTGGCCCAGAAACTGATTTGGTTTCAATTTTAGCGAGAAAACCCGAGCTAAAACTTTACTTTAAAAATCCTTAAAATTAAGCTTTCATTTGCTAGAAAGTAGACGTCGAACTGTATTCTATATCTATATTTCGTAAGATGAGATCCCAGATGGCTAAAAAATCCTGAACCCACAGACGGGGTGTGGCACCCCTAAATCTGTGACGCGCCTACCTTGATCGAATTAGCAATAGCATACAGAAGCACATTGATTACATTTATGTGAAATCTCAGGTGTGCTTCTTTCTCTAAAAATGGATTGGAAAATCTATGTTGTTAAGAGCTTGAACAGAGTAGTTGTCTAACAACAAACTGTGTCTGGATTTCTAAGCTGGAAACTCCCTGTCAATCTTTTAAGCTGTGGGTACAAAGTTACTTCAAAACGATATCTCATTGCTCAGAATCTTAAGTGTTTGTATCTAATGGTTATGTTTCCTTTATCTGATGCACAAACCAGCTTGATTTCTTTGACTACCATAGTTTTGGAAGTGTTTAACTACTAATTATTTTGCAATGATTCCTTTTTTACGGTTTTTTCCGTTTTGGTTTATTTTCTTTGCTGATTTTTGTTTTTTCTCCGTTTGGTTAACTTGCATAAAATGCTCCTACTGTTTTTCAGGTCAATGCTAGAATATTGTTTATGGATCCATCAACTAGAGCTGTTGGTTTGACGTTAAACCCACATCTTGTTGGTAACAAGGCTCCGCCTTTGGTAAGCGACTGATTTGTCCATTCGATTTCAGTAAAATATAATGGTGATATGATAGTAAGAGAACTTGATTTGACAGCTACTTTTGGGGTTTAAATGAAGGTTTACTAGTTGTATTACCAGAATTTCATATATCCACTATTTTCACTACTATTTTTGTGTACTTAAGCTTTGACTCGTATGCTCATCCACTATCTTACAATATTGGTTCATCACTTTGATACCTTATATCATCATTGTTCTCTGTATCCGCATTTGCCTATCTTTGCTCTTTTATAAAATATATTGTAAAACTTGTGTTTGGTTCTTTACAGCATATCTCTAGCGGAGACATATTCGACGAAGCAAAAGTTGTCCGTGTTGATAAATCGGGCCTTCTTCTTGAACTCCCTTCTAAGCCTCTTTCAACTCCAGCATATGTTAGCGTATGTCCAATTGGCTGCTCTTATTCTTCTAAAATATTTAGGGTTCTGTTGCCCTTTTAACCTTAGATTTACCGTAATTACAGACATATGACGCATCAGAAGATGAAGTTAAGAAATTGGAAAAGAAGTTCAAGGAAGGAAACCGCATCCGTGTTCGAATCCTCGGCCTGAAGCAGATGGAGGGGTTGGCCATAGGGACTTTAAAGGTATCTTTACTGCCAGACGTGCTAATAGATTACATAGCTTTAACAATGGTTGCCATGGGAAGCAACTTCTGTTCTCTCTACGAGCGTTGCAATCTAAATTCCAATTAAGCGATGGTTTGATGTAAAATCATATATTAATGCCTCTTTCTGTTGGTGTTGTTTTTGTATGAGCAGGAAAGCGCTTTTGAAGGTCCAGCTTTCACCCACTCAGATGTCAAGCCTGGTATGGTGACGAAGGCTAAAGTCATATCTGTTGATACATTTGGTGCCATTGTACAATTTCCGGGTGGTCTGAAAGCAATGTGCCCACTTCGGCATATGTCTGAGTTTGAAGTTACGAAGCCCAGGAAAAAGTTCAAGGTCGGCTCCTTACATTGACCCTACATTAATTGGTTTGCAATGTTGCTGGGGCATGCGTAAATTTTGAATGATTCTTCTTTCAGGTTGGAGCTGAACTAATATTTCGTGTGCTTGGCTGCAAATCAAAGAGGATAACTGTTACCTGCAAGAAAACACTTGTAAGTTTTCTTATGATTGTGGATCTGACTTTGTTTCATTGTTTGCATATTCCTTGATGTGTCTAGTTACTGAATTCGTTTTGTTTGTTTTTGAGGAGGCTTATAACTGTTCAAATAATTTCCCTCCTATAAACTAGGTGATAAAATGCAATTCGTTTATATCATCGCTCCTTCTTTTATTTCCATCTGCTGAGTTTTGGTTTCATTTGTTCACTTATCTCCATTTCGGTTTTAAATGGAAACTACATACTTTATTTATTTAGCCTTTTCACTTAACTATGGACGAAAACATTTGTAGGAACTTTTGTCTCAAAATTGTATCTTATGAGTGGAGAAATCCTATTTAATTAATCTCTTCGTTCATAACATATATGTTAAGATAACGTTTCTGGTTGTTACCGATTTAAGTCTCTTCTCCTGCAATGGAGGTAACATGTATATTCTTTGCAGGTTAAGTCTAAACTTCCGATTTTGAGTTCTTACGCTGATGCAACTGAAGGACTAGTGACACATGGCTGGATAACAAAGATTGAAAAGCATGGATGCTTTGTTCGCTTCTATAATGGGGTGCAAGGATTTGTTGCCAGGTCATTTCTGCACCCGTTGTTGTATTTCATGGGCCGTTGCCTTACTGTTCTGGTTTCTTTTTTTGGTGATGATTTTTTTCCCATGATAAAGGCTTTGGGTAATCTTTTCTATTTTGATAGTCTTAAGCTAATATGCTATACTTACTTTGGTTAATCAGATTTGAACTTGGTTTAGAGCCTGGAAGTGATCCCGGTTCAGTGTTTCATGTCGGGGAGGTTGTCAAATGTAGAGTAACCAGTGCGGTTCATGGTACTCGAAGGATCAACCTCAGTTTTATGATAAAGCCAACAAGGTTTTCCCCTTTTAATCTGATATGTGATAATCGTGTTGCGTTCAAGGCTGCCGTAATATCATTAAATGCTGTAGCTCACATTTGTGTACATAATTTCTTACAGTGTTTCTGAAGACGATTCAATCAAGTTAGGTAGTATTGTATCTGGGGTAATTGATAGTATAACTCCTCAGGCAGTCACTGTCCATGTTAAATCCAAAGGTTTTTTGAAGGGTACAGTTTCTGCTGAACATTTAGCTGATCATCATGGTATGTATTTTCTCATTCATGAGCGTACATATTGAGTTTTTCTTTTATTCATTTGTTTCTGAGTTTTCTTTTTGTGATGTAGAGCAAGCAAAACTAATGATATCACTTTTAAGACCTGGATTTGAGCTTGATAAGCTGCTGGTAATAGGTATGATTTTGATCACCCTTGCTAATTTTCAGACTTGTTTTCTTTGCTTATATCCGAAACACATTTGCAGGAGGTCTGTTGTCTAAACTTTCAAAGTGCTCAATTTTTTCTTTACTCTGAGGGTGCTGATGGATCGTTGAGAGATAAACGTTTTTATGAGAGTAGTTTTTTCCCCAAGTGATTGATTGAAGTCTGCTTGATTTCTCTGATTGTGTAGTTTTTAAAACTAAGAAAAATGTCTATCTAGTTACAGGAAAGCAGAGATGATGTTGCATTTTTAAGTATTTTAGTGGGTTGAAGATATTTATTAATGACATGGAGTAATTTTTGTTTAACTTAGACATTGAAGGCAACAACTTGGCTCTCTCTTCAAAATTTTCTCTTATAAAGCTTGCTGAAGAGCTTCCTTCGGATTTTAGTCAGCTCCAGCCAAACTCAGTGGTTCATGTGAGTAATTGTGTCTTTGAAATGTAATCGTAGAATCTTTTTTGTTTGTTCAATCACATTTATTTTTATGAATTTGTACACAGGGCTATGTTTGTAATTTGATTGAAAATGGCTGCTTCGTCCGTTTTCTGGGTCGGTTAACTGGTTTCGCCCCGAGAAGCAAGGTGGATTGTTTTTTTACTATGCCTTTTCTTTATCAAACTTTTGTTGGCATACTGTGTTTCTTGAAGTATTTTCCATTTTATTTTCAAGGCAATTGACGAACCCAGGGCAGATCTGTCAGAATCCTTCTTTGTTGGACAATCGGTTCGGGCTAACATAGTTGATGTATGTGAACGCTGGACTCAGAGCCTTATATTATTTTTGTTGAAGATACTATGAAGTCTTGATCATTTGCAATATTTTTTGTAGGTCAATCAAGAAAAAAACAGGATAACTCTGTCATTGAAACAGTCATCTTGTGCTTCTGTAGATGCTTCTTTTGTCCACGAGTACTTCCTTATGGATGAGAAGGTAGTGTTCTTGGGACATACTTTCTCTTTTTATTTCTTTTTAGGACTATATTGAACCGTTATGTATTGCACTTTTATTGAGCTTGTGTTAGGGATTTTTTGCATTTGTATGCATAACTTTGAGTAGCATTATACTGAAGTGATTTGAAGAAGATTGTTTTCAAACTTACGTTGTTTCGTTTGTTCAGATCTCGGACCTGCAATCATCTGATATTACTGAAAGTGAGTGTAATTGGGTTGAGAAATTCTCTATTGGGAGTTTGATCAAGGGAACCGTACAGGAGCAAAATGACCTTGGTTTGGTGGTGAATTTTGACAATATTAATAACGTCCTTGGTTTTATACCTCAGTATCATCGTAAGTCATTCTGGAGAATCTAGTCGAGGTTCAGTTTCGTTAGGGATTGCATTACATTATTGACACATCTATACCTTGCCTCCGCTGACACATTATTTTTTTTATTTTTATTTTATTTGTAGTGGGTGGAGCTACTTTGAAACACGGCTCTGTTGTCCAAGCAGTTGTTCTCGATATTTCTAGGGCAGAAAGACTAGTTGATTTGTCGTTGAGGCCTGAGCTTATAAACAACTCAACCAAAGAGGTGTCCAACAGTCAATCAAAGAAGGTTTCCATCTAAGAAGATATATTCTGTGCCAAGTTTTGCTTTATTCGTGTTTTCTGCATGCTTGTCGTTGTTAGCTTGAGTTCAAATTTAGATGCGATGCTGATCATAGCTGGCTTATGACACATTGTATTTTTTCTTTTTGTTTCAGAAACGTAAAAGAGGTATTTCCAAGGAACTTGAAATCCACCAGAGGGTCAGCGCTGTTGTAGAGATTGTGAAGGAGCAATACTTGGTAAGTCCTTTATTGCATTAAGTTAATGATTATTGCATGTTACTCAGAGTTGCCACTTTTTATTTTCCAGATTTTGTCGATTCCAGAACATGGTTACACTATAGGCTATGCGTCAGTATCAGACTATAACACACAGAAGTTACCAGTGAAACAATTTTCCACTGGACAAAGGTGATCATTCATCCATTTTTTAACCAATCTTTTACTTGTTAATTTTGCTCCCCTTTATCACGAATCCTATAGCCCTGCCTGGCTAAACTAATAGAAAATGTGAATGTCTTTACACCCACTGGCAGTTGATAGTCGTAGTCGTAGCTGTCCTTACTGGTGTAGTTACTAGATCGTAGCTAAGTTTTTTTATTAATTTTCTCCGGGCAGTGTTGTTGCGTCTGTTGAGGCGCTACAAAACCCTTTGACGTCTGGGAGGTTGCTTTTACTTCTTGACACTGTTTCCGGTATTTCTGAGACATCCCGTTCTAAGAGGGCAAAGAAGAAATCCAATTGTGAAGTTGGTTCTGTTGTCCACGCCGAGGTACTAACGCCCTTCTTTCTTATGTCTTTCTATTTACGCAACAAGCTCGTCTCTTTCAGTGAGCTTGAGGTGCAGTAGAAATTGGTTCACTGTGTTGAAACTTGAGCAGAATGTAGATATTATCTTAAAATTATAACCTGTCGAATTACTACATAACTATACATAGCAAACCGTTAAATTGGTAAGGTATTTAAAGGGAAAACAAAACAAACTGAAATTCATTGGGGGGTATTCCTGAGCTTGAGAACAAACAAACAAAGAATTAGAATAGAAGACAGGACTTCTCAAGTAGCTATTCCACCAGAACTTCTACTGTCCCAGACTTAACGTCTTTTACTTTTTCAGATTACGGAAATAAAGCCTTTTGAAGTAAGAGTAAACTTTGGCCAAAGTTTCCGAGGAAGAATCCACATAACGGAGGTGGTTTTTCTTGTGTTGCCATCATCATAGATATTAATGTTCCTTCTTCAATATTGGGTGGACGAAAATTTGCTTATACGACTCAAATCTTTGTTGGATAGGTGAATGATGCAAGTACAAGTGAAGAACCTTTTGCCAAATTCAGAGTCGGGCAATCAGTGTCTGCAAGGATTGTTGCAAAGCCCTGTCATACTAATATTAAAAAGAGCCAACTGTGGGAGCTTTCTGTAAAGCCTGCAACACTTACAGGTAATCCCAGAGAATTGAAAGTTTTCACCAACCATGTCCCATTGACTCACATTTAGAATCTATATACAGAACAATCACATGCTTTTAGGGTTTAAAATGTTCTTTTCCCACTAAGTCTAAATCTTCCAGGAAATCGTGAGACGGTGTTATGTTTGCAAAATTATTTTCATTTCTGTCAATAATTGTAGACTAAGATCAATAATGTATAAAATCCGTATGCTTTTGTGTATTTGTGTGAGAAGTATGCTTGTATGTATCTTACATATGAACCTTTTACTCACACAAGGTGATAACATAGTCTCAATATCGTTTTTATGTTGCAATTCAATTAGACTCCAGTGAGTTGAATGATATACAAGTGAGGGAACAACTTGAGTTTGTTGCTGGAGAGCGTGTCTGCGGATATGTCTACAAAGTGGATAAAGAATGGGTTTGGTTGGCAATATCTCGCAATGTGACGGCACGCATATTCATTTTAGACACTGCATGCGAAGCTCGTGAACTTGAGGAGTTTGAGAAGCGTTATCCCGTTGGTAAAGCTGTTTCAGGCTATGTTTTAACGTACAATAAAGAGAAGAAAACATTACGGTTGGTTCAGCGTCCACTACTTGATATCCAGAAAAGCATTGCCAATGGTGGAGACAGTAAAAGCGAAAAACTAGACAGTAGCCTTCTTGGTGATGATGCTACTCTATTTATTCATGAAGGAGACATTCTGGGTGGAAGAATTTCTAAGATACTTCCTGGTGTTGGTGGACTTCGTGTGCAAATAGGTCCTTACGTGTTTGGGAGAGTTCATTTTACTGAAATAAATGATTCATGGGTCTCCAATCCATTAGATGGTTTTCATGAAGGCCAGTTTGTCAAATGCAAAGTCTTGGAAATCACCAATTCTAGTAAAGGGACTTTGCAAATTGAACTGTCATTACGGACATCACTAGATGGCATGAATTCTGACCATCTCTCAGAAGCTTCCAATAATAAGTAAGTTGTTATTTTGCTTATAACATCCATTACTGCCTGCGTTGCTTTCAAGATGAATTTAAGATCTTTAGAGTTAAATCAAATGCTAGTAAGTTCATCATCAGCCTTCCAATTCATGGGGTTTTCCTCATTTTTCAATAGGGTGGAATGAGTAACACACTTGGTGATAACTAATAATTGGGATTTTCTCTCAGCCTTGACTCTTATGTGAACTTGAAATTGCATGATCTTTCACTTGGATCACTTGCTAAAAGATTTTTCACAAGTATTTCCAATTTACTTATTATAACCTGATGATGATTTGCAGTGTCAATGTTTGCAAACGTTTTGAGAGGATTGAAGATCTTGCTCCTGATATGGGCATCCAGGTACTTTTGCCTAATAACAATGATTCAGCAACTCAATTGCTTTCCTTATGGTAGAACTTATGTTAATTCTAACATTTACAGGGTTATGTCAAGAATACGATGTCAAAAGGTTGTTTTATCATGCTTTCAAGGACACTCGACGCAAAAGTTCTATTGTCAAATTTATGTGGTACTTTTGTCAAGGATCCCGAAAAGGAATTTCCAGTAGGAAAACTTGTAACTGGCAGGTAAGGCAGATTTCATTGTCAAACAGATATTCTGTAATATTCTATAGTCTGCTCTAACAAAATTAAATCTAGGGTGTTAAATGTGGAGCCGTTATCCAAGCGTGTAGAAGTCACTTTGAAGAAAGTAAATGCTGGTGGGCAACCAAAATCTGAACCTTATGACCTGAAGAAATTCCATGTTGGAGGCGTAATTTCTGGGACAATCAAACGTGTGGAGCCCTATGGCTTATTCATTGCAATAGATCAAACGGGCATGGTAAAGATCGTGTTTTGTGTTACCTTAAAATTTTGTTAATATTTCAGACTGTATGCTGCTTGCCTTATGGAGTAACCAGAGTTGCCATATTTCACATAATTACTATCTGCCTTTTGTTCTGTGGTAGGTTGGATTATGTCATAAATCACAGCTTTCTGATGATCGTATCGAGGATGTACAAGCCAGATATAAGGCTGGGGAAAGCGTCGCCGCAAAGATTCTGAAGGTATGTGGTCCTTTGTAACGATTTAGATTATCATGTTTGAAGATGCCATTTGTCTATGTTTCTATGGAATAGAAATGTTGTTTCTTTTCATGTTTGCCTTAGCTGGACGAGGAAAAGCAACGTATATCGCTCGGGATGAAGAGTTCTTATTTTGTGAATGACGATGATGCCGAGGCACATCCACCTTCTGAAGAAAACGCTAATGAAGCCAGCATAGAATCTGATCTAATCAATGATACGAAGTCGGGAGTTCTTGCAACAGTTGGTGAGTTTGGTTTCCAGGAAACAAGCAGTGAAAGACATAGTGGAACTTCTCTGGTTCTTGCCCAAGTGGAATCAAGGGCTTCTATCCCTCCGCTTGAGGTTGACCTTGACGACATTGAGGAGTCGGACTTTGACAACAATCAAAATCAGAAACTACAGGGAGCCGATAAAGATGAAAAGAGCAAGAGAAGGGAAAAGCAAAAAGACAAGGAGGAAAGGTAGGCTATTTCTTTGGTTCCTGATTTGAAAGCTATGAGGCTATATATTTGGTTTCAACCTGTGCTGAAAACATTCACTTTTGTAGAGAGAATAAAATACAAGCTGCTGAAGGAAGATTACTGGAGAATCACGCTCCTGAGAGTGCTGATGAATTTGAGAAATTGGTTAGAAGCTCTCCAAATAGCAGCTTTGTCTGGATTAAGTATATGGCCTTCATGCTCAGTTTGGCTGATATTGAGAAAGCCAGGTCCATTGCTGAGAGGTAATTTTCTCTAACTTCTATGTACATCATTCAAGAAAAAGGGAAATGCAATGAAAGAGAGGGATACTACCGATACGGGTTGAGCGCAGAAACTATTTGTTTGGATCTATATTATATTAAATGTATAACTACCTGGATCTAATACCTGCTTAGTAAAGCATTTATGTTTTACGTGTGATTGTCTCTATATTCATTTTGTATATCCTGTCTAATCCTAAATCTCTACTGAAGGGCCTTGAGGACTATAAATATTCGTGAAGAAGAAGAGAAGCTAAACATATGGGTTGCTTACTTCAATTTGGAAAATGAACATGGAAGTCCTCCAGAGGTAGACAGATGACTCCAGCGAAAGCTTTTTTTATCGTACCAATAATAGGCTGTATATATTGCTATCTTACTCCCGTCTTTGTTTCTCGTATCCAGGAAGCTGTAAAGAAAGTTTTTGAAAGAGCGCGTCAATACTGTGACCCGAAGAAAGTTTACAATGCCCTCTTGGGCGTGTACGAGAGAACAGAGCAATATAAATTGGCTGATAAGCTGCTTGATGAGATGATCAAGAAGTTCAAGCAATCCTGCAAGGTACATGCTGTTTGATCTTTATCTTCTTTAGGTGAGGGTTCGTTCGTCACTCTTTTAACAACTTTTTATCGGATGTATGCTTGTTTAGGTTTGGTTAAGGAAAATACAATGTTATCTAAAGCAAAACGAGGAAGGCATTCAGTCTGTCGTGAATCGTGCCTTGCTATGTCTTCCGCGCCATAAGCACATCAAATTCATATCACAAACGGCTATTCTTGAGTTCAAATGCGGAGTTGCAGACAGAGGGAGATCACTGTTTGAAGGCGTTCTTAGGGAATACCCGAAAAGAACAGACTTGTGGAGCGTTTATCTTGACCAAGTTCGTTATATTCCGCTTCTTCAAAACTTCTGTTTCATTTGCCATCTTTGTAGTATTTTTAACGTAAATTTTGTTTGGTGTCCAGGAGATCCGGTTGGGAGAAGTTGATGTGATTAGATCTTTGTTCGAGAGAGCCATCAGCTTGAGCTTGCCTCCTAAGAAGATGAAGGTGCGCCATAGATTCTTATTACCTCACCAGAAAATCTCCGTATTATTTGATTACTTAACATTTTTAACACTTTTGTGCTTTGTATTCGCAGTTTTTGTTCAAGAAGTTCTTGGAATATGAGAAATCTGCTGGTGACGAGGAGAGAGTCGAGTACGTGAAGCAAAGGGCAATGGAGTATGCAGACAGTACCTTGGCATTAGTCTGAGATATTGTTTGTAAGGAAGCACCAAGTGTTGTTGTAATATTCTTTAATTTTGAGAAACAGCCATTGAACGAGGTGAAGCACTCGAAATGTTATAAAGTGTAAACGGCAATTTTGAGCTCCTGGTTGTTTTATACGATAAGGTATTGAAAACTCTTGAAAAAGTGATTTTATTACTTGCTTTACATTCGTTGAACACCGTTTTGTGTTTCAAAGGAGAATCATGTTGATGTCTTAACCTTTCTCCCGAGGTTAGTGCATTCGAACCCTAACGTCTCAGCCAAGATTCTCTGAACATGGTTCGCAACGCAAGCTTGTAATCGAGTGTCGGATTCATGAATAACAAGATCAAGTAGGGACCATTGCAACTTATTAGGGGGCTTTGTTTGGAAGAATCCAATTCTAAAATTAATCACTACGGGCAACGTACCAAACCCGTGTAGACTTTGTTAGGTATGCTCGACCATTGCTTCATTAGGTTGATAATAAATGGATCCTTGTCATTGATAATAAAAAAAAAAATAATGGATCCTTCGGGACACACCACTAGATAACTAATATTTTTCTTCTATCAATTCAGATTTTTATCCCTTTGTTTTGAACATAAGTAACATGATAAAATATTTTGTTTTTCTTTAAATACAAAATGATACCAAGTCCTACCACATCTCAACTTCTGTACATAGGGAAGTATGCTCCTCTACAAAATGTCGCAGAGAGACGGACAGAATAAGGATTAGTCGTTAGACTCATTGCACTCAAGAACACAAGGCAGCTCCTAAGACACTGGATATTTTTCCAACTCTTTGCACCCTATTGGCAATAATGTCGATAAGCTTGTAAGTATTCACAATTCACCACTTCACTATCACTTTAATTCATAAATTTCATATCTTGTTTCCAGCTACAAAGATTTTGGACACAGTTACGCACCAGATCGGATCACTAAAACCGTTAGTCGCGGAACTGGCGTGCTTTAAGCTGCAAGCTTGCGGAAGAAAGGGGCTGAGAAGAGGATGACCTAGTGCAGAGCGTAATGGACACGCTCGAGCAATTGTACAACTTTGTGTAGCATGAGAGGCGGAGAAGAACATTGTTTTGAACTTGCTTTTAATGTGCTTGGCGATGGCTGAGGTGTCGATAAAACTGACTCCTGCTGTCTATTTGTAAGCTCCAAGAACTGAGCAAGCATGTCACCGTCCAAAATCTTTGTCGCTTGAGACTGCAACATTGTGAAAACTTACGTTTCATACTACCAATAATGGATAAGACAGATTTTTTAGCAACATCCTCTCTCTGTATATATATATGTCTACGTCGCACGACAATTTAATGACACACCCAATGTAGGCACCGAAATGATATTTCATGTAACAGCTAGAAAAACTAGAACTGCTTTTTGGTTCACTTACCGGATTCTCGCGACCTCGAAACTCCATATGATCATTACCAAGAACAGGAGCAGTCAGCGGATGAACCACGAGCTTTGCTTGGACAGCTTCTAGGAGTTCATACTCCTCCCTACAGAAATTTGTGGTAAGTCACTGAACTTCTCATGGAAAATAAGCACAAACAAAATATTTGGTGCAAGTTTACGAGTGGAAAAGAAGGCCGCGCGAATGTATATTTTCATATTTTGCAAACACTACTAATATTCCATGATATGCAGATACAGCAACGAAATACCATAAACTAGCTATGTCTTCAGTTAGATATTCAAATCATACCTTGAAATAGGAGCAAAGACGAATATACTTCCCGATAGTGTGCCAGCTATGATAGTGTCATCAGCTGCGTCAATACTTTTACTAAGACCATAACTTCGCAGCACATCATCAGCTGGAAGTTTGTAAATGTTGCAACCCTGTTCACAATGTAGGGGCAAGCAGTAATGAATTGATCTTATTGGTTAATTACGTAACTGCAATGTCCAACAAGAAACTTGACTAAAACTCTCTAGCGGCTAGGTACACTATTGCCACGAGAACAGAGATTTTACATGCACCAACTTAAGCTCAAGGAATTGTTAGACCAATGCGCCAAGTAATCGCTTTCTATAACCTAGGACATCAACATACTTATCTAAAGAAGCTTGTTACAGTAATAGCACACCACTACGTGAACAGAAAGCAATTCAGATAGCAGCACTATCTTTTCAAGTTATAGTAGTACAGTGAAAAACTCACTGCAAGTTAAAGATTTACCTTTTTGATAGCCATAGCTATCTCACCCATGTGATAAGCACAGTTTAGATTCAGGTTGGACTCCGGACTTGAATAATCTGGATCATCACGAGGTATTTTCAGTTCGGAAATTCTTCTGAATCATAACAAAGCCTCTATTAAGAGTATTTTCAAATCCCAAGTTTGTTCCATAACACCTAGAAGAATCCTAAGAACAAGGAAGATCAGGGAAGACTAACTAAATTTTAGTCCACTATCAGGTAGTCAATCTCAGGAAACTTCTGTTTACGTTAACGAACACGAAACATCTGACCAGTTGCCACATAAGCATATTTCAAGTTCGAAAGAAGCTACAAAGACACCTATTGCAAAATTGGACAGTACATTTGCCCTACAGATTGCTTTAAGCTTTGGCATCTGAACAAAGCTACATGCTCTGCAAAATTTTAAAGATGACTGCATTGTCCTCCGACTGTGATACACCTTATCTGATACATCTGTAATATTTGGACAGGCTGTATCATTCACACCAATAGAATATCTGCATCTATCATCTACAAGTGGACAGTTACCAATTGGATATTGATTCCATGTCCCACTATTACTGTCGAATTGTTACATATAATCTAAACTCTAGGCGAGGAAGAGCGAAACGAGAGTAATATCTGAGACAACAAGAAAAGGCTAAGTGTTTCGTACCAAAGTCTGAATGATCTTTGCAAGACAGGATAGCTATACTCCCCTTGCGATCAGATACAGCAACAGAATTGGCATCCATTAGAAAACAATCAGCAACTAACCGCTGTGCTGGATCACAATATATTTGGTGAAGTTTCTTCACATCCTTCAATATGAAAAAAAGAGTATCAAATATAAGTAGGCAAACAAAGAAGAAGATACATAAGAAAGGGACAACAGACGGTAACTTATATTAGTAGAAAGGGATAACAGAACAAACCTCATGATAAGAATAAAATAGAACACCATCACGGCAATCCCCAACGACAATTCTAGTGAAGTATGTGCGCAAAGATGTAATCATGAAACGAGTCCTTCCCACCGCAAACCTCTTCATTCTCTCAGGACTATCGTTCGGAAAACCACATACATAGAACTATTGAAGAGCAGCAGATTAGCATGCTAAACAATTGGCGTCAAAAATATAGATCATCAAAGTGAGACTTACAGCATTGCCAGCAGACGCCAGGAAGAAATGATCAAGGTATGGACAGATCGCAAGTACCATTCCCGGCCAAGTGGTTGCAGAGGCCAATCTTAAATGCCATGTTTCAGCTTCATCAAGTTTGATTCCATCATAGCTGTTATCGTCTGGACTGCTACAGAGACTACTGCTTGATAGTTGTTCAGTTGTGTATCCCACAACATCACGGAAAGGTGATGTCCGTTGGGAAGAAGAACCAGCCTTTGAACAGATTGTCATTGAACCACTATCCGAGTTTTGAGTGTGTTCTAAGCAGAGAATGATTAATCGTCCTTTTGTACTGTAAAATAAGCCGTTAAAGGTACATACACAATCAGCACAAAATTCGTCTTACTTCAGTCACCACTTTCGCTCTATGGTCAAATTAAAAAAAATGGCTTAAGAACCAGATTTCAAACCTTTCAGCTTCACCACTGGGTAGTATAGCAGGACCAGAAGACAAACTCGTCCCAACCACAAGGACCTGCTCATTTCCCACACGTACAAGCTCCATGGACTTTCCAGTTTCTCCAGGTTTGAGCTTGTAGGATGACAACACTGACCCACTGAGCGGGTCCACACAGCATATATCAGACGCACACGCATCATGCAAATCAGTTCTCATCACAATCAATAGTTTGCTTTCACTATGATAGATAACCTTTCGCGGAGTGCCTCCAAGGTGAAACTTTTGCGCATTAAGCCGTTTACTGTGCACCATCTCCACCTACAAAAGAAGCATATGCATCAGGCAACCATAGAAGGACCAAAATAATAGCTGCAACGGAATCCCACAACTGTCTATCGTGAATAAGACTATTCAACTATAGAAAAGGCATAAGTATTTCCTTGTTCGTTGGGTAATTATTTTTCAGGTAAAATATATCCGAACAGTAAACATTGATTGATAGAAATAGCATATTGTTGTCCAAAGCACAGCACGATGGTCAGTGGAAATCTGGAACTAAAATTTGTGAATAGAATATATTTACCAGATGTAAACAGTTCTCTGCAACAAAAAGAATTCCTCGAGGGCATTCAGACGAGCATACAGGAGTTGCATGAGTAGAAGGTTGGAATGAGATGGAAGTGTAGGAAAGGCTTTGTCGAGCTGTTTGTAACAACCATGGCCTGTCACTAAGAGCTATGATGTCTGAATCTAGTGAATCACTGAACGGAACTAGAAAAACAGGTGTGATGCCGATACGTCTGGTGGCAATCAACAGAAGGTTGATGGGTAAATTGTCTCTTTCACCCACACCTATGTCCATCTCTTCTTTACAGTGATTATTCAACCCGGATGAATGTGAAAAGGGAGGCCACTCAAAACGGAGCAACATTCCATTTCTTAACCCAGAAAGGACATAAATTTGATCAACTAACACGAGTCTTACATCTTGAGGAATACATCCACTAATAGCAGTTCCCATTGTATTTGTTAGCGATACTATCCCAGAAGCAAGGACTCGAACACCACCACCATCTTCTGAAAAGGAGATGACCTCAACAGAAGGCTTATGTGTGCCAATCAAAAACGTATAGCCTCGCTCCATACCAGAAGGAATCGCAGCTTTGCAACTATTATCCAGGGCAGAAGCGCGGGATCTCTTCTTTCCTATATACTTTTGAGGAATTGAGATGCAGGAAACTTCATACTGCAATGTTACTCGTTGAATTTCATAGATTTCGCAGCATTGAGATGATACTGATTTGACCCCGAGAATAGACAGGAAACAAGGGTTAGACGTAGACACAACTATCAGATTTTTACCAACTGCCCCCAAGCTGATACTGACATTTTCTGGAAACCAAGAGGAGAAAAATGGTGAAGAAACCGGAATACCATCAGAATGAGCATCCATGGTGGGCATGCAAAGCCTTATTGCATCTTGGTGAATCTGTACCAACAAACCATCGGCAACAAGCCCACATGCCAAGGTGCAAACATCAGGCTTGAAACCAACTGAATCAGTGACATCTTTGAAACTTAATCCAACTGATAAAACCCTGGTTTCCTCAACAAATGATAGAACAAGAAAAGAATGGTACACATCAGTAAGCTTCATTTTAACAGTCCAAGTACCAGTTATTCCTTGATATACAGGCGCGGTTTTCAGAAGCTTCTCTACATTAATGCCACTACGTATTATTCTTAAAGAACCTTCAGGCGTTACACCACAGCAAGCAAACATTTGGTCTCGTTTCTCATTCTGGTCATCCACAACCGAGAAATCCAAGATCGGAGCAATATTTTGAATGGAACTCATCCAATGTAGCTTCTCGGTTCCCAATTTAAAAACCGTTCCATCCGCCATTTCGGCGAACGTAGCCAGGAATCCACCTTCCACCCATAAAATTTCCTTGCATGGTAACCCTTTGTATAAACACTCTGATATATTGACTTTAACCCCATCATCTTCATATATGAGTTCAAACATGAAAAAATCACCATCATCTAGGCAAATAATCATCCGGGGATTATGATTATGTTCCGGCTCCCAAGTCCATGAAGAGACATGCTTAGAACTCAACTTTCCAATGTCACTTTCAGTATCTATGAACATGGGATCATAATCCCTGAGCTCTAACAAAGCACATGCAGCAACATTAAAAAGACCCTCATCGTCTCCATCTTGTACTCTACACGACTCTTCAACAAAATGCTCTTCCACTAATGAAGCAGGAACAAGATCTAATGATGTCCTAACCAAACAGCAAGGGTTTTGAGGATCTCTAAGATCCATTAAGAGAGCATCACCAATTCTTAACAGAAAGGCAAATCCAGAGGAGTGAGGAACTTCGACAATACTATGTGCTAGAGCCCCAGCTTCAACATACTCTGATATTATAGATATGGATTCCTCTTTGACATTCCATCTAAACAAAACCAGCTCATTCAGGAGAGACCCTTTCCTGTACAATCAGAAAAATACTGAGGTAAGCAACCCTGGGATGACAGACTCTTATGGCGCAAGCACAATAACTAAAAACAAAGCTTTTCAGATTGCAAGGATACCGTACCTATTTAAAACAACGGCAAGAACAGGATCATAATCCTTGGATTCATCAAATCCTTTAGAAATGAAACACATGCTCCAAATAGTACCAGATAATGCTTGTACAGAGCTAGCCTTCCCTCCGTCTTCAGAAGGATAAAAAATCCTCTAAAAGTAGAAAACAAAATTAAATTAAATTATCTCACTCGTGCACGGTTAAAAGGCAGCTTTGCTGTCTAATCAAGTTACAAGATGCTCCCCAAGTTGGTGACAGAAATCAATACCTCATGAATAATATCAGCCATAGACGATGTTGAGAGGGAAAATAGAGCAAAACGATCATGATAGGCACTCACAGCAAGAAAGAGACCACTGTAAAATGCATAACAAGACTCAATATTAGTCGTTGCTATTCAAGATATTGAAAAAACATGTATGCTTAACATTAAGGTGTGGCTCAAAAACGTTAATACTCCAACGAATTCAGTTTTCTAGAAAATCCGATAGCAAGCACTTCAGCAATAGGCAAAGTATACAAAAGAGATACAGCTAGTAACCATAAAAGTAGTATCCACAGGCAACAACAGACTCATATAAGTAACAAAATCATGGTTTATAGAAACTGGCATGAAAACTTGCCTAGAATCTACAGTGAGCATTCTTCCAAGATGAATCCTTGAGTTTCCAGGACCTGAAAGTTGAACATGTTGTATGGGCGAGAACCTACACCAAACGGCATTGAAAATGAGCGAGATGAGGTTTTCGGGATAAATAAGACTAGAAGAGGAAGAAACCTGTGCATTTCATTGCTAAATGAGAGAAATGAGAGCTTTCCCGAATCAGAAAGAACAGCCAAAAGGTCTTTCCCCATCTGAAAAAATAACAGATGGTTGACATATCAAATCACAGATATCTGCATTCCTATCACTAACAAAACCAAAGCAAGCTTGTTAACCATTTGGAAAATCTTTGCACAAGTAAAATTCCTGATAACTAAGATAAACTATTCGGTGTCTACATGGAAAATGCTTACCTGAAAACTATTTGAATATAGTTTACTACTCTGAGGTATAACAGCCAAATCCTTAATTGTTCCAAATACATTCTGTTCACACACCGATTCAACAATCCCATCTTCACCGATAACCACCAATTCTATGCAGGTTTCCTGATGTGAGAAAAAAAATTACATAGATTTAAAATAGTATTACAACTGGCACACAAAAATTACTCCAGACAAAAGCTTTTCCCACAAACACATAAAATAATCCTGGATACATGAAAGTCTTTAACTCGTATGAACAAACGAGTAACTAAATCAGAAAACTTTTCAGGATCTACATATCTCCTAAGCAGATGCAACCATACTAAAAATAAACTTTTACAAATTCAGAAGGAAACTTCTGAGAAGAAAAAAAGAGTAAATTTCAAGCTAGAATAAAAAAAAACTTCCTGGATATATAAGGCATGAACAGATAAAAATCATGCTAACTATTCAACCTATTGAAACAAAACTCCTTGGTCTTTTATAGTATCCTAATGCAACTTCCAAATTGTAACCACAAGAAAGCATACGAATTTCACTCTTTTCACAATCCCCTCAACAGAAAAAACAGCGAGCCACGTGCTGATTCTTGAGTGGCAAATCAACTTCACAAAATCACAATCCCTAAAAGAGAGATATTTAACGGAACGAAATTTTCCACACAAATAAATCAGAATCCAAATAATAAAGTAGAGATTACAGGAGGAAGAAGGAGCAAAGGTTAGACCTTGCCGAAAACTATGTCGCGGGAGGAACGAGAGCGGAAATAGCCATAAGCAACCTGGAGAACGGCGCTGGGGCGGAGGACACACTTAGCGAGGTAATGATCCCCGGCGGAGGAAGGAGAAGAAGACGGAGGAGGGGTGGGAGCCGCCGTGGCAGATGATGATTGAGACTGAGCAGAAGATTCATCCTCCGGAGCCGCCATCATTAACACAAGGAAACGGCAAGGGTCGTGCTTTGTTTAGTTTTCTCTGTCTCGGGAAATTAAAGGGGAGATTTTTATCAGTGACACTGTTCGATAAAATCTGTATATATTTAATGATCTTCATTAACCTTACAAAATTATATTTAATTTGCGTATTTTGCACCAACAAAAAAAAACATAGTTTTCTAATAAATCCTGTAATGGTTTCTGTAATAAACATAGTCGTGCGCTTGACATCTGGTTCTATGGCGCGAACTAGGTTCACCTGTTATTAAGTCAGAGCTCACATAAGTTACCCCGAGATCCCCAATAAGAAGACATTAAAATTTGACATATGTAAAAAAGGCAAAACATCTGTGTATGTAAGTAGATCAAAAGAGGTCCATCAAAAGACAGTTTTGTTGGATCTAGATTCTTTCCCACTGATTTGGGATCGAAGATTAAAGGGCAATTTTAGGTACTCTAAAACGAGATGCACTTGAGTAGATACGTATATATCATCGCCATTTGAACAACAAAAAAAGTGTTGTGGTAAAAGAGAAAAAACGAGAAGAGGCGACCAAGTTGTGGTAAAAGAAAAGAGACAGCGATTATTGCGCCAAAACCAAAGGTGTGTCTGCCTCTCTCTCTCTCCCTCCCTCTTTTCTCCTCTTCCTTCATTTTCCTTTCTTCTTCCTCTTGTTCTTCATCTTGATATTGCCGTCAGATTTCCCTTACAGACTCTATTAGTTCCCGCTGCGATTTTGTCCCTGTCTGTTTAGGACACGAACTCCAGGGTAAAGTTTTGTCTTTTATTTTTGGGTTGTATCAATCAAACAGTTGAATTTGCTTGTAATCCGACTCAAATTTTGAAACTTTCGTTTATGCCCTGATTCTGTCATCTGTATAATCTCTGAATTTCTGGATCATGATGGTTGCTGTGTATCGGATTTAAAGTTGTCTAGTCTCCATCGGTCTTTTTTATTGGAAAAATTCTGTTGATCCTCGGGATCAGAAATTCCATAAAATGTAGAGATTTTGATTAAGCGTGTTTATGGGAGTGTGTCTTATTTCAATGCTTTTGCATTTCTCATCTAATCTACCGATGCTTGTTCGTTCATCTGCAGACGATTCCAGAGACAGCAATGGATCCTCCTGTGTCAGATCTTGACAAAATCGAGGATCAGAAAGTAGGACCTGCTTTTCACTGTGATCTTTACGACACAGAAGTAGTTCACAAGATAGCTCAGGGTTTTCTCCCTGGATTAGCCACTGCTTGTGTCGATAACACAACCGGAGATATCTTCAGGAGTCCAGGTTCTGTGGCTGCTGACATTAGAAAAGAAATGATCGATTATTTGACTCAGAGAAGCGAAAGCTTTGTGGCGGAACACATTGTCCTTCAAGGCGGTTCAGAGACTGAAGCATCTCATGATCCTTACGACATCATATCTGATGTCATCGACGATTTCGCAACGTCGAAGAGGAATCTATTTAGCCGGGTCTCGGGTTGGTTGCTTAGTGAAAGGAGAGAAGATAACATAGATGATTTCGCGCAAGAGATGGAGATAAGCGGCTTCTGGTTGACTGATCACAGAGAAGGCATCGCTCAGACGTTGCTTAAAAACGTCGACTTTAAAAGCGTTTCTCATTGCGAGATGAAGTTCCAAACCCAAGGAGAACTCGCCGAGCACGCCTTGACTTGTGGGTATAGAACGATGAACTGCGAGAACGAAGGTTGCACTGCGGTCTTCTGCGCGAACCAGATGGAAAATCACGATTCCGTTTGCCCCTTCAAGATAATTCCGTGTGAGCAGAACTGCTCAGAGAGGATCATGAGGCGCGAGATGGATAGGCATTGTATAACTGTATGTCCTATGAAACTTGTGAACTGTCCGTTTCATGCGGTTGGTTGTCTCGCTGATGTACATCAATGTGAGATCCAGCAACATCATTTGGATAATGTGAGCTCTCATTTGATGTACATTCTTAAGAGTATCTACAAAGAAGCAACTCCGGATGATCTCAAACCCCGAGCTGAACAGATACAGCAGGTGAAACAACAGCAAAATACATTTAGCTTAAACATGAAATTTTTTCCTTAAAACTTTCGTGGTATGTTGCAGTTGTCTACACGGTTATCTGAAGCCCGGAATGCAAGATCGCTAACGAATCTCGTCAAGGAATTTGATGCAAAGCTGGGGCCTTTAGCCATCAAACCAAAGGATATTACTGGCGTAGAGTCTGATAGATCTGACAATACGGAAAAGAAAGCTTTAGAAGAAGCTGAGATCAAAGGAAAACCAGAGATAGCTGGTTCATTGGAGCAAATCGCCAAGGAAAGAACTCGGGAAGATGAAGTGGTTTCAAAAGAAGCTAAGGTCTTAGTAGATGATGCAACGGTGGAAGATGTTGTAAAGAAAGTTTCAGAAGCTGAGATAGCAGAGAATGTTAACGAAGAAGGCGAATTAAAAGCTCAAAAGCTTTTAGAAATAGGCGAGTTCATCAAAGAAGGAGACAACAACTCTCCGTCCGATTTGTCAGAGAGAACTGAAACCAAAGCTCCAGAAGTTGTGGTCATGGATGAAGATAGAGAGGAGGAAGAGAGTGCAGAGACGAAACAGTCAAGAACAAGTGAAACCAGAGGTTTAGAGACTGAAGTCAATGACGTGATTGATGAAGAGAATATAGAGACAAAGAAATCAGCTGAAACCAAAAGCGAAGCTCCCTCAAGAATAGTCATGGACAAGGAAGAGGATGAAGAGGGAGCAGATACAATCAACTTAAGGGCTCGTGCTTCTGACGAAGCTGAAGCATTGTCGAAGAGCTCAGAAGGTTTTTCTAAAGCACAAGCTGACACCGTACCAAATTTGTCTTAACATCTTTTTTGTTGAGAGACCCAACTTAACAAGGAGATTTTGTATGTTTTGTCTGTCTGAAAATATGAACCTCGTTTTTTCTTTTTTGAGTCATCAAATGTCATCCAATTTTGTGTATTTACATTTCTTGATTGATCCTTATTTCAATACTTCATCGATTTATTATGATTTCGACCTTTCTTCAATTTCTTTTCTAAGACAAGAATTAAAAATCGAAAAATCTACACAATAAACAGAACCTGATACAGATGGAGGACAGTGGACACATCTATTAAACTCTCAAGTCTTCCAGTGTCCCATTGATGGGTCAATTCTTTTTTCTTTTTTTGGAAAACAAATTTAAAAGTATTAGGCTTCTACGGATACATTTTAAGAATAGAGGAACCGGATTGCAAAATGCAATCTCATATGGTCGGTACAGATACAGAGGAAAAAAAAAAAAAAAAATTTGGTCGTGCAAGAGCAAGTAGCAGAGTAAGAGTTTTGTGTGGCTAGTGGCATCAATGGAGCTCTCGATCTCGCAATCACCGCGTCTTGGGTTCTCGTCTGTATCACCTCGTTTCTTAGCAGCTTCTCATCATCATCGGCCTTCGGTGCATTTAGCTGGGAAGCTTTTAAGCCGTCCTAGAGATGTTGGCTTCACGAGCTTATCAAGTTCGTGTATGCGGTCGAAATTTGTTTCAACTAATTATAGAAAAATCTCGATCCGGGTATTGTTTCATTCTACGTTTCTCTTTGGTTAACGAGCATTTTAGCCGTTGCTTTGACTTTTGGTCAAGATAGGTTTTAGTTGAACTAAGAGATTCCTCAAGCTTTTCTTCCATTTCGAAGATTTCTATACTTTATCCCAATTGCATTAGCTGGGGAAGCATTTTGAGCTACGATAATCACTTTTTTCTGCAGTATCTAATTTGCTTGCTAAAATGTAGAATCTCACAAAATGTTGCTCAGAATTTGCTTTTTCTTTGGTATTTGATTTATAAAATCATCCGCTTTTTCAGAACAGAGAGTTTGTCTGGAACTGGCGAGCTCAGAAAGTTCAAATCTTTTCAATCTCTTAACCTTCGATCTGTTCCAAAGGAAAATACTTTCATTCACTTGAACAACATCTTATGTTGCTTCGCTAAGATGTGTTCATTTCTGTACTATTAACGTTACATGTGCGTTTTTATATGCTCTCTTCAATGGCACTCACAAGAGTTGGATACTATCAGGCATGTTCGCAGGTTGGTGCTGCTGGTTCCGATCCAGTTCTGGAAAGAATTGCGCGTTTCCAAAATGCTTGCTGGAGATTTCTTAGGCCACATACGATCCGTGGAACAGCTTTAGGATCCACGTTAGTATATGTTTGCATACTGATTTATATAAGGGCTACATATTCCTTGCTTTCATTTCGGTTGACTGTAAATTTTAATGGCAGTGCCTTGGTGACAAGAGCCTTGATAGAGAACACTCATCTGATCAAATGGAGCCTCGTACTCAAGGCTCTTTCAGGTCTTCTTGCGCTTATATGTGGAAATGGTTATATAGTTGGCATCAATCAGATCTACGACATTGGAATTGACAAGTATGTGGCACCATTAGATGCAGATGTACATTGGTCACTATTATGGTTTAATGTAGCATCACTACGACGCAGCATGTTCCAAACATTTGTGCAATGAATTTTAAGCTAACTGTCAAACTCTTCATCAAAGTGCAATATCTACAGACTTTCGTTATTTTGGTATCTTAAGTCTTGAGAAAAAGATTGATCTGTTATACATTTCTTAAGTTCAAGTTTATTTGAGCATCTCGTGTGCAGTGTGTTACTTCTTATGAGTTAAATGCATATGACCACTACATCCAAATCAGTGCATCATCTAACATATTTTTGCTTGAATTTGGACTTTTCGTCTTGCAGAGTGAACAAACCGTACTTGCCAATAGCAGCAGGAGATCTCTCAGTGCAGTCTGCGTGGTTGTTGGTGATAGGTTTTGCAATTGCAGGGCTATTAGTTGTTGGATTCAACTTTGGTTTATTCATTACATGCCTATACTCTCTTGGCCTTTTTCTGGGGACCATCTATTCTGTTCCACCATTTAGAATGAAACGATTTCCAGTTGCAGCATTTCTTATCATTGCCACGGTAGGGGCTGTTTTATGCTTCTCAATCTGATTATTCAAGGATCACCATATGTGATATTTTCGTAGCATGGGACTTCCAAAGGGCATTCAATAACATGTGTTGTCTATTGACCTTTTCTTATCAGGTACGAGGTTTCCTTCTTAATTTTGGTGTGTACCATGCTACGAGAGCTGCTCTTGGACTTTCGTTTCAGTGGAGGTTAGTAGTCATATGCACAACACTTGATAAATGGGTTGAAATAATGAGATGAACTTTGCATGCTTGTATGGATACAATTTCGAAACATGCGATTAACTTGTTTTTCTTGGATTTCATCATAATATAACGGAGCATATATATTACTTAACTCTATATTCGGCATTTGCAGTGCACCTGTGGCTTTCATCACGTCTTTTGTGACACTCTTTGCACTGGTCATTGCTATTACGAAAGATCTTCCTGATGTTGAAGGAGATCGCAAGTAAGCAATAACGCGTATACCATTTTCTTTCCGCTCTTTGGCTCAGCCATACATTATAACTATCCCGCTGTCTTTCCAAAACGTAATTGATGTTTTTGTCCTGAATTGAACAGCTCCATCTGATATATTATCTGTACGGGTTTGTTGAACCATGTTTAGTTAATCAAGCTTGTTCCTTGGATTGGTTTTGAATAGGTTCCAAATATCAACCTTAGCAACAAAGCTCGGAGTGAGGAACATTGCATTCCTCGGTTCTGGACTTCTGCTAGTTAACTATATCTCTGCCATATCACTAGCTTTCTACATGCCTCAGGTGAAACATCTCCCTCCGCCAATTTCGCATCGACTCTTTCGGTTAATCTAAGCACGAACACCATTACTACATTCATCAGTTTCTGTTTCCACAAATTTTTGCTGGAATACTATCACTTGCTCGGTATGCAGCTTTGAAACGCCACTCGTCTATCCTTTAACATTTGACAGGTTTTTAGAGGTAGCGTGATGATTCCTGCACATATGATCTTGGCTTCATGCTTGATTTTCCAGGTAATGCATCTCAAGATATTCTTATACAGCTTACAAAGTAAGTTCATCGATTACACCAGTTTCTAATATCTCTGTTGATGTTCTTTTGTAGACATGGGTACTTGAAAAAGCAAACTACACAAAGGTAAAACATTTCTGCAAAACATCAATTTCTTATCACGAAATGATTTCAGAAGATGATGATGATGTGAATGATCAATGGAGTGTGTATCTAATGGAGTGTAGAAACATTTTATTATTATTATTATTGCAGGAAGCTATCGCAGGATATTACCGGTTTATATGGAATCTCTTCTACGCAGAGTATTTTTTATTCCCCTTCTTCTAGCTTTCATGGTGAACATTTGCAGTTTTATTTGTACATCTTTCTTCTTCTTCTTTGTAGCTTGGAGTCAAAATCACTTCTGATCATGTACATACCAAGGATTTGCCCTTTTGAATTTTGATGTTTTTGCAATAATGATGCTTTGAACCAATGCAAACACCAGTTTTTTTTGTTTTTTTTTGAGTGGTGATCATGGACTAGCTTAAACAGTAAAAGAATAATCAAAATCAAATTCAAAACTGATCGATGGTAATTTAATTGTTTTCCAAAAAAAAATTCAAAAATACCATATAATGTAGTTGATTTTTTTGTTAAAAACTCTGAAATGAATTCATTTACATATAAAAAGATACCTGAATTTTAAAAATATATCACAATTAGTCCCGCAAGTTAACCAGCTAAACCAGAAACAAACCGTGGAACACATAAACCCGGTTTTGCTGAACTGGATAAACAGAAATTGGAAGCCCATTGTGAGAGCTCTCCATTAGAGCCCAAAAACCCTAATCCAAATCAGTATATAAATTGCTCTTAGGGTTTTTGTCCGTCCTCTTGAAGCTTTTTGTTCCCTCTGTGCCGTCTCTCTCACCCGCGCGACGCTTAACGATCTCAGGTCACCCTCTTTTCTCCGAACTCTCTCTCTATCTCTCTTCTCGTAATTGTGGATTTTGGCTCATACTCTGCTTTCTCTCACAGCCATGGCCGCCACCGCAGAAATCGACGCAGAGATTCAGCAGCAGCTTACCAATGAGGTCAAGCTCTTCAACCGCTGGACCTATGATGACGTTTCGGTAACTTCCTCGCCCATTCACTCTCCTCCTTGATCTTCTCTATTCATGTTTCATTTTGCTCTTCCTTCAGTTTTGGCGTATCAGACTTAGTTGGAATCTAGCTTTTTTGTAATATGCAATGTTCTTCTTAGATTTGATGCTTATTACAGCTGTTTTGTCTGTATGACAATCACATTAGCTTATAAGTTAAGATCAAATTGTAATAATTGACAGTGTTTACAATTTTCAATTTTTAGTTTTATCTTCATACCTCGAAGTTCTATCTTGCATTGCTTGGTTATAAACTCATGCGCTTGTTTTGGTGGTATTGATGTTCTTCTCATTGAGCTCAGTTACCTTGACTTCGGCTTGATTCTTTTGGTTTTGAAACCTGGTTCTGTATATTCAATGAAGATTTCATTTTTGTGTCGTGAGGTCTCAAGTGTTGTAAGTAACAATTGATTTTGTTATCTTGTAGGTCGCAGACATCAGTCTTGTTGACTACATTGGAGTTCAGGCAGCTAAACACGCCACCTTTGTTCCCCACACCGCCGGAAGATACTCTGTGAAGAGATTCAGGAAGGCTCAATGCCCCATTGTTGAGAGGCTCACAAACTCTCTCATGATGCACGGAAGAAACAATGGAAAGAAATTGATGGCTGTAAGGATCATCAAGCACGCCATGGAAATCATCCATCTCTTGACTGACGCTAACCCAATTCAGGTCATCATTGATGCCATTGTTAACAGGTACAAAAGGCTTGTCATTGCAAACTGCAACATGTTTATGCTGTAATATCGTTGCAGCAGTTTACATCTGTTATTTTTTTTTGCCTCATGATTGTTTTGTTTGTTGCTTGAGCCCAGTGGTCCACGTGAAGACGCTACAAGAATTGGGTCTGCTGGTGTTGTTAGGAGACAAGCCGTTGATATCTCCCCTCTAAGACGTGTCAACCAGGCTATCTTCTTGCTTACCACCGGTGCTCGTGAGGCTGCTTTCAGAAACATCAAGACTATTGCTGAGTGCCTTGCTGATGAATTGATCAACGCAGCCAAGGGCTCGTCCAACAGGTAAACACTCTCTAAAGATCACATTATTCATCTTTTATTGACTTTGTTATTGTTCATTAGTGAAGCTGATAATAATAATACTGTTATTTCTTGCAGCTATGCCATCAAGAAGAAGGATGAGATTGAAAGAGTTGCCAAGGCCAATCGTTAAGGATTTTCCTTTTGCCCTGAGGGTTACAATCTTATCAATGAATTTTATGTTTTGTTTTCACTAGAATTGGATGGAATATGTCTCAGATGTTTTGCTCTTTTGTTTTATGAAGTTTTATTTCGTCTGAACTACTTTGAATAGATAAATTTTGAATGCTTCAAGTGATTTCACACAAATGTTTCAACTTATTTTGCTGCCAAAGAAGCGATCGAAGTTGGAAATTTAAAGAGCTCACTTTTGCTTTTAACTTGTTCTCTAATGTACTTCGTCCATTGATTCTGATGTTGTTCCTTCGTAGACCAAGTTGGTTAGTCTTTTGATCAAAGATTCAAAGATATGATTTGCAACATTCTGATTTCCGCTATCTTCTTCAATAAAAGAGTAGAAGTCTCTCACTTCGAAGGTGTACAGTTGTAGGCACAGCTTCACAATGAAGATTTTATTGAAGATGAGAACAAGATGCTTTGGTAATTAGAATCTTAAAGAGTTCAACAATATGATTACAAGGAAAAATACAATTATAGGTGCACACAAGCGACAAACTACAAGTTATATCGCTTCATTATTCTAGACTCGATTCATACATTGGCACATTACTCTTCAAAACACAGATACACACACACATCTTGATTAATTGTTCACTAATATCATCCACCCATGGTAAATATCTTCAAATGCACACACACGTATACGAACGATACGCTCTTCATAAGATTACCCAAACATGTAGAACTTGTTACTTAAGTAGTCATCTCCTTTGGTGGCTTCACAATAAGGATGGGACAGTTGGCGTGATGAGCACAGTAATCGCTAACGCTCCCAATAAACGCTCTTCCAAAACGCACCAAATCAGACAAATTGAAACAGCAACAGCGGTCATAAATCTCGAGCTAGGCTGGCTAAAAAGAGAGTAAAAAGAAAAGTAAGAAAGTGAAAACATGTATTATACCTTCTGATCTTGCCGAGGCCACGACTACCCACTACGAGAAGATCAACGTGCATTTGCTCCACCGCCTGGCAAATCATGTCCTTTGCATCGCCTTCAAGCACCAGAGTTTCAGCACGGATCTGCAAATATCACACAAGATTTTTATATAACTGTGTCTGACGCCAAATAATGAAATCTATTCATCAAGATGGGTTATTCAAAAATGGATCTTTCACTAGAACATCTATAACAAAAGATGACCCCTTTTTGTGGTTTAGTTAATAGTTGACGTTACACTATGGATTAAAAACGTGGTCGACATTTGTGAATTATGTTTACATTTCTACGTTACGCAAATGAAATTATGTAATATAGTAAAACACGTAACTGTGTTAGTTCTTCGTGTAGGACTAATATACTGGACCCGAATTATCAAGAAAGTTTCAGATCTGTGGATAAAATGGAAAGTACCCCTTTGAGTCACTAGCTATGTTTATACCAATTTATGGTTATAGCCAGGCTTATACGTTGGACGCAAATAATAGACTTATATGTCAAAACCAAAAGCTGAAATGTAACCTGTTTGGCTCGGCACATTTGGAGTGCACGCGAGAGAAGCGCTCCAGAGGTCTCCTGTTGTGCTTTTTTCACTGACTCTATCATCGACGAAGATGCGTAGACTGCTGCTGTATGTACATCCGTTCATAGACCCAAGTTATCCACCATAACATATCATAAATAAAATGTGAAACAAATTTGTTTTCCTATAAGAAATCAGTTTATTTATTTTTCGACTTAAGTCATTAATTAAAGTCGAATAGGTTACAATTGACTCCAATAGCATTTACGTGTATATATACTAACTACTTCAACACAAATTATTCGGTTTTTGACATTTGAATTTTTATATTAAGATATAGCTTTATTTGAATGCGGACTAGACCGTTCTATGTATCTCTATGGTAACTGATGATTTTATAGACCAAAATTTATAACTAGTGAACGAAACGGCCAGACTAATCTGGCCTATCTGTTGACACCATCCAAAAACATAAAATTTATAATATGATTGAGGCAGCCAATTATGTTATATGATATGATTTCTTATAAAAATTCGATAAAAGAGCAAAAATAGAATGAGAGATCAATGGACCGGACCTGTTGCGCCGCCGGGTCCAGCCGGGAAAGCAGCAAAGTGATGGAACGGAGACTGGACATGAACCACCGTGAGCAAACCACCTTCCGCTTCAGCCGCCTCAGTGGTTATTAAGAGGTTAGAGAAATGGTCAATGACCCATTGAAGAGCATAGAAGCTCGAATCACTCTCGTCGATCGCAACCATCATTCTTTTTGTCGTCGTCATCACTCCCGGTACTTCAGCCTCTGTCGTCTCTGGCTGCTTCTCCACTTTCGATGTTTCCATCGCCGCTGTTGCTTGATCCTCCGCCATTGATATCCGTTTTAATGTTTATTTATTCAATCAAATTTATCATGTGAGTAAGTTTGTTTCATTTGCAATGCTTTATATATTGCATGTAAAGGATGATACGTCTTCGAACGCAAGGGACACGTGCATGCATGGTTGAGTATTGTAACGTGCAATAAGATAGACATGCCTGATGCCTTTACTTTGTTTTATTTTATTCGTTAAAAGGAGTTGCGTGTGATATGTTATAGTGGTTTGTAATTGTTTGTTTGGTTATTATGGTTTTGCTTTGGTTGTGGCTATCTCTATCTTTATCCTCTTACTTTTATTTTAAACGCCACTCAACATAAAGAAGAAGGAAAAAGAAAAAAAGAGAAGCATAAAGCAAATTTTAGTTGAATTTGAAGAGATCGAAAAGAAAGGTTAGGTTTTCTTAAAATTGAGTTCTCATTCCCTCTAACCCACTTTGATACTTGATTTGAAACTCTAACAAAAAAATACTTACAATACTTTGGTATTATTTTTTCTAGTTAAAATCCTTGTTTCTCGAATTAGCTGAAACGTAAGCTTTCGATACCAACAAAGTGGAAAGATAGTAAAAGCAAGAAAAGGAGAAAAGCAAGAGGATCTTGATGTATATCTATATATGATAACATAAAAAAGTTTCTACTCATTTTCCAGGAAAAAGAGGAAAGCTCTCCTACTCCAACCACATCAAAATAAAAGTGTCCAATAAGTCCATGGATAATACAATTCATAGTTATTATTATTATTTTCTCTTGTTTCAATAACTGCTGCGTTAAATTATTGTGATTGTTGTAGTTAACATGATTAGTAATCGTATAAGCGCAGCTAGTGTGGTCAATATGTTATAAACGATATAAAAGAGAAACGAGTGAAACTGATAGGTCTTTCTTTCTTATTTCTAAATGCATATATGGATTAGTACAGATTAAAAAATAAATTAAAATGCATATATAAATTCAAAATCAATTTAGAAAATGTGAGATGAGGAGGAAACGTGAATTCACTGTCAACTTTAAGAGAGTGCATGAAAAATGTGTAGAGATAAAAAAAAAATGAATGGCTCTTCCGCTCTAAGATCCAATTCCATTGCACCACATTTCACCGTGGATTTAATGTCAAATATCATAGAAAACAAAAAAACCATGTCATTAATTAGTAGTATGAATAGATGTGATATAACAAAATTAATAGTCAGAAATGTAATGCACACAGAATCAATAAATGGGACAAAAAAAAAGTGAGATGATAATCTTCTTTGTATAAAATGATTGTTTTCTCTATACTTCTGAAGGCTGCCACATCAATCAAAATATTCCCACCCACTATCATCTATCGTCTTTGATCGTCAAAGTCTAAAGAACCGAAACTGATTTGTAAAAGATTCAGATAGTGCATTACCAGTGAATCATGCATGGACAGAAATTCAAAACAGATAAGAGTTTTCAATACAAAATATTAATGATATGGATACTTAGTTAGATATTAGCTTCAACTGTTGAGAGACCAGTCATAGTTTTGGTAGACGATGTGAACAGAACCTCCTCCATCACCATGAAGATGGGTTAAAAGACCTGCTTTGTTTGCATCTACATAACTCATTATCCACTTCAGCATTTTCTTCTCTTCACCGAAATCCTCTTTATACCTACATTTACCACAAGAAAGCATATTATACTTGCTTTATAACTATAAAATAATTGATAAGTCTTTGACGGAATTGAGCGGATCATAACTACTAGTGTTTTGATCATTAACGCCATCTCAACTCTCTATTTGGAACCCTAATCCTGTTACTGCATGAATATGGAAATTTACAGAATTTTATTTTCTAACTAACTATAGCTACTATGAGCTGAGTAACTTAGTTATTCATATGAATCTCATTATTTAGGTCTCGTCATCTAATTCTCAATGTAGTAAGTATTGTAAAGAGAATTAGTTACCACTTGAAGATGCTTGATAGATGAACGACTCTCTTGTCCAAGACAACCTCAATTCCACCATTTTGGAAAAATTCTCTAGCTGCTCGTTTGAGCTCAGATTCAACTCCTTGCGGTGTGAAAAACCTCAACACTGGACTTGATTTGGTCCCATCACAAAGCCCAAAATGTACTAGTGGATTCAGCTTTTGAAGACCAAGCTGCCATTAAAGACGAGAATATATATCATCAGGCCACAAAACAAACTACTGTATATGTATACAGTCTCATAGAGTGCCATACAATTTGAAGCATGGACAACCATTACCTCATGATGTGTGTTGCCTCTCATAAACGGTTTGATAAATAGATACGACTGTCTATGGCCGCCTCGAAGGATGTCGTTTCTTATGGAGTTAAGGGAGTAAGAGTGGCCTCCTACAATGTACTGAAAATCGGTGAAGGAAGATTTTCTTGTGATCATTCCATCGGAGCGTCCGATTCTGATCAAAGCATGGATCACCATTGCGTTGTACAAGTTCAAGAAAAATGCTAACTTCTCGTCTGTTGAGAGTTCGAGAAGATTCAACCGGTGAAGATCTTGAGCCAAATTCAAGTACCTTCATCCATCCACAAGGCATTAACCAATATAGAATCAGTTAACTACAAGCTGCAAGTATTGTGCAAATAATCGAACCAGACTTTTATACAATTTAGATGTTAGCTTCTTCTTTTTTTGTTTTCCAACATGATGTTAGCTTTGTTTGTGTCCGAAAGAGAAAAATCAAAGTTATAACCAAACAGAGCAAAACTAGAGACAGAACCACTAATGATTTCGTTCTGGAGAAATTAAGAATCTGAACCAACAAAATAAAAATGTACCTTCGAAATTCTTCGCTCTGACTGATTCTCATGTAATCAACATGATAATGGTCATCAGATGAATAAGACTCGAGAATAGCAGTCATGATTTTGAATAGCTTGTGCCCAACCATGGCTGCATTTTGGGGCTCCATGTCATTTGTAGAGCCTCTAAAATTGTAACATTTTGAAATAAATGGTTCGTGCTCGAGGAAACGGTAGTAATGATTTCCATCTTCAAAGTCGTTTTCTCTACAAATTTTGAAAACAATGGAAATGTTAGGAATCAAGCAAAATAATATTTATGAAAAATACTTTACAAAAGAAAAAGGGAAAAAGATTCATATGTACCCAAAGACATGGTGGATAAAGTGTTTCTTGGCTAGCCTCTTGCCAATTTCGACGGCCTGTATATAAGTAACAAACAAACGAGCTTTAAGAAACAATAGAATAGACCACTAAATCATCAAAAATTATGCAGAGTGGAAAATATCATTCCTTCTTCTATACAATAGAAAAAAAATCCAAATTTGTATACAACGATACCAGCATTTTAGGTCGTACCACAGTCTATATATATATATGATCAGGAATCGATATTTTGGGTAATTGTAGGTAGGTTATTCAGATAATTTCAACTAAAATTTGTGCAATTTTTTTTTCTGACTATTTTGTTATCTCGTAAATACATTGCATGATAATTGGCCATGTTATTCTTCACAAGTTCACATGCATGTACTGATGTACAAGCAATCTATGACCAGGCTACGTACTTAGTAATTTAGTGACTAATAGAGCAACAAATTTTCTTGCATTAGAATAAAAGGAAAAAAAAATTCAATCCTTCTAACAGAAACACACAGAATGAAAATATATTGACATGTTGTTTAAATTTTAGTGCCGAAATAGAATATAATATCCAAATTTACCATAATAAATAAAATATATTTTGATAATTGGTCAATCTTCTTTAGATACTGACATATTTGTTTAGATTCTCTTTTAACCTAAGTTTTAAGTGGCAGTGTCTACGTAAAGATAGTATACGTGCGAAACACACGATTATAATTTGAAAATCACGTACCTTCTTCCTCCCGCAGTCCAAGTGATCAATGAGTATCTCGATCATCTCGGCGCCGGAGAAACAGTTCTTGACGATCTTCATCTTCATCAAACGGTCCTTAATCGGCAGCTTCTGTCTCAAAACCCTAACGAATCCCACCATCTCATCTACAGCAACGTCCTCATGTTCGTCGAAGCCGTACATCACCGGCGACGGCGCATCGCCACGACACTTCTCCGACAACAGCTCCTTGATCCTCCGATCGAATTCTCCACTGTTTCTCAACGCATTCAACGCCATCAATCCACCGAAGTGTTTCTCGTTGAAGAAAATCTGAGGGACTTGAGAGGTCCCCGTTCTCTCGATCAGCTCTTGCTCTCTCTCCGTAAAGACATCGATGTTGACCTCCGAGAAATCGAAGCCTCGTCCCCGGAGAAACGATCGGACGGCGGTGGAGTCTCTGCAGTTTGATCTGGAGAATAAAGTGATTCGGCCTCTGATCTCTTCTTCGGTTTTGGGCCTCACGTTAAGTTTGACTCCAGAGATTTCGAACTCGGTCACGTCCCGATCGTCGCCCTTCTCTTGCGAGAACGAGAGACTTTTGTAGATCGCGTTCCCGCTTCGACGGATGAGATTCATCACATCGACGGTGAGTTTCTCCGGCGGATGCATCGATTCTTCTAACGAGACATGACGGCCACGTGGCGGCTCGAGCTTCGGAAGAAGAGGATGAGGCGGGAGAATCTTCTGGAGACATGGACTGTGCATTGAGGTTTCCTTCGTCGGATGTTGAGCTCCGAGAGATTCTGAATCGACGACGGCTTCACGAATGTGTAAACGGTTGTTATCCGGTGTGGCGGGATGTACGCGATCACTGCTCGAGTTTAAATTTGAATCTGGAGACACAGTATCCGAAGAGATAGTGCAAGTTTTGAATTCTTCGTTTTCGATGATACCTTTCTCAAGTTTTCTCGGATTTTCTCGAGAAAATCTACTTTCCTCACTGACATTTTTTGCTACCGACATGTCTACCTCTAGAGTTGTCTATCACCAAGTCTAAACGTCGAAATATAAAAACAAATTTTATCAGTTTTAGGAAATAAAGAAAAGGCAATTTTGGTCATGAATGATATTAATTTCATGCATATCTCTTCACAGTCAGAATACGTAATCACTCATTTATAAACTTGTCAAAATTTCAGGTCCACTAAGCAAACCAAGACCAAATGACCTAATCCGAACCAGGAGTGAACCAAGATTCTATAATAAAACAGATGTATCTATATCTTCGTACCCAAAAAAATGATTCAGAACCGGACTAGATACAACCAACAAACCACGTAAAAAAGGAAAAACCTCTCCAGCAATTAGATTTCTTAACACCCAAAAAGAAAAAAAAAGATTTCCTAACCTTTCAGATAAAACTTTAGTTATTTACAAGATTTATGTTTATAAATTGTTTTTTCTTGTTCAATTTAACATACTGACTTTTCTACGCTCAGCCCAACACTTTGTTTTTATCCATGATCCCACTAAAAGGGAATGGTAATTAAGGAAGATGCACTGACGGATTCAAACGAAACAAAATAAATATGTAGGAATATGTTTTAAAAGTCTATCAATCTTTATCTTCCTATAGTGTACCACACTTGTCTTTATTAGAAACGATCACGAAATAAACCCTACGGTAACAGGTTGATTAAGCGAAAATCAGTTACATAAATGTTTGTGCTCGATGTACATTGGAATCATCGCTGAAGTTAAAGTTCTATGCCAATAATAGTCCAATTTAAAACAACGGACCGGAATCTAGAATCCGTGACCAGCATAATTGTCGATTTCATCATCACCATTTTAAGGAAACGAAGACGATAGAAGAGATCAACTTTAATAATAATAACATTACATGTTTTTTTCTCGATTCAATAGTGAACCACGTATTCAACAATAATCTGCACATAACGCAAAGTCCATATGATCTATGTCGAAACGGCATAATTAACTGATCTTATCAAACAAATCAAGAATTGCAGATACGATTGTTTTTTATTTTATTTTTTAGTTTATATTATCGGATTTATTTTATGGAATAAAGAATATCCACAAGAATAGAAAACTCTAATTACATGGATTTGTAGGCTTTGTGACATAATAATGAGATTGTCATGTGTGTTTTGACAAATCCAAATGCAGAATTTAATCTGCGGTTTTTAGCTTCAATTTATAGAAAGCAGAATAGAATTAAATTTGAACATATTAAGTAATGGATACTATATTATTGTTTTGATAAATATCATTGTGACAACTGACAAGTAAGAGTTGGATATTTTGGTAAAAAATGTACAACACTGATTTCTACTACTTTTTTCCAATAGTAGATTACTCACGTTTTAAATAATGTGACAGGAATACATAAAAAAGAAATCTAAATTATTAAATTTCGAATGTATTTTCCTAAGGTATATTAAAGTTGTATATCTATTTACCTTATTTTAACCTCGTAGAGGAACTCAAGAATGATAATTAGGACACTTTGAAGCAGAGTAGAGAGCTTCACCGAAGATTTCCCACACCGTCACGGTCAGGGTGACGGTCAATCCACGTGGAGAGTTTTCATTTGGTTTGAGCATCTGAAGAGTCGTATCTGTCGCATTCTCATTAGCCTGTCACGTTTCACTGAAAAACCTTCAGGGGAAGATATAAATCTGTATCCGAAGAGGATTCGGAAGTTACAATATAAACCCTCAACTTTGTGAAAATATCGTAATTATCCATTCGAAAAGCGAGAAAGAGTAAGAAAAGAGCGATTGATCTCCTCTCGCTGCAAGTTCTCTATTTCTTCCCTCACTTCTTCTTCTCCCTTTGATTTTTTCTCCATTCGGCGCTCTCGTTCACTTCTCGATCCGACCGTCAATCGCTCTCCAGAGAAATGACTATGATGACTCCGCCGCCGCTGGATGTAATCTCCGATTAGCCTTGTATTGTGTTTGTGTCAATTTCTTGTCGTGTTGGTGGGTTTCTCCGCGAGATTGTTTACCTGAACCTGCTTGGGTTTCGTTGCTCTCTTCGTTTGGCTGATCCATTTAGGGTTTTGTTTCCTTGGATTTTTTTCTTCTTCTTCTGTGGTCTCTGTGTTTGCCTACGAAGCAGTAGTAGAATCATCGAGAAAATACCGCGATTTCGTGTATTTGGCGATTGCTGTTTCTGTTCTGACGTTGTGATCACGGGGTCGTGAGATTAGGGGTTGTATTAGTGTGAAGTCTGATTATTCTTCTTACAATTTGTCCACAGCAGCAAGAGGACGAGGAAATGCTCGTTCCGCATTCTGATTTGGTCGTCGAGGGACCTCAGCCCATGGAAGGTAAGGTTTTCGGGCTTAATTTGAATTCGATCCGCTTCTTGTATCCTCTTCCCGTTTTTGCTCTGATTGGATGATGCAGCTGCTATAGCACTTGTGGATAGTGCCGAGGCGTAGAAAATGATGTTTCACTGTTTGCTAGGGTTTTGTAAAATTTTGGTTCTTAGTTTTTTCGTAACAATTTTGTTGATGCATTTGCAGTCGCCCAAGCTGAAGCTGCTGCTACCGCTGTGGAGAATCCTCCAGTCGAGGATCCTCCCACTCTGAAATTCACCTGGACTATCCCTGCTTTCACTAGGCTCAACACGAGGAAGCATTACTCTGATGTTTTTGTTGTTGGAGGTTATAAATGGTATTAGCTTATCCACTTTCTCGATGCACTTATGCAATTGATCTCCTGATGTGCGTTTAATTTGCTGACGTCACACTTTCTCTTGCAGGCGAATATTGATTTTCCCCAAAGGAAACAATGTCGACCATTTGTCCATGTACTTGGATGTTGCTGACGCTGCGACTTTGCCCTACGGCTGGAGCAGATATTCACAGTTCAGCCTGGCTGTAGTGAATCAAATGAACAGCAGATACTCCATCAGAAAAGGTATACTAATTGGTCAATGTTCTTCATATATACAGCGCACTTACTGCATGTGTTACGAGTGTTGGATTTTGTAACGAGAGTATATGGTAGACCTTGTGACGGATGCAAGCTACTGCCTTCTTTAACATTGACCGTGCTTTACCTGAACTCCGAAGCGGGCATGGTTAATGATCAATATTTGGATTATGCACTTAGTGACGTTGTTACTTTCTTTTCTTCTGGTCAACCTGCTCTTCTGATACGTGGACGCAGTCTTCATTGTAATTTCTTTCTTTTTCTATGGCTGCAGAGACCCAGCATCAATTCAATGCAAGAGAAAGCGATTGGGGGTTTACATCATTCATGCCTCTCAGTGAGCTCTATGATCCCACTCGTGGATATTTAGCGAATGATACTGTTCTGATTGAAGCTGAAGTTGCTGTGCGGAAGGTTCTTGATTACTGGTCATATGACTCAAAAAAGGAGACCGGTTTTGTTGGACTTAAGAACCAAGGTGCTACCTGTTACATGAATTCTCTCCTGCAGACTTTATACCACATACCTTACTTCAGAAAGGTGGAATGCATGTCTTCTTTTATTCTTTTCAATTTGCTAAGTCATGATTTCACCAAATTCTAGATAAAGACATCTGAATAATGCACTGTTCTTGTAGGCTGTTTACCACATGCCAACAACTGAGAATGATGCACCTACGGCGAGTATCCCATTGGCGCTCCAGAGTTTGTTTTACAAGCTTCAGTATAATGACACCAGTGTAGCGACAAAGGAGCTGACTAAGTCGTTTGGTTGGGATACATATGATTCGTTCATGCAACATGATGTTCAAGAACTCAACCGAGTTCTCTGTGAAAAGCTTGAAGACAAAATGAAGGTATGTCTTCTTTTGCTTGGCCTTTCTTCCTTTCTCAGTTAGTGATTTGTGTATGATTATTATTATTATTTTTTTTTGTCTTTTTTTCAAGGGAACTGTTGTGGAGGGAACAATCCAGAAGCTATTCGAGGGTCACCACATGAATTACATTGAGTGCATTAATGTAGATTACAAATCTACACGGAAAGAATCATTCTATGGTATGTAGTTTTGAACAGTGACTTATATCCTGGCTTATTATATTAGAAGTTAATATATTTTATCAAACTAATTTCACAGCTGTGTAATTTGTCTATTGGCAGACCTCCAGCTCGATGTTAAAGGCTGCAAAGATGTATATGCTTCTTTTGACAAGTATGTTGAAGTTGAACGCCTTGAAGGAGACAACAAATACCATGCAGAAGGTCATGATTTGCAGGTAGGGTCTTCTGTCTTTTTAATTTTATGATGTCAAAGCTGTCTTCTTTCGTTCCTTCTCATATTTTGGTTCGGAGGATTGTTGAGTGAAAATCCCTATTTGGGTGCTCATCTATCTAGTTGTCTGTATATTATATGGTGTAGGATTTGTTATGCGTCTGAATGCTATAAAGCAAGCTATATAAGTAATATATATATAAAGCATTATAAACATAGTATTGTTCGAACTTAATAATAATCTGTTTGATTCGTAGTTACTAATTCCACTTATAATCTTATATTTGAATAATTTTATGTCTTCAGGATGCGAAAAAAGGTGTTCTTTTCATAGACTTTCCACCCGTACTTCAACTTCAGCTCAAGAGGTTTGAATATGATTTTATGCGAGACACAATGGTGAAGGTTAGTATTTGAAAATCCTCGGACCCGACAAAGTCTGCATGTAGTGCTGACTGTGTTGACTTTATTTTAGGCTTACGAATCTCAGTCTGTGAGTGCTGATATAGCTTTATTTGTAGATAAATGATCGATATGAGTTTCCTCTTGAACTGGATCTCGACAGAGATAATGGAAAATATTTATCCCCTGATGCTGATAAGAGTGTCCGTAATCTCTACACACTCCACAGGTATATATATATCCGTTGTATCTTGGCTTTTGTAACCGAGTTATTGTATATTCAAATAGGACTGTTCATAAATATGGTAGGATGTTTTCTTCAAGTATCAAGTTCTTTTGATTCTATTATAGGTTTTCCTTCTCAGGGAATCTGGTTGATGTAGCTTAGATTTTCGTAAAATATGGACAGTGGAATTTCCATTTAAGAGAGTGAAAGACAACATGAATTATGTTATAGTAATTTTTGTATTGACTGATGTGCTTGGTTGAGCTGTTTGCTCATTTCTATGCATTGTTGACTTGTTTGCTCATTTCTATGCAGCGTTTTAGTTCATAGTGGAGGAGTGCATGGAGGGCACTATTATGCTTTTATTAGGCCAACACTCTCAGACCAGTGGTATGTATCCTTCTATTGTCTCCAGCTCTCCGTGTCTTGTACTCTATATAAAGTTTTCTACATTGTAACCCTTGAAGTCGTTTTATTAAAAACTAGTTTGCTCATCATCTAGGCTAGCAAAGATGAAGTCATGTCTTGTTATACTTGATACGTTATGATTTCTTCTGATTCTTTTATCCGCATGTCTAAACTTATATGTAGTGATACTAGCTTCATACTTGAGATTCCATGTCTAAGTAGTCTTTATCGTTTCTTGGCGTGTCCCTTTTCTCCCAATTTATCCACGGAAATAAATTACTGTTGCGTTTTTCTGTGGTTTCTGGTGTGGGTTCAGATGGCACTGATGAACATATTTGCTCTGTGCTTTACTTGTAGACTACCTAAACTTCTAGTTCTTTCAGGTATAAATTTGATGATGAACGGGTGACGAAGGAAGATGTAAAAAGGGCGCTGGAAGAGCAATATGGTGGTGAAGAAGAGGTAGCGCTCTCTTTCTAGGTTTTCTATTTTGCTTTGTAAGTCTTTTTTTTTCCTCACTCCATGTACTGTCAAATTTGGTGTCTCTGCAGTTACCGCAGAACAATCCTGGTTTCAATAATCCACCTTTTAAATTCACAAAATACTCGAACGCATACATGCTTGTCTATATCCGGGATAGCGACAAGGATAAAATAATCTGCAACGTTGATGAAAAAGACATTGCAGAACATTTACGGGTAATAAATTCATATACACGCTTTTCCTTTGCTTTTCTGTCTTGATTTTGCCTGAATGAGTTTAACATATTCTGACAGGTGAGGCTGAAAAAAGAACAAGAAGAAAAGGAAGATAAAAGAAAATACAAGGCTCAAGCTCACCTTTTCACGACAATCAAGGTTTTCCACTTTTCTTAAATTGGGTTTGAAAATGTGAAAATGTGTTGTTATCTAATCTAGTTCGGGTATAGATTTGATACTGATGTTACTAACGCGATTTATGCTTTTTTTAAAAGGTCGCAAGAGATGAAGACATCACTGAGCAAATTGGAAAGAATATATATTTTGATCTTGTTGATCATGAAAAAGTTCGAAGTTTTCGAATCCAGAAACAGACCCCCTTCCAACAATTTAAGGTAGGTGCCTCAATCTTCCTATTATCTTCGAATTTTGTTTTTGTCTTCAATCGGAGACGGGTTTTGCCAAGAAAGTTCTTATTGGTAATCTATAAGGATTCTACTGAGAAAAATTTCTGCTCTCGTTCGGAATCTAGTTTGTTTAAGTTTTCTATAAGCTGCTGTCGTTGATGGGACTTTTTCAGTTGTCGCTAAGTATCTGGTTCATTGTGTATTTGTAAATATAACATTGTTTAAAATGAATCCTCATGTAGGAAGAGGTGGCCAAAGAATTTGGTGTTCCGGTTCAGCTACAGCGGTTCTGGATTTGGGCAAAGCGGCAAAACCATACTTACCGACCCAACCGCCCCCTGTTACCTCATGAAGAATTACAGACGGTAGCTATACCTTTTTTTTATAAATAATTCTTTTCATGCACGTAGGTTGCCTCATTCATATGGTTGGACATTTTGGATATATGTAACACATTAAAAGCCGGCACTGATTTATCTGTGTATAATTATCTGCTCTAAGACATATTACTAGTTGGAATTGTTCTTGTATTAGATTTGGGGCCTTTTTGGGTCTCGTCATACACTGCCATTCCTAGTTACTCTTATGCTTCTCACGAACTTAAAGTGTCTTGTTCTTCACGGGCTCATATGTTTTACTGATTCATACTCATTATTTGTGGATTATGTCAAACCCCCTTCCCACTAACTGGATATTGTATGTGTAAGCCAGCTTTTATCTTATAACAGTGTCATTGTTTTAGAGTTGTTAACTCTGAATATCTTATTGTAGGTTGGACAAATAAGAGAGGCATCTAACAAGGCAAGCAATGCTGAACTAAAGCTGTTTTTGGAAATAGAGCGCGGACCGGTAATACTTTCTTGTTGCCTAGTTTAATTGTTGGGTCCGATTGAATGAAATTCCGAAACCAATTGGTCGAAGGAAAAAAGCAAAAGTCTTACTAATTCTTGAAATATTTAGGATGAGCGTCCTATTCCTCCTCCAGACAAGTCGTCCGAAGATATTCTCCTTTTCTTTAAGCTCTATGACCCTGAGAACGCAGTACTAAGGTAATTCAAGTATCCACCAGTTTCCACTTTGACATCTATTCAAACAAAGGTGGTATACTGCTCCTATAATATTTATTTTAAAAGTACTATTTGTTCCTTTAATTTACCTTTTGAACTAAGAAGCTGCCACCCTTACTCCTTTTTTTCTTTTCCATGTTTTTTGTTTCACTGGAGTGTGGATCTTTCTTCATTGTTACAAAACGTTTCCATATGGTGCAGATATGTTGGCAGGCTCATGGTGAAAAGTTCCAGTAAGCCCATGGATATAGTAGGGCAACTTAATCAAATGGCTGGCTTTGCTCCTGATGAGGAAATAGAACTTTTTGAGGTAGGGGCTGGTGCCTTTTAATTTGGCCTTTTGATCATGCTTATGACCATGAGACATTCCACTAAGTTACTTTTCGTGCCCATTTTCAGGAAATAAAGTTTGAACCTTGTGTTATGTGCGAATATCTGGATAAGAAGTCTTCTTTCCGATTATGTCAAGTAATGTTGCTCTTATCGTATCTACTGTAATGTATCACGGTTTGGTGTCTCTTTTCTGAAATGGGTTTCTCGCGTTCAGATTGAAGATGGAGATATTATTTGCTATCAGAAACCTGTTTCTACCCAGGAGAATGAATGTCCATACCCGGATGTGCCAGCATTTTTGGAGTATGTACAGAATCGAGAGGTATAAATAGACTGCGCATTGTTGGCAATAGTGAACTGGGCTAGAGTGTCGTGTTAGAGCTATACTAACAGTGGAGCAACGATTGTTTAATTTTATTAAGTTTTCAAATAAGCATATATTAAGTAATCGTGGCAATGTTAAGTGAAAAATATGATGAAACGCGTATTATTTTCCTTTGGTGCCCAGTGGAAAATATTCCTGTATTACCCTGTCAAACTGTGATGATCCGTGTCTTAATGTGGTGGTAACTTACTTACGTGGTTTGTTATCTGGCAGGTGGTGCGTTTTCGTACTCTGGAAAAACCAAAAGAAGATGAGTTTACTATGGAGTTGTAAGTACCTCTATGGACAACATTAAATCGTTGGTTTCAGATTTGGAATTTATAATGCTTTTCCTTTCAGGTCAAAGCTGCACACCTATGATGATGTTGTGGATAGATTGGCTGAGAAGCTTGGCCTTGAGGACTCATCAAAAATTAGGCTTACTTCTCACAATTGCTACTCCCAGCAACCCAAACCTCAGCCTATTAAATACCGTGGAGTAGAGCATCTTTCAGATATGTTAGCACACTATAATCAGGTGATTGGCGTAGGTTTGAGTGAGCTTATATATTCTCATTTCTATTCCAATGCGAATTTGCTTATCATAAGTGTTTTTCGTTTTTTCAGACGTCTGACATTTTGTATTATGAAGTTCTGGACATCCCTCTTCCAGAATTGCAAGGTCTTAAGACTCTAAAAGTAGCTTTCCATCATGCCACAAAGGATGAAGTACGTGTTGAACTTATACTTGTACAACTTAGCTCTCTTCAATACATGTTATTATATTTCAAGTCTTATCACTATTAAATTTGCAGGTGGTAATCCACAATATCAGACTGCCTAAGCAGAGTACTGTCGGAGATGTTATAAACGAGCTTAAAACAAAGGTGGTTCAATCTACTTGCAATCTTGTTTGTTCTATTATTGCATATTTGCATGTATTTGTACGTGTTGGCCATATTAAGGGCTTTTCTCCTCCTGACACAGGGCTTGTTTTTTTTAATGGATTCTGTTCCATAACCAGTGGTTTAATGTATCTCGGTTTTAAATACACTTGTTCATCAGGTGGAGGTTTCGCATCAAGATGCAGAACTAAGGTTGCTTGAGGTGTTTTTCCACAAGATCTACAAGGTAACAGGCCAAGTTCTTGTATTTTGACATTGTTCTTATCTTTTTTACTATTTTAACATGATGGCTTGTAGACTGTTCCGCACTTCGTGTGATGTAATTTGGCAATCTTGTGAAACTTGGCAAATTTTGATCCAATGTACGTGGGCATGCTTTGCAGATCTTTCCATCTACCGAAAGGATTGAGAATATCAATGACCAGTACTGGACTTTACGAGCAGAGGAGGTATATCACCAGGCCTCGCCTTCTTTGTCTCTAGTTCTGTCATTGTCCACGTTTTCTCTGTATTTTCTGTCTCTCTTGTGGCCTTTTGATTGTTATTTGATATATTCCTTTCCCTGTGGACGTTGATTCATGTCTCTTTGAACTTTTGGCCTATTTTCTTTCTATAGTTTCAGATTTGACAAAATCAAAATGATGTGATAGACTTTCAATGGTTGAAATATATGTGTAATTGAAGGAGATCATTTCTGCGCTGTTGCGATGTAGTGGAGCCTTTTAGGAGGCGTAGATCACATGGATTGCTTTACAGGAGCATACACCGAATTTGTACCTTGTTGTGTAGGCTATTAGAATGCTTGAGATGAATAGTTGTGTTTGAGCTACACTTAAGTAAATATAGAAACAAGTTTTAAAGCTGGTTCAGAGATGCTGACTTTCTTGTTTTACTACCTTGTGAAATCTGTCAGATACCTGAGGAAGAGAAGAATATTGGTCCCAATGATCGGCTAATCCACGTGTACCATTTTACTAAAGATGCCGGACAAAATCAGGTGTGGTAGTCTCTATCTAGCTTAAGTTACTTAGAAAAGTGATTTGAGGGTTTGGTGTCTTGGAGGTGTCGAGTACTTTTTCTAACCAACCATTGTTTCTTCAACAGGTACAAAATTTCGGCGAGCCCTTCTTTTTGGTAATCCACGAAGGTGAAACTTTAGAAGAAATTAAGATCCGCATCCAAAAGAAACTCCATGTCCCTGATGAGGACTTCGCCAAGGTATGCATGTCTTTGTCTGATTTGATAATAGCTACTCAAGTGTTACTAAGTTAGTTGTTATTAATGGTGGCAGATTTGGATTATTGTTAATTTGTTTTTACTTTTCGTATGTTATCCAGTGGAAGTTTGCTTCTTTTTCAATGGGGCGTCCCGACTACTTACAGGACACAGATGTCGTTTATAATCGCTTCCAGGTAATAAACCGACTTATAGTTATTTCTCAAAAAAAAAAAAGAAAAAAAAACCTTTTCGAGATATAAACACTCTTGTCTTTTGTCTTTGGAAAAACTAAAATGTATGGAAACAGAGAAGGGATGTATATGGTGCGTGGGAGCAGTATCTTGGGTTGGAGCACGTTGATAATGCTCCTAAAAGAGCTTATGCTGCAAATCAGGTAAGAAGCTGTTTTTGTCTATGTCTCTCTCTCTGTAAGAAGCTCTCTCTCTCCCTCTCTGTTAATAAAATGTTTGAATGCTCTTGTTGTAGAACCGACACGCATATGAGAAGCCGGTGAAAATATACAATTAGGAGCAAGAGAGGCGACGTGGCTATCCATGGAGGAATATCTTAAGGGTGGTTTTGGTGTGACGAGTAGGATGTAGAGAGTCTCAATTTAGATTTTCATGATAACCAAAATTGGAATATATATCTTCCAGGATAAGGGTTTTGATTTTCGCCCTGACGGTAGCAAGTGTGTTGCTCTATTTTGCTTCCAAAAACTACTCTTTTGGTGTTAATATTGGTATCCTCTTGAGACTCTTTTTCTTTCTTTCTTACTCTCCCTTCTCTGCAAAAATTCTCATTTTGAAGACAAAAGCCCCGTTCTTGGATTTGGGAGGGCGTTGGCTTTTTTGGTACTCAATTAGGGTTTGTATTTTCGGGTACAGTTTTTCTATGTTCAAAAACATTTTAAAATATATCTATCTACCCTTGTCTTGTTGATTTTTGCTGTTATTGGTTCCTCTCTCGCATTTTTTAAATGATCACACGAGGCCTTATTTGTGTGAAACCAAGCATTTAACAATCACAAACTCGTACACGTACCCTCATATGTATATAAAATTCTTAATCTAAGCTGGTGAGTGTAGTGAAAAGAGCACAGGGAAAATCAAGCTTGAAAAATAAAATATATGTAAAATTGAAATTTGGAGAAATGGTTTAGTTTTGGGCTCAAAGCGAAAAATGGGGGTGGTTAAAGTGGATGTAGACGAAGACGATAATGATTTTGGAACCATGGGAGAAGGCGCTTAGATAGAACATGAAAGATTATAATTGTATACGACATTTTCATTAATTGCGCCTGTAGCTCAGTGGATAGAGCGTCTGTTTCCTAAGCAGAAGGCCGTAGGTTCGACCCCTACCTGGCGCGGTTTACTTTTCCCTTTTCTTTTCGAAAACATTTTCTAGGAGAAGGATAAAGATTATGTTTAGAACTTTAGAGTTTACTATGACTTTTATTTATTTAAGTAAGACCGTTTTTTTCTTCTGTTTAAATTTTTATTTATTTTTCGTTTGATTTTAGAAATTTTAAGAGATCATAAGAGAGTAAAAATTAAACTCTAGTCATCTGATTTTTTTATGCCGACAGTTTTGTTGGTGTCAGTTGTTCTCTCAAATATTTTTTTGGATAGAATTTAAAATTTTAAAATTTACTTGTTCATACCCATGCTTATTTCCATTTAAAAGTCAAACTAACGTAGTAATCAATGGCTTGTTGTGGTAGAAATTAAGGTTGGATCTTTACTCGCATTGATTCAGTGTAGGTTGTGCTGTATGCCGTGTTGATGACTTTTTAAAGTTGTTTTCAACATGGAGTCCTTCAAAAACTATTTTGTTTTGTTGAGAATATCCACAGTTGTGATTTGGCTAATCGTAAAGAACATACCAAGTCAATTATACTTCTTTAAGAGAATAGACTAGGATTGCTTCAGGAGTAGGTGCACCAATGCTATCAAGCAACTCTTGATTTAAGTAATCTGACTACAAATATTCAAAACATTTGTAAACTGTTTTGAATATATAAAAACTGTCTTGATCCAAATCAAATGGGAAAGGTAAAATCCTGATTGAAGTAAAGTTAAGTAAACGGTAACTCCTGCAATTGAACTAATGGTAGTTCCCCTCTACTATTGAGGAAATTAGTACTAAAGAGCCGACTACAAAAACTCAAAACAAGTGTCCTCTTTTCACTGAGTATCTTACTCAACTGGCCACTCCAACATCTACTAAAGCTCCCGTAATGACTGCTCCAAAAGCTAACGGAAACTGCTTTCTCACCTGAAATGAAGCGTAATATTACACAAAATGCATCCATAAAAGATGAAAATGCTACTATGACTTCACAAGTTGTACCTATTACCCAATTGATTTTTCTAACTTTTTCTCTATTTTTTACACTACCCTAGATGTGGCAGATAATACTTATATATATATATATATATATATATATATATATATATATATAAGGAATAAATGGATGAGGGGACAAAATTAACTTGATAGAGAAAAGGGAGTCTCTCTGGAAACAGAAACCTTACAGGAAGAGAAAGATCCTGAGTAGCTAAGCCAATCAAACCGACCTAAAAGATCTAACAATAATGGATTATGGTTGGATAACGTGAGAATCGTGGTATAATAAAGTGTCGAGGTTTTATTCAAAAAAATAAAGTGTCGATGTCTAGGGCTTTCAATTAATATAGTTCCTAGACTTTTTTTTTTTGCTTTTTCTGTATTTCTTTTGTTACTACTAAAAATCTATTAAATTGCTACTTAATCGCATTTCCAATGTTGTTCTTACTTCTTAGCAGAAACAAAATTTCATTAAAATGTAAAATATACATATTATATTTATTGATTGAAATTTCATGAAGCAAACTAGAAGGTCCAACAATAGATAAACATAATCAAAACCTTTTTATTTATTTTGCTAAAAGAAAAATCAAAATCAAGGATTCCACACAACCGATGTTATGATTTAGTAATGCTTTCTTCCGCACAAATGGACGACTTCACCATAAGGAGTATCTTTAGCTATTTTCCATATCCTTTGAGCCGTTCGAACATGAATATTAAACAATTCTGATACCTCTGTCGTCGCTTTCCCGTTCAATTTTCCGTATACACTTCTTTCTAATAAAGCATCGTAGATTCTCTCTTTCTGTTCTGTCGTCAATTTCGGTTTCCTTTTTCGTTTTGGAATGACATTATCGACTTCCACTGGTTCTGGTTCTGCTCAAAAGTTCAAAGTTAATTTTTATAGAAAATGACTTTCTACCGAAAGAATCTAACCCATGCATGCATGTACACTACAACTGTTCCATGCATGCAACGATCTAAAGAAAGTCAATAAATGCAAACAATATTCCTATATCGATTCTTTTATTCATCATCATAACTTATTTTATAAAAAAAAACATTTACGTAAATTTATTTGTTTCATGAAAATATTAGGTTACAGTATTGAACAAATGTACATACATATATAACTAGATCATTTAGAAGATGAAAATTGTCGTTATGAATGTATCATTACATCTTAAATTTATAAATAAATATATATGAACCGAGAAAAGAAGAAGAGAATCACAATATAACTTACGTGGATCTCCAAGTAAGTGATCGACATTTTGTTCTAATACTTGATGATCAGTATCATCAGGCTCTTCCGTCGGGGCTGAGTTCAAATCGATGACAATGGACCTTCTCGAGGATGATGCAGTAGTTACGGGCATTGTTGTTACACTTTCGGTATTTGCTTCTTCAGTTGCAGGGACAGATGAATCACCTTCATCTCCAATTTGAGAGTCGTGATGATCATCATCATTACTCATTGCAATGGTATTTAAATCTAGCAAATTATTTTTGTTGTCTGGAGGTAAGATATTGAAACCAACCATGGATGATCTACTCTTGAGAATCCATGTATATATATATAAACTTGAAATTTTTTTGGCTCCCCATTAATTTCTTTCTAAAATCAAGGATATAAACAGATAAGTTTTAAACAATTTCCAAATTCGTGTCTTGAACGACATTTAACAAAAAGACTAAAACATTAAACATGTATGACTCTGTAGTCAATGATAGAAACGACTACCATATAATCTAAGGAACATATTTATTATTGATTTTTTTTTTTTAGTTTTTGGGTCAAAATTTCCACGACAGAAATTACAGTCTTTTTTACATTCGAGTCAATTTGAATTAGTTAACAACTTAATAAAGGAAAAACAAAAGAAAAAAGATGATGAACATGAATAATAATTTCATACCCAATTAAAATATAAACTATAGTGATATCATTACAATATAAACACAGATTCTGAAAGAAAACGTTCGACGGAGGTACCATGATCTATGACCATCCAAGTAATATTTAAATAGAAGCAATCATGCATTTGCGAAAATTAAGGAAAAAATCGTCACCATTTCTATTGACACCCATTAAATAATCATACAACAATTTGGATTTTCTCCATCACTATCTCCCGAATACAGATTCATGTAAAACAGCTATACATTTTGGTTTCTTGTGGTAGCAACTCTCTGTTGCTGTGTTCGTTTTACACATACTTCCTTTTTACACTCCAACGATTGTGTTGTACGTACCATAGACAGCAAAGAGCAACCCGCAAATGACAATGAACACATCAACAGATTTGTTCCATAGATTTAGCGATGGACCGAGCAGCGTCAGGTGATAAGAAGCCGGCAACACAAATGATATGAGTGCACACAGTGTACTTCCGACCAGAGATGCAAATGTACCAAATCCCGGGACCAATGACGCGATTGCTGCGAGTCCTACCACCAAAAGCGTCCTCGTGATGAAGATTACGTATTTGGAGACCGAACCTGTTTCGTTGCTGTACTGATGATGATGATGCTTTTGAAGCCAATCGACCCTTTTCAGTTTCTGCTCTATGATCTCGTTTAGCGGATGTACCATGATCGGGAATGTAAACGTCAATCCCACACATAGGCCAATCTGTTTGAACCAAAGAAGAACAAAAACAGATTTAAGTATTCAGTTTCTATAAGCCGAGATTTTTAACATGATCAAGAGATGAAAATACTACTACAGAGAAGATAACACACTTAAATTAGAGAGTTCACACCTAAATTCCCAAGGACAAAACCATAAGAAAGACGCAGAGCGTATGAATCTAAAATCTTAATGACAAAACACGAGAAACATATAGTTTTATAAAACGCATTAAAACATTCGCAATGGGATAGTTTTCACCTGCACGGCAATGGCAGACCAATTATTTGGGAGGTTGAGTGTGATGATATCCTTCGTTTCATCTCCGTAAGCCATATAACCACAGAAGCCGAACAAGACGTAGACAAACGTGATCCCGGCAAGCACTTTAGCTAACAACTTAGGGAAAGCTTCTCTCTCCCTCATGGAACTTTCAAGAGCCAACGTCATTGCAAAACCCTCAAAACAGAACACAGCAACTCCTCCGGCAAAGGGTAAACCTCCAATGGTAGAGGAAATGGCAGTTCTGTCACTAAAAGAGAAGTCTCCACCAGCCACCATCTCCACGTTTTCTTTGACGACGAAACACATGGCTATGATGTTGCATACATCAGCAAAGATGCTGAAAGGCGAGAGAGCTGATAAAGAAGTGATCCAGGACAGTCCAACTTCGATTGGAACAAGAATCAAGATGAAAGAGACCATACTTAATCCATACGAAGTGAATATTGATGACAAGTTTCGGCCTATGAACACTAGATACGCTACTGAACCACCGCACTGAGCGGTGAATATGAGGAACTCGGTCAAGTATCGACCTTTCGTTCCCATACATTTGAATCCTAAATCACCATAAGTTTTCGATTCTTCTTCTCCTTCTTCCGATTCTAGCTTGTCTCTGCACTGAATCTGCATATCATCCAGAGTGTGTTAGAATGTCAAACGATTTCAGAAATCAAAATTTTACACATTGAGATTCCTCGGATTGATAATAATTTGCTAGCATAGAGATCAGATCCAATTTCATTTTTTCAGGTCATGGAGATTGAGAAAGTAACTAACGAGGAGGAGCATGCAGTAATAGGTGGCGAATCCGACGATAATGACGCCGAGAGATCCGGCGAACCATCCGGCGATGCGGAATGCGTAAGGGAGTCCAAGGACGCCTGTGCCGACGATGGAGACGATGATGTTTCCAAGCGTTTGAATAGCTGAGGTTCTGTCTCCGGCCGTTGAGGACGACGGAGAATTTATAAGAGGGAGAGATGCATCGTCGTTCGCCTCCGGGTCCTTGATCGCCATCGCCGAGATCAACTAATCTTTTGTCTTTTTTGTTTTTTTTTTGTTTTTTTTTTCTCCGACAATATGGAGAGACGTACAAACTCTTCCGCCGCGATTCTTATAGGTGGCACGGTCACATGAACCCGCCAAAGATTCCTCCCTATGACGTGGCACCCCAAAACGTCGCACGTGCGTACCACGCGATCCGTGGATAGATCTCTCTCTGTGCATATATATGAAGCCAAATACAATATCCTAGCATTTTTGAAATTTTCAACGATTTATTTCTTTTCAAATGCTTAATAATTGCGACTTGAATAATTGAGTATAGTACAAACAAAATATTAGTATATGATTTCTGATTCATCTTCTCGTGTTGTGTAATACTATTAATGAGGAAGACAGGGGTCCACTATCATATCTGCAACAACTCAAATAATAGTATTGTTTGAGTCGTGTACTTTACAGATACTCTTTGAATTCTTACATTTATAGGTGCTTTTATTTGTCACACGATATTAAACCAATTCATTCCGTAAGGAGGTTGATCTATATTATTTTAGAAATTTTGTTTCGTGTTACTACTGATTTAGTATACGCAATTCAAAATTTTGTTGTAGACAGTTTTTCTTGCATATATGTGGACATATAAAGAGATTTGTTGTTGGTATGAGCTTGTCTTTATGCGACTCACGATCCTGAAGACTATTTAATTAGCGTTATTGCATATGTCATGTTAACTAGTTAGTGAGATTGCATCTGTCACGTTAGCTTCACAAATAGACACACACATAGTACAATTAATAATTACATCATCATGTTATCAAATAGTGACAAATCTACATTTCACACTTACACCGTTACATCTTACGATACTAAATAAGATAATGACATTGTTCCATTGACCACGTACATTTTCCACATTCATCCAAATTGTTCCATCTATATTGGATTTTTGAATAATATTGATTTGACTCATTGCCAAAATTTAGTGACGTTTACCTTTAATTGGATACTTGAACAAAAATATAGGACCACCATCAAATTTAGGAAAATGCCTTAATCAAATTTTGGAAATTTAGAGTTTTTATTTGGAACAACGAATGACTAAATTGTGAATACAAGTGTATTTTTAGTTAAAGGAAGCACGAAGACAATGTGGGTGATAGACACAATGAATTGCATGTATAAGCTTTCTTCTTGGTCCAACGGCTAAAGCACCCATATGCTTAAGCTTCTCCATTGTCAAATTCGCCATTTGAAACTTACTCATCCTCTGTCCTCTCAACATCCTCTCAAACTCTCTCCCCAACCCTATAGATCCAACCCATTCGTTCAACCCACCCGCTTTCTCAACCTTCTTCTCCAGATTCACTACTCTCAGCTTCTCATTATCCATTACTACAGAACTGCACATCACTTTAGGAAACCTTATGGGCTTCTGACCTGTTCCGCTCCTCCTCTGAATCGCTAACCTTCTATCCGGATCCATTCTACTATCTTGCAGTGATCTCCTTGGACCTGGAGCTTTCCTGGTTGCGTAATTGCGACCCATATCCATTTCCGGTTTGTCTACAGCTTGAAAATCAGTTGTTTCGTGAGCATCCGCTACAAAGTCTCTCGGCTCAGCTTGTAACTGAGAAGTTGCAGGCTTCTGCAAAGTGCAATAGTCAAGCACAGGAAGAGAAGGCACCACTGCTTGAACAAGAGTAGCTTTGCGCGTCTCGGCTCTTAACTCAGCTTGTGATTGACAAGTTGCAGGCTTCTGCAAAGTGCTATGCTCAGTTGCAGTCTGAACAAGAGTAGCCTTGCGCGTCTCCGCTCTTAACTCAGATTGTGATTGGGAAGTCGCAGATTTCAGTAAAGTGATATGTTCAGTCACCGGAAGAGAAGGCACCACTGTGTGAACAAGAGAACTTTCGTGCTTATCTGCTCTGAACTCAGCTTGTGATTGCGAAGTTGCAGGTTTCTGCAAAGTGCAATTTTCAGTTACCGGAAGAGAAGGCACCACTGTGTGAACAAGAGGAGTTGCATGCTTATTATCTGCTCTTAACCCCGCTTGTGTTTGAGAAGGTTCAGGTTTGTGCAAAGTGCGATGTTCAGGTACAGGAAAATAAGGCACCATTGTGTGAACAGGAGTAGTTTTTCGCGTATCTGCAATACCGTCTCTTAACTCAGCTTGTAATTGAGAAGTTGCAGGCTTCTGCAAAACGAATTGCTCGTGTAGAGGAAGAGAAGGCACCACTGTCTGAAGAGAAGTAGTTTCACGTACATCCGCAATCACGTCTCTCAACTCAGCCTGTGATTGAGAAGTTGCAGGCTTCTGCAAAATGAAATGTTCAGGTCGGGGAAGAGAAGACACCACCGTTGTACGAGCAGGAGAAGTTTCATGTACATCCGCAACAACGTCTCTTAACTCAACTTGTGATTGACAAGTTTGAGGCTTGAGCAGAATGGATTGTTCAGGTAGAGGAAGAGAAGGCACCTCATGAGTATCAGCAACAAAGTCTGTCAGGTCAGCTAGCGACTGAGAAGTTGCAGGCTTCTCCACAGTGAAAGGTTGAGTTACCGGAAGAGAAGGCAATACAATGATAACTCTCTGCTTTTTAACAAAAACCCAACCATCTTCTTCTCCATCAAAACCCAGCTTGGAAGGACCAATCTTGCTTGGCTCCAATTGTTTCGGCCTTTGCCTCGCCATTAAACCTGAGAAATCCATCAACACGTAAGAGCTAAAGGGAAACCTAAGCATCTCTAAACACAAGAGCATTTGCAACAAATTATACTAAAGCAAACCCAAGGACAATATGAAATGAACCTAATTCAAAAGTTGTAATTTCTGTGTAAATCAGAGTAAGAGCACAATTTTTATGAAAGGGGTTGAGAAATTAGAAGAATTGAACCAAACCCATCGACGATTGAACAAATCCTAGAAAACAAGTTCCATTTCCAGCAAAATAGAGAAGAGATTGGAGATAAAGTCGGCCACTTTCCGATCCAGAAGCGCATGCTGCCTAGTAATCAAAAGCTGAGATGTCAACGAGTCGTACCTTGGAGACTTGGAGTATGTCAATGACGATGACTATCGATCCACTTTTCGAGAAATCAGTATCCCTCGCTAATTACTGGGAATTTGGAGTAGATTCCACCATTTTATAAAAAGTGGAGCAAAACCAAATGAAATACTTATGTTTAAGCAGGAAGAAGAACACAAAAAATCCACGTGTTAAGTGAGAGTAATTGTGATAATCTTACTATAAAAAGAAAAAGTATCTGAGGGAATATGTCTCTAAAACTCTTTTTGTTAAAAAAAACAATACAGATCATGCCGCCATGTATTGTTTTTTTTTTAAGGTTAAAGACACCTCACATAATTAAATCTCAACCGTTAATCGCAACGCAATAACCTCATCTCTGAACGTTGATTGAGCATCGTCTCCTCGATGCTACCAAAAATAACCTCTTTCACAAACATTGGAATACGAGACAGAGTCAAGACACACAGAGATGAACGACGAAAACCCCTTCCACCGATTAATATAGAAAGATCAAACAAAAAAAAAAAAAAAAAAACATTCAGAAGAAGAAGAAAAAAAAAACAGTTTCTTAGGGTTCATTCAAAACCAGGAAATTTTATTAATTTCTTTACACAATTTGATATTTTTATATCTTCCAATTACGATTATTTTCCTTTTTTAGTTTCATAAATTGATAGAAGAAACAAAAATCGTCCAATTTTCTGGGTCGCCGAGAGAGGTAAGCCTTCAAATTTGTGTTTCGCGATTTCTTCTTCTCTCTATTCCGATTCCGAAGAGGTTTTGCTGGAGAATTAAGGTTTAGATATTTGGTGGTTTTCGCAGAATTGGCTTCATCATCCCCAGACGGAGGCAGCATCGGTTGTTGTTTGTTTTTATTTGTTATAATCATGTTCATGTATCGCATCGCATGCAAGCTTTAAGGTTTAGTGCGGTTTAGGTCTTCCTTAATTTTCTGTGAGAATCTTTGGATGGAATCGGGGATGGAGTCTTCTCCGTCCAGAGATCCGATCAAATGCTGCGAATGTGGATGCGATTGTTCTCCACGTTCTTGGAATCGATCCGTGAAGAGGAGACACGAGAGTGAGAACCGATTCTCCATACCGGAGCTTGACGGCTTTTCTAATCCTAAAGTCCATCTCGAGAACGAATGCGAATTGCTCCGCGAGACGGTCAGCAACCAGCAGCAATCGATCCAGGATCTGTACGACGAGCTCGAGAAGGAGCGGAACGCTGCGTCCTCAGCTGCGGATGAGTCGATGAACGTGATGCAGAGGTTGCAGAACGAGAAGGCTGAGCTACAGATGGAACTCAGGCAGTACAAGCTTTACGTTGGGGAGAAGATGGAACATGACCTTCAAGAGATTTTGGCTTTGGAAGATCTGGTTAATCAAAGGGAGCAGACTATTCTTGCTCTTACCTGTGAAGCTCAGGCTTATAAGCATAGGATGATGAGTTATGGCCTCACTGAGGCTGAAGCTGATGGTGACAAGAGCTTGCTTAGTCGTGCCCCGAGCATGATCGACATTGAATCAGAACACGACCTCCCTGCATATGACTATCCTCCTTTAAAGTGTAATATCAATGAGAACCATGATCCTCTGGAGGCTGATATCTACGTTGCGGATGATGGAAACTACCCACCAGCTGACTCGCCTCGTGGCCGAGAGCATTTGAAGACTTTGGATCTAAGAATCACCCAGATGGAGACTAATCCTGGCTTTACTCAGCTGGATGGTGGTTTCTCGAGTGCGAGTGCGAGTGCGAGGGATGTTCCGGAGAAGGTGGTGGTTGGTTTGAGTCCTAGGCGTCAACGACATTTCAGGAGGATTTCCACTGCTAGCTCAAGCTCACACTTGGGAGCAACTAAAGAAGTTAGACCTGATGTTTTTGTTGAGTCCCCGAGGTCCGAAATCTGCAGCTCTAAGAAAGTGGCAAATGTTTCATATACAGAGAATGATAATGCTAAAGATGACTCGTCGGATATAGGAGATGACATGAGTGATAGGGTTTACACAATTGATTCTGTTCATCACGGTGTGTCTCATAGTGGCGTAACTGAGCAGAAGCTCGAGGCTGACACTTCAGATGGAAATGTGGTTTTCCCGAGAGAACAAATGGATCTTGGTGATCCTGATATAACGAAACTCTACATGAGGCTTCAAGCACTGGAAGCTGACAGGGAGTCAATGAAACAGGCGCTCCTTTCTATGAGGACTGAAAAGGCCCAAATGGTACTGTTGAAAGAAATTGCTCAACATTTGTCAAAGGAAGTTGTCCCTCAACGGAGGTTGCCTCTACGGAAAGCATCCCCTACTAGGCCATTGACTTTCACGCCAGTCTTTAAGGTGATTTTGCTCTCTTTATCACAATTCGTGGATGTCATGTTTTCTTTATTAAGACAAAACATAGTGATAAGATTAGGAAGCATCTTCTTCTAAAGCTTTGTCTAGTTTTCTACTGTGTCTCACTATCGAACTTGTTCTTTTGATTATTATCCCTATGCAGTGGATCTCATCTTTTGTTTCCTGGAAAAGAAAGGCTCGTCGAAGCAAGTAAGTAGTCTGTGACAAACTTTTTTTAGTTTCTGTTAAGCATATCTTATTGCACGAAAAAAAATCCTAGCTTCTGGTATTTGTGAAGTTGCTCTTACACTAGAATCTCTTTCTTAGAGATTCCAAACACAGACATTGTTTGGTCTGATAGTTAGAAGTTACTGTTGGTGAGCTGAATTTGAAACTTACATTCGTCTCCGTTGCAATGAAAATGTGTAGATACATGTATGGGATGTCAGCAAACAACATGGGCCTGCAAATGCTTCTAGAAAAGGTTCCTCGATCACGGAAATGGCGATGCCTCAGGAGCACGCAAGTGTGAAACAGATCCAATCCATTCAAGCAAACAAAATCATTCTCCTGACTGTAGAATTACAAAGCACATAATTATCAAATATTGATGGATTGGATTTCGATAAGTGTTACCCAGAGGTATAATTTGTGTGCCTTTCTCCAACTCCAACTCGAACTCGGTTCTTGTCCTCAGGTTGCAGAGAAAGTGTTTGTCATATGCGGTTGTTTTTTTCATTCTGTTGTCCCCAATATTTCAACTGTTTGTATAAAGAATTGGGGTTGGAGAATGATTTATAACTGAGAGGCTATACAATCTTTGTATGGTTTCTAACATAAATTGTTTTATTGGTTTTTCCATATTCTGGAGATGGGTTCATCATCATAATTTTTTTAATTCAAATACCCTATGTAGTTACATTTACGTTTTTTGTTTTCGTATTCTTTTCTCCAAAACAAATATTTTAAAACTCAAAGTAGAAGATATGTGGTGTCTGTTAGAGCTCTCTCAATGAGTCACCAAGCTGACCATTTATGTTCTAACAAACAACGTGTAATAATCACCCAAAACTTTAATAGCCCATGTGATTTCCACTTGTAAATGTGGAATAAATATCTCCCTAAGTGGGCGGCCAATCAAAGACGCTCAAGTCTCGGTGTCTGTCGTATAGTTAAAAAAAGAAAGAAACATTCATTGCATGCATTTGCAGAATGTTCTACTTGTAGTACAAGTCAATCATATGTGACGGTGCGTACATGTACCAGATAACCGATAAGTCTGAATAAGTCTTTACGTGGCACAATTGGATTCGTTACCAAGTAATTTCTTGATGTGACGTTTTGTAGTACGTTGTAAAAGAAGATTTAAGAACATATATTATGTCTCTTATAGAAGTTTTATTATATTATATTGCAGCCAGTCTTTGTTTTTTGGTGTAAATGTTAAGATATTGCAGCCAATCTGATTTATATTATAGAACGAAAACTCAGACAAGCGTAAATTTAAGAACTACTTGTTTTTGGAACGATTTTTGCAAATCGCAGTTGTCATGCTCAGTTTTATAAGACTATATAAAAGAATATCGTAAATTATTTAAGAAATGGACTTCTTCGTCGTATTTATTATATTATTCCTTTTTATTTACAGTATGTTGACCTTAAAGTAACAATCATAAAATTTCCGTGCATTGTAAAATATACTTTTCTTTTTCTTTTTGTTGAAAATAAAATTTATTTTTTTCCGACCAATTTGAGTAAAATTACCTTCCAAAATCCAGCTAGTCAAAAAGAAAAGAAAAATCATCTATACTCCAACGTAGTAGTTTACACTTTACAATATTTTTTTTTTGAAGTAGCACTAAAAACATGTTAATAACCTAAATAAATAAAATTAGGAGATCGTACATAAAAAACTGTAGTTTAAACTATTACATGCAGATTAATGATTTCATTGGGAAGACATAAAAAAAACACACACACACACACATGTGTCCGTGTTTGATAGTGCATATTCTTAGACTAAAAACATAAGTTAATGGAATTCAAAGCGAAGACCATTCGACAAAGTCTGTCCTCAAGTAAACGCAGCCGCCATCGTTTACTCTCCACCATTTATTAGATATCATTATATTATATACACTTAACAACTTTAATTCAACACCATACGTTTTGTTTTACTTTCAAATGGATACTGCAGAGGAGGAGATCGAGATCCCTAATTACTTTATCTGCCCAATTTCACTAGAGATTATGCAAGATCCAGTCACGGCCGTTTCTGGCATCACTTACGACCGTCAAAACATCGTTCAATGGCTCGAGAAGGTCCCATCTTGTCCCGTGACGAAGCAGCCTCTTCTTTTGGACTCCGATCTTACGCCTAACCATATGCTTCGCCGTCTTATCCAACACTGGTGCGTTGAGAATGCTACGCGTGGCGTTGTCAGAATCCCTACACCTAGAGCTCCTCCGGGGAAGCCTAACATCGTCGAGGAGATCAAGAATCTCAAAAAGTTTGGAGATGAAGGTATTGTGTCGGGTTCTCGGATAAGTCGGTTTGGTTCGGTTATCACCAAAACATAATATAGATAAATATAAATATTAGTTATTTAAAAGAATCGGTTCGTTTGGACCAAACATAAGTTCGATTCAGTTTGTTCAGGTTGAATGTTCTGATACCGATCGTTAATAATTTGGTTCGGTTTAAATTGAACAGCCTTAAGAAGAGAAGATACGTTGAAGAAACTTGAAGTTTTAGCTATGGAGGGAGAGAGAAATAGGGGACTGATGTGTGAAGGAGGCGTACATAGGTCTTTGATCTGGTTCGTAGCCAAATGTACTCGTGAAGAAGAAGAGGGGGGACAACTTCGTAACAGAGATCACCTAGACGAGTCTCTACGTCTTCTTCACTTGATCGGTGTTCCATTAAACGACGCAAGAACAATATTGATCGAAAACGATCGAATCTTAGAATCCTTGACTTTGGTTCTAAACCAAGAAAACTTCCTCAACAAGGCTTACACAATTGTTCTCTTGAGGAATCTAACGGAAAATACTTCCTCTCATATCGTCGAGAGATTGAATGCCGAGATTTTCAAAGGAATCATAAGTTTTCTCAAGGATGTAGTAACTAGTTTCAATCGCACAAGCCCTAGCGTGCCTGCTACGGTACAGCCATCAAACTCTAGAGTGAGAAATAAGGCACCAACAAAACTTGACCATAGCTTGGTCATTAGACAAGCTGTGACCGCCGCGCTGATGATTCTTCTAGAGACCTCTTCTTGGAGCCGGAACCGAACGATCCTAGTTGATCTCGGTGCGGTTTCCGAACTCATCGAGCTCGAAATAAACTCAACCGGTGAGAAGAGAAGCACGGAACTTGTGTTAGGAATCTTGTCTCGTTTATGTTGTTGCGCAAATGGTAGAGCCGAGATTCTTGCCCATAGAGGTGGAATCGCGATTGTGACTAAACGGGTATTGAGGGTTTCGATTGCCGCAGACGATAGAGCTCTCTCTATCCTAAGCACAGTGTCCAAATTCTCGCCGGAAAACGCAGTGGTGGAAGAGATGGTTTGCGTTGGGACGGTGGAGAAGCTCTGTTCCGTCCTAAGAGTAGACTATTGTTTGAGCTTGAAGGAGAAAGCCAAGGAGATACTTCGAGATCACTTTGATGAATGGAAGAAGTTTCCATGCGTTGATGTAACTCTACTTACTAAGCTTCTAAGCTCGTAGTACACACGAGTTGGTGTTTAGCATTTTTACACTATGTACGCCAATTATGTAATTAATCTGCTAGAATCGATCGATCGATCGTCCATCGATTAATTAGAGAACTTTTTGCTATCGTGTATATAGTTAGAGATACATTATCGATTGATACAGTGATTCATCCTCGTCTTGATCTAATTAGTTTCTCAAGTGTAACAAAAACCACACTGAAATTTCACGTTCACAAATTGTATGGACATAAGTCAACAAACACAAACACGACACTAGCTTTTTGACTTGAAGATCAAAATTCAACAAAACTAAAATTCAGAGAAGAAGAAACCCACAAGTTTGCCATAAGAGAGGGAACTTATCGCCTTCTCATACCACGGCCACGACCTCCGCCGCGTCCTCTTCCCATAGCACCTGCGGCAGCATCTCCCTGTGCGCTCTCAGACTGCATTTTTGTTATACCATTATCAACACATTATGTACACACATAATCAAAACATAATACAGAAGAAAAAAATGAGAGCAAATGTTAATTACTTTAGGGTTCTTCACGGTTTCATCCACACTTAGAATTAGGCACGCTGCTTCAGTTGCAGCGTTTATAGCATTAATCTGCCACAACAAAGGGACACAACCGATCATCAATAAACCTTTTTATGAAAGATATTTACACAAAATAGAACATTCCCGAGTAGACGTTTTCATAACTGGCACAATAGTCCCAAAAACAGAGAGTAAAAGATCTTGCAATACCTTCACAACTGCTGGTTCCCAGACGAAGTTAGCAAATGAGTCAGCTATTCCACCAGTGTTGATGTCCACTCCATACGAAGCTCCTTCACCTGTTACAGCACACAGACATAATAGCATCATCAAAATGAGATTACTCTGCCAATCAAAATATTATTACATCAAGCTTGTGAACGTGAAAGAAAGCTCACCGCTTGGCATGGCGTGTTTTTGTCTTAATTTATTTAGGACATCAGTTGCATCAAATCCAGCATTGTCACATAGTTGTCGTGGAATAACCTGTAATACACACCACAATCGGTGTGAATTCAAATATTCTTCTCAAAGGTGAAGCAACAAATTTCAAAACCCGACCAAATATCAATGTGGATCCTACTAAGTTGTTTACCAGATTTCTATTGTACATGACAAAGAGCAAATAGAAAACATCTCTACTCTATCAATGCCCAATAACACAGCTACGAAGCTCATCTTGATATACGCCTAGCAATTATGAGATTTTCAGAAGTGTACCTCCAGGGCCTTTGCATACGAGTTGATGAAAAGCTGTGACTTCCCAGCAATTGTTCGTGAATGCTGCCTCAGGTACTTGCTTACCTCCATCTACAACAAGGAGCAGTCTCTTTCATTGTCAATTTTATTAACCTATGCAAAATTTTAAAACCAAACCATGATGGATGAAGGATACTCACATCTATAGCTCCACCTCCAGGAACAACTGTTGAGTTCTTCACAGCTCTTCTCACAATCATGATAGCATCATGTAAACTCCGCTCAGCTTCTTCGATGAACTGCCATTAACGTTTCAAAGAAAGTCATATTAATGCTGATTTTTTTCGTTTTCATTAAGCCTCCGATATTTGATGTATACCTGATCAGCTCCACCACGGAGAACAATAGTTGCTGTACGTCCTGAAGGGCAACCACTGAATATGTTAAACCTCTCCCCACCAACTTGTTTTTCCTCAAAAATCTCGCAAGTTCCGAGAACCTGCACAAGATTAAAACCAATCTCTGATTTAAAGGAACTAAATCAACACGTCGCTAAAGCTTGTAAGAATATCCAGATAGCAAGTAAAAAAAATCAATTTTCACTAACCTCGGTTATTATATTGTTAACGCTTGTCTGAATTGTTCCTCCAGCCGCAGCAGCCACGCGATTAAGATCTTCTTCTGCTACCCGGCCAGCGCAGAAAATATCACGATCTGCAAAATACTGAGGAAAAAAATGCTAACTGTCTTCAGTAAAATGAGTAAATCACAGTCAAGCACTAGATTAATGCGAAAATGAAACAACTAGATGCAAGGTAATATTGATTGACAAGAGCAACATATATGACAGGTTTCGATAAAACATCTTCATACGCTAAAACATGGTACCTATAACCAACCACTGCAATTATGATTCAAAGATGTCGAATTATATCTCAGGAAATGAAGAAAGACGTCAATAGCCAATCGAGAAATTAGGAATCGACAAACCTGTGTAGCTAGATCACCAATAGCCAATCGAGAGAGAACAACTTTTGCTCCACTCTCCACACATTTGTCTAGCTTGTCATAAATGATATTCCACTCTGCATCAACTATTGACTGGTACTGTGATGGATCTGACAGCCTGTGAACAAATGAGACATACAAGTCAAATAAGGCCAAAATATAATTAATTGAAAGGGAAAAAATTATCATCACGAGCCAGGATTCAAACCTAATCTCAGCGTTTTCCTTCTCAGATTTCAACTCCAATTCGATATTAAGTAGTAGAATTTTGGGGTTAACAAACTTCTTCGGTTGTTGTTCAAAACCAGCATATGAGAATGTCTTTTTGAAAGCTACACCATCAACTAGGAAAGAGTCTCGCATGTTACCACCGGGAACCTGCAGAGCAAACCATAACATAAGCTTAGAAGCAATACATACTATCCTGCCTTTGAAAGCATAAGCACAAATGTAAATTCTCAATATAAGACAATCTGTTATAGATGTAAATCATTTTGTATTATGCAGCACGATGCCCATTCAGACATCCCCAAATCTTAACTGCAACTTGGAAATGAAACGCAGTGAATAGAGGCGGAATAAAGCAAATAATGCCAGTTGTTGTACATGGTTGCGACAGAAAACTGGTAGAATTAATGTAAGTGCTTATCCTATCGAATTTTGAAGAAGCCATGTAGAAATCCAATAATAGCCAGAGTTTGAGGTGCACGATAAACGGAACATAACACAAGCTTGGACAGAGATGAATAGTGGATAAAAGAAACAAGTAAGATGAACTTAACACCCAAAAAGTTTCAAAAAAAAGTCTTTTACCTTTTTGATTCCAATCAAATTTAGCCTGTCGTCATTCCCAATGGCCGTAACAGCATCAACAACCATTGTAGCAAAAAACTCTTTTTCTCCACCAATAAGCTTAGAGGAAAGAGTGGTAGCAGCACATTTAGCCAAGAGACCTTTCTTTTCCTCTACACTTTTCCCCTCAATGCTAACAGCGAGTTCCTTGACCTTCTCAATTGCCTACATCGTTTAAACAGTAGTGATTAGGGTAACAAAAGATCCAGTAATTACAAAAAAGACTTGCAATTGTACAAAGGAGAAGAAAGTACAAACCAAAGTGCTTGCAGTGCGATAACTCCTAATCAGATTCTGGGAGTGAACACCATCCTCGATAAACGGCTTAGCTTCCTTCAAAAACTCTGCTGCAAGAAGAACAACCGTAGTTGTCCCATCACCAACCTAACCAACAACAGAAGCAGCAGAAAATTCAGAGCTCATGAACTCAATCACGCAATCTAAGATCTGCACAGTGGATTCATATAGACACTTAGAATCCAAGATCCAGCTCAATAGTATTAAAATCACTATTCAGTTTCGAAAAGGGCACACAAAATCCAAAATTGCGATATCGAGAATGAGATTGGGTCAAAAAATCGCACCTCGGAATCTTGAGATTTGGCGATATCGACGAGGATCTTAGCGGCAGGATGGACAATGTCGAGGAGCTTCATGATGGTAGCGCCGTCGTTGGAAATGGTGACGGATCCCTTATCGTCGTGGATGAGTTTGTCCATCCCTCGTGGCCCGAGCGTGGTTCGAAGCACATCGCCAACCGCCGTGACGGCGTTGATGTTGCTCACTAGCTGAGCTTTCCCCTGAGAAGTGTCTGTACCTTCCTTTAGCAGTATGATTTGCGGTTGCTGCTCCCGAAACCCGACCAAAGTGGATTCGCGTCAGTCAGTGTCTGAACAAAGTACATGTTTTATATGCCAGAGAGAGTGTAGAAACAGCTTACCATCATCGACGCCATTGTAGATCCGTGAAAGAGCTACGGAGAAACGGAGAGAATGGAGTGTTGTTGTAGAGAGAGAGAGAGAGATTTAGGGTTTATTTTAGGTCTTGTTTGATATAAGAGGAGTGACGAGATCGACCAATGATTTTAGATCTAGACCGGCCGGTCGAACCGATAAATCTGGAACATAGTCGGATGATCCGATTCGGATCCATTTCACTTTTTGAACCCATCATTAAGGACTGGACTAGACATATATAAATCGAAGGAACTCGAAACATATGGTAAACTAAATGAATATTAGCTTTCATTGGTTCGCATACATAAACAATTACATTTTCTAGTTAACGGCAAAAACAACAACATAATATAACAGATGTTAAGTTTCAACTGATGAAATAACTAATTCATTTCAAGTAAACGTTTTAAGTTGAAATTTCAAGTAAAACTAAATCTAAACTGGTACTATATAAAAGACATTGGTTCTGTAGATATTGCTTAAGTAGAAATCTCAAAATTCATGAGGATCTATAATGGGTTAGATAGAGGTTGAAGTCGCATCTTCTTCTAATCACAGTGAATCTGTCTGAGTTTCTAATTAATTGGGCCTCCATTGGGCCAACTTTGACAATTGGTTTATTTGAAATCGAAGTGCGTTTTGCATAAAATGTGAAATTGGGAATAACTTTGTCTGTGAGCTGTTCTGCTGTTACCATACTTAGACGGTAACACGCTTTCGCTATCACCTTCCCTTGCCCGCCATCGTTGCTTACTCAGAAGGTTCCAAGTCAATCAAGGAGTCCTCCTTGTTGATTTTCTCTCTCCTCTCTTTTTGACCTCTTCTCTCTTAAACCTTTTTTTTTAAGATAAAGAAAAGGATCGATTTGGACTTTTCCTCCCACCCTCCTCCGTCGATTAATAAACCGTGTAGTTGAATCAGTACGACTTTCTTCCTTCCTCTATTAAGTCTCTTTGTTGATCCATTCCGATCTCAATCTCTCTCTATCTCTCGGATTTTCTGATTTTGATTTTCGATGAACGATCTGTTTTCCAGCTCCTTCTCTCGCTTCCGCAGCAGCGGAGAACCGTCCCCTCGCCGAGACGCCACCGGAGTTCAGATGTCGCAGCCATCGGGATCAACCGGCGGAGTGAACCTCGACAAGTTCTTCGAAGACGTGGAATCCGTTAAAGAGGAGCTCAAGGAGCTAGATCGGCTCAACGAAACACTCCAATCGTCTCACGAGCAGAGCAAGACGCTTCACAATGCTCAAGCCGTTAAGGATCTCCGCTCAAAGATGGACGCCGACGTTGGAGTAGCTCTGAAGAAGGCGAAGATGATCAAGGTCAAACTCGAGGCGCTCGATCGCTCCAATGCCGCTAACCGGAGCCTCCCTGGCTGTGGACCTGGATCCTCCTCCGACCGTACCCGCACCTCCGTCCTCAATGGTCTCAGGAAGAAGCTCAAGGACTCCATGGACAGCTTCAACCGCTTGAGGGAGCTCATCTCCTCCGAGTACAGAGATACTGTTCAGAGGAGGTACTTCACCGTCACCGGCGAGAATCCCGACGAGAGAACTTTAGATCGACTCATTTCTACAGGTTTGTTCTTTCCTCTTCTTCCATGAGAATATATCTAGTTCAAAGGTTCAAAGATGAATCAAACAATTCGTTCCCTATTAGTTTGAGGATACTGATTCGAGCTAACGAAGTAAGATTATTATTATTATTATCTAGGACTATGAACCGAATCAGATTATGAAGAACAACAAAGCTTCATGAGTTTTGCATTTTGACCATGGAATCATCAATTTGTATATGTTTGTACTGTTTTGTTGCAGGAGAGAGTGAGAGATTCTTGCAGAAGGCAATACAAGAACAGGGAAGAGGGAGGGTCTTAGACACCATCAACGAGATTCAAGAAAGGCATGATGCGGTCAAAGACATTGAGAAGAATCTGAGGGAGCTCCACCAAGTGTTTCTAGACATGGCGGTGATGGTCGAGCACCAGGGAGCTCAGCTCGATGACATCGAGAGCCACGTGGGCCGAGCCAGCTCCTTCATCAGAGGCGGAACTGACCAGCTACAGACCGCTCGGGTTTACCAGAAGAACACCCGTAAATGGACATGTTACGCCATTATCATTCTCCTCATCATCATAGTCGTTGTGGTTCTTCTTGTTGTTAAACCATGGCAGAACAATGGAGGCGGAGGTGGCGGTGGTGGTGGAGGAAATCAGCCAACTTCAGGTCAATTACCACCACCTAGTCCTCCTCAGGCAAGGCGTCTTCTATTGCGTTGAAGTGAGTTTTGTAATTTGCAAATAAGTATATTCTTTCTTTGAAAAACCTTTTAATCAAACCAGCTTTGTGTTTCTACTTTCTACAGCTGGATTTTCTTGTTAATCACCCTTTTATTTGATTTTCTGGAAGAATTTAAACATTTGGGTTAGATGAGAAATTTAGTATAACATTTTATCTGTATCTATCTATGTTGTTATCTTGTTTTTTTTTTCTTTTTAAAAACTTTATGTGATTCACGTTTTTATCGTCTCCTGTTGTATTTGGTTGAAGTATATGAGCATTTTGAATCAAACGAGGTTAGATTTAGATCAACCGGTAACACAAAACTCAATATTAGTCTTTGCATTGTCCAAGTTCGTGTTCGATACTCTAAACCTAAAATTAACTTATGCACAGTTTTATTTTGTTGTTTTATTAGTTTATTCTTCAGATGAAGTTTAAAAATAAAGTGTAAAAAGACTTTAAACATTGTATAAGTACAAAACATGATAAGAATGATAAAGAAGTCAATATTGATAATGCATCTAACAATTCATTTTTGTTGTGAAATAATATATAGTTATATGCTGTTTCCAAAATGTTAAAATTCAAATATTAGAAAATTATGTATCTCGTTAGCAAGATAAAAAAATGCGTTAAAATAATTTATTAAAATAAATAAGTAATATGTTCAAATAATTTATTAACAAAAAGAAAAATGCGATAATATTGGATTATTTGACTAAATCTATATAACATTCAACGTATTAATTGTTAATAGAATTGTGAATTAAATAACAAAATTAATATATTGACTTCGATCACAATATATAGTATTCTTTCGTATATCTGAATATACATTCAATTTCTGTATTCAAAAAAATTAATTTTGATATATCTTTTACCTTTTATCGAAAAACTAATTTTAAAAAAATGTTATAAAACTATGTAGTCAAAATTAAACATAGGAATAATTAAAGTCGTACTAATACTACCTTCTATAATTTTAAAAACAAACTTATATTTATTTTTTAGATTTCAAAATTTATTACTAACAAAATAATTAACTCATTGCGTCAAAATAATTTATTAGTAAAAATAAATAACACACTAAAATAATATATTAACTAAAATAAATGATCCCCAAAAAATTTGAAATGAATAATTTGCAAAACTAAATGACCGATATGTCAATTTTTTTTAAATTGACTTGCAAAATTTATTTTGGTGCGCTCTTAGTTTTTTTCACATACTCTCAACATTTTAAAACTGATTCAATTGTACCTTATCTGTCTATTGCCATCCTATAAATAAACCCACAAGTGCAGCATATTTCCTCGCACAACCCAACAAAAAACAAAATTCAAAAAGAAAAAAAAAAAAAAAAAAACGATCATGGCAAGAAAAAAAATAAAATTTGCGTTTGTGAGAGATGGAACCTTAAGAGCGATAAGTTTGAAGAAAAGGAGGTCGTGCTTGGTGAAAAAGGTACGAGAACTAACGATATTGTGCGATGTAAAAGCTTGTTTGATCATGTTCAGCCCTGGCGAAGCTGAGCCAATGGTGTGGCCGTCTGTTGAGGTGACCCGTCATCTCCTAGACGATTACATTGCCTTGCCAGATTTCACCAAGAAGAAGAAAGAGACCAGTCTGGAGTCATACCTAAATGAGAAGAGATTGAAGGTTCAAGAGAATCTGAAGGAGGTTCAGAGGAAGAACATGGAGTGTACGATCGACCAGCTGATGGTGAAACTAAGTTGTGGTCGTAAACTCACTGACCATAACTGTCAAGAGATCCATCCATTGATCTCTTTCTTAAAGGACGGGATCGAGTATTTAAGAAAGAAGCTAGACTTCGTGCAACACCCACCTCTTCGTGATCCACCGGTGCATCCACTTGAAGCGCCATTCGAGGAGTTCATGACCACCGAAGATGACGCTTTCGTGATAGGAGGTGGTCTTCACGAGACAGCTATGAAGACTTTTGAAGAAGTGACAAGGATCAACATTGGTGCTCTAAGGGAGGGTCGAAGTTACTATTTGATGGATCAATGGATTTTTCCATCTTTCCAATCACCAAACCCTCACGTTCCTCAACAAGCCACGATGAAGGCGTCATCGTACAACGGAGCTGCAGAGCCCTACTTTCCGTACGAAAGAAGTTATCATCCATATCAAGGAAGCAGCAGCAACGGAGACCATCATATGGAGATGGAGCCAGTTTGTCCACAGGTGTTGACCTTGCATGGTGCGGCTGGGCCAGTTTCTCAACCATTCCAGCATCATCACAACATGAACAATGCTCCAACCATGGCCATGAATCAGCCAAGGGAATACCCTTTTGATTTCATGAGCTGCGAGGGACGAAGCTATCAGTGAATGGAGACTATGGAGTAACCGCAGAATAAAGTAATGTTGGCGTTAGACCGTTTGGTATCAATAAAGATTGTTAGGATTTTAATAATCATCATTTCTAAATTTTTAGGACTACATTATGTTTTAAGTTTGTTATGAATTTCTTTTAAAATAATGTTTGTGTTTGTTTGTTTTTGGATTTATGAAATTTTATCTATCTCGTCGTTTTGAATAACCCATACTGTCTACAACTATTTGGTAATTCAACTGAGGTCTCTTTGAAAAGCTTAGAATCTTAAATCCTAGCTATATTTTTCGTCTGAAAGTAACATTTGATATTATTAAACGCTAGTTACTAAAGAGAGAGCTTCTCAATTAGATGTCTCAGCTTCAGCTTATCTAATGTAAGCCAACAGAAGCTATCATCTCGAGTGGTAACATATCGATTTTGAAGGATTATGTCAATATCACGGTGAGAGAAGTTTGGGCAATGTAATTGAACAATCTTGTCACTGTTCTAAGTATTCTGACTATTTAGCTCACACGAAGAAAAATACATATACAAGGCCAACTTCCAAGTATATCTCTGAGTATCTGACTATTTAGTGCACGAAAAGTTACAATCCAAGGTAATAAAATACAGTATATATATCATAAAATCATGCGAGCAAGAGACCAAGAATTAAAACAAACAAAAGCAGGCGAGAAATAATACAAAATTACAGAAAGTAACAAACACACAAAGGAGAAAGAAACTCATCAGAAGATGTTTTGGAATTGGCTGCTTAGTGAATCCTTAAGATTAGAGTAGAGGCCATAAAGCGAGTACTGCTTCAGATTTGCAACCTCGTACCACGAATTCAACGCGGTGTAGTGCTTATCCGTGCCTGAAAACGCCAACTGGATCCCCAAGCTGCAATCAACTTGTCCTCCTTGGTTCTTGCAGCTTTGTCTTTTGATAGCGCATTCTTCTTTCTTGAGGCAAACGAATTTGGCATCTCCGGAACATTTGGAGCATCCGTCTTTCTTCCAGAACAAGTTCTCAAGCCTGCCCTTCTGGAACTCGAGAACCTGGAATTGCATAAAATAAGGATTAGAGAGGTAGAAAATTTCTATAAGATGAAAATGTAGAGTGATATGAGGCTTATCCTATTACAAGGGTGAAGCTTGTCACGACGTGATCGTTGTCTGCAACCATAATTGGGACTGATCTCGCAGCGTATTTTGCACCAGCGAATGCTACCATATATCCCTTTGAAGAATCCTGGAATCACAGAGTACCCCCCACAATATTACGTCAACATGATCAGTATCATTATAAAAAACGGTAACTTGGTGAACTAACAGATTCAAGACATGTATCTCAGAGGAACACAATAACTTAGTAAAAATTTCGGGAGAAATTTTTGAACAACGAATATAACTATATATTACTTTCGCCAGACATATCTACGCTCGAAATATGATGATATACACATTATAAGCTAACCTGATTGTCCCCTAACTATTCCGAAACATGCCAAGTCTTTGTTATCAACCTCTCATGTCACTAAAACAAAAAATGCAGAAAGGAGCCAGATCGAGCAAGAACAGAGATTAGTTCCAAAACCCTTGTTACAGATGGGGAAATTGCATCTATCATGCAACAGAAGTTGAACATTAGCTCAGAATCCAGATAGCTACCAAACACTTATCAAGAGAGTAAAGGTGTCAACTTTCTAAGCCAAGTCAACAAACTAAACTGATCTGGGCAGAGAATTTCCAAAACCTTTGTTACAGATTGGGGAAATTGCATCTATCATGCAAGAGAAGTTGAACATTAGCTTAGAATCTACATTAGCTTCCCAAACACTTATGAAGAGAGTAAAGTTGCGAACTTTCTAAGCCAAGTCAACAAACTAAACTAATCTGGGCAGAGAAGTTCTGATCCAACCGAAGATCTACATGAAAATTCACTACTATAGTCCTTATCATTTCTAATCTGATCAAACCCTGCAATCAAAAACCCTATAGATCAGAGATGAGAGAACGAACCGGGCGGAAACTGGAGGAGCTGGAGGAGGTATTGATGGTGAGGAGGGTGATCTCATCGACTTTAGGTCTGAATACGGCGAGCTCAGAGTTTCCGTTGAGCGAGAGACGGCGACGATCGCAGGGAGAGTACTGGACGGATTGATTGGTACCGAAGAAAGAATCTCTCGCCGCGAAGGCAATGCCGAAAGTGAATCCATCGCCGACCGCGACAGTAGTATCTGAGCAAGGAGAGTAGACTCGATTGTCGTCGCCGGCAGCCGTCAGGGATGACGTCAGCGCCGCCGCGAAGAGGCAACAGAGAAGGAGGAATCTAGCCATCTGTCAAAAGTTAAGAAGACAAAAAAAAAACAGAAGCTCCTTCGAACTTCTCCCTCCGATTTGTCGGAATGCGTCTCCGAGTCATTAATCAAATAAGCCTTTTAACTTATGGGCCTGCCCATAAAGGCCCAAAATAAAAATATGTTTAATATTTGTTTGCCTGCAAAAATATAAAAACATATCACCACAATTTACATAGATAATAGTACTACTAACTGATAAAATTTCTAGAATTTAATTAGTTAGGATAAAAATATCTTAGTTTAGATTAGATTTCGTGTTGGAAAAGATAAGATTCGTTGAATTATTATTTTATTTTCTTCCTCAAAAATAATTGTCAATTATGTGCTGTATTATTATTAAATAGCGTCAAACTTGAGCTGGCAAATTCCAACTATTTTTTGGTGCCAAGTGGTAACCACAATTGAAATTATGAAAAGAAAATAATAATCCCACCAAACGGTTTGTTCACTGCTAAATCCTATGTGGTTAACCACAACATAATTGATTTACTACGAAATCTAAACCGTCTATTTGCAGGAATCAAGGACCAACCTAAATGAAGGGCTAAGATCTATCCGACATTCCTTGTGAAACGAGAATCCCGATTCCGTATTCCTGTTCTGTCTCTTCCTTAGTCTCCTCGTCCTCTCCAATCATCATCAGAAACTCTACAAAAATCGCTTCTTTGCTGCTCCTAAAAATCTATCAAACCATGTCGAATTTCTCGAGACTTTCTCTTGCAATCTCTTGTTTTTTATTCGTTTCAACGATTGTTAGAGCCACCGATGTCCAGTACTGTGGTATGTATCCTTGTTCTTCATTGATTCTTCATTGCCTTGTAGTGTTTTGATCGAGTTTGCTGTAATAATTCAATACGATTGAGATAGTGTGTTGCCAAGGATCCAGTTCTAGGAAGAAAAAGAAAAAAAGTCGATGACTTTTGATTTTGATCCTTTACTTACTGCGTTGATTTTTCTGAAGATGATTTTGAAAATTTCTACACTTGATTGAGTTTGAAACTCGATGTCTTTGACACTGATCCTGTTTTGCATTGGGGTGACTATTGAAAAGAACCCAGAATCTCGATCTGATTTGTTATGCGTTTGGTTTTTTTGTAGATACTAACGAACAGTATGAAGTAAAGGTCAAAGGAGTTGATATATCACCTTATCCTATAGCTCGAGGCGAGCCAGCCACTTTCAGCATTTCTGCTAACACAGGTACACTCACTTCTAACATTTGGGCTTGCACCTTTGATACCTATGACACACACAGATCTTTGATGTTCTGTTCTATAAGAAATTCTATAGTTGTTACCAAAGTTACAACTTGAACTTGTTATGTTCTCAGAATGATGATCTTTCATTGTACTTGTTCTTGTTTTCTAGTTGTTCTTCAACAAGTAGAAAGATTTAATTAGAGTTTCGTTTTCTAATTTGGGGTTGCTTCGTATATATGAAGACAATGAGATCTCAAGCGGAAAGCTGGTGATCGAAGTTTCATACTTTGGATGGCATATTCATTCTGAGACACATAATCTTTGTGATGAGACAAAATGTCCAGTGGCTACTGGAAATTTCTTGGTAGCGCATTCGCAAGTTCTACCCGGATATACTCCTCCTGTAAGTTTATTAATTTGAAGCATTGTGGATATAGTGACACGCTGATTCATTAGGCTCATTTCAATTTGATGTTATCCTATAATAGCAAACAGAACTAATGGCCTAGTATTTGTCATGGCTGAAGGGAAGAAGTTAGAACCCTACATGTGTCAAGATTGCTTAATATATGTGATCATTAGTTTACTATATTTGTGATAGCAAATTTTGTTATTCGGATTTTGCATTCAAGGAGCAATCTAATTCTTTTATTTCTCATAGGGTACTTACTCGCTTAAAATGAAGATGCTTGATGGGCACAAGAAGGAGTTAACATGCATCAAGTTCTCATTTGATATTGGATTTGGATCATCCGTGGCCGACATTTAGAGCTCTTTGCTCGATGGAATATTATCATGGAACCATTCCATGTGCTTTGTATAAAAAATAGAAAACACCCTTTCTCTTTACCAAAATTGTTTATCAAAAAACATTTGAAAATTCTCAATCTTGTTCTCATGTTGGACCATTGATAAAGATCCTTAGAAAAAAAAAAAAAACTCAAATTTAGATAAAATTACTGGCATCATTCAATCAAAACATAAACCATTAATGGCTCTTACCAGAAAAAAAAAAATAAGGTTTTGAGTTTTTTTTTTTTTTTATCATAGCTTCACTATAGCAGCATGCTGAAAGTCTCTTTCTTCCTATTTTGCTTTGTGTTAGGACAAGTTTGGGATAAAATTGGGTAAATTCAGCGTCCTATCTCCCTAATTGAGCTTCTGGATTATCTAATTTATTACTACAATGACCATTTCTTGAAAGCTAAATCACAAAGTAGCTTTGTTTGACATTGGATTTGGATATGAAGGAGAGATTGGTGAAAAAACTTAAGCTTATAAAATCAATCTTGATCGCATAATCATTCATCAGACAGATGAAATATTAGAAGAAAAGGATCATGACATAGAGTTTATTAATTATGCCCACCACACCTAAACAATCTGATAAATCGTGTAAGAGTTTAGTTTAAATTCATTGGAGAAATGACATTTCTGAATTCTGATGATATAATTTTCATTAAAAAAATCTTGATGACTATTATTTCTATCTATTCGTAACTAAAATGACACAGGTATTTTGAAAACATAACTCCAGTATGTTTCAAAATTTTACAAAAAATTTTGAAATAGTATTAAACATCAGAAGAAACCAAGAAAATAATGTTCACTTCTGAAAAAGAAGTAAAAAAAAAAGTGTTATTCCTGAATCCTGATACACGCACTGGAGACACGTGTCCTCCATTGGACAGTCATATATTATCTTTCACTCGCGCAGTAATGTCCTACTACTTCTTCTTCTTCTTCTTCTTCTTCTTCTAAAAGCAATTTCTCTCTCCGTTTACGCCATCTCAAGGTCCGTCTTCCTCTTCCTCGTGTGTTTGTGTTTGGATATAGAGTTTTTATTTCTCTTCTGCATATGATAATCATCCATCCAAATCAACAAAAGTCCGTTCCTTCTGATGAACTTATTTGGGGCTTTTCTTCTCTGTGATCGATACTTTGTAAAGGTCTCACCTTTTTTCATTCACATAAACGATTAGTTCAAACATTGGACTATAGAGTTAATTAGTCTCTCTAGCTAACTCCCTCCTCCATTTCTGTAATCGAATCATTCGATTGCTGGCTCCTACACACTCAAATCGCTAATTCAATGTTCTTAGGTTCGTTGACCTAATCCGTTTAACTGACTTTGAATTGATAAATAAATTAAAACTCTTTGCTATAGTTGCATTAGAAACTCATTGGCTGATTCATCAGATTTTTCAAACAAACAGACCAATGATGATTATGATTTGTTTCTCGAAGCTAATGGATCTATTGTGTTAATGTGTTTTTTTTGTGTGTCCAGAGTGTTCAGACCACATGGCCTCGTTTGATGGGACAGGGTTTGCGATGGTCGATGGTTCTTGGATCCAGACCAAAGCCATTGATGTTGGATCATCGACAGATATCTCTCCTTACCTTTCCCGTATCCTAGAAGATTGCGTCTGGAATGGTAACAGAGCTATTGTCTTCGATGTCTATTGGGATGTTCAATCTGTTGACACAAAGTCCGAGTGGCGTCTTTGCTCAGTGAAGCTAAGCACCAAAAACTTATGTCTCTTCCTTCGCCTTCCAAACCCTTTCCACGATAACCTCAAGGATCTCTACCGCTTCTTTGCTTCCAAATTCGTCACATTTGTCGGTGTCCAGATCCAAGAAGACCTTGTTTTGCTCAAAGAGAATCACGGTATTGTGATCAGAAGCTCTTTGGAGATTGGCAAATTAGCTGCTATTGCTCGAGGAACCCCGATTGTTGAGTTCCTTGGGACGAGAGAGTTAGCTCACAAGATACTTTGGTATGACATGAGCCGGCTTGATTCGATTCAGTCCAAATGGGATGAAGCAGGGTCTAATGATCGTCTTGAAGCTGCGGCCATTGAAGGTTGGCTTATTTACAATGTCTACGATCAATTGCAGCAGTGATCTTGTTCATGTAGAACCTACTTTTGATTTCTTTATCAAATGGATTTGTGAGATTGCGCTTGATTCCTCATCACAGTTGTGCATTTTGACCTCTTTGTTGTTGCTATGAGTGAACAAAATAATGTCTGAATAAAATTACAAAAACATGACCAGCTTGTTTCTTTTTTGCCTGAAAGATCTTTGAGATTTTGGCACAATGCCAAATTTAAGTATGGATATGTAAACCGAACCGAAGTTCTTAGGATTCTTAAAATTATAACTGAACACAGGAAAATGTAATAACGAGACAAAAAATGTAAATTTCGGTAGATACAAACTGGTTTGGTAGACACAATTAGTCAAAAGTAACTACTAAACCTTTTTTAAAGAGAGAGTTAACTCTACTACATTCACAATTTAGTAAAAGTTAAAAAAAAGTTACAACAAAACTTACAAAAACCTCGGAAACGTTAGCATCCTCTGCCTTACTTTTCAGACAGCGGTTTCTGTGTTCGTATCTTCGTGTAATGAAACTCGATCTGCAAGCGGTGATGAACAGGCGCGGTTGAAGCTAAACCTTTCTTGATATCCTCTTGCAATTCCCTAATCGGTATCGCCGCCAAGAAACTCTTAATATACTCTTTACATGACTCCTTCCCTCTGCACACAATCTCTGGTTCAGATTCCGATTCTGATCCCTCTGTCTGAAGATTCTTGTAAATGACGGTTTTATCGTCGAACTTCAAAATGTAAGCTTGATCACAGCCCTCATAGAGCCTTTCTCCAAGCGTGTCAATGATATAGTAAGCTTCGTTTTCAACTTTGAGAACAAAGAAGTGATCATTCCAGCTCACAATGTAAACACGTGGAGGCGAGTCATCATCTTCGTTCCGGCCATTCCTCGAGCTTTCCTCGATATTAATAATCTCATCCCAAATACTATCGAAAGACATGGCGCCTTGCAGAAACTCAAATCTTCCCTCGTTGATCATCCCTTCTGGGTGGAAAAACCCGACAAACGACTTCCCGGGGATTACAGTTAAAGGCCGGATCTTTGCTTGTAGCACAGTGTCGAGATCGAAATGCTTGTCGGGGAACTTCTGCATATACGTTTCGTTTTCGCAGAGGTTTCTCCACTCCAACGAACCTTCTCTGATCAAACTATCGAACTGAGACTTAATAGGCATGAGATCACCGTTCTTTTGGAACCAATCCGCAATAACCGCTACAAGTGCGGTGCATGCACTCTCACCCGCTGCACGCTCGCTTCTCTGGTCGATCGAAGCAAGAAACACTTTTGTCTGAAGCTTCATGTGTCCGTCTCGGCTTATCACTTCTTTCTCTTCCCAACTTCCAATCGCAAAACCGTCGTCTCCAAACTCCGAGAAAGAAGATCGAGTATTAGCTGACGAATCTTCATCTGTTTTGCTTCTCTGCAAATAAACATATGCCACAAGTTGAGATGTTGAGACACAGGAACGAACAAGATCTGGAACATAGAGTTTGATGAGCTTATGCAAACTATAAGAGCTAACAAGATCTTACCCCAAAAGGAGGATGAGCTTCATCTGAGCTAAGTTGTCTCCGATCATAATCAATGTCATCTCCACCTTCTTCTCCATTATCCTTCTTTAACAAAGGCTCTCCTTTGGATTTCGGCGACCTAAAGCTCAGCTTCCGCTTTCTCCATGGCAATATGCTACGTCGTGGAAGAAGCGATGACTCATATAACAAACCAGCAGACGAATCTTCAACGTCTGAGCAACCTCCTCCTACGTCGGATTTCCTGTGGCTATAATAAACCCAATCTTCGTCTTCATCGCTGACTTTTGTGCCACAGTTTAACGAACTTCCCACACCGTTTGCATGAGACAAAGGTCCATAGGAGAAAGATTTTCTCACACTCATCAAATCTTCTTTGCCTTCGTCAAAATCTTGCTCGAAATCTTCAAGTGATTCTGATGATTCAAAGCTTGAGAACCTGCCTTCTTCTTCTTCGCGGCAAGCCTTCTTAGCTTTCCTTGTAGAAACAAACTCTGTAAAAATCTTCACTTTCCTGAGACCTGCTTTGATTGCAGAAACGTCTTCCTTCTCAGTTGGGTGAGTTTCAATAGGCTGTTGTGGCGGTGGAGACGGGACAGGCACAACCGCGGTTTGTGCAGCCGCCGAGTCTGAGGTTTCTGGAGTGGTTCTAAGCTCAAGCAGGCTCAATGATACCTACAGAACAAGAGAACCCCAAAGTTCAAAAAACCAATATCGAGCCAACAAAGTAGACAAGTAATGTAGAGAGAAATGACCGTACAAAGAGCAACGGATGTGGCTCAGAGGCAACACAAGCAGAGAGCGTGAGAGGAATGTTTATTTCGAACTCTCGTTGATCGGTTACACGGGCGTATTCAGCAAGGTTCAAAAATGCCGTTCCAACAAGAGGAGCTTTATTCTTCTGCCCTTGCTTCGTTCCCTGAAATCAAATTCAATCAGACATGTCTGCTTATTGTTTGTCTTTCAGACCAACATACAGAAGCAAAAATCTATAACAACAACTTGAATCTAACACCAGAGAATCCAGACATTGATGGGTACCTAAATGCTTTGATAACTCAGCTAGGGTTTTGTTGAATCTACAAGCTAATTAAGCATTTTGAATCTAGAGCTTGTGTAATCGTTTGGAATTTGGTTTTGAGTACTTACATTGGTGAAGACGGAGAAAGCAATCTCCCATGGATAAAACAAACTGTCCTCCTTGTAAGAAGTGAGAGAGCATAAGCTCTGAAACTCTTCGTCTTCCCATGAGACGACGTCGCTTTCTCCCACAGCTTCCTTGGTGAAGTCCCTCTTCACCGTCCTCCTCAGAGATCCCAATGTCGCCTTAGGCCCTTTCCACCGAATCTCCACCGTCAATCTCTCCTTCTCCGGTGAGCTCTCCCTCACCAGATCCCAACCTTCCAGCCTCCTCACCGATAGCTTCACCTCGTATTTCCTCGTTACTAGCGGCGGCCATGGCCGCCACTTCATCATCTTCACCACCATTTTTTCTTCTTCTCTTTCCACGCAAATTGAAATTTCAGAGTCGTCAAGCAAAAGGAGAGGAAGAATCTCAGAAGGAAGAGACGTGAAGAAACTCTTTCAAGTAGTTGAGAAATTTGGGGAAACCTAGAACCTATAGATCAAAAAGGTTTCTTTTTTTGGCTTCAATCTATTTTACTTGTTAATTAGATCAATGCCCAGAAATAGAAAGCAAAATTTAGACACAGAAAGCTTTTAGGATGGGGTTTCTCGGAAAGTTAGCTAAGAGAGATCAAAAAGGTATACTAATATACAGGACCAAAGCTTGAAGCTAAAATTAACTTGAAGCTAAAATTAACTTGAAGTTAGCTTCTCTGCTAAAGATAAAAAGTTATGGTGCGAAGAGAGAAGGAGAGAGAGAGGAAGTGGGCACAGACAACACAGCACAAGCGTGTAGACAGAGAGAGACAACGAAGAAAGTGAAAAGAAAGATCCGAACTTCACAGATCTGTCCCTCTCTCTCTCTCTAACGATACATATTACACAGAAATAAAACAACAAACCGGTGTTAAATTGGTTAACCGTGGTTAAGTCTTGCGCCTGAACAGTAGCGTGTTAACCGGGTTTAGAATCCACTGACTTCTTAGCGGCGTCAATAAATAAATAATTTCGCTTTTGTCATTTTTCTTTTCTGTAGTAAATCCTTTCAAAATATTTCACTTTTTATTATTAGTATACTCAATTAAATTAAATTAGTTCAAAGACTTCAATTTTGGCTTCATGTGTTAAGAATTTGTAGACCATGTGTTTTTGTCCCATGATTCTTAAATTAAAAAGTACTAATCTTGGTGATTGCACTGGTCTATTATTATTCCTCCCAAAATTATCACCATTCCATTATTGAGTATATGAAATCTTGTCGTCTGGTAAGAAAATTTATTTTGGGGCAAAAAAAAAAACTATGGTTAACAGTGAAAATCCCAGTTGTAGTCTTGTATAACGTCTTGATTGATCCATCTCTTCATTTTTTTACATTTTGGCTTTGATTGTTCTTTCTCTTCGAAAGTGCACAAAACCATAACTAATAAAGTTTATGAAACAATCATGTACTTAAACTTGCACTTATCAACTTTTTATTAAAATTGTATGATTGTGTCTGGTCTTACATATTGGTTGAACATGCAGAACTGTCTAAGATTTAGTTGTCATGTTTGTGAGTAGTTTTTTACTTTTAAGCATCAAACTGTCGTGTTAATACTTCTATACGTCTTTGTATTTTACCTCGTACGACCCAAATGAATTTGCAGTATGTACCTCCTCTTCTAATATAAAATGTTGAAAAGCGAGATATCCATGTGGTTATGTTTGAGAATGGTCTTAGTAATAATATGTTTGATACTTTCATTGGATATACGTATTATGGATATATACTAGCTATGAATATTGTTGTGGTTATATCATAGGGAAAAATTTTGACCAATAGCTATGGACAGCTACATTTGGATGATATCCAAAAGTTTAAAGCTACCAAATTTTGTTGTTGAATAGCCATAAACTAAATGCTACAGCTACAAAAATGATCGTAGTTAGAGCATTTTTTTCTTGTAGTGATACAATTTTAGTTTTTCTTTAATGAATCTAAGTTTAGGTTTCTTTTTAAAATTCAAATGATTATTTATGCGACAACGTTTGACCACTGATGTTGTTTATGCCACTGAGTGTGCTGGGTCACTGGCCATGGCAATGCTTCACACTAAAGGAACACACGATATCTAATGGATCATGCATGATCATCCTTTTTATTCCCATAATAATTTATCCCACCCACTTTATATTGCAGGTATTCTTTAGAAGTGGTGATTTGATTTTTTATTTTTTACCAAATCCAAATTTCGATTATTCCTATAAAATAAATTAAATAGCAAATATACCAACAATAACAAGTATTTGTTTTGCACCCACTCCTAATTAATTATAAAATATCAACGATTTAGCTAATCTACCAAACCGGGTTCATCTGGATTTTTGATTTAATTTTTATTTTGTCTTTTAATTTTTCAGTTCTTTCTAATTTTTTTAAAAAACCAAAAAACTATAAAAATGAAAACGTTTAATAAAAAAGATCCACCAAATGTAATAAAATGAAACTCATTTTTTCTTTCATTATGTCTGTGATGACTAATTATTTTAGTACTAGTAAGCAATTAAATTGTTCAATGCGTATGTTTTCTTAAATAATCTAATTGCTGGAGATATCTTTAACTTTTAATGGAAAAAGTAATAATTTTAAATGGATATAATTAAAACTCAATCTAAGAAAATGAATGAGTAAATGTCAAATAACTTGTTTTTATCACTATAATAATCGTTTTTAGTGGACAATGATAAATGCTTTTAATTAAATTTATATAGTGAGAAAAATTTGGAAATAGAGAATACCCAAAAAAAAAATTAAAATATTAGATGGACCAATAAGAGGAAACGCTAAAACCTTTTGACAAAAATGAGATACAAAAACCTTGTACGATTGTTAAATGTTTGTCAGATTTTGGGCATATAAAATATCTGACATCGGCCCACCACTAAAGCCTCTCTATATGCTCCTCCGTACTAAAAACTGATCTGATCTCCTCCAATCTCTCTCTCTCTCTCTCGCTCATCTAATCTTAGAATCTATTGCCAGTTGCCACGAACGGAAGAGACATGTATTGCTCACTTGAAACGACGGCTCCGGCGACTTTGGAACCTCGAGGTATGTACCAAAATTTCCTAATTGGATGACGAAGATCGAGAGATGTATAAGATCTGATATTTCTTCTTTATTTTCAATTAATTCTCCAATTAGTTTCTCTTGACATGATTTACTGTTCAGACAACACCAGTAATTAATTTGTTGGTTTCTGGTAAATTGTTTCTTTGTTGGCTGATAAAATAGTTTGAAGGAGACTGGAAAATGGGTTACCCTGTAAAATTGATGACATCAAACATTTAAGAGTAGTTCTTTAATCGCTAAATTAATCTCTAATCTTGTGGCTAATGGAGACTTAAGGCCGATCTTTGAGTTTATTACAGTAAACGTTAATGCATATATAAGTAATCAAAGATAACCCTTGATTCACCGTTAAGCTAATATGCAGTTTTATTATATAGTTATTGGAAGAGAATCATTGGGGAAAGACATGTCAATGACTAGAGGAGACAAACTGATACTAAAAGGGTTAAAGTTTTACGGTTACCATGGAGCGATTTCAGAAGAGAAGACTTTGGGACAGATGTTTCTTCTTGACATTGATGCGTGGGTGAGTCTTAAAAAGGCTGGTGAATCAGACAACTTAGATGATACAATCAGCTACGTTGACATTTTCAGGTTAGCTCTTATTCATTGAAAACAAATATATCCAGAATCTGACCCATGCCCATCACTAGATGTAGATACATCGGTGACAAAATTATATTACTTGCAGCCTAGCTAAAGAAATTGTTGAAGGGTCACCAAAAAACCTTCTGGAGGCAGTCGCTGAACTCATCGCATCGAGAACGCTTGAAACGTTTCCTAAGATAAGTGCTGTTCGAGTGAAGCTATCGAAGCCAAATGTTGCACTTATCCAGAGCACTATCGATTATCTAGGAGTTGAGATTTTCCGAGAGCAAAAGCACTGATTCAACGAACTCAATAATAACCTTGAATACTTGTGTTTAACAATCCTTTGTTATTCATGAATTGGAATGATCATATCAAAAACATAACCTCAAGACTTTATATTTCCTTTCATTTTTATTTTTATTTTTGCTCCTTCATATTAAATATCAAGAATTGTTCATTACAAAATTGTTTAGTCTTCAGAATCTTCTCGGTTAATGTCATCGAGAATTACAATGAGAGAGACAATAAAAGCAAAATCAACATTGGGATAAACCGTAACCGAGAAATTACTCTTCCCTATTAATATACTCTGCGCGGTGTGTTTCTTGTGCATCTGAGAAACCATAACACAAAAACAACAAAATTCAATTAATTAACACGATCATACTATATAACTACGGTCGGTTAACGTTTTATAAACAATAGTACCGGTTATTGAAAAAGGTTGATTACCTGAGCAACAATGACATCAGATTTGCCGGCGTAGACGACACAAGACCGGTCGATCCAACTTCCTTTGACATGGAAGTCACATACCTTCATTTCCTTATTCTCAGCCAAAAAAAACGTCTAGTTTTGGCTTCATCAATTGAATCATGGACGATCGTTTCAATGTGTATACCAAATCACTTTGGTCTGTACTCTTTCCTCTAAATACTTGCCACCTATCGTGAAGGCTCACCTTCTACAATTTTATTTTTCATATTTTTAAAAATGTTAAATTACGGGTCTTAAAAGATAAGAGATTAACGGATGATCGATGACAATGTTAACAGATTTCAATAGATTTAGCTGATTATAAGAATTAAAAAAAACTATAGTATACCACAAGTTACAAAAAAAAAAAAAAAAAAAGGTTTGTGTTCTTACATTTTCTCTCAGCGTCAAAATCGGAGTATCTGATGCATCAAGTAAGATCCTTTTGTCGGAAAGACTAAACATTGGTTCTTTGACTTTGAAAAGGAGATTCCCGTTAACGTCTGTGACGGCGAAGTTACCATCTGTTATTGTCATCACCTTTCGTACGATTCCCAAATCTATCGGGTAAGGTGCGCAAAAATTAGGGCTCACGATCGCCATTTTGTATTTTTTCCTCTTCTCTCTTTTTTTTCTTCTGATTCTTGTATACGATTAAGATTAAGATTAAGATTGAGATTGTTTACGTTTCTTCATCATGAAGTTTATTTATAACTAGGATATTCCGCCTTAAAATATCCGTGTTTGCAATTTTTGGGTTTTTCTATATATGTTTTTGCTAAATATGTTTACCAGGTTACAAACGCGTTGATTAAAAAAAAAAACAACGCGGTTATTAAAAAATAAACAGATTTGATGGAAAACAATAAATGATAAATTAGGGAATGATCTACTGTCAATGGGAAAATAAACAAAAATAAAAATGTATATTTGTGAATCAAAAATTACTTAATTAACATTAGAGCCATGCAATGACAGATATAAATGTAATGATATGTTGTTTACCATATGTTTTTTTCATCTAATATTATATGTCTCTGAAGAATATGCAAGTGTGTCTAATATTACTTTTTGCATTCCTCTATCTGAACACTAGTTAAAATCATAGTTCTTTTCCTACTTCATTAATTTGGTAAGTCGCATGATTTTTATTACTGGCTTGAATTGATAGTCAAAATGTTTCTGAGAAAACAATGATCAGACCAAGATGCATTCGTGTTTTCGAAAACAGAGATACACAAACAAAACAGAATTATGCTGATATGCCTTGGATTGAAGTGATCTTCTTCCACTACTCTTTAGTACATACTCGAATAACTAGCTTTTTCTAATGGTCTTCATGGGTCAATTCTTAGAAAGCCAATCTATTATGGTGTTAAGATTAACACTAAATAGCTTCGTCTAACTCCCAAGATTAGAGTCCGGCCCACTATTGAGTAAAAGCCCATATAAGAAGACAAGTCAATAATGTAAAGAAATGAGTGAGACAAGGTCAAAGCTTCTTTATTGTCCACGAGACAAATCTTACTCAAACAAAACATCTGTTTAAAAAAAAAAGAAAAAAAAAGGAAAATCGATTTTGAAGTCGTGGGGTTCAATGTTCATGGCACTTAATCGACACGCCTAACCGAAGCATCTCCCCCAAGAGGAAAGAGGAGAAAGCGTTTTCCTTGGAAACTTTTTATTTTCCCCCAAAATTGATCAAAAACACAACACAGCTTGAGAAATCATGAGCAACGAGTAGTAAGTCTTGTCTTCTTCCGCATTGTATCCGTTCCCGATTTTTCTTTTGTCGGCACTACTCACACCCAAACCGTCTTTTATCGTTTGGGCTTGTGTCTTTTGTTTTGTTTTGTTTTAGCGATTATCTGTTCAAACTTCTGTTGATCGGTGACTCCTCTGTTGGAAAATCATGCCTGCTTCTTCGATTCGCTGTGAGTTTTGATTCTTCTCTCCTTTGTGCCTTTAATTTGTCGAACATGATGATGATTCCCTGATTTTGGATTTGTTTGTTTACACTTTACAGGATGATGCTTACATTGACAGCTACATAAGTACCATTGGTGTTGACTTCGTGAGCTCTTTTATCACCAATTCATAACCCTCCCTAGATGACCATATACTATATGGTTTTTATATTCGATTGATTGTTCATCACAAAGTTGCTTATAATGTGGTTTGAATTGCAGAAAATTAGGACGATTGAGCTGGATGGGAAGACGATTAAGCTGCAAATCGTGTGTTTTAAATCTTTCAATGATGGCAATTTTTTTTTCTATAATTTGTTATCGGATAATTATAGATGTTAAATCATTTTACTGTTGTTGCTGGTTCTCTTCAGTGGGATACTGCTGGGCAAGAGCGTTTCAGGACCATCACTAGCAGCTACTACAGAGGAGCTCATGGAATCATTGTGAGAGATCTTATCTTCATAGGAGCTTAGGAGACATCTATGTGGATTTTATCAAATTTCTCTGCTCTGTGTACTCTGAAAACATGTTTGTTAGTATTAACTTAAACGATGATATTGCAACAGATTGTGTATGACTGTACTGAGATGGAAAGCTTCAACAACGTGAAGCAGTGGTTGAGTGAGATCGACAGATATGCTAATGAGAGTGTATGCAAGCTTCTAATCGGTAACAAGAATGATATGGTTGAAAGTAAAGTTGTTTCCACCGAAACTGGAAAGGTAAGCTCGCATTCCACAATAAGTAGTTTCCTCTTCCATTTTTTTTCTTCATTTGATCATATCATGGTAAATCTTCAACCGTGTGATGATATTACGATCATTGAGATTGTTATATACCACAACTTAAGGGACTACGAATGTAATATGATCATTGACCAAATTCCAAAAGTTGATGTTCTGATTTCAGCTATTAACATTTGCTTATGTTCAGTAGCCGTTTCTTCTGACACAGCGGTGACTTGCGTATCTTACGTTTCATATATTCTAAAAACACTACAGGCCTTAGCAGATGAGCTCGGAATCCCCTTTCTTGAGACCAGTGCTAAGGATTCTATCAACGTCGAACAGGCATTTTTAACCATTGCTGGTGAGATCAAGAAGAGGTATGTTCACTGTCTTTTGTGTGTTCCTCATAACTTATCCAATATTTTACTCTTTATTCCCTAGTGAAGGAATTAGTCGCCATTATATATACATCATAGCATTCTCTGGGCTTTTTTCTGCTGCAATTCATGAAATGGACTGTTCATGTTAAGTGTTAAGTCCGATATACGTTTTGGGAGTCTTGATGACTAATGGAAAGCAAATCTACGAACTTACTTCTGTGTCAATCTCTTGTAGCCTCCTCCTCAAGCTTGTGTACTTGAGTTTTTGTTATTATATTATATGAGAGTTATTTTCATGTGTTTGTTCTCATTGTATCTACATTTGTTGGTTCGGTTTCGTTTTAATGAGTCTGATCATATTATTACTCTTTATATTTGCAGAATGGGAAGCCAGCCGAATGCAAACAAGGCATCCGGAAGTGGAACTGTCCAGATGAAAGGTCAGCCAATCCAACAGAACACTGGTGGTTGCTGCGGTAGTAGTTAAGCAAAGTGTTGTCAAAAACTATGTGAGACTTTTTATTTTTCTTTTGTCTTACTATGTGTTGTGAAAACCAATGGCTGTCTAAAACAGCAACTGTGAACTTTAATATTTCATGTTACTGTGTCCGAATAATCTATGGTATTAGTTGCAATGTCTTTGTCTTTAATATAATTCGAGTTTGGAACACATGAAAAAACTTTCTTTTTTAGGCTGAACATGTTCACGACAACAGGATATGATTTTGAAAACTTGCAGCCAAGTCCAAAGAATGAGAACAAATGTGATTAAAACTTAATGCAAAGGAGATAAGATGAAAACCTGATTTATACTTCAGAGATCCGTGCCCAACTCGATTTCTAGATTACATCGACTTATCATCATTTACCCACATGGTTTCAAAAGACCCTAAAAGCTTTAAAATTACACAGACACACACACACGCACACCCAATTTCTACATTGTTGTTCGATTTTTATCGATTCAAACTTAGATTCATGCATCTACACACAATTTGAAAATCAAATTTCATTCATGCACATTTTTATCTGATTTTTATAAAATATCAACGTAATTTTATGGTTTGTGTTCAAGTTTTACGAACTCATTTTTCTTTTACAAGTTCATGCACATTAACCAGAGCAACATATTATCAAAATGTTCTTACATGTTGACTTTAACACAAATTAGAATAATGTTACTTATATTAATTTAGTTCCGAACCAAATAAAAACCACTATATGTCCATTTTGGACAAAACTTGGAAAATATCATACACCATAAGAATTTCAAAAGTAAAAGTCTAAAAGTAAGTCAGAATATTTCCAAAAAAAAAGAAAATGTAGATTGTTTTCAAATTGTATTAGGGAAAAAAAAAAACAGAAGATTAAATTCATATAAGTCGTTGACAAACAAAAAATCATATAAGTCAACTGACAGCGACACATAACCGACCTCGTCCTCTAAAGTCTAACAAAAACCTGAATCCGTTTCGTATGGGCGTGCAACTGTACGCATTTTGGAAAATGAAACTTTCTTTCTTTCGTTTTTTTTTCTTCATTCCCATACTTTTGTATTTTCCCGAGAAAATGAGAGAAAGTATCTAATTTGAGAAAACATGTCCACGTTCTTTTCCCGTCTCGTAGGTTACGCATCAGCAGCTAGCTGGGTTTTGTCTGGCCAAACTCATAACTTTAAGCTTCCTTTTAACTGCCGTACGTTTGAGGTTTCTCTCTCACCACTTCTTCTTCTTCTTTCTCTGTGATCTGGACCATCTTTGATTCCCTACTTCCCCTTCTCCTGGGTTCTCTTCCAATTTCTCTGTTTCTCTGACTGAGATCGAATATCAGAGTTCCAGAAATTCTGGGTTTTGGTTCTGTCTGATCTTTTTTAGGTTCTGTCTGATCCTTTTTGGTTCTGTCTGATCTTTGATTTGAGGATTCATTCGTTTTCCAAAAGGTGTCTGCGGATTCAATCTGAAATGCGAGTATGGAGAAAAGACGAGAGATTTGTGATTACAGAGAGAGACTTGACAAGACCTTGGCGTCTCCTGAGCTCACTAATGATCAAACTCTTAAAACCCTAATCAGAAATCAGCTAAATGAAGGTTTTTTTATTTGTTATGTAAATGAAAACTATCTTAGTTGCTTTACGTTAGCATTGTTATAATGTTCTCTGTTTTTTTTTTCATATGTTTTTCACAGAGTGTAATGCGGATATATTGGATCAAAGAGTAGCTGATTTATCTAGTATACTTGACAAGCTTAGGAGCGTTTCAACAAAGGATCAAGATTTGTCTAAATCAAGCAACCAAGCATCGTATGGTACCTGGAAAGTATGTTTTTTTTTCTTGCTCAATTGGACAAAAGATGATTTACTTTGAAAACAGAACTCTCATAATGTTGGCAAAACTGTTTTTCTCCTGTTTAACAGGTGAAACATGATCATGAAGATTGTCGTGTTATGTACCGTGAAGGGCTTGAAGGAAGTCCGTTTCACACATTGCTCGTTGAAGGCTACATGGACGGGCCTATCCAAGACTGTAAGTTTCCTTAAGAGTTTGGACTGATAGAAGAAAGGTTTTCAATTGGGTTCTAACTGTGTTTCTGCAGGTTTGTGTGTATCATGGGAATCATCACTCTATGAGAAATGGTGAGAGTTTTTCTGTTTGTTTATACATTCGAACGTTTCTCTGAGATGGAAATTAATGGTTTTGTTATGTTTCTATGTTTCAGGTGGCCAAATTCTGTTTTCCCAGCATTCAGGATCTTACAAAATAAGTGTTTGCAAAAGTTTCGGATCAATGAACAGATATGTTTAGTGAGGTCAGTTTCACATATTGCAAATTCTATTTTTGTGAAGCTGATATAAATCTGAAGATTTTGATAATATTTTTTCGGAAGAAAGGATGAAAGTACCATGGCCAATGACAGACAGAGAAGCTATAGTGCAGTTCTTCTTATTCGAATACTTTAAAGACGGTTTAGTCATCATTCTACTAAACTCGGTAAAACCAAGTTAGATTCTTTCTTTTTTTCATCCTAATCCAGTTCTTAATGATCTGACATCATCCTAAACTACTTTCTGTTTGTGTCATCTCTAGATCTCAGCATCAGAAGTAGAGAGCTTCGACAAGAACGGTATATATGAAGCAGCGAATGCTGTGAGGGTTGATTTAGTAGGCGGAGTTGCCATACAAAAGGTGTCTCCAGAGAGGAGTTACTTAAGGTGAGTTATGAATGAGTGATAACATTTTGAAGAACATTACACTACCAGACCACTTGAAATGTCTTTTGTCTTTTTTTTTTTTTAACTGTGAAACTTTTTGTAGATACATCTCGGAAATCGATATAAAGCTTGACTTGGTTCCTCCATCTCTAATAAACTTTATGTCTAGGCAGCTCCTCGGCAACGGTTTCAGACTTTTCAAGAAGGTTATTTTTTTTCTGTTTGTTTTAAGTTCATAAAATTCTGATTTCTAGTTGTTGAATCTAACAAGCTTGTGTGGTGTTTCACTTGAATGTGTGCAGACTATTGGTTCGGTGGCTAAATCTGATGATTACAGCAGAGTTTTAGCTGATCCATTGTATACTCTGATACGTCAAGCTCTGTATTCTACTGAGAAAACTGATGATATCTGCCACGCAAATGAGCTTCATAGCCAAAAAGGAAGAGATTGTGAAGAGAAAGATCAAGCTGATAAACTATATATGAAATCTCTGGGAAAAGAGAACGAGACTCGACATTACGAGAATGAACCTGCACCTTGCAAAAGAGATGTTCCTGAGATTGAGGAAGAAGACTGTGATGATGATGAAGAAGATAAAAGCGTTTCTTATTCTTCCTCGGAAGAGGATGAAAATGTCATTGGGAAGACTCAGAAGAACAATGGTAAAACACTATTCTGCATAAGTCCAGAGGTCAAGCAGGCTTTAGGGACATTAGAGAAAGTTATATCTATGGTTAGAAAATCCAGAACAGATAATAATACATCAACCTCCTCAGAGGAAGAAGAAGCATCACCAAAACAGCATTTAGAGAGCACTGCGATTGTTTCAAGTAGCAAAGTTTGTATTCAAGATCCTAAAACTGAAGTTCTTGATGAAGCATCCCTCACACATTATCACAACAATATCAATAGGTAAGACTAAAGAATCCCAAGAAAGCCGCATGCTTATGATGAAAATGATATTAACCATTTTGGAATTGTTTATAGGCGAAGTGGATCGAGTTCTTTTGCGAGAGAAGGCAATAAAATAGCTCCTGCATCACCAGAGATCGATCTTACAACAACCTCTGATGAGGTCACGAGGATAACAATCTCACAAGCCACAACTCTTTTCAGCCAAACAGCAGAGAACAGTGACGACAAACCAAGCGGTTTAAATGGAGGTAAGAGCTCGATTCTGCAGAGAAAACGTAAACCGCGCTGCTTCAGTTTCAGGTCATGGATGAGAGGGACTTGAAATAGGGATTGTTAAAGCCAAAAGGTTTGTGTTTTTGAAGTTGCAGTTTATAGCAATTACTATATATATATATATATACAAGGAAACATCAATTGTTTTTACTTACACGTTAGATAGTGTAAGATTTGCAACAAATGTTTCAACAAATATACGGATGTAACGTTAATGAAAGAAACAATACAATAAAGATGAGGTCTGTTAGTTTTGTTTTGAAAGTCCATAAAGATTACAAAAGCTTTAACATTTCATAAGGTCCTTGTATATATAGATTAATCTTTGACTCTGCAGTTGATTTGTGAATATTTAAACATGTGTAATCTAATAAAACGAGGTCATTGATCAAAATGAATTTTCCAAATAAGTTTAACTTCCAAGTTATCATCATCATCATAACCTATCATCGAATTAACTCAGCTTTGTTTTAGTAAAAAGAAAAAACGAATTGAATCTAAAGTCAAAAACGTTACTTATGAACGAACCGGTTCGGTTTGTGCATAAACCGAGAGAAGCGAGGAAGCCCTAATGAGTGATGAGTCACTAATGGGCTGGACCCGCGTAAAAAAGAAAAGAGAGAAGAATAATAAACCCTAAGGTAGACTCATCTCTAGCTTCCTCCTCATCTTCATCTTCTTCGCCGTCTTCTCCTTCTTCTTCTTAACCGACGGTAGGGTTTTTGTTGTCGCCAATTTAACGGTTGGATATATCTGATTTCTTCGTAGACTTTACTCTTATTTCTACTCTTATTTCATATAAAAAAATTGATCCAATCGATTTTCACTGAGGAAAAAGCATTTGTTTTTTTCTGGATTTTTTTAACCAGGAAGCTAATTTTCTATGGAAGGTTCGGCTGATCAAACTACGAAAGCGATTTCTGAATTATCCATGGATTCTACTACACCTTCGACTGCTGAGACTGGTGATGGAGCTGGAGCTCGGAGTAAAAAGTACGTTTTTTGTCTCTCGATTTTTGTGAATCTTCGTTTGGAATTTGATTGTGGCAAATGTGGCTGTTCGTGAAAATGTTGCAGTGCTCTTAAGAAGGAACTGAAGATGAAGCAGAGAGAGGAAGAGAGGAAACGCAAGGAAGAAGAGAAGGCCAAACTAGTAAGCACTCTTCCTTCTGATTCGTAACAAATGATCGTTGATAGATTCTCTTTTGTAGCATTTCATATCGAGAATTGGGATTTGGTACTTGCATATGATTTGAAGACAAATTCGTAAAATTCGATTATGTTCCTTTGGAATCGTTTCAGAGTTCCAGGTTGATAGTTAAAGGGATTTCATTTCTTTGCTGCAGGCTCCCAAGGCTAGTTCCCAGAGCCAGAAGGCTGTTGCAGCAGATGATGAGGATATGGATCCAACGGTATACAATCGACTCAATCATTTCTCATTATCTTATGCAATGCTATATATATATATATATATATATAAGTGTATGTATGAATCAAATACTCTTTTCTTTTTGCAGCAATACTTTGAGAACAGATTGAAATATCTTGCCGCCGAGAAGGCTAAGGGGGAGAATCCATACCCTCACAAGTTTGCTGTGTCAATGTCCATTCCTGAATACATTGAGAAGTACGGTAGTTTAAACAATGGGGATCATGTTGATGACGCTGAAGTTTCTCTAGCTGGTATGTTAAAGCCGCCAAATGCCGTTGTTTGAAGTTTTCTTAGCCACTTGCCCTTATAGTAAAAGGATGTTCATTCGTTTTTTAAACCTTTGCTAGGGCGGATAATGAGCAAGCGATCTTCCTCTTCTAAGCTCTTCTTCTACGATCTACACGGTGAGGATTTCAAAGTCCAAGTTATGGCTGATGCAAGGTGAATTGAATGCTTTATCTACCCTATTCTCTTCTTTGTTAACTTTATGTTATTGAACAGATTTACTTAGGTATATTGCATTTTTCTTATCTTAGTAAGTCAGGATTGGATGAAGCTGAGTTTTCAAAACTCCATGCAAATGCTAAGCGTGGTGATATTGTTGGTGTCACTGGGTTTCCGGGTTTGTGCAGCCTCTGTGTTTCTGTTTTTCATTCTTTTAGCCTATCTCGTCATCCTTTTTCACTGTTCACGTTACTCTTAATTTCAGGAAAAACTAAGAGAGGAGAGTTGAGTATTTTTCCCCGATCATTTATTCTTCTGTCCCATTGCCTCCACATGATGCCAAGAAAGGCTGAGAATGTTAATGCAAAGGTAAAGCAAATCCACTGTGGCTGTTATATTACCTTAGAGTCGACTTGTTTTGTTCTAACCTTTTTCACTTTTCTTTATTACGTAGAAACCTGAGAACTGGATTCCAGGTGAACCGAGAAATCCTGAAGCATATGTTCTGAAAGATCAGGTAACATCAGTTGATAAAAAAGTAAAAGATTGGTGTAGCCTCTTACATTATTGAATGTTATTATCTCTCGTTGGACCACTTTCTGATTGTAATTTAGATTATGTTATCTCTGTAATTCTGTCTGTTGCTGTGTTTAGATTCTGTTCTCTGTATTATTCTGTTTCTATCTGGGCAAGCGTTTGATGTTATTTTTGTTTCCCTGTCAGGAATCTCGATATCGCCAACGTTATCTTGATCTGATGTTGAACGTGGAGGTTCGCCAGATATTCAAAACCAGAGCTAATATCATTTCCTACGTCCGCAGATTCCTTGACAATAAAAGATTCTTGGAGGTTTCTATGTTTCTCCTTTTATTGCAAAAGTATATTTTCCTTCTTTTCATTTTGAAGTTCTCTTATCCCTGCATTTGTTATTCTTATATTTTTATATAGGTTGAGACACCTATGATGAACATGATTGCTGGTGGAGCTGCTGCCCGACCATTTGTGACACATCACAATGATCTTGATATGAAGCTGTACATGCGTATCGCACCTGAACTCTTTCTGAAACAGCTTATTGTCGGAGGCTTGGACCGTGTTTATGAAATTGGAAAGCAATTCAGAAATGAGGGTATTGACCTGACCCACAATCCGGAGTTCACCACTTGCGAGTTCTATATGGCTTTCGCAGACTACAATGACCTGATGAAAATGACTGAGGATATGTTGAGTGGCATGGTCAAGGAATTAACAGGTGGTTACAAAATCAAGTATCATGCTAACGGATATGATAAGGAGCCAATCGAAATCGACTTCACTCCTCCATTCAGGTTTGAGTCAATCAGTAATTTCATTGACTAAACAACAGCTATCAAAATAAAGCTTATCTGTGGTAATGATCTGCGTAATGTTTGTTTTTGTAGGAGGATTGAGATGATAGGAGAGTTGGAGAAGGTGGCTAACCTTAACATACCAAAAGATTTGGCTAGTGAAGAAGCCAACAAGTACTTGATTGATGCATGTGCCAGGTTCGACGTGAAATGCCCTCCTCCTCAGACAACAACTCGTCTACTAGATAAAGTAAGTAAAATCTTCTGTCTCCCTCTTCCATGTCTGTGCATAGGAGATTAAAATCTGAGATGTTGTCTCTTTTCGCAGCTTGTTGGAGAATTTCTGGAAGTGACCTGTGTGAACCCAACTTTCATCATCAACCATCCCGAGATCATGTCTCCCTTGGCAAAATGGCATAGATCAAACAATGTTTTAACCGAGAGATTCGAGCTGTTTATCAACAAACATGAAGTAAGTACAAAGCTAATTATGAATTTGATTCCATCACACATATTTTCTTCAAAGTTGTTTCACTTAACATATTATAAACTTGACTACAGCTCTGCAACGCCTACACCGAGTTGAACGATCCTGTGGTTCAGCGTCAACGGTTTGCTGATCAGCTCAAGGATCGACAATCTGGAGACGATGAAGCGATGGCTTTAGATGAGACTTTCTGCAATGCTTTAGAATATGGATTGGCTCCTACAGGTGGTTGGGGATTGGGAATCGATAGGCTTGCCATGCTTTTTACCGACTCACAGAACATCAAGGTCGATCTCTCATCTCATTCTCTGCTAATGATTTAATCTTTTGTCACTAAACTCATGAATTGAAATACTATTCCAGGAAGTTATTCTCTTCCCGGCAATGAGGCCACAAGACGATCCAGCAGCCGTTAAAGGTATGATCTAGCTCATAATTAAGTATTAATAATCCGTTGTTAATTTTACCTTTGGATCGCAACTTTATGCTGTTATTTTTAATAAAATTTTGCAGCTTCTTTGCAAGCAGAGAACAAAGGAGAGTAAAGCACAGTTTTCATCTCTTTTGCCTCTAGAGCCTTTGGTAGTCAAATTGCTATTATGCAACAAGCTGTTATCAAATTACTTTTTAGTTGCGATGTATGAACAACCATAATTTTACAAACAATTATCATAAAAAACCTTTTGTAAGACTTTTTGGAAGTCGTTTATTGTTTGTTAATCGTGATTTCGCTCCAATATTAAATAGCTTGAGATTTCGTTTCCATCAACCAATGCCCATGTATTTGTATGATACGAGCTTATCAGTCTAAAAATACAGAAATTAAATACAGAATGGAGTCAAGAGCCATGTTGTTTCTTCAACTGTTATTGTGGGCTCTCTATCTTTGTCATCATTCGGCACGATTATTGTGAAGTTCGGTGTGTTTTTAGTTAGAAAGGATAAAATAATAAATATAAAAGTAAATTGTATTTGTCTCCACAACATATAATGGAAGAAAATTTCTTGTCCGCTGCTGATCCCGCTCCATTATATTATCATATTTAAGTGCGCATTTGTTTTTTCTTAATGAAAATAATTTTAAAAAAAGTTGAACAAAGCAATTTTATCGGCCGTTCTAGCTAAAGAAAGTTTTGTTTCGGCTACTTGAGAAAAAAAACAATTAATCAAAATTTAATAATTAGTATACTCGCACCAAATAATTATTACATCATTCGAAAATTTTTGTTCATTCCATACCATTTGACATGTGTTCCTTTAATACCATTTATTCTGTCTGTTTACATTAACCACATTTATTTTGCTTGGTCCGCAACATTATTTATCAACATTCAGACCTTAAGCCAATGATTTTTATAACATGTTAATTGTCAAAGTGGTTGAAATGGTATACTGTTGATAACCTTTTTTAGAATTACAGCTATTTTACTAAGATTGAAGGGAAACAACAAGTCACCGATTGAAAACAAAATATGTATTTTTTGATGAATCATGATTACATAGAAAAAGTCAGACCTTTAAGCTTTGTGTTGTAATTGGGTCTCGAATCATAATAATATCTCACGAGACAGCCATAAGCCAACTCATCTCCTCTCTCCAACACATGTTTCATTATCGCTCCTACCAAATACCTTTCATATTTATTTTGTTTATGCTAAAAATATAAAAACAAAGTCATACCTGATACCTTTCACCTATTAATATTATGACAAGAATAACTTATACCCAACCGATATGCCAGTTGCCGCAAAATGTTAAATGAAAATTATCCCCACACCAAATTTATAAACCTTTTTTCAGAATTTGGAATGAAAATTTGCAAAAACAACAAATACAGTTTCAAAATTTTATGCATACCAATAACTACATCTTTTATTTGGCACCACTAGTTCCTATTTGTAATGGTATAAATGATGATGATAATGATACCATTCAAGTGGAGTACCTACCAAACAGTAAACAAAAAGAAAACACAGAAGTAAAATTAAAGAAGAGATCTCTTACGAGTGAAGAAAAGGTGGTGGTGGGTTCTCAAGTCTTTTTCTTTTTGTTTCCCACTTTATGATTCATTTTTCCATACACCAGATCAATTAAAAAATTGAGTTCATATATCTAATTACAATTTTCATAACCCAAAAATCAAACCGCCCAAAAATAATATTTTTTTATATATATAGAAAACCCAACAAACCCTCTTTCATATTCCTTTTGAAGAATGATTTGAACATTGATGTTCCTCTCTTTTTTTTTCTTTTTTTCTCTTCCAAATCTTCATTCTTCTCCTATGAACCTGAGAAAACATAAAAACTATGAATACACTTAATCTTATCAATCATTCAGACCGACCAATGATCAATAAACTCAAACCACAAATCCTAGCTAACCTTTTGTACGTGTTTACAGATACACTTCAGAGATTTGTCTTTAATAATCTCTTCGGGTTTGCGATTCATCGGCATTTGCTTAAATATGAGTCTTTGCCAATAGCTCCAAGCATTGTACATGCTATTTCCAGCAACTTCCCTGTTAATTAATAAAAAGAAAAATAAGTTTAATTATTAGGTCATGATCACAATCAATTAATTCCAATCACAATCTCCTGTCACTTAATTAAAATATTTCTGAAATTAAACTTTATGAAAAGCTAATACCCCAATAATTTAACTAATATAATAAGTGAAATTTTGGAAACGTGAGAAGATGCTTTAGGTAATGTTGAAGAAGCTTCTAATGATTCTTACTTCTGTTTGATATCTTCCAGTATCCTCACTAATCTTTACTTTTAGTATGATTAATATACCTTGAGCATTAATCATGTACTAAAAAATCGAAATTCACGAATATTTTGATCATTAGAACTACAACTTATATCCTCAAAAACGATCATAATCCTGTCCCGTAAGCCTAATTAGTCACGACGCTAATGTTGTACGAAACTCGATCAATCCAGATTAGATCAACTCACCAATAACTAATGATTTTATGTACAAATTGAATTAAAAAGAAAATCAATCAAACGTACCTCTTCTGGGCTGAACAACTTTCTTAACCGAACTACTCTGTTTCGTAATCGTGTCTTCCTCCTCCTCAGGGAACAAAACACCATCAATCCCTTGAACCGAAATCCGACCGTCCGTGTAAATATCGGGATCAAACAAGTAAGCAGACCGGTCACCGGAACCGAACTTAACCGAACCATCAGCTTCCTTCGCCGCAACCTTGTGAGGAAAACGCAGCGTTTCATACTTCACCTTCCCAAATCTCCGAACCGAATTATACATACTCTCCTCCGTTTGATACTCCGGTATAATGTGGTAATACATGATCTGCTCCGGAGCTCCGGGCTCGCTCAGTTGATCCGTCGTCAATTTCGCCATAGCCTCGTCGTTCGGAGCTAACACGGTGAGGACGTAACCTTCCGACACCAAACGACCCATCTCCGTCGCCAGTGAGGTCAGGTTCACGAGAATATCCGCCATTTCGTTGTATCCGCCGTAATGTAACAACGTGTGGATGAAATCTTTGACCTGAGCATCGCCGTTGAAATGGTGGCGTGCACCTCCGGGTCCCGGAGCCGGTGCTGGAGCTAGCGACGGACCTGGAGCCATGGCGGACTGGATCGGGAGAGCCGGTGGAGATCCGGCGGGTACTGCGACGGCTGCGGCGGCAGATTTCTTGAGACGGTTTGTTCTCGGGTCGATTTCCGGAGCTCCTTCGGGTAACACGGCGGAGATTGATCGGAGATTTCTCCGTCGGTTGAAATCTTCTTGGACGGAGCGAGGGATTAAAAGCCGTTCGATTCCGTGGATAAGTCCGTCGGGTCGGGTCAAATCATCGGGTCGAGCGATGACGGCGGAATTCACCAGCCTTATTCCGTTTCCTTTGGTTTTGCTCAAATGTAGCACTTGGTCGTTCCCTAGCGTGACGTGTTTGACCCGACCTGAACTCTCTTCGGGCCATTGGTTTGACCCGACTCGACTGGGGATAATGTGGGACAAGAGCAGAGTCTGGAGAGATTTGAGGTTACCTGGTTGGAGCAAGAACCGTTTGAAATCCGGGTCAAGGTCACGCTCTAGAGCTTCATTGCGAGGGGCAAAAATGGTGATATTGTGACGACCGACGGCGTCTTCGAGTGTCTGGAGGAGAAGAGCTTTCTCGACGAGCTCCGCGAGCTCAGTGTAACGAGAGTCGAGGAGAGCGACGAGGACAGAGTTTGAGTTTATTTGACCAGAACCGGATATGTTGTGGTGACCCGGTTCGAGGTTCTGTTGCAAAGCCGATGCAGTGAGGAGGAAGAAGAAGAAGAAAGTTACGGCGGAGCAACCATAGATGCAGCGATCCATGGTGCTCTGGAAGATTGGGATAATCTCTCGGAGAAGGAATTGAAAAGAAAATGCCTTTAATTTGGAGAATTTTCCTTCGTTTCACTGATTACTTGAAGCGTCGGCGATCGGAAAGTGGGAGTGAGAGACAGGCAAGAAGCAGAAAGAAATGAGAGAGAGAGAGAGATGTGAGTTAGGATGGTCTCTTGTCTATGTTGTGTATCAAAACAGGTTTGGGTTTTCGGACAGGCTGGTGGTGGGGACCACACGGTGTCTGAAAATTTTAATTATTTTAGCTGACTTTAGCTTTGTTTATACCTCGGCTCGGCTCGGTTCAGCAACCCGGCTTCCATTACGTTTCAATCAGCCTTTTATATTCTTTTTCCGGCTAAATTCTTCTATAATCATTGAATAAACACCACTATTTTCTTTTTGTCTCTATTGAACTATTTTTTAATATACAAAAACAGTACTATTTCATAACAAAAAGTTCTGCTTGTATTAAACCTTACTGATAAATTCTAGTTGAGCAAGAATAATTTTTCATTTTGATCCATAATTTAGATATCAAATGGTCATGTACAACAAACAAATGATTATTAGCTCATTATATATTATAATATAAAAAAAATCGATACTCAATTATAAATACTTGTAACAATACTTACAAATCATGGTATAATATGGTAAAATCGAACAGAAGAGTTATGATTCTTAGTTATGTATGCTAAAATTATAGTAATAATTTGAATAAAATATATGTAAAATCTATAATAAGAATCATAGTAAAATAGAGTAAGTAAAGCCTAGTTAAACAAATAGGAACTACATATTGTAGAGTTGATTATTAAAATAGTAAAAGTATAAAATACGGTAGAGAGTGAAAGTGATGGTGTTTGAACTGTTCGTGAAGTCCTAAACATTTAATAGAGTAAGGACTAAGACAATCGGTTAACTCATCAAGAAGATGATAAAAGGAGAGATACTCGGTCGTCTTCTATATTTAATGAATGATGTAGTGATACTTAAACCGAAAGTGAGATTAAGAAATCCAACCAAACATGTGAAGCTGAGAATAAGCCGAATAAGAGGGAAGAACACGTGGCTTGAACTGAAGCTGTCGGTGTATGACCTAAAACAACCATCATTTGTTTATATTTATTACACCTTTTTGGTTGCTACGCTAAGTTCGTGAATCGTGTCATGTCCCACCTCATTTCTACTTGCCTGCTTTTACCACGCGCTTTAACTTGGTGCGTTCACTCACGCGTTTCGACCAATGAGTTGTAACTTGTAAACGATTCTCATTATCCCCGCCTAATGAAAAGATAGGCTTTTAAGGCCCAATTGAGCCCAGATCACATCTTATAAGTTTTGGTTATATTAAGCCCAAGTTATCTTATTGCATTGGTTCTCGGTTGTATCAATGGGCTTAACTCGTTACTTTCTTTCTTTTTTTAAGAAACCAATAACCCAACCCATCCAAGATCCCCGAGATTACGAGTTCTGAAATTTTTTCGTACCACTATGTGATTTTTTTTAATCGAAACTACATAAATTCAATTTGCTGACTCCATCTTGCTTTTCAAATTTTCAATGAAGAATTAAATATTCGAATCTTTGAATAATAAAGAAACTGTAAGGTCCAGATAGAATTAGTTAAAGTGGCCGAAAGAGCCGAAAGATAACTAAACATTTAAAAAACAAAAAGGCCTCCTGAAATTTGTGTTGGTCTCAATGGTCTAAAACAACCAAAACATATTTAATAATTTAAAATCATCCTGTGATAGTTGAACTCTCACGCATTTTCTTTGGATACAAGACGCACGATATCGTGTAGGATAAGACTATATATTATCTTATATTATTATGTTCAATGAACTCCATGGTTACATTTTTTTTTGGCTTTAGCTCATCCCTACAACAAATCTCAGCTGTACGTATACTTGATCCAAACAACAAAATTGAATGTTAAGAATCAATAGTTGAAGATGGTTTGGTTGTTCAGATTTTGCCAAAACAAAATGAGGTGGGGAAGTATAAAACAGTTGCATGAGATTTACCAGATAATGGGGGGAAATAAAAAGGGTCACATCAAAGCTGAATTAGTGAAGTCTAGTAGTAGTAAAAGACAATTGAAACACAAACAAATCAGAAAAAAAAAAAAGAGAGAGAGATGAAAAAGGAAAGAGGAGTAATTAGAGATGCACAGAAGAAGATGGTAGTGGAAGCAACACCTGAATTAATGCTAAACACTTATGCCAAGTGAGTTTTGTGGTCCCTACATTAGCCCTCACCACACCTACATTTTAATTAAATAAATACCCTTTAGGAAAAGGACAGTTTTATTTTTCATTTTCGCACTCTTGAAATTAATCTAACAAATCCAAATCAAACTCGAACTACATCATCATCAATGATTATCAGGAGATGCGTAATTTTATAGACATCTTTCCATGCCATGTCACTTTATCGACTAACACAACATCATAACAAACGATTCAATTTTGAAATTTCATCTTCGATGATCACAAAATCCCATTACATTCGAAGTAAAACCTCACACCAAAGAAGATGGATAGATTGTAAGAAAAAACGAAGGCAGACTCACACATTGCTTTGCACGCAACAGTACACACAATGAAGAAGAAGAACTATTAACAAAGGTTTTGTACGTCTCTCTCTTCCCTTAATCAATGCCGAACGGCTCTCGGTGTCATCGCCGTCACCGAAGCTCCTCCTCCGCCTCTACTCGTTGTGTTCTTCCGGTATACTTCAGTAAACGACGGCCTCGGCGACGACAAAAGAGACTTTGGTACTCTCGGAGAAGACACCGACTCTCTCTGAGACGGGCTTCGCCAGAACCCGGCGCCGTAAAACCTGTTCCACATCTCTTTCTCTAACGCCAACACCGCCTCGTCGTCTTCGTCGGTCTCCTCGTCCGTCGTCAGCCCAGCCGCAGCCGCAGCCGCTGCAGATTTTCCCATGTATTTGAGATCCAAGAAATCGTCGTCGTCCTCGTCCGAAACGTCGTTGCTATCCAACGGATGGATCGCGAACTCCGAGTTCTGGAACACTCTCTGTATCCTCTCGCCTTTTCCGTCCGTCGGAAGCGGCGGAAGGATCCCGTTTTTCACGAGCTGTTTACGGCGGCGGTTGCGGATGGCGCGGCGGCAGATTCCGCGGGGGACTTTGTAGACCGCGAGGACGAGGAGGTTGACGAGCCCGCATGGACAGCAGCACCACACGGCGGCGCAACTCGCCGTCGTGCCGCCGCAGAACTCGGCGGGAGTGGATCCGCCGCAGGTGGCTCTTGGAGACGGAGAGGAGAGGCTTCTCTGGAGCAGAGGCTGTCTCCGGTGACTACGAGACGGAGATGAAGACGGAGTGTCTGATGGTTTCGTCTGCCTCGAGATCTGTTTCGGATCGTAACGTGAAGTCGTGTTCATAATTCGGTTTCGCCGGAGAAAGAAAGAAACTGCAGATTACGCAGAGAAAACTTCCCAAAGAAGAAAATAGGAAAACTCAAATGAAACGGTGGACCGGCCAAACGCAACACCACGGAGTCTCTCCGGTGATGGCGACGGCGAATAAACGGTCGCGGGGCTGATAGGAGAAGAAAGCCCAAAGAAAAAAATGGAGAATGTCGAGTGACTTTGTAAATGAAAAATTACAGACACCAACCGATAAATTAGGCGCGAGAGGTTTTGGATCCAATCGTTTTGACTTCTGAACAAGAAATTTTCCACGGTCGGAAAGACAAAAGAACAAGGCTTTTGTCGGGAAAATTCAGGGGGTTTAATTGTTCGGTGAGAGGTTGTCCGAAATGGAGGGAGAGATGGAAAGTTAACGAGGAGAAAGAGAGAGAGAGAGAGAGGATGATTTTGAATTTGGGTTGTCAAAGCAAATTTTGGTTGAAGGAGAAGAGGAAGGTGAATGAAAGATTTGGTGTATTTATATATATTCAAAGAAAGTCCAACAAAGCTATTTATTTGTTATCTTCCTCAGGTTGGTGCTTTCTCTGTTTTGGTGTTATCACATTAACTATACGGTTGTTTTTTTTCTTTTTTCGTACTGGATTTATACTTATCATAATTATCATGTTTTACTTATTAGTTGTAAAAAAGAAAAGGTAGCTGTAAGAAAATATTTGACCACAATTCTGATAAATTATTATTAGTTATTCCTAACATAATATGTTGTTAACATGTTCCCAAACTTTAATCTTTTCTTCACAAAAAAAAAAAAAACTAAAATGTTACTATTCGTATATGTGAGAAATTTTATTACTGGGGAGTTGTATGTTTCATCTTAGTGTTTTCTTTTTAAAAAAAAAAAATATTACCAGTCAGAAAAAACTAGCCTGCTAAATGATTTTTTTTTTGTTTTGTTGATATATTATGATCAAATAAAAATGATGACATTTGTTGTCGATGAATAGTGATGATAAATGATAAGTTTATATATCATTACATCATATATATACGCGTATGTGTATTAGAACCTGACAGTATCTGGATTAATCTATTAGACGTCATCTTCCCGCGGCTGTTAGATGTTGATTGGTTTATTTGTTTTTGTGTATAGTTTTATCTTTATTTTCGTCAATGAATTGATGCGTTGTAAGAATATTTTAATCTAATACCAAACAAACAAAAATTCAAGTGTGGCGTCCCACTATCAAATGAAGAATTATAAGAAGTATATACCAATACTTATATATATTATCTTAAAAGCTATTTTCTTATTTTTTTTGGGACTGGTTCATGCCATTGAGGCACAAAGTTAAAAAGGTCAATGCAAGTACTCATCTTGAAAATGTTCGTATCTGAGCAAGAAAAAGAAATGATTCATTATCTTTAGAATTTTTCGGCAACAGAAATAAAGTAATTAAAAGGTGAAGAAAATGGACTAAGAATCTGGAATTTAAACGACAGCCCACTATACGATGCACAAAACAAAATGATAAAATTTTGGGGCTTTTGGTATCCGAGAACTTTGATAATTTAGCTAATAAAATATCAGTTCTGCGTGTAATTTAACTTATTTCGATCAACAAAACAACATCATGTTATCTCAGTTTTACTTAGTAAAAATTACTAATCGATTTATTTGTGAACATTGCATTTGCAAGGTCAGTAAAGAACATATACAGCTACACACTGCCACAATCTATTTACGTGAACCCTTAAAAATAGAAACATCAATTATCATAAGAAAAACTCCTTTACGTCCCGAAATATGTAAAAGTAGATAATCATAATAATAACTCCAACACACAAGAGACGAGAAGAATCAATCCACAAGTGGGCTAAGGTAAATACATTAAAACAAAATATAAATCAAGAAAGAGTGAACTGTTGAAAAGTCTTACTTTTGAAGTGGACACATATCACTGGCAATGGACCGGCTTGGATCAGAAGATCCCTCACGACCCAAGAGTTGCTACAATGTATATAATCAAAGTGAATTCTCACTTCTTCCTTTTCAAAATGCAATCGGATATCCGCGAGTATAAATATATTTTAGAGGGACTTGAACGATCGTATATTATATGTCTCTGTGCAAATTGAATCAAAATATTTGAGCATTTTGGGTATTGGCAAAACAAAAAAAGGTACTCAAAGGCGAAGCCAAGCTTTAATTATTAGATACTTCATGCATCGCATTTAAAAATATTTGAACTGAATAGTTCGGACATGATGAACAATGGACTGAAACAAAACATCACCTATTTTCCGACCTTTAAGCTCAAGTAAAAAATAAATTATATACAATGAGATCCAACACCCAATTTGAAAGTGGTGCTCGTCTCGAAGCTAGCTTGAAGATGATGTAAGCCACCTTGATTTCATTGTAATCCAACTAGTTAACAAACCAGTTGATCAATAGGCAAGACATATATTTGATTGGCTACGCAATCCATTTTTTGTAATTTGTATAAACAAAAACAAAAGATCGGCAAAAAAGATAATGGGCATACACATTGATTCTAGACAGGACTAGATTTTAAATGCACCCTCAAAATAGTAATTAGTTCCTAACATAGATTATTTATAAAATGATAAACTTCCTATCACGTCAAACTATATTCTTCTATTTCGAGGTACCTATTGACAACTTGCATGGGTCCGGTTGGTAGACGAGAGTAGGCGCAAGCGACCAAAATCGGTATGAATTCACTAGTGTAAACCATGTTTCAAATTAGGTCTTTTTACTCCATTACACACTAGCATTTGGACCCACTCTATGCATCCATAATGTGGACAGACAACGGTTCAGTTTTTTCAACTTGTTTTCTTAAAAATCACTAATCAAATTTCATACCCTCTGAGTCATAAAGTAGAAAATGATTAAGAATCAGAGGAAATAACAAGATGGAGTGGAGGAGGATAAGCAAGAGCACTAGAACAAAGACGAGTAGACGACACCTCAAAGCATTCTTCTCACATTCATTATCTTTCCGGAAGTTCTAGAAGACTTCGAAATCTCACATCTGAATCTTGTTTTGTACTCGCACTTATGAATAGACTAAAGATTTTATACGTGAAGTGCTAATTATAAGGTTGTTTTCGTATAAACGATAATGATACAACTGAGAAGATGACATATTGGAGATTTAGACGTAAGAGGGTAGTTTTCTGGTTGATTGACTCTTTGATTGATGGTCCCTTTCATTTTGGTGATAGAAAATGAATCTAATGACACGTGTAAACCAGTCATGAAAAAGACATAAATGCAATATATCTCATATCTCTCGAAGACTCGAACTTAAATTATTTAGGAAATAAAAAAACATGGCACTAAAATCTAGAAAAGAGTTCAGAATGGCCGAGTTATCATTGGTAATTAGATGAAACGCACTAACGACGACAACCACACACAAGTACATTTTCCAAATACGACAATACAAATATTGTTCTACCAAGTGTATGGACATTAATGACACTTTGGTTTCCTTCGATACTTCGGGTATTTTTTCTTTTGAACACTGATTATTATTATTATTCCACTACAAATCATAAAAATGGCTACATCCACAATTGTATAACGATCAGTGAGGATCCATATCAAACAGTTTTATCTGTATTATATCAAAATTTTTATAGCTGGCCACTAATTTGCAAAATTATAGATATACTAAAGGTTGAAACGTATAAGCAGCCAAGCCTGAATCGAAATAAAAGATCATGGGCCTAAATGAGATCTAGATCAAAGGCTCAACCCAATAAAACTGTAGACATTGGTCAACTATTTCTCAAATGGGCCGTAATCAATTTCTTTTTTTTGTTTGTTTCTTCACATATAAATGAGTATAAGAGGTTCTTGATTTTATGGGCCTTATTGATTAAGACTAACTGTAGGATTTTGATTGCATTTAATAATTTATTTTATAAATTTTCAAAATCAAAATATTAAAGTTTTAGATAGTTTGTTTTCTACGGTAAAAAAACTGGCACGTTAAACCGAATGATTATGGCTGTGGCTTTTTATGGTCATTGTTTCTGATTCGAACTTTGTGTTTTTACTTTCCAGAATGGTCAAGATATATTTTTTTTCTCAGGTTAATTATTCTTCGGTTTTAGTTTCTTTAGTGGTGTTTCTATGTTCATATTTTCATCATGTTGTAATCATCTCCTTGCAATTTAATTGGAAAATTTTATTTTAAAAAATGTTTATGGGTACAAAATGGGTCGGTTCGTAGAGGATTTAAATGATCTCAAATGTAAGGTCATCAACATAAAATATCATATATATATATATATATAACAAGCCAACTATACATGTTGTAAAAGCATGTGTATGGAAGAATAATATTATAAGTAAAACTGAAATTTACGGAAAAAGGTTAGGAAAAAAACGAGTAGGAAGTTAAGCTAAATTGTCATATAGCAATGAACCGTTCCTTTTTGGCCGGTCTCTCCCGACCAATCCGACGTGAATTTTGATGTCCTTTTTCTGACCAATCTTACGTTTCATGAGAAGACCCACGTTCCGGTCACATTGATCTTCTTCGTTTAGGAATTAGTCACGCACTACGTTTTGTTGGAATTTATCACCAAAACATTTGTTTTATGATTGGTCATGTATATGTCTAAAAGATAACAAAAGTTCAGTGTAAACCTTGTCAATCCTATAAACGAGAAAGTTTAAATGATCAATCGAAATACTACTTCTACAAGAAATTTACAATATCTAAGATAGAAGAATTGAGTTAGTTGCTCTTGCTCACTCATTCCACAACGGTTTTAACATTTGACATTCACTTAGAGCCATCGAAATCTTTTATTTGTTTTGGTTTACATTATTACATATAGTTCATAATATAGTCTTGGACAGAAGAAACTTACTGTAAATTCATATACATATTGTATTTTTCGTTAAAATCTAGTGTTAACTATAAAGATGAATATAAAAATATTTATATCGCTAATTTTTTAATTGTGACTATGTTTTTGAAAGCAATATTAATTATTTTGTAATACTATGTGAATTTGGCGATAAAAATTGATAATTTGTTATTTTCACAAAAAATCATATAGTCACTAATTTGTATTGCAAAATAGATATTAAATAAAATTTTCATTAAGTAAATGATAATCTGTTATTTAAGATTTTAGAAATTTTAGCACTCGACGACCTAGTAACTTAACTGACGGATTCACATATTAACAAAACAAACTAAATAAAAAAGGATTTCTGCTAACCCATCACAAGAATTTCTATCACGACTCATTGTTGATTAACTTAAAAAAGACATTAGTCGGGTTGAGAGGGTTTCTGGTAATATTGTAGAAGGTTGAATCTTTGTATCGTGAAAAGAAATATTGTAATGAAATTAAACCCATTTAGTTAGTCGACAACCTGTAAAAACTAAGATACTCCAAAACATTAATCAAATTTACAATTTCTATCAACATATATATTTATGAGAGATTTGTTTTTCAGTCCGTCGTTTACATGATGATAGTTTAACAACGTAGAAACAATCAAATATTTAATTTATGTGTTTGATGCTCAGAGAAAACCTTATTCTACTCATATTATTCTTGATCTGTTTTCATTTTACAATTCTAAATTCACAGGTTGGTACATGACCAGACATGATAACGAGTGGTTGAGAGGTTGCAATAGATGTTCGGGCATGCATGCAAACATATCAAAGGGAATATTCTGTAAATCATTATCTATTCACTACACACATATATTTCTTTTCTTTTGAGCATCGATATGAAATTTCATAAATTGTGTTTTACTGTCGGTTCAGTCACTAGGTTCTTCTACTATCAACATATAACTTACAAACTCAAAATCTATCATTAATGTTTTTGCAACAACATATATTGAATATTTTAAGCAGTTTTTTGCTATGGATAATCGAGTAATATATCCTACAAAAGAAAGAAATTATAAAACTTGAAAAAGAAAAATAGTAGCAATAAATCTAATGCGACACAAAATCATTCTATTATAGTGATAAGTTATCTTATCACGAATAAAGATACCCAAAAATGAAAACAAGAATATGATATATATGAAGTACGGACTGGTGCAGAACTTAGAATGAAATCTCGATCATACATTCATGTAATATTCTTGGAATAATGCTTAGATTTAGTGCAACCAAAATGAGAAAAAATAGTGGATGTGTTTTTACAAATTCTAAAGTTAGAACCAAAAAGAATGGACGAAACGGCCATTGGTTAAAAATAGATCTTGAACGTAAATTCATCTAACATCTTTTTAAATTACAAAAGCAATGGTTTTGTAGCGATTGACTTGTCAATATAATAAATATCCCAATCCTCACGCTTCTTCTTCATGCCTACCATTTCTCAAATATACACATATCATAGCATCGATCATTGTCAAAATCATAATGCTATTGATTGATATCGCGTTGTTTTAGTCTATATATTTTTCTAAACAGTTAGTTACAGCAATAATATTTACCACTTTCCATAAAAAAAATTGATTAAGAAATTATATTATTTGAAATACTTTTATGTGAAAAGTAGAGTTAAATGTGTCCGATTTCAGACAAATTTCAATATGAATAATTCATAAGAAAATAATTTCTTGTAATGTATAAAATCAATTTACAAGTTCTTCGTTATAACATTTATCACTTATCAGCCATATGATGATCAGTATCATTGATTCATTATCTTATATATTTAATTTATCAATTATCATTATCTAATCATCATAATACACATTGGGAGCACTTAGTTTGACCAAAACTGAGAGTACTCACATGAAAGCATCTTGGAATAGACAGTTTTACATTAATATTTAATAACTTACGTAAAGTTGTCTGAATATTTTCTTTTTATCAAATAAACACATAAATGCTGTAAAGTTAGAAGCAAGACATTCTAAACCTTTGGTTTACAGAGCTTCTCTGCTGAGTTCTAGTGGGTTCGATCAACTTGGTCCTTTTCTTTTTTTCTTTCCTGTTTTTTCCTTTTTTAATATAATTTTTCTCCTTTTTCTTACTTTTACTGTGTGTTGTAGTAGTGGAGCTCGTAAATAAATAAAGCTAAAACAATTTAAAATAACATTTGGTCTTATATTCGAGCAATGTAATATCAATATGTGCATATATATTCTACCTAGCTAGATGAATAGCCATCCATCAATTAATTAGATCAAAGTAAGAAAAGTGCTGACCATCACTTTTAATATCATTAAAAATCAAGACATCCAGATAAAATATTGGTTTAGATGCAAGCTTAGTCAGCAATGAAAAATCTGTCGTTTCACAAATTAAGCTTTCTTCTACCTATAAATATAGCTCTAAACTATCCCACATAAGCACCACACACACTCCAAAAGTTATATGAAACTCTCCATGGGAATGGATTTGAATGCTCAAGTGAAGAAAGCAGGATTCTTGCAAAGGCTTATGGATTTTCCTAGCAAGCTCAAAGAAGGTGTCACCAAACACATAAACAATGTGCAAAAGTTAGGGAAAGATGATCCAAGACGGATCATTCATTCCATAAAAGTGGGACTTTCTCTCACATTAGTTTCAATGTTGTATTATGTACGACCACTCTATAATAGCTTCGGGATTTCGGGTATGTGGGCTATACTAACCGTAGTTGTGGTCTCCGAATTCACTGTTGGTAAGTCTATTAAACTAAACGAGTATATGATTATAGAAAGGATTGTATTGTGTATGTTGCTAAAAACATAGCTAACTTAGTTTTTTTTTATAGGTGGGACACTTTCAAAAGGTTTAAACAGAGGTTTTGCAACGTTAATAGCCGGTGGCTTAGGGGTTGGTGCAGTACACCTTGCTCGATTTTGTGGACACAAAGGAGAGCCAATTGTTCTTGGGATATTAGTGTTTTCACTAGGCGCAGCTGCAACATTTTCACGGTTTTTTCCAAAAATTAAACAGAGATATGACTATGGTGCCTTGATATTCATACTCACATTTAGTATGGTCGCTGTTTCGGGGTACCGTACAGATGAAATATTCGTTATGGCATATCAAAGGCTATCGACTATTCTTATAGGTGGAACAATTTGCATCCTTGTGTCCATCTTCGTTTTTCCTGTATGGGCAGGCGAGGATCTTCACAAGATGATTGCTAACAACATTATCAAACTCGCTAATTACTTAGAAGGTAATTAACTTACGATATCTAACATTAAAATTGGTTTATTGTTCTTGGTAAAATAATGAAAATGATGTATATCTATAAACTTATGCATGCATACGTGTTTTTAATATCTGTAAAAAAGGTTTCGAGGGTGAATATTTTCCATTACCGGAGAAGACTTCAAAGGAGACAACTTCGTGTGCTCGAGAGTACAAAAGCATTCTAACATCGAAAAGCACTGAAGATACTCTGGTATAATATTTTAAAGACTCATGCAATAATTAATGTTCCTACGCATTGATGTTCTAAATAATTAATATAATCTTACGATAAAAGAGTTCTAATATCATTAGTGATCGTGACGTTCTTATTTTGTTTTGCAGGCAAATCTTGCGAGATGGGAACCGGGACACGGCCGATTCAGGTTAAGGCATCCATGGAGAAAGTACTTGAAGATCGCAGAACTCGTTCGCCAATGCGCCTTTCATTTCGAAATCCTCAATGGCTATGTTCTCTCTGGCGTTAAGGTTCGTCGTCGGAAATCACATAAATTTAGTTTATTATATTTAAACCATTGCACTATTTACAAAAAAAAAAAACTGAAATGGAAAGTGAATCAATTTTTTTTATTTATCATTAGTCACCGGTTCGAATAAGTAGAGGACTTAAAAAAAAAAAAAATTTAAAAAACAGGAGTAGAAGAATTACTGATTGAAATTATATTTTTAAATTGGACGAAAATATGAATAATTTTGTTGTCCTGTGATATATATGTAATCGTTTTCACTTTTTGTATCAACCTATGTACTATTTAATTCCAAAACAAGCTGACTACAAATTTGTAAAATTGGGTAAATTTGGTAAACGTGTGTATATTTGTTACGTCGTATGCCGTTATTGATTTACTTTCTTTTCATCCTTCATCCAAAGCCTAAGCATCCTTCATCATATGTCGAGAACATTTATAAAACATAAGCTTTAGGCGCTAAATATCACAAATACTTAAAAAGATATTATTTATAGCTTGATTATTTTGGTATAGTGATCTGTGTGTAGCATATATTCTTTAAGTGTGAGTTCAAACCTTACCCTAAGATGTTTTATTTATTTTTGATGATAAAAGATCTGATTTGAATTTTCGTCCATAGTCCATATGGTGTGAGTTCAAAACTTACCCTAGGCAATTAGTAACAGTTGCCTATAGTTGTATGTGAATTTGATTTCTCAGTACAAGAATTCAAAATGATTACACTAAATTAGTAATCATTTTTTATTATAACTAGGTCTTAAATTATAACCATCAAAGATTGCGTCTGTAAAATGTCAACGCCCTAAATTAAATGTCAAGGCCCTATATGACTAAAATGTTCCTAGATAATAAATAATACGTATATTTGCAAGTTGCAGCAATGCATATTTAAATGGTTCGACGAAACAAAAATATTGATATTATGCATGTTTTTTTTACGTGTAACGCAAGCAGGCACCGCAAGACTTCACAAGCAAGATTCAAGAGCCATGCTCGATTATGAGCAGAGAAGCTGGTGAAGCCCTAAAAGCCATAGCCAAATCTATCAAAACAATGAACAGAGATAGTGTTCGCGTGAAGGCACACATTGAAAACTCCAAAAATGCAATAGAAGACCTAAAGGTTGCACTCAAATTGTCTTTTCCAGAGACAGATAAAGATCTCTTGGAGATCATTCCCGGAGTCACAATGGCGTCAATATTGATCGAGATCGTGAATTACGTCGAGAAGATCTCGGAGGCTGTGGAAGAATTCTCCGGTCTGGCACACTTTAAAGAGACTGTGGATCCAAAATTATCACCGGAAGTAGGACAACATCAACTACTTCACAGGGGAAGTGTAAAGCCGGTTATAGAGGGTGACAACGAGGAAGAACACAATAGCTCTCCGCATGTTGTTATCGTAGTCCATGATGAACAGCCACCAACAACCAACGAAAAGAAAGTTTTGGGAGCAGAGAAGACGACTGTAAATGTCGTGTAAATATGTTTTTCATCTTCAATACTTTAAAAACTCTTTGAAGGGAACTTATTTTAACATTATCTATAGTAGTATATATAAAAATATCAGTCATTCTTCTTGCTGGCAATTGATTTTTAAGAATATTTGTGAGCGCTAGATAATGATCCGCATGATTAAAAGATTAAATACATTAGTCAGCTGATTTTAAAATTTATACAAAATATTTAAAAAGAAAGAAATGCATTAGTCAAATGATATAATATGTTTTCCCCTGAGGCCCTGAATAATTCTCATGTATTGATCTCGTTACAAGAGATCTGAGATTCTATCAATATACAAGTTAGAATATCTACACAACTAAATAAAGATTACTTCATAATAATATGGTTCCCATTATTAAATCTATATATTGTTGTATAATTATAATCAATATATATTACTTGATAACACATATCAGAAGAATTTTCTATAAATAAATATGATAGGACGATACATGCTTAATATTTTGTAGTGTCAACAGTTTAGTATAATCTTTAGAACGTACTAGTATACTCCTTTAACGAAAAAGTAGTATGAATCAAGGATCAATTTATAATCAACCACACGTATGTAGTATTTTGACTCATCAATTCATACATATATGACGTAAAGACTAAAGAATAAAATCAACTTTGGGATCCAAAAAGCTCAATCCAAGAAAGCATTTGCTCTGTTTGCAACAATATACTATGAAATGAGAAAAACAAATATATCTTAGTTAATTTATGTCCTGAAAATTAGAATGTGGCACTGAAAGATCTGGAATATACGTACGTTTCATTTAAAAAGAGGAATATGTAGGTCAGCATGTGACTAGGCAGGTCAATTGTGTCTGAAATGGTTTATTTGAGTTACTAATTATGAAATCAAATTATATTAAAAATAGTAAAAGCCTTCAAAGTAAGGATCTTTACTCTGACAATAACTAATGGTAACTGAAAAGGAGTTTGGATCCCCAAATCTAATTTCGTAGTGCATCGTAAGGCTGACCATTCTTAAGCATGAAGTTTAATATGTATACTGATTCATTGTACAGTACATATATGTATAACCATGGCTTAAAACAAGTGAGTTGGAGGAGAATCTAATTTGTAAATGTGAAAAAGTAACCGATGAAACTGCAAGATTTTATTTTTCTAGCTCGATTTATATGATCTCAGAATCCTAAAATAGTTATTTAATTTAAGAAGGTGACGAGTTGGAAGAGATGAATGTCACGTGCGGTACATGCTCGTCTTTCATGTACATTGAACCTAACCCTTCCCATTAAACATATATACTTATATTAATAGAGCGAGCCCATCACGTGTAAATAGAACGATTTTCTGTACTACTTTATTTTTGTCAACCTATTAATTAACTAACTTAATTATATTAAAAGAATTGTGATTTGTGAATGCTAACAATGTTCATTTTTTCTTTTTCTTTAAAGCAGTTTACGTTGTCATTCCTCTTTTTCTTTCTTCGCGAAACAGATGCGTTGAAAAAACCAATAAAAAATAAGAATCAAAGCATTAATTTTACGCTTTGTGTCTATTTATACTATTGATCAAAAACCATTGTATTAAAAGAAAAATTCGGTGAACCTTCGCTATGAAAAACAAAAACGGTTAAAATTCGTCAACCGAACATTAACCATTTTGACTTTTTGAGAGCATCCACGAACAACACTTATGTATGGTATGTAAAATATTTAGTTCCAATCTAAATCTAAAACTAGGTTTCAAAACTTGTTACTCGGACATTGCAAAAACCCACATCATGAGTATATGTAATGGTAGGTACTATATACAGATTTGTTCCGCGAAACAAAAAAACACTACGATTTAAATGCCAAACTCAAGAAACAAACATCAGAAATTTTCTGTTCACCTTATCATTTTTTTTTCCAAAGTAGTAATATTTGTACATATGACTTAAAATACGCTTCGTATTTAAAATACTCTACAAAAAAAAAAGCCCACAAAATGACATTCTCTACTACCTATCTATGAACAAACGACCTTCAACAAGTATAATGAATAATAGTAATAACAGACGTAGTGGTTTACTTAAAACAAGTCAAAAGCAATATAACTGTTGGAAAAAAGATCTACCAGCCGAAGATTGGCTTGTGAACATGAGGTGGAACAAGATTCAGATCCTTGCAATGTTGCTTATCATAGTCTTTTGTTCTTGGTGTTGCTCCACTGCATAGTCTCAAGAAATCGTTCCCTGTGAGAACATAGTGTGTGAATGCCAATCCTCCATCGATTACCTCGTTAAAGCTCGGAACCGATCTTGATTTTCTCATCCTTCTTCTTCCTTCATCTCCATCATTTAAGATCTTATCGAGATCCGAATACTCCATGAATCTCTGTGTCGCTGCTTCCCAAGAAAGATTGTACATCTGCTCAGGAGTGAGTGGTGATGGCTCTTTCGACATTGCTTCTTTCACTTTGTTCACAAAGTCTTCGGATGTTTTGTAAGTTAGACAGTTTGGGAATGATCTGAAGAACTCGTTCGAAGGATGGTCTGCACACACCACGAATTTCCCCATGGCCAGTGCTTCTGCGGTTGCTGTGCACAGAACATCGCTGATGCTCGGGTTTATGAAAACTTTGTACCTTCATGAAGACAGAGGAGGAGACAATCAAAGAGAGAAACATTAACACAATTTCAAGAGCAAACCCACATTTTTCAGAACTTACTTGTGAAGAGCATCGTCCGCATGGTCCCTTCCTTTGAGGAAATTGAGATTCAAATCGAGTTTCTGTGCTGCACGTTGGACATCGACTGCATCCTCACCGTTTCCATACACATCTAAATTGAAGCTTCCGAGGTCGCTTTTGTGTTTAGCCATCAGATCTATTAGTTCTCTGTACCCTTTAGCCCACACCATTTTTCCTAAGAAGTATGCGCCTTTTGAGAAAGCTTGTTCCCCACGAGATCTCTCTTCAGCAATTTTCTCCCCAATCATAAGGAACTTGGGATTGACGCCATGGACATTGCATATAACAGATTTAGGCAAATCTTGTGTTGCCCCAGAGAGGCGAAGAACCTTTCACGAGTAGAGAGAATATGTATTAGCTCATGTACATCGAAGAGAATTCAAGCAACAGAACAAGAGCTTGAAAAGAGAGAGTAGAAAATTCACCTTGTCGCAATATGCTCGTGTGACCCAATTGTTTACATGGTTAACAAAAAATGCTTGAAGAGCACCATGCTTCTCCCTCTTGATGTACTCTAAGTAGTTTGTGTGGACAATCCCGACAACATGGTTGAATTTGTCGGTCCAACGCTTGCCGTGATGATACCAGTTGAGATGTTCAGGCTCTTCCAGAATAGCAATGTCAGCATCTTTTGACGATATGAATTGAGAAGTATCACCAGCAGGGAATATGCTGCGCCTTTCTTTTGAAAACTATAAGAAACCAGAAAACACAGTCACTCTCAAGTAACAATAGAAAAACATAATGCCAGTAATAGAAAGAAAATAAAGTGAATCCAAAATGATCAACTTACCTTCCCCGGGTAAAACGAGATTTTAAAATCAGCCTTGAAACCAATCCTTTCCTCCAACCATTTACGTATATAACTCTCCTGTTCTTCAGGTGAACTGAAGGTGAGATTGTTTGGATACACTAGTTCTTGATCAGATTCGCAGAGCCAAGGAACGACGAGTGTAACACTCTGTTTTGCAGATTTTGCCAAATAGGCTGCTCGGAATAGCGGATTTACAGCTGTCCCGGTCATCCAAGGGAGACTAGCGGTAGTAACTATTGCCACGTGCCTTTTGCTATCTGACGTCTCAGGCTTCAGAAAATCAGTCCAAAAGCCACCATCATAATGGTGTCCTGTGCTCTGAAGAACACTGGCTATCCTCATATCCAAATCATCAACATGGTTATCATTTTCAATTAAATCTGATGCTTGTGCAGACGGCACTCGCCAAAGGTGTTGACTCTTGGATTTGCAAAGGTTTTCTACTATTCGGTCGCACATATCTGAAAGACAATTCAGTGGAGCTAAATCAGGGACTTATTTACTCACGTAACCACCAAAACTAGCTGATAATGTACAAGAGAAGGCGTTTTACACCATTTACATACGCATCCAGCAAATCTCATGGCTAATAGTCCACTTAATGACAGATTTTATTTGAGTTTCTCACACAAAATCTAGACCTATAAAATATTTGATAGCCAGAAAATGTGCAAGCAACTTTAAAGCATCAAACCCCCCAAACTAAGCTTCTGATGAAGCAAGCAACACACTAAACAAAGACTAAACTCAAGACATAGAGCTAATTTAAAAAATTAAGCAGCATGAAGGGAACGAATGCAATACGTGCTTACCCTTTCTTACACCAATCTGATCTAGAAAAGGCTCGGACTGCCTAACCAAACATGCCAAAAGTTCAGGTACATCCAATGGGGGCACATCCTGCACCGAAAGTTAAAAGGAAAATCGAGAAACCACATGAGTGAGCTATCTCAAATATTATGGGTGCAAATCCTACATGTAAAAGAACAGCTGTTCATATTAGCAGAGTTCCTACTTCAAAATACCAACCTTGGCCTCATCAGTTTCTTTGCAAATTGATTTCTGCAAACAGAACAAAAGAGAAAACACCATTAGAAAAGTTGCCAAAATACCATAAAGAAACTCAATTAAAATCATTCCAAAAAGAAAACCATCATGTCAAGCCTTTGACGACGAGTGGCTATTCAAAGTGAGAGTAAGCTACAAGAAAAAATCGACTTGTGAAACTTACAAAGCTGGTTTTGAGCTTCTCCACAAACTCGCCGTTCTTGAATCCACTCAATATCTCTAACGAGCTTCGTTTCTCAAACTCTTTAAACCTAGTCTTCAGAGACCTAATCGGCTCCCAATCTCCGAAATTAGCTTCTCCTTCTCCCTCAGTCTCCGGGCAAAACTCCGTAAACCTAACCCTGTCACTGTTGCGCCGTCTCCTCAGTCTACCCATCTCTAAAACCCCCTGACGCTCATCCAGATCCATCTCCGACACAATCGCGTTCTTAATCGCCGACAAATCGATTCCCAGCTTCGCCCTCGCCGGTCCCCACCTCTCCATGACCTTCCTGCTAATTTCCGGCGCCGAGTAAACCCTGCGGAACTCGGATATCTTCGGCTGGAGCTTCTTCATGATTCCAATTTCACTGGAGAAAGACGACGCCGACGGTGACCCAACGGGAAACGCGGACCTCGCCGAATTGTTGAGGAAATTCTCGATCTCACGGTCGAACGTCGATGCTAGATTCTTAACGGAGTTAGCTCGGTCACGCATCAACTGCAAATCCGCATCCGCTGAGTCCCATACCTCCCTCCACCCTTTCGATAAGAACGATAACGCGTTAGTCGAGGACAGCGTCATCGAGAGAGACGACGAAGAGGAAGAAGCCATCCCGGTCGTCGTCGTCGACGGAGGAGTTTGACTCTCCTTTACCATAATTGTAGGGTTTTTCGTTTCGTCACGACGATTTCGTGAAAGTGTTTTAAGGTTTCTCTATTTGTTGAGAATTGGGGAAGAAGGAAGCAGAGGATGAAGAAGAAGAGAGAAAACAAAAACAAACGGTAAGGAATTGACGGCTGGGATTCATTTGGATGAGTCCTTTTAATTGATTCTCTCTCTGTATTATTCTGGAAGGATAACACGTGGAAATTAAACAAGTCGGACGATGGCCACTTATGTAGCCTTGACCCACGGCTGACGTGGCATGAGTCCCACTGGTCAATGACATGGCGTGTACTAATTGGCTTATGAGATTATCCGGTTGTGTCGGATTTCACTTAGGAATATGCTGGATTCTGAAGAATCCGGTCCTACGGGGCATGAGCTAGTTTGACAATGACATCAGAAAAAGAAAAAACATAGGAAAATGATATCAGTGGACTCATTTGGACCTTGATGAAGGCCCATTTACGGCTCAGAATATTGGCCGACTTAACAGAAAGTAAAGAACCAACAGACGCCACGTGGAATCTTTGGACTGATCTTAAGATCTCTCTTACTTACCCCAAATGACTTTTCGGGAAGGTGTAACAAGACCAAGCTCACTCACGTTAACTTGAGTTTCAGAAATTTGGAGAATGTTTAACGAGACGTTCTCAGCTTACCAAAAGGAAATGATAAGAGAAGGTTTCAAACACTAACATCGATCAAGTTGTTCAACTTTTCACTCTTTCTTACTCTGTTTTCTTGTTTATTTGTCTAGAGAGGAACACAAAGAACATACTTGTGCAAAACACACAATTTCATTGGGCCTATTTAATCTATTGGCCCATTAGTCTTTATTTCCAAAACCCACTTCAAGCCCAAATTCTTTTCTTGTTGAAATCTCTTATTAGAACTTTTAGATAACTGGTATACAAAAAACACTTGATTATAATTTCTGTTTCTTATATAGTAAAATTGATAATGGGCTTTTCTTTTCTTTTCTTTGCCTTAATTGGTTCTGTTTTTGTTGTGGGAGATTAGTTATACCATATTACCATGGATGTTTGCAATTCTCTTAATTTTTTTTTATTTTTTGGTTCTTCATTGTATGAATCAGCCGGTAAAAATTTTGTATAGTTGGTTAAATGCACCAACGAAATATGTAACATATATTAAAGTTCTATTCAACTATTGTTGTAAACGTAACCACGATTACGTCAACAAGAATCCTTATCTACACTTTATCTCTTTCGCTCTCTCTCTCTCTAAGACTTTGACGAAGAAACTTAACAAGCATGAAAGTAAGAACACAACGGTATGTTTACCCAGTGTTCGCCCACGATATGTGGTACTACTCACTGGGGCTAGACTCTGTCCAGCAAATCCACTAGCAAATCAATACAAGGATCGAGTCTCAAGAACAGAGAAACTCAGCACCTTAAGCGTACAAGAAACAGTGAGAATGATGAAGATGATACAGACTTGGTTACCCTTTTATACGACAAAGGTTTACAAAACCGGTATTAACCAGAACCAATTAACTTCTAACCAAGCGCCTTACAAACAAGTACGTTAACAGCTAACCTTCTGAACCCATCCGAGACTTATGCTTCGACCACAACAACGTAACAAATCTCCACCATAGTCTAAGCATAATCAACTTCACAAACTCAACAGTTCAACAGAAACCTTGATGCTCAATCAGTGAATTCACCTTCTGGACTTTACACCATCTAGCCAATGACTGCAAGCTCACGCTTGCATAACCTTGATCAAATCTAATGCCGATTTGAACTTGTTCACTGGAATCACTTTTGTTAACATATCTGCAGGATTTCGACTGGTATGAATTTTCAGAACTTCAACCTCTCCTTCTGCAATAACCTCCCTGATGAAATTGTATTTAACAGCGATATGTTTTGTACGCTCATGAAATACACTGTTCTTTGATAAACAGATGGCACTCTGTGAATCACACCACACTTTTGAAGCTCCTAACTTGAAACCGAGATCATTCATCAACCCTTTAATCCATATAGCTTCTTTCACTGCCTCTGTTAACGCAATATATTCAGCCTCCGTAGTAGACAACGCAACAACTGGTTGCAATCCTGATTTCCAGCTCACGACGTTTCCTCCCACTGTAAACACATATCCGGAGATTGAACGCCTCCTATCCAAATCACCCGCATGATCTGAATCACAAAAGCCTTGAATGTTCAGATCCTTATCACGAGTATATATCAGACCAACATCCATTGTACCTTTGATATACCTGAGCAACCATTTCACTGCTTCCCAGTGCATAGCCCCTGGCTTACTCATAAACCGGCTAACCAACCCAATTCCATACGCAAGATCTGGGCGAGAACCAACCATAGCATACATTATGCTACCAACAGCAGAGAGATATGGAATCACACCCGTATCAATGCCTTCTTCATCATCTTTAACCGAAGACAACTTAAAATGAGCTCCAATCGGAGTAAGGGACCTTTTCGCGTCACTCATTCTGAAGTTTTCAATTACCTTTTTCAGATAATTCGACTGAGACAAACGAAGAATCCCTTTTTCTCTATCTCGGGTAATATCCATACCTAGGATTCGTCTAGCAGCTCCTAAATCCTTCATTTCAAACACAGAACTTAATTCTTCCTTGAGCCGTTTGACATCTGACATATGTTGAGCAGCAATCAACATATCATCTACATAAAGGAGCAAATAGATGTAGTTATCAGATGAAAGTTCTTTGATGTAGACACAATTGTCATGATCACTCCGTTTGAATCCCTGTGACACCATGAATTGATCAAACCTCTTATTCCATTGCCGAGGTGACTGTTTTAGCCCATATAAGGACTTCTTCAACAGACACACTTGATCTCTCTTAGTCTCATCTTCATAACCCTCTGGCTGATACATATACAAATCTTCTTCGAGATTTCCATGTAAAAATGCAGTTTTTACATCCATCTGTTCAAGCTCCAGATCAAGGTTGACAACTAATGTCAATAAAATCCGTATTGACACATGCTTCACTACAGGAGAGAATACTTCCCCGTAATCAATACCTTCTCTCTGAGTGAATCCCCTGGCAACCAAGCGGGCTTTATATCGATCTGGTTCCACACCAGCAATACCTGGTTTGATTTTAAACAACCATCTGCAGCTAATAATCTTCCTGTCAATGGGTTTGTCTACAAGAACCCATGTCTTGTTTCTCTTCAGAGAGTCCATCTCTTCGTCTGCAGCTGCATTCCATTTTTCCCATTCTGAACTTTCTTTTGCTTCTGAAAAATCACGAGGTTCCTCAGTATTCATTAGTTCAGAAACAGACAAAGCGAACATTATTTCTTCTTCAGAACACTCATAATCCTCAAGTCTAACTGGTGGCACAATCGTACGGCGAGTACGATCTCTTGCAAGCTGATAATTTGAGAGACTTGACTGAGTATCCCTTTCAGTATTCAGGTGGTCACCAGTCTCATCGGATTCACCAGGCGTTTCCTGAAGAACTCCACCATCGTTTGAACTTTCTGGTATTGCAGACTCAATCTGAGTAATAGTTCTGACCACTTCCTTTGTTACTGATCCTGACCCAACTGATTGTTCTGCAACTTTTAACTCTTTTATCACATCCTTGTAGACACGATCCTCTTGAAACTTTATATTCCGACTCACAATGCACTTCTCTTCTTCCAATAACCAAGCCTTGTAGCCTTTAGTGCCTGTAGGATAACCAATGAACACACCTTTTACAGCACGTGGTTTCAACTTTCCTTGATCCACAAACACATACACCACTGAACCAAACTTTCTCATATGCTTGTAACCTGGTGTCCTTCCAATCCATATTTCTTCTGGTGATTTGAAGCCAATAGCAGCTGAAGGAGACCGATTTATGACATACACGGATGTAGCAGCTGCCTCTGCCCAGAAACGTTCTTCAAGACCTGATTCATTCAACAAGCACCTCACTTTCTCCATAATTGTGCGGTTCATTCTCTCTGCAACACCGTTCTGTTGCGGGGTGTAAGTGCACGTACGATGTCTCTGGATGCCATGCTTCTTGCAGAAATCATCAAAGGCATTGTTACAGAACTCTAAGCCATTGTCTGTTCGAAGACATTTGACTTTACGATCCACTTGATTTTCCACCAAAGCCTTCCATTCGCAAAATTTCAGGAATGTCTCATCTTTAGATCTTAGAAACCAGATCCAAACTTTTCTTGAAAGATCATCAATGATTGATAAGAAGTATTGACATCCTGACAGAGAATGTTGAACACTCGGAGAGCCCCAAAGGTCAGCATGAACATATTCAAGTAACTGTTTAGAGTTATGCTTTCCTGATTCAAAGCTTACTCTTTTGGCCTTTCCCAAAATACAGAACTCACAAAATCCTTCCTTTCCAATATCATTCTTCTTCAGAACTCCTTCTCGAACCAATATCTGCATATTTTTATATCCCATATGGCCAAGTCTGCTATGCCAAAGGGACATCTGTGACCTTAAAGCTTCTGATTGACAAGCCTCTTGAATTTCAGTTTCACCGTCAAGGATATACAAACCATTACGCATAAATCCCTGCAGTGCAAGCTTGTTGTTTTTGTGAAACTGAATTTTGCCATTACCTCCAGTATGATCGAAACCAAGCTTATCAAGGGTACTCGTGGATATAAGATTTCTTCTTAAGTTTGGAACATAACGAACATTGTGCATCACTTTGACTGTGCCTCCACGAGTATTAAGTCTTATGGAACCCACTCCTTGAGTTTCCACAGCATGATAATCCCCAAGCAGAACCCTGCTAGTATCTTTCTCATTGAACTCAAAGAACCAATCTCTTCTAGACGTCATATGATGTGTGCATCCAGAATCAATTACCCAATTCTCTTTAGATTCATCAAGTGAGACATTCAGAGCATCCAACTTTTCAATCTGTTCTATCACAACTGCAGCCTCGCTATCCCCATCATTCTCCATTCTTTTCTTCCTGGCAAAACAATCCTTTTTAACATGCCCCTCCTTCTTACAGTACCAGCAAGTGACCCTTTTTGAATTTGATCTACTGCGGCTTCTACCTCCACCACGATTGTTGTTAGAATCTCTTTTGGAAGTCCTTCCTCTTTCAATTGAGTACAGTGCAGTACTAGATCCACTATCAGATCGAGTATTCTCAGAGATTTCCCTCTGCTTTGATCTTGCAGCAGCAATCACTTCTTCTAGTGACAACGAATCTCTCCCATACTTGAGCGTATGCTTAAGTTGATCATAGCTAATAGGGAGGGAGTTCATAAAAACAATCGCTTGAATTTCGTCAAAAACATTCACATTCAAACTATTCATATCTGCTACGATTTTCAAGAACTCATCAACATTCACATCAATGGTCTTGGCTCCATCACATTTGAAGGTATAGAAGAGCGACTGTACATGGATACGATTCGGAAGCGACTTCGACATATACAACCTTTCAAGTAATAACCACATCTTTGCTGCAGTGGTACAATGTCGTACCTTTCTCAGAACTTGATCGCTGATATTCACAATGATCATGTCTCTTGCTTTATCGTCCTTAGCGAGTTTCGCGGGATCAAGAACAACCTTCGCTTCAGAAGCCTCCGCTTCAGTGTCTTTATCATCTGGATTCTTTTCTTCAACCTTCGATGGTGAGGATGCAATTTCGAAATTGTCATCAAGAATCACATCTTTAACACCTGCAACACCAAAGTGTGCCATCATCCTGATAGTCCAAAGAGAGAAATCTCCAGATCCATCGAATCGCTCCACCTGAGCTGATGTAGATGACGACGCCATCGCCGATTACACAACCACGGCTCTGATACCAATTGTTGTAAACGTAACCACGATTATGTCAACAAGAATCTTTATCTACACTTTATCTCTTTCGCTCTCTCTCTCTCTAAGACTTTGACGAAGAAACTTAACAAGCATGAAAGTAAGAACGCAACGGTATGTTTACCCAGTGTTCGCCCACGATATGTGGTACTACTCACTGGGGCTAGACTCTGTCCAGCAAATCCACTAGCAAATCAATACAAGGATCGAGTCTCAAGAACAGAGAAACTCAGCACCTTAAGCATACAAGAAACAGTGAGAATGATGAAGATGATACAGACTTGGTTACCCTTTTATACGACAAAGGTTTACAAAACCGGTATTAACCAGAACCAATTAACTTCTAACCAAGCGCCTTACAAACAAGTACGCTAACAGCTAACCTTCTGAACCCATCCGAGACTTATGCTTCGACCACAACAACGTAACAACTATGTCGACCGATACCGATAGCAATTACAAATGCAATAATTAGTGCCATCTTGTAAATAATTTTCTCTAATACTCTGTATAACAATGTTGTGGTTTCTCTTATTAATCAACGTAACATGACAAATAAAATGATGGGCAAGTAGTGGTTTCTCTTTTGGCAACTAGTGTTAAGTCACTAATTACGCCCTCTTTTCTATTATGGGAGACTACGTGGATTGATTAAATTCTCTTTCAATTTATATCGCTTATATTAATCCATACATGTATACAAACAAAAAAAATTGATTTATTACTGTACTTAAAAGTTAGTAGGTACTGAAAAATCATCTACCCATGTGATAGCTCCAAATATCTAAACTTCTTGTGTGTCTAAGTTAGTTAAAATGTTTTCCAACATCTTTTTTTTTTTAAGAAATCATTTTCTATTTAGAATATGCGTTTTTAATGGATTTTTTAATTGATTTAGGAAAAAGCGTAACGCAAAATCAAAATATATGAGCCCAAATGTATTTTTAGTTCAAATAAAAGCATATAACTAAAACATAAACAGCTGTTTAATTAAGTTTTGATATTCCAAATGAGGAAGGCAGGAAGCTGAGAGTGAAATTTACGAGCTGAATTAATTGGTTTATTGCTGAAGCTGCTGAAAAAAATCTTCAACCACACATAAAGTCATCTTTCTATAGAAAACATGCACCGACCATATCGATCATCTTCTAATTCACATTTTTTTCAACATTTCTAGAAAATATGGAATACATATTTCAATTATATACAGAAACTAAAATGATAGTATTCAACAACTAACATAGTACCATAAACATTTGATGAACATGTACACTATAAAAAGAAGTATCTACCAAAATCCAAATACGTAACTTTACATTAACCAAAAATACATACTTTTAGATGATGAAAATGTCATCTGTTTTTTTATTTTTGGTTTTAATAAAGAATACCTTTACAACTACTATTATTGTTTTCATTTTAATATATAAAAAGAGAATACCTTTATTTGCTTATCACTCTCCTATAAAGCATACATACAATTAGGCAATTAGCCCATTATTTACAACACATCAACTTAATAATAATTAAAAAAAAAAATCTCTTAACAACTTCTCCACTTTCTCTCCACCACCACCACCACCGTCGGAGGAAAAAAAAACCACCACCATGACCTCCAAAGACTGTGGCTCCCACACTCACTCTCGCCGGAAAGTAATCCGTCGAATAATATGGTCAATAATCTTCATACTCTTCGTAATCTTCCTCACAATCCTCCTCGTTTGGGCAATTCTCCAACCCTCAAAGCCACGTTTCCTCCTCCAAGACGCCACCGTCTACGCCTTCAACGTCTCCGGCAATCCACCGAACCTCCTCACCTCCAATTTCCAAATCACTCTCTCTTCCCGGAATCCTAACGACAAGATCGGAATTTACTACGACCGCCTTGACGTCTACGCTACTTACCGGAGCCAGCAGATCACTTTCCGAACATCGATCCCTCCGACGTACCAGGGACACAAAGAAGTCAACATCTGGTCGCCGTTTGTCTACGGGACCGCCGTTCCCGTCGCTCCTTTTAACGCCCTTGGTCTTGATGGCGATCAAGATAACGGCGCCGCTGAGTTAACTATTCGTGCTGACGGCAGAGTAAGGTGGAAAGTTGGGACGTTTATTACAGGGAAGTATCACCTTTATGTGAAGTGTCCGGCGTTTATCAACTTCGGTAATAAAGCTGCCGGAGTTGTTGTCGGAGATAACGCCGTTAAGTACACGTTTACTACTGGTTGTAGTGTTAGTGTCTGAAACGGCAACGGAGCGAAATCAGGTAAACTAATGACTCCGTTAAATATTGTAGTCTTCTTGATTATCATAAGTGACGTGAATTGTACATTTTGCTTATACGATGGCAAATATTACAGATCCATGATGTTGTTTGTAATGAGTTGTAAGAATTTAAATATGAATACTTTATTATAGTTGTTAAATTCTAAATTCTGTTTTAAAAAGTTTTGATTTTCTTAGGTGACTAAGATGCATCCTGTGATCCTATCAAATCGACTTTTGCTTATACCTTTTTGATTTTTTTTTTAGAAGTCGGTAAAGTTGGACGGCGATAGAAACTAAATTTAGTCGAATAATAGATTATGGACTCGTTGATGTTTCGTGGACGTTGTGTTACGGTGTCGTTGTCCATATATATATATATGTTTCCATCTTTTTCTTAAATTAAAATCGATATCCACTACTATATATCTGTACAATATTCCACAACAAATAAGAAAGTTCAAAAAGAAAAAAAATTATGTGGATTGGATTTATTTTAGTCATTTTATGGATTTGTAGAATTTTCTTGTCTAATGATGATGTATTGCTTAAAATTTCGTTTTCTTGCACAATAAAGCACATCCTTCTAAAATTTTGGGTACCATTAAAATAAAGCTAGTCACCATGACGTGACTTAGGGGTTACCGTGAATATTCTTGGATCTTGAAATGAGAAAATCAGGATCCGGTACTCACTGTTACTAGTACAACTTACACGGATTTAGCTTATTTCTTTATTACTACTACTCCTATTCTTTTTCCAGATTTGGAATTTAATAGTTGCTATGATATAATGTTTAGTATATACTTGCCTGTAAGATCCAAGAGAGATAATGTGACGTCTCGGATCATCTCATGTCTCTCAGCAGCTCGGTACGTGTCCAAGTAGATTAATTTCTTTCTATGACTATTTTCATTCGTATAATTAAAAACATGGTCCCTTAAATTGACTAAAGAAATGGACTAATAATATGGTCCCTTGAACTTATTTTTTAAACCATTGAATAAAGATAATATAAGAAACGTTGTAATCAGCAAAAGTTGATGAGGAAAGTCAGTCAACCAGTACTAACTGGGATTGAGTTATGTAATATAAGTTAAACCAGTGTTAAAAATCAGTCTAGCCATCAATTAGACAACTATTACACATTCAGTTTTTTTTCATACTTGATAGATATTAGTCCAAGTACTAGTATTTTCGATATTTTTTATTTGACATAATGAACTTATCAAAAGTAAATTAAGTGAGTTGTTGCATATCAAAGCGGTAGTTAGACAATCAACATCTAGTTTTGTTAAAGTCTGTTTTAAATTTAATAAAGAGAATGTATACTTTCATATAAATACGGGAGAACTATACAATCTATTTTCTTGAATTTATACTTTAGATTTCAATCACATCATGTATACACCACTTTTTTCTCGAATAAAGTTGACTGAGAAACCTAACATTGGATTTTATTTTATAAAATAAAGGTGGTTATGATTTGTGAACGTGGTATGTGGGCTGTTCATACACAGACACTAGCTACAATAAGACACAGCCAAACTCACATAATTCTTTACAAATGGCCTTTGTCACCTAACTTAGCTTTGAAATAATGTACGACTTCGGAAACTCGAATGAGCTCTCCTATCTTACATGTGAAGTATTCTTTTTTCATGACTCATGACTAATATGTGGAAGCGTCTTTACGTTCGTCTAATTTTGGGCTTAGTATACTTATGTTGGGCCTTATTTGCTATTCGTTACGCTTTGTTATGGCCCAGTGTCTTTAGTCGTCTAATGAAGAAAGACAAGTTCCAGTGTAACACCACAGCACTGTTTTTTTTTGTTTTTTTTTGTTTATAAATGGAAGCAATTATGAGAGATGGACAAAACTGATGCTGCTTTGAAAACAAAAATAAATTTGGTTTCATCGATGAGACAATAACAAAGGCAAGAATTGGAGATTTGAGATTAAACTATGGTATTCTAAATAGTATTAAACGGCTAGTTGTTCTTAATAAACTTTAGATTTGAAATGCTTATCGATGGTTGAAAAAAGCTTGACCACACCACATTCAAAGGCTACTTTTTCTGTAACAAAGCGTAACGGCACTTTTTCTTTTTTGAAAACTAAACCGTTGGTTAAGAGTTATCCGGTTTTGTTTACTAGAAAACCAATGCTTATATGCGACCATAATTAATAATTTTTTTAATAATAACAAAAAAAAACATTTATGAACCAAATCAGGCAGAGTTTAAATTGCAACAAGTATACATGCGTCTTTTTGAATTCGTTTCCTTAATAAAAAACGCGTTACATTAATCTTCCTTTTGAATAACAAACACACACAATTATCTCCTTCCAAAACCACACACGTTATATAATCTTTCCTCTTCTTCTTCTTCTTCTTCTTCCTCTTCACAAAACAATAATCCACATTCATAGATCGATTCGAATTCTTAAAAACTCTGATTTGTTCGTCGAACACATGGGAGACAGACAGCCATACCTGAACGGCGGATACTACGGGCCATCGATTCCTCCGCCGGCGAAGACCAACCGCCGATACAAAGCTCCGGGATGCTGCTGCTTCAGCTGCATCGGTAGCTGTCTACGTTGCTGCGGCTGCTGCATCTTAAGCCTGGTATGGAACATCCTCATAGCCGTGGCCGTCATCCTCGGCATAACCGCCTTGGTTCTCTGGCTCATCTTCCGTCCAAACGCCGTCAAATTCTACGTCGCCGACGCTCATCTGAACCGGTTCAGCCTCGACTCGAACAACAATAGCAACCTCCACTACGATCTCCATCTCAACTTCACTATCCGTAACCCTAACCAGCGTCTCGGAGTCTACTACGACGTGGTCCAGGTCAGTGGTTACTACGGCGACCAGCGATTCGGCTCCGTGGACATCTCGCCGTTCTATCAGGGACATAAAAACACGACGGTGGTTGTGACTAAAATTCAGGGACAGAACCTGGTGGTGCTCGGCGACGAAGCTCGGGCGGATCTGACGGAGGATGATAAAGTCGGAGTTTACAGGATCGATGTGAAGCTGTTGATGAGTGTTCGGTTTAAGTTTTGGGTGATTAAGTCGTGGAAGTTCAAACCGAAGATTAGATGTAATGATCTCAAGATCCCTCTCGTCCCCTCCAATTCAACGAGCGGGTTTAAGTTTCAAACCATGGAATGTAACTTTGACTTTCATTAGTCAAACTTCCAGTTCTATCAAGTTGTTTTCGTGACTTTTATGTGGTGTTGTTGGAGTTGGAGATATATTCTTGTTTGATTTGGTTGTATGGCTTCTGAAACTCCATGTGAATGAATATCGACATCACATAGTTCTTGTTTACGCCTGAGATAATTAAGATTTCAAATCGATAACAACTATTTATTACTATGTGTGTGTGTATAGCATGAAATCCATACACATAAATTACAACACACAAAAATTTCCTAACATTTTTGTAATTTAATACTAAACGAAATTCGAACGCGAGGAGGAACGTACAGTCATTTGGACCCTATATTCATTTCCGACAACAAAAGTAAATCATAACCAAACAGGAGTTTCGATGAACCAACTCAATCACACGAAGTTTGGTTCTACAACAAAACAAAACCCATAAAAACCAAATCAGAACCATTCCAAACAAAAAAACATGTCTATCAGCTTGAGATTTTGACAACGTCATCCAAAAAGATCTTCACGATTCAAAACTATATAACCCTATTTTTAACAAACACACGATGTCTTGGTGAAAATTCAAATTGCCGAAAAAAAACTACGACAAAATTGTAACAAAGAAAAAAAGACTATTCCGCGCCTAATAATATCTAAGACTATTCCTGCTGCTGCTGACGACGTCATAAACATCAATGACGTCATCCGCACCCCGACCAGGAGACGGCGAAGGAGTGAAGTACGGAGGAGAATCACACGGCGTCAAGAAGGGCGTGGGATCGCCGGAATACTCCACCGGAACATCAACACGGAATTCGCCGCCGTTATCCGCAGAGACCACATCATCATCATCATCTTCCATTTCCAAATCATCTTCTTCGATTGTAAAGAGAAGCCTTGACACTCGCCATTTGTCAGCGGCCGCTACATCCTCCTCCTCCGTCGCCGCCGCAACAACAGTATCGTCTTCAGTCTGTACAGAAACAGTTCCGGTTGGCTCAATACGAGATTGGTTCTCCTTGCAACACATGAAGAGTTGGAGTAGAACCTCTTTACTCGCCGGAGACGGCGTGGGACGACAAAAGATGTAAGAGAGCTCGGCGAAGAAGATAAGGAGGAAGAAGAGTAAGACGCCGAGTAGCACGGCACCGGAGTTGGTGAGGGCATGCATATCGTTTTAAGAGAAAGTTGCGATGCAGTGTGACAAAACATGTGACCGGGTCGTAGTGTAGTTCAAGCGGGAGAGTCAACCGGCGTTTACCAGTTACCGGTATATTGAAAGAGGTGGGTTGATGATGATGATTAATGATGTTGGAACTTGTGGGCAAGGGGACACAATGAGGAACTTTTTACAGGTAGCATGATGTCTTTTAATGTTGTGTCCATTAATTAGTTGATATATTTGGCCACTAAAAAGAAGAATGAAATATTATAGTTTTTTACAGGTTTTTCAATTGTGGAATGTGTGTTCCGAATATAGACTAGTTCACAATTTGACTTCTTTTTTTAAAGTGTGTAATATACTTTGTGCTGCCAAGATTACAGAATGAGTGCTACTTTCAAACACACATACGTTGATCTGAGACGTTCTTGATTATCAGCATTGATATGAAAAATAAGTGTTGTTGAAAAAAAGGGGAAAAAGGACTGTAAAGAAATTGATTTGATACATTTTGCAGAAGGCAGTCAAAGGACACAAGAGAACAATCATTGCAATAGGCAAATGGAGATAACAAGACTTTATTAACGGAAAATGAAGTTTTATGGATTTGAGGGGGACAGAGTGAGATTCAAACAAAGGATTGTTCAGCGTAAAAGATAAGACAAAAAAAACTCTGCTCACATATAACAAAGGTTTTGTACCTTTAGCTATTCTAAATAGCTGAGAAGTACTCTTTGCTGAGCTTGGGGTCAGGTTTCATTGACTTCTCACCCGGTTTCCACCCTGCGGGGCAGACTTCATCAGGGTTCTCCTGGATGTACTGTAAGGCCTGCAACACCAAGAACGCATCATGCAAAGAAAGCGACATCGGATGAAGAAGAAAGAGCGGTTTTGAGTGATGGGTTAATTTGTATACCTGGAGGGTTCTCATTGTCTCATCAACGCTTCGTCCAATACCAAGATTGTTGATGGTGGAATGTTGGATCACTCCTTCCTTGTCGATTATGAAAAGACCTCTCAGCGCTATTCCCTGTTCGAACCACAAAAGTTCTCGTCTTTATCAACAAAAACACTTTTAAAAGTTTAAAGGAAGCCAAGATTGAGAAGCTAACAATTTACCTGATCATGGATGAGCACTCCGAAGGACTTTGAGATTGATTTAGTTACGTCTGAAATAAGAGGATAGTTCAGATCACCAAGCCCTCCAGATTTTCTGTCTGTCTGGACCCACGCAAGGTGGGAGAACTAAGTCGACACCAGCAAAAGAAATAAAGACGAGTCAAGCAATTTGGAAACAAATAAGAATACCGGTGCTAGATTTTGCAATATCATCATAAACAAGGATGAGAAATCGAGCAAAACATGATGATAACTGAATAGTTATACTTACCACACTATCAACAGAGACACCTAATATTTCTGTGTTCAACTTCTCAAATTCTGCGTGTCGGTCACTGAAAGCAGTAATCTCTACAAGAAAAGAAAAATAAAAAGAGATAAGGACGAAGTGAAGCTCGGATATTCAATTTCGATATCTTTTTTTTAAGCAATCCTGACCTGTTGGGCAGACGAAAGTGAAGTCCAATGGGTAGAAAAAGAGAATCACATACTTCTTCCCAATGTACTCAGAGAGCTTGACCTGAAAGAAAACATAACAATTACAAAGTAGTTTCTATAACAATAAGACACATACTCACTCACCAATACCACTCATTTAGCTTCAAACTTAAAACTTATGTCTCAGATTAACCAGAAGCATCAGATATGATTGACATTGTTGGAAGAAACTAATCAAGATGGTAAAAGGAAGGTTCTTTAGACAAGATACCTTGATGAACTCCTGATCGAAGACAGCCTCCGCCTCAAAATCAGGCGCCTTGTTTCCAACCAGTGGAAGATCATCCTTTAAACACGGTCGCATAAAAAAATCGTTAACACATTAAATCTAAGGAGCAAGATCGGTCAAGTCAACAAGTCAGAGAACCTGTGCGCTGGCAAAACTACATAGAAGATATGGAGCAGCCATATCAGACATCGAGTATAGCTTAAATGTCACTCAATATCAGTAAAGCAAAGAACTTCAAATCAATTTTCCTAGTTTCACAAAGCTATTCAATTTTTCAAATCTAGCACAAAATGTCACTAAATTTCTCGACTTTTATAGAAATCTGCAAAACATTGGTCACAGAAACTATGAATCGCCAAATTGTTGGATGTTTCCCCCCCAAAAGAAAAACCTAAACATAAAGCAGGAAGAGAGGCAATCACACGGAAGGAGAAAGTATCGACATTGAGATAACTTACGGCCTGGGCCTTGACAGCAAAGCTCCGGCGAGAGTTGAAGCTGAGGGAAGAGCGTTGAGCAAACCCAGACCGGAGAGAAGCGGATGCGGAAGGAGAGGATAAGGTTCGAAGGAAAGAGACGGAGGGAGATGGAAGCGAAGACTTGGCTGGGAAAACCCTAGTGGAGGAGATGAGAGTGGTGTGAGAAGCTACAGACGCCATTGATACACTTTTGTGACTCTCTTCTCTCTCTATCACAGAGCGACGAAACACTTATCTATGTGTGTGTCAACGACCTCTCTTTCTAGTGCAAGTATGAGGTGGAGATAAGCCCAAAGACTCTCCTCAAACACTCAAAACGACATCGCATAAACGATGTTGTCGCATTGCTTGATATGTCTCGAAATTACGACAAAACATATACTTTTTGTATTTTCCGACGTCATGTAAAAAATGCGATTTGGTCTTCTTCGTCTACCTTCGGTAACTCCGTCTCTCCGCAGCTTTCGTCCTCCGATCGGCGGTTCGATTCTCCAGATTGTCTACTCCTGCTCTTGTTTCAGGTGCATTTGTGTTCTGCTCTCTTCTTTTGTCCCCTAACATGGTTTACTGTAAAAAAAAAAGACTTTGAGCGTTACAAATTTCTCACCTTTCCTCTGTTTCTCACTTTCCGTCTTCTATTTGATTTCTCTCATCAGTACCGTCGCTCACTGAGTCTCTTCTCGCCAGCTCTCGTAGGTTGAGTCACGTGACCGCAGATATGGAGAGTGAAAAGGAATTGATGAACAAAGCCAAAAAACCTGTTAGTTCCAGATTGTGCAGAGTTTCCGGGTAATAAATCTATCTTTTTTTCTTCCGATCATTTGAATTTGTTGTTCGCATGGATTTTGATTATAAAGTTACAAACTTTTGATCAAGCTCGATGACGGAGGTGATGGAAATTCAAGCTGAGAATCCCAAATTCCACGTACTGTTTATTCCGGGGAATCCAGGTTTCATTATATCACTGTGTGTATGCACATTTATAGTAGATGTTGAAAACTATATAACACTGGCGTCTTACGTCTTTAGGTGTTGTGTCATTTTACAAGGACTTTTTAGAATCTTTAAACGAGTTTCTTGATGGAAATGCATCTATAACAGGTATGTCCACTCCGAGTTTAGTTCCTTTGATTGGCTTCTTTTGCCCTTAAAATCATCTCATTGCTTTGTTTTCTTCCTGCTTAGCTATTGGCCAAATATCTCACACCAGCAAGGTACCATGACCTGGCTTCAGCTTTTCCACATTGATGCTTGTTTCTTAGCTTTGTGTGCTTTGATAATAGCTTGATTCGTACTTCCGTGAAACTTGATGATTTACATTCTCTTGTTACGCTTTTAGGACTGGGAGTCTGGGAGGCTGTTTTCGTTACAAGAACAAATCGATCACAAGGTATTACAAATCCTTTATCAAGTTGAAAAAAATAGAAAGAAAAAATCAATTGTTTTTTCCTTCAATCAAGCAACTTATTATTAGTATTTCCGAGCAGTTGAAAGACCGTCAAGTTCTTGTCCCGTGAAGTTAAGAGCTTATCTGTTTGTTATCATACAGGTTGAGTTTATCAGACAGGACTTGGAGGGAGTGAAAGTTCCAATTATATTGGTAAGACTGACTAATTGTGTCTCATGTGTACTTTACATTACGTGTTTCCATTGACATAGATATTGCTTCTACATATAACATCTATTATCTTAACTGCTTTTGGTAGGTTGGACACTCTATTGGGTCTTATATATCCCTTGAGATTTTAAGGAAGTGCTCGGAAAAGGTATAGACTGAGCGTTAGTTAGAATTTTTCTCTGTGCCTATGTGATATCATCTTATATTCTCTGGATTGCTTTGCAGCAGGTGGTATATTGCATTGGTTTATATCCATTTTTGACTCTGAACCAACAGTCAACAAAGCAATCATTAATTGGAAAACTTGCTACGTGAGTTTTCCTTCTCGATATCTTATGAATCTTCAGTATGAAAGAACCAACCAAATCATGTTGCTCTCCTCTCTCTCTCTCTCTCTCAATACCCGGAGATGAATATGAAGTTATAATTCAGGTCTTCTGTTCTATCGGCTTCAGCAAGTTTTCTGATTGCATCACTTAGACTTTTACCTATGTGGGCTGCACGTCGGCTTGTATCCATCTCCCTCGGAGCTTCATGGTCTGATACTGCTGTTCAAGCTACTTGCACTCACTTGAGGCAGGTATTGTATAAAATCCTTGAAGATTAAACGTTGCATCTATTTCTTTTGATATTTCAAGTTCTTGTAACCTGCTAAAATTGTCGGGCGAGTTAACTTTTGATGTCTCTTGTTTTTCTTTCCTTGCAGTATCACACCATGCGCAATGTTCTCTATATGGCAATGACAGAGTTTAGAGAGGTATTCGTCTTTTGACAACGTGCCCTATATGGAGTTTAGAGCGTCTAGATATGAATTCAAAATATGCAATTAAAAAAAAAGTGATATCAGACAAGCTCTAAAACATGATCAAGCTTTTGCACTATAGTTTGATCTCCAACAAAGCATTTTAGGTGACGCCATTGTTTCGCCATATTTGTTTTTTTGCATAAAAGCTCGCAGCAGAGCCAGATTGGGAGTTCATGAGAGAAAAGCAGAGCAAGCTTGCATTTTTATTTGGCATTGATGATCATTGGGGTCCACTGCAACTCTTTGAAGAGGTTAGTTATATTAGTTTCCCTTTCTTGACACGTGAAGGAGAGTCTCTCATAAAAAGCTCCATTGTCCAGATCTCAAAGCAGGCTCCTGGTACTTCCTTGTCTATCGAGAGGGAAGGTCACACGCACGGGTTCTGCTGCACTGTGGCTGGCTCAGTGTGGGTTGCGCAGCACGTAGCCACTCTGATCAAGAACCAGTTTTCGCAACTCAAGTAAAATGTAAATTTTCCTGTCTCTTCCTTGAACCCGTTAAACCGGTCTGTGAATTTGCATTCTCAACGATCAATAACAAAGTAGTTTAATGGAGTTCTTTCTTCAACTTAAGGCCGTGTACCATTCATTCATATACCACAATCAATGGGCCGAGTAGGAGGCGGTGCAAGTTGGTGTAGCCCAAACAAATCTACTTGGTTCAATCACAAACGCAAAACATCTCCATAATTGCAACCGCAACAGTTGCATTAACTCGAATCAGTGAGAATTTAAGATCATTAGGTAAGAGGAGAAAATTAGGGAACTGTAGTTGAATACAGCGAATAAAATTAGTTTAGCTGGTTGGAAGAAACTGTTTAGCATGTTTATTAATTTGGAAAGAAAATGATTAAACCATTGGCTATTGCAGAGTAACCAAAAAATATCATCAAATGTAAATTGTTGGTCCCCAATACATCAACTATATAGAACAAATAGTTAACTTTTTAATGGATATTCTTTATTAACAGAAAAAAATAAGCTTTGATGGATGAGATTGCTTAAGTATGAAGGTCGCAACAGAAAGTTGGCACTTAGTGAAATTATAAAGAGGCGAACCTGAGATGTTTTAATGCGATGGAAAATAAAGTTGGTGTTTGTATCACCCATTTTATTTATTTATTTCAACAAAAGAAAAATATAGTTATATTTTATTGAAGGTGGAATTAAATTCGTATTTATCATTCTTACGTAACGCTCATTATTCTCAACTGCCTCAATTACTATTGCATTTATATTTGATTTAAATGATTTCATCACTTTAAATCTATTGAAGCTGTAACTACCCCTCTTCAATTTTTAACCAACTTTTCACCCCTTCGCATTATGAAAAAGAACAAAAAGATACATTTTCTAAAATTACCATTTATATTTTCATTATTTTATTTTTTTGCCATTTGCAGGTCTGACGAAACCCCTAGTTTTCTCTTTCTCTCTGACTGAGAGATCATTTTTCAGGAAAAAATCTTGTTATTTCGTCTCTTTATTTATTTTATTATTTGCAAGAAAGCAAAATTCAGTTTTTGGACTTATCATTAGCTACAGATTGAAGTCTGAGAGTTTGTTAATTTTTCTTACGAAAATGCATATTAGGGTCGCCTCTGACCCAAAAAAATAAAAATAATTGCATATTTGATGGTTATGTAATTATGTTTTTCAGAATGCGTATTAGGTATAAATTTATGTGTTTACGGGAGTAAAATATTCGTAGCCAAACCCTAAAGAATTATATAGGATTTTTTATTTGGTAGTAGTACCATAGACACTGATTTATTTCATCTCTTAACCATTTTTTGGCTAGGTTTTCTGGACAACCAAAACATTAATTGACAACATTTCAACCAACAAAACGATATGAAACAGAGTAATCAAGAAACAGAGGAAATTACTCTTTCACATCTCCAAAGAAGAAAGGTCGAGAAGCACATAGAGACACAAACTGCTAATGTGTATTGATCCTACATAAGCAAAATTCTCATACCCTTTTAACATAAGGCAAGGAACTTTTACGCATGTTCGAGAAACCCCATTTCGGTTAAAGGGTTACCAAAAATTCACCAGAGAAGCTGAGTTATAAGAGTACTGGAATAAACAAATATGAAGACAACCCAACAACACATGTTTCATCATACTCAGCAGCATCATTAGCTCTAAGAAAATGATATTTCATTAAAAGCAAAGTTAGTGCTATTCGCGCTCCACTTCAAGTCCGGTGTAAAAGTGGAGCGTGATTAGCACTACTCAAAGACAAAACAACTACTAGAAGAAGCAAAAGAAAAGACAGAAACAAGTACGGTTGGATCAGTCTATAGGTTTACGTTCGAAATATTGGTTATTAAAAAAAACGGGTTGGATTAGTTCCACCAGGTCTTCTTGCGTTTAGTGGTGACGGCAGGAGCGGTTGTAGCGGCGGAGGCGTTTTGATGGAGGAAATCGAGTAGGACGGTGCTTTTACACTTAGGGCACTTAGGGTCATCCTGAGAGAGCATAACGTACATAAGGCAACGAGGGCAACCCACAAGAACCATTGAGGTTGTTGTCTCCATCTCCTCCTGGTTCGTTTCAGATGAAACGCATGAGCTCGGTGAAGTTGTGTTGGATCGGCTTGGAGATCGTACCAGACTCATCTGGTTGGCTTGAGAAGTGGGTGGCGAAAGGTTCAGCTTCAGCTCCAGCTTAGGACCGTTCCTGTTCCTCCGACTCATCGATCCCTCTCTCTCTCTTTGGGGGTTGAGAAAGAGGTTTTGGTTTTATTAAGAAATCTTTATGTTGGTTCTGGTTAGGCCATTTTATAAAACGAACACACATAAAGCTGTTGAGAGAGAGAGAGAGATTTTCATTAAGGCTTTGATTTAATGGGAATTTAATTATGATAGGTGAAAAATATAATAAATCATACACTAAAGATAGCTAGAGAGACTAGTCCTTCACTGTTAAAGATGATTTTTGCTTAACCGGCTGAAGAATAACTATTTTTTTCCTTTTTAAATGGCAATGCTGACACGTCTTTTGAAATTGATGTAGAAATTTTATAGTATGTCTTATTTTTATTTTGCTCTCTAGAATTTATTATATCTTGTATAATCTGCAACTCACCCAGACATGATGATAATACTATACAAACCAATAGACTACAAACTTTAGTTGGTGGCTTTGATTTTGAAACTACGTTTCAAAAATTTGAAGTATGTTTATGGATTATTATTCACGTGAATGCTTAATTCTACAATATAACATTGTGATAAAATAAGATCACACGGACAGTCTAAACTCATCTCAGTTTGGTTCACGGTTGGTTATATTTGTAAATGATTTAACTGTTATCAAATGTTGTTGTTAAAAAAAATTCTTACGTTTATTTATATCTATTTTCTAATACGGGATCGTATTGAGTATTATATTTCTCCGAAATTTCAATAAGGAATAGTATAGACAGAAGAGAACGAACAGTCTTTGATTGTATTAATGAAAACAGATATGTAGACGTCTTTATATCGACCGCATACGTACATGCAAAGGTGTCTTAATCGAAGCAGGAAGAGAATTAAATGTATATTCATGTTAATCACAGGATTACAAAATCTTGTACTTGTACAGTAACTAACAAAATAGAAAAATGGCTACGTCAAAGTTATTTGTTACGACTACAATATCACGTAGCTTCACACCAAAAGCAAGCTATTAATATTGCAGTGTGAATTAATTTCCCATGTGAAGTTATTTAATGATATTTTTGGAGGAAGGATTTTGTTAAAACAAATTTATATTTCCCTATTTAAAACAATATACTAGTAGTATATATATAGTATAGAATAACACGGAAGTAATATCTTCCGAACTACTAGTATAATAAAAGCTGGCAACCTTACAATTAATTTCATTCAATTGATACTATGACCATGCTTGGCTGGATTTACAATTAATGTTAACCGATAAGTATGAATGAATAATCAATATTCGGATTTAGTATTATTTTCAAATTCATATTTGATGACGATTCTTTGGATCATGGGAGCTTGGCGATGTCTTATCAGTTTATTAATTAGGGTTTTTGTGTCATCGGTTTAATCTATTTTAGCTCATTGTACTTTTATTTTGGTTTTGATCTACTTTTCATTTGGTTTTGGGCTTCGATCACGCTCATCCGGAATTTCGGTTTGGTCATGTTTTTAATTTTATGTAAACTAAACAAGCAAAAAGAAATTACTTTAGTGCAAAAGAAGTGTTCAGAAAAAAATAATTAAACCCCAAGACAAGTGTCCACTTGGTTTATATTATATATGATGATATATGATGAACGGAACCGACGTTGGTGTAAATCATTTCGATGATTCTAATTTACTCATATAAAATAGAAATCTGTTTAGAAATTAAGCTATACACGAGAATTCACGTTAGACTTTAGCTTTAAAATTATTGTCTTTTTTTTGTTGACGCCATACTTGATAGTCTTTACATTATTTTATTTCCTTGTAGATTAATTAAACGGTGGTGAACTATACGTTTACATTTAAATATTAAAGGAATGTATATATAATATATAATACGTGATTTGAATTGATTTGTGTTATTATGATAATCTTCTATTATTTAAATATAAATTTCAAAAATTTAGTGTTATTGAATTCATAATTGTAATATAGTTTAAATTTAACTATGACTAAAATATTTTAAGTTGTATATCTTTTTATTGTAACATTATGTCGTAGATTTTATAAAATTTATTGTGATTTTAAAGTGTTTTGATTAATTTTTTAATTAAATATATTAAATGTCAAATTTTATGGTTTTATATGAAATTCTACAATGTTTTAACAAAATTATAGAAAATTTTATAATTCCCCTAAAACCATCTAAAACTCATTAAAATTTTAAATTTTTATCAAATACTAGATTCAATACTACATCATATAAGTTCAACTGTATCTGAACATGGATAAACACGTGGATTTATAATAAGTACTGCTAAATAGTTAAATGTATATTAATGATCCAGCTTCGTTGACTAAACTCCCTTTATAGATACGTGAATCTTTATAATTAATAGCGTTCGTGTAAACGACATGGGCAGAGTAATAAACGATTAGATGACTTTAGGCATTTTTGTTTAATTATTCTTTACGCAACAATGCAAAAGCTAAAGTTATAACTGTCACAAAGAAAATGAGTGTTTCTAAAATCGAGTAGAGTAACTTAGCGAAGGCGAGTGCTTGAACAAAAGTTTTATTTAATTCCAATTATTCAAATTTAATCTTTAATATTATAAAATCATTTTTCTTTGACAAAAAAAACTCTTATTTTTCTCCAACATTTTTGTTTAACTTGGAGTTTTATAACGTGGAAACTAAAATCCGAGTATCAACTTTGTCAAACATCCGAATATCTTTTTTTTTTTTTTTGTACAGCAACCATTTCAATAATATTTAATATATCGGCCATATGCAACAGTTGACCTAAGTTAATTCTTCTACGTAGTCATAACACTGAATGCTACGTAAAATAGGTGAACAAGGATCATAAAAATAGAAACGATAATAACGGATCTGTCTCATGTGATATAAATAAACAATAAATCTCTTATATTTCAAAAGTCAAAAGATGTGATAAAGTTGACAACATGGTAATATACATACTCATTTTACGTATGTTTTAGTTTTATCGATTAGAGGTTTTGAGATTTTACACACAAAAAAGTCTCGGTTCAAACACCTATATATACAAAGAAAAGAAATGACAAATTTAAGAGAGTGTATCTGGAAACAAATTACTGTAATGATCCATGAGAAAAATAAGAATATTAGACAAATTAAGAACATACGACAAAAAAAATAATATAAAAAATTGAAAATACTAAACATACATAACGATATATAAGCATGGTTAAGAAGTTGCGAAGCCTCTTCGACGGAATGATGTCGACTTTTTCGAAAATTTTCTTGTTGGTGAAGAAATCAAGGGTCAAAAGTAGGGTTCTTAATTGGGGTGTCCGTGTTTAAATAGATATGACCAAGTGGATAATTTGTTCTTGCGGATAGATAATGACCGTGTTTATTAACAACCATATCTAATAACGACTACCTTTAAATGGGTTATTTGCAGAGTAAAAGACAAACAAATTTGAATCAAAATATTAAAACCAATTTAAATCAAAAGACAAACAAATTTGACCACAAACTAATACTTCGATTACAACAGTCTAAAACATAAGTGGACTACTTTGATCACAAAAGTCTAAAAGTTTAAAATAAAATAGTACTTTGAATCTCAAATTTTATGTTTCTCCATTCTCCTTTCTTATATTATTCTTCTTTTGAATTTTACACCTTAAGTTTTTTTTCAAAGTAGAGATGGTGGAATAAAAGCTTGAAATATGTCTTCATTTATAAATATATTGGACTTAAACAATTTTCCTAATTTTTGGGCCATGCACATTTGCTCCACTTGTAGTTTGGTTTTAACCCATTTGAACAGCTTCGTATATAGATTTGACTATAAGCGCCACATATTATTTAGGACTCAGACAGCCCGCTTAATTGACAGCCCAAATCATGCGAGAATAGTCCATACATGACCCATTTTCGCCCATAAATAAGGTTTGTGCACTTGATTTTTGGTATGCCGAGAGATTAGGGTTACGAATATTTTTTATTTGGGGTTCAAAAAGGTTTATAAAGTGCTGGAAGATAAAGGGCATAACCGTTATATCGTTGAGAAACTGGACACTACTACTAATAAAGCCCAACCAATTAGTTGTGTTTATTAGGAAGACAGATTCTGCAAGAGACGACAGTGGAAAGGAACTGGAAGGATGGTGTTTTTTATGCCGTATCCGCCGACACGGCGGCAGTTGATGGTGTCTGTGGGGTTTTTTGCGGCGGGGGTTTCTCTCTTCGCCGCCGGAGCGTATCTCTCACTCGCCAACATTGGACCGCAACAAGCTCGCGTCAAGGCTCGCAACAAATTCGTTAAGGATCGAATCAGGCAATGGCTCGACGATTAGAGCTCAGAGGAATCCATATGGTGCTTTCTGGCTGTAGTTTTAGATTTTGAAGTGAAGGGTTCTTCAAGGGGTTATGCGATCCGAATCTCCAATTGAAATACAAGTCGTGCATTTATGTAAAATATCAATCTCTTACATGTTTAGATCATTTTTCAGACAAAAATTACATATGAAGAATCACTCTTGTCAAAACGAGCGCCAACAGAGAAAATGTGTAGATCATTAGTACATTGTAAAAGTCTTTAGATTCTGATTTTCTCTGCTCCCAAAATGTGAATGGCCTTAACTCATTACCATCTCGACCTTCTAGCATTCTGGTTTTCGCCTTTGGCAGCGTCCGATAGCCGCGACTTGGAGACGGATCCACCGCGGAAGTTACTTAGTCTCGGACCCGATGAGAGGTGGTCTTTTGAAGAAGCCTTGTTTGGTTTATATGCTTGCGTTTCATCTAAGTACCCTTTAGGCTCAACCTCTATAGATCTTCCCCAATCCAATCCTCCATCTCCACTTTTTTGAAGCTTCTCGCTCTGTACAACCCAATCAACACAATCAGATATGCTTCTTTGTAAAGAAAGGCTTTTCCTTGGAGTTGACTTTCTCCCTCTGTTCTCTTCCCCGTAAGGCCACTTATAGCTCTTGTTGTCTATGTTCAGTTCTATGGAATGAAGATCACTTTCCCCTGAATCTTCTTCATTCCCGTCCTCAACTTCTCCATCTTCAATGTTATATGAACCGAAACCGATGTGGTGCTTCAAGTACTCGTCACTCTCTTCGTTGTGTAACTGAGTCTGAGGCGGTTCACGGGTCTTCTCTTTGCATCGTTTTGCTTTGAGGTAGGTTTGAAGCTGGTTCCTTAGTTTATCAACAGCTGCGTTTTTCTCCTCGAGCTGGTGTTTAGCCTCCGAGAGTTTCATCTGCACCCTCTCCTCCCGCAATGCATCAGCTAACTGCAACATCTCTCTTTCCTTTTCCACTTCTTCTTTGACTTTGAAAGATTCTCTCTTCAGTTCTTCAACTTCCGCTTTGTCTTCGCTGATGTCTCTTGCTAGTTCATCACAAACTTTCTCAACCATCACTCTCGCTCGCTTCTCGTTCTCTATTTCTTTCACTGCTTTCATCAGAGCTGATTTTGCTTCAGCCAGTTCTTTGCCCAGTTTCTTGTTCAAGCTCTCGAACCTTCTCCTCAGTTTCCTTTCCACTTCGAGCTCACCAGCAACAGATTCGATTGCAGCCTCAACAACTGCTTGCTCGTTGCTTTTCCACGCAGCTTTCTCCTCAGCAAAACGCTTCATCAAGTAGTTAATGTCATTGTTTTCCGGTTTATGTTCGTGGATCACCTGATTCACCTGTAAGCGAGCTCTTTCGAGCTCAGAATGTAAAGCAGAGACGAGGGACATGCTGGAAGATGGGCGGTCTTCTTGACCCCACATTCTATTAATGATTTTGAGAAGCTCTTTTGATGTTGTCAGAGCGTTACTACAATCCTTCAACCGTGTTTTGATCGCCACAGTTGACCCAGTCGGTGTCTCCGCCCGTGATCGAGTCTCAATCTGCATTGAAAAAACCATGTGGAATCTTTTGTTTATCGCTTTCTTGAACGCAAATGCTGGATTTATAAATGATGGAGGCAAACAAACTAAGCATAATAGATTCAGTATCTCCTCGTTGCTTATAGCCCCATTTGTAATGTATATGTGCAACAGTGCATGACAAAATATAGATTTGTGTATGTTTTCAAGGTGAAAGAGGAAACTATAATTGTAGTTAACAACCAACAACATCTTAAGCCAATAATTCTCAATCATGCACTTTCATCCAGAATCATATGATATGAACAGCTGAATCAAAAGTATGCATGAAACCTATATAGATAGGAAGGTTTCCCCATAATGCTGAAAGACACAAGCCCCAAAAGTAAAAAAGAAATCAACTTACATCCATGAAGCTGCCATTGCTAAAAGGATCCCTAGCCCCCACATTTTGGTCTCCAAGCCTAAGCTTCTGCGCAGTGGAGGATGGTCTTCTGTGGCGACTTCCAGTCCCTGATCTTTCCATCCTCTACAAAAACCAACAAAGTTTCTCAGCTTACCTATTACCTAACAGAGAAGTAAAGAAAACCGGATTCGTGTTGTCCATTGCCATATTTAGCATTATATATATATCTACCCTAGGTCTCAATTATAAGAGAATCTAGGCCTACATTATTCCCCAATAAATCAACCTCTAATAACCAACCAACTACCTCCATATGATGAATGAAAAAAACTAAGTCCCCAATTATGCAGAACTAATCGGCACCAACTTATAAAGGAAACATGGCTTTTCATAAGCACTTAAATGTGTATTCTAGAGCACATGACAAAAGATTCCGAAGATCAACAGTTTTCTAATCCTCTCTAATCCCACTTCCTAACATCAATCAGAAGCTGCAGCTATATAAAAAAAAAAGAAGAAGAAGATATTCTCCAATGATGAATAAAAAACTCAACTTTACAATTTGACAAGTTTGACCAAATTCAGACCTCAGAATCACACAAAGATTAATCATTTTATCAGTTATAGAGAGTTGAGATCTTTTAACTTCCCGTATCAAATATATATATATTATAGTTTTTTTCTCAACGCAAGAAATGCTGAAGAGTGAGAATGTAATAAGGAAGCAGAGCAAGTCTCTGTCCTTCAGAATTAAAGCACATGGCGCCAGCAAGAAGTTCAAATCACAGCACATTCCTTTTTACAATCCACCAATCAAATAACGAAGAAAATAAATATGACTTTTTTTTTTTGTTACCTCAGAGACTGGGCTATGCGACGGATCAGAGAGGTGAGGCGGTAGAGAACCAGAATGAGCCGACCTCGGCGGAGGAAGCGGCGCGATTCTCTCCTTCCTAGTACTCCTTCTACTATTCGTTACCGCCGCCTCCTCCTCCACAGCTCGCGGCGAAGGCATCTCGTTCATCTCCCACAGAGTTGCAGCCAGCTTTCTCGCCGAAACCGGAGCAGCTGCCGCGGCTTTACCAGACTTGCTTCCGCACTGCGACGGCGCGTATCCCGGAGAAGCAGCGTGTAAGGCCCCGGAGGATGCTGCCGGAGACGGAGATCGGCCCATAAGCCTCCATGTGGGAACAGGAGTAGTGGATCCTCCTCTTTTCCCAACCACAATCGCTCTCTTAAACCGATAACCTTCCCTGAGAACGGAAGAAGTCGACGATGTCGGCGAAGAACATCCACGCTTCCTGATTTTCCCCAGAAGAAGCAGATTCTCCACGCTTTGGTTCTGCCTCGGCATATTCTCACCACAATCGTAGATCTCTTTACCTGGATATCAAATTTTCCAAAAGTAAATTCAAAGATCTGTGAAAAAGCACGAGACAAAATCGGAAGAGAAACACTCACAGAGCTTCAAAGCATTTCAATGGCTTCTCTTTCTTCTTCTTCAAAGAGTGAAGAAAAGAGCTCAAACCAAAAGGTGAAGACAATTGAGGAACTCGAAGGAATTGGCGGTTGCTGTGTTTAGAGGTTTTTGATCACTACGAGTACAGAGTGTATGTTGAAAGTGTGTAAAAGGGAAAGAGCAAGGAGTACTGATCCTCTGTGATGACGAACACTCTAACATGCCCACGTGGTTTGATCTGGATGGTTGGACTTTTAAAGATATACTTGTCGCGTGTATTTTTACAGGGTGGATCCTTTGTGGACCGAATTAAACCGAAACGATATAATTGAATGAAAACCACCAATATCAGCTGGTTATTATAAATCGGTCCTCTCTTCACGTGTCCTCTAACAAAAAAACAAAGCAAGAACACTTATGTATATATCAAATATATTCTGTATTTTGATTAGTTTATATCTGGAATTCGAATAAAACGGATCCGGTCTTAACCTTTAGGTCACTGTTTTGTTTTTGGTTTTGCTTCTTTCGATGACGTTACTTTAAACAAAAAATGAATAAAACAAAGAAACCGAATTACACCAAAACTAAAAAACCAAATCACTACTTGTTTCACTTTAAAAGACCTTTTGACTTGGACTTATAACTTTTTCAAGTAAATAATTAAATAACCATATTGCATTTACCTAGTTGCGTCATAAATTTATATCCATATTTCACGTAGTTTGACGGCTCGTTGAGAGCAACTATTTTCGGTTAAAATATAACAAATTTTCACCAAATGTAAACGAAAAACCAAAGCAGTGTAAGTTCGGTTCTGCATGTGCTTATGTAATTTGCTATTTTCTTATATATATATAAAAGGGGGGAAAAATAATTTGAAGGTTATAGTTATAAAGTGGTTCCTCTGGTAGATTAGAAGGTGGACCCCCATATCGTGTTAATATCATGCTTATGACTCATAAATCATATGGTCATGTTCCCAAATACCTTTCTTGTCCATTAGACAATGTTGTGATTTGTTAGTGAACCGTTCTTCTAAAACTACTCATTCAGAGTGGTTTGGAGTGGGTATATAATTCGAACTTTCTTGCGATATTCATATTATATCGTTTTAAATAAGTTAATCACGAAGTAGTTTAATTTGTATTACATTGACGTGTTTTATAAACAGATATTTATATTAAAAAATTGAATATTTTATGCATACTTACATCTTACAGAACATATTAGAAAACCTGGGAATGAATTCCAATCCCTAAGGCTAACGCATAGTTAATTATAGTGGGATTATTCGAATAGTAATTTCTCAACACCCCTATAATTAAATTGTAAGGCGTTATACAATATATATGTTCGAGTAGGTTTAGAGATGTATCTTAGTTTTTTAAGATTAATTTAATATTTATATCCGACAAAACTTGATAGTTGATTAACCGATCAAACTTGAAAGTTAAAAGTTTAAACCAATATATTCCTCTTCTCAAAACCGATTGTTATAATCGATCGACATTGGTGTGTGAACGAGATTTTATTGTTTTATTTGTGATTATAAGTAGTAACCACTTATATATCCCAAAAAAAAACTTCAAATTTCGATAACTTTTTTGCTTCTTCAAATGCTTACTGTTTCAGACAGTTTTTCTGGACTATATGATATAATACAACACGATCTTGTTAGAAATACAATTCAAACCTAGAAATACGTATAGTTGAACCCTACAAGAATAAAGGCCCATTCCGACGAAGCAATTGAATTAACGTTCAAGAAAGGATATGAAGTTGAAGAATCAAGTTTTGATGAGATTGGACCGTGTGCATCAGCCATATGCATTGACCTTGAGTAGCTCGGAGTGAAGAATTTAGAATTCACATGAGAGCTTTGCATCGGACAACATGAATTAATCCGTTAAGAGGTGATCGATGTGAAAACTCTTCTAAATATAGAGGCATATCAACACGTGTCGATGGTCGGCTCATGGTGATCACTCTCGTCGTTGAGGACTGTATACATCAAACCCGAAACTACCACATTTCTGTTTTAATCGAATTTTTCGGAGCGACCCCATTGTTGCGTATTAAAAAGTCCAAAGGTAAAGCACAAAATATACTAGTTATTCTGGCCCAAATCAAGTCCAGAAAATAAAAGAATTGGTTGCCTAAAGTTTAGACGTATTTGGCAATGTGTTCGAACTTCAAATTTCAAACAATTTTTTCCTTACTAATAGGTTATTTATTTTACCAAATTAAGATCGTTTGTTTCAATAAGATGTCGATGCTTACTACTCTGAGTCTATAGGCGTGATTGGTGTTTATGCTTTTAATGGTTTTAGTATTATGATCTGAGTCGATGCTTATCCAATAGTAACAACAAAATTGCACCAACTGGCAATACCTTGTAGTTGCATAGATTTATTGTCTAACCGTCATCAATATGCGCCTTATATCATAACTATAAAGTCGACTATGATGTAATGTATAATTGAAGAAGGAAATTGAGTATAAGTTCATGAAATAAAACTTAAATAAGTAGAATGCTATAGAATCGACATATTTTATTCGTTCAAAAAGCATTCTTGGAAATGAGATTAAACCAATATTCGTTTAATTTGAACACCTAACTCATAGTTTTCATGCAAAGCTATAAATCATATAAAAATAATCGAACTGTCAAACTAATTTTATCGCAATGGCCGTAATGCAACTGCGGTGACTTATGAAATTGAATAGATCAATGCAGACAAATGTGTGGACGTTTGTCAAGCATTGCATCTCTTCATATATATATATGTATTATTTTTTTTACCACTTACAGTTTATCTTTAAATAATGATATTTTCAATAAAATAAAAAAACAAATTTCATAAATGAATAAATACCAATGAGGATAATCCAAAGCGTGAGGGTGGCTTTCGGATAAACACAGAAGTTGTCTCCATTTTCTTTGGAAATTTTGGGATCATGGGCGTTGTGGGACCCTTACTCTCTCAGCCTGCTACTGCCACAGTGTGGGCCCAATTTAAAAGCCCACTCTTGTTTTTCTTTTTTAATAATTTCTTAACCATCTCACGTGAAAACTACACAAAAATAATATTTAGTTTACTAAAAATAAAATATCTATTTCAAAGTATCTGTATTCCCAATATTTTGTTGAATATTTATGCCAAATGGATTCTAATTTTCTTTTACTCAGAATTTGTCCACTAATGATGTTCCAAAACACATGTTCGCTCTCGTTGACGGAGAGCTACGAGTCAACCAAGTCAAATTTATCTGGAGTTGGAGTTAGACTAACTGTAATCCATAATTGAAAAAATGTTTAAAATATTTTCCTGTTTTCTAAGATTAATATATGAAGCATTCAACAAAATATTTAAAAATTGTTGAAATGACTGTTTAATTATCTAATTAATGATATTTATCATAAATAACCGATGACAAAATATATAATCCTTTTAAAAATAAAAAAATCAATTTGAAAAAAAAAGATTTTTTTTTTCCAAATTGAATGGGCCTTCACATATAGTAGAAGTGGGACCTGAATCTTTGATGCAATGAGAAAGAGAGAGGCGTGCAAATATTTTGTTTCCATTGTCCTACTCTCCTACCATCTCTTTCTTGTTTTTCAACTCTCCCAACCGCCAAACTTAGCCGTACCTTTTATCTTTCTTTTTTTTCTTAACATGGCTTTAGATTTTTCTATCTTATTAAATAAAGTTTTCGTTGTTTTTTAAATACGTTAGCGATTTAAATAGTTTTCGTATTCATCCAGTCCACACTCTCAAACTATTCTTCCAAGTTGGATAAAATTTTGAAGAGAACCTATATTCATATATATCATTGTTCGTAACATTATATATTGTGTAAGTTTTGGATGTTTCTAAGCATTTACTATAATTATTTAATAGTTGCGGCTGAAGCAACATTAATAGTAAACTGGTCAACACGTACGATCGATGATATGAATGCGTTTGATGAATAAATTTAGTAAGCGTATGCGTAGTCAAAACATGTAATAGTTAAATATAACATAATAGAGATTGACAACAAAAGTAAAAATATTACAGAGAGGAAGTTATCTATATGTAAATCCTCAAACTTTGTTTTGATTTGTCGTAATCCTCAAACTCATGTGAAATAATTAGTATAGCTGTATAGGTTTTCTATTTTTGAAATGATTATCTATCAGTTTACTTTAATCTCCTGGTGTGTTTTCTCAGCGTAAAATTTATTATTACTTGTGATTTTTCCATACATAGTTGAGAAATTAATATTGTCGGTCTAAGTCTAAGATATCGGCTGCGTGGAATTTTAGGGTTTTATATATCTGAACAGTGCAGATATTTTTAATAAGAAAAAACAAAAATGTAAAGGAAATATGTGGTCCTCTCCCTCCAGCCATTTAGTTTTTGTTTTATAGAAAATACAGCAAATAGCTTTGGTCCCCTACTTAGGAGAAATAAATGTAAAACAATAAGCAAACGAATATTATCATCAGGTTTATTAATTTAACATGTACATATATATATTATATGATATCTTACTTAAAATGTAATATGAATGAATCGACGTAGTTGGCAAACACCCCTAAAATTTGGCTGTTTTTTTTTTGGGTTTTAATGTTAATAAAATTTGGCTGTTAATTCAGAGTTTCTATAAGGTTTAAGTTTATCTTGATTCAAAAATAAAATTTACTTGTAAAATCTAAATCATCTTGTCTTATAGTAGTTCTTAACTCTTCTCAGCCCTCAAAAGAATTAAATATATAGTCATAGCTAGGGTAAATTCTTAATTAGCTCGATTGGTGCCGACGTATTTGTGTCATGCAGGAGCTACACCATTGGCTTCAACATGATTTGCATCATTTAATGCGCAGAATACATATTGTATTGTCACAGTATACTATAATAAAGGGATATTGATATTACGATATCAAAACTTAAAAGGAAAAACATTAGAAAATTTACAGTTCATAATGTGGTCTTTAATTTGCTAGGGAATGGAGAAAATGTCAGAAATAGAAATAATAAAAAGCAAAAGTAGCAACTTACCCTGAGTTTCATGAAGCTTCTCGCAACACTTTCCAAAAATGACAAAATAGTTTTGCCATCTTCTGAACATTTTCATTTTGTATAAAGAAATGTGCATATTTATCATTTTAGGAACCATCCACGAATTACATGGCAGATTCCTCTCGTGCCTTTTCTTTGTGCTAAAGAGATCATTAATTTATTCTTATTATTTGTTTGCATGTTGTGCTAAAAATATGTGATTGTAATTTACCAACCATCAAAATAATCTTGTATCTAACAATGTTTTGAGTGATATTAATTATTTTTATATATATGGTTGCATATGGACGGTTACAAGCGGCCAATTAAGTGAAATCTTCTAATTTAACTGTGAAACATTTGCTGAAAACTTGTGGTAGTAAGTAGTTTGGCTTAGTACGTTATTAATTTTCATTAAATGTATAAATTATCGCCAAAAATTCTAGATGGTCCTCAACAACTATACATATAGACAATTGTTTTTCGTATTTCGTTTTTTAAGTTTCATTAGAAAATTCGGTGTTGAACTAATCCGTATGATTCATCTGGGAGATTAGTTAGGTTTCTGTAAGACACCTGTCAATAAAAAAATATATATATACTAATGATAAAATTAATTCTTTCAAAAAAATCCTAAGACATGCTTTGCTTTCAGATCTTTATCTTAGAGGCTACGTCGCATTTGTTGGAGATTTGTTATTGTTTCGAGTTATTTTAATCAAAGGAAATAGCTAGTAGTTTATATGACTTTTCGGAACACGTCGTAACACGAAAAAAACTAATATTAAATAGTGAATTGACGATTTTGGTGAGAAAGTTGTGGGATCCTAATTTATGAAACGGTGACGTACCTAATGAAGCTATAATGTTTGTTGAAAGGGGAGATTAATGTGATTAGGAGTGTTGTTGAAAAGTGATTTCGCAAAAGAGACCAAATTAAAATTAACATGTGTTTGTTAATATCATACATTAAATCTATTATTATTTTTGCAATAGAGACATTTTAGAAACGTGGTTGAATGATTATATTACTTTAAATTTTTTATGTAATGAGTTCATCAGATTATTAGTGGATTCAGTTACATTTGAAAGATTTAAGTTTTACGTAGATATTAAATACGTGAATACATTTAATATTTTAAAATTTATTTTTAGTTTGATAATTTGATTATGAGAATACTTAACATGATAAAATATTTTTATTTTTATTATGGTGTTATAAAATCGTAAGTAAAACACATCATTAGCAAAATCATCTTTTTAAAAAACAGATCATTAAATATGATACAGTAAGAATATTAATTTCGAATCAACTTATATAGTACTATTATATTGAAGAGTAAGTTTAATCGAAATTAATGGGGTCGAGCTGCATACATACATGCAAAAAGGTGCCTTTAAAACTACCCTGAAAAATAATGTCAGTTTTGTCATCCTGTCTTTTATTTTTAATGATGCAAAGCTAATTATATAATTAGTTATTGATAATGACATATATTGGGCTCTCAGCTATGCAACAAATTCCATTATTGGTTCTACAACAATTTTCTTCACTCAAATTTATATTGCGGAGTTAGAATTATTGTGACAAAAAAAAAGAGTTAGAATTTGTCATATATATTTTAGCCTGCAAACTCATTTAACGAGTTATAAATTTGTATGCCAACCGAACCAACATATAACTCGTATGCAAACCAGACAAACCTGTGAATTTTGATCCAATTGATATTATATCATTAAAGTGAGTTATATCTATGTTGATCGTATATAATTAAACGAGATAGATTAAAGTGGGAGGAGAAGAGTCAAATACGAAAACACGAGTATAGAGTCCAATGTAACAAATCTGATCACATCGTTATTTTTTATTTTCGTTTAATTATAGATTGGAATCCCAAGCAATCTTTTTCTGCTTTGAAATTAATTTGTTATATCTCTATATAATTTTAAAAATACTAATACAGTAACAAGACTTGACATTAACGTGAATTGGTGGAAATTGGGAACCTATAACATGCCCTTAATTAGTCATATCTAACGAAGGTAATTAACTGTCTCGAGAGGAACTTATTTGGTTTTAGAGAAATTATTGTTGAACGAATGTTACGTACTGGTACTTTTATTTTTGTGAGGAAATTAAGAAAACAAATAGAAATGTGTAAGCACCAATGATAGTGTCCTGAAAGCACGTGGCAGATATCTTATGTGATTTTACTTTTACTTACTACATCCCTATATATTACTACTTTTTTTACCAAAATGATCACAATGTTTCGCACTATTCTCAACTTCTCCATCTTGGTGAATAATATGTTGGGTTGTCATTTATCACTGTATGTTGAGTATTAATTAGCATCAAATTATATGATGGTGGTTGCTCAATACTATTGTAAACAAGAAAAGGAGAAACAAGGCCACAAAAGTCAAGTCGATATCACAAATAGTTTGTTAATTAAGTGTCTTTATCCTTTTCGATTATAAAATGATTAGAAAAAGAAAAAGAGAGGATAAAATGTGAAATAAGAGAGAGAGAGAGGAACATAAGGGATGGTATGAAGTAGAAGTGAAGATGCATGCGATGGTGTGTCGGAAAGGCAAAGCACATGCTCCACAACTTGAGCTTCTCACTTGCGTCAGGCGTAAGTATACTCTGTACCTTCTTACTTTTACTTATTATGTACCACCTCACTTGTCAGCCGTTGGATCCCAATCTTCCATTATCATCCTTTCCTCACCTTTATGGGTCCCAAATTCTTCCTCCCCTCTAGGTTTTTCTCTTCAATGCATTCTTTTTTTGATTCAGAAATTTGGTACAATAATTATATAAAAAATAATATAATTAACAAATTAACCATTTCTTTTTTTTTTCTTCTATATCTTCTTTCCTATCTCTGAAGTTTTTGGTTAGTTTATAAATTTTTTTTTTCTTATACAATAAATTTCTCTTTTTCTTTTCCGTTTTTTTCTTTCCATTGTTATCATTTACAAACTAAATAAATTTTTTCTATAAAAATAATTTATTTTTATCTGATCATAACTAAACTTAATTGTCGAAATATTATGTTTTACTCCTTTAAAGTTACACTTTCAATTGACACGTGTTTTTTTCTTTACAAAAACCAAAAAAAAAAAGGTTGGAAAAAATTTGTTCTCCATCATCTTCCAAATAAAATAACGCTAGTGAAAAAAAAAAAAATTGTTGCGAGGTTATCGGCTAACTACACTACCATATTTTGGAGCTGAAAATGCATATAAGCAATGCTCGAGAGTCGAGGTTACATAAGAACATTTATGGGACGAATTTTTCATTTATGAGAATTTAATACCTTAGGAGCCAATGGCGACTCGCTGAACATAATTGGGTTCCATGTCCACATGAAAAGGATCGTCTGACTCAAGCAGGCCACACATTTATGTGTTAAGTGAGTTTTATCTGCTTTGAGAGTCCATCAGGATCTTGTTAGTTAATGATGTCATAGCTTTTTGTTTAATAACCAGAAAGTTTAGATATATTCTCTCACTCATGGTTTCTGGTTTGAACTCAAATCGTTCAATTTTTTTTTTATAAAAAAGTTACATATATACGTAATCACCAATCTTGGTCGTTGTATCCCTAATATTTTGTACACGGATTTATATTTATTCATATAAGTATATGAAAGACATAAGTTAACTACGAAAGAATATTTACATTAAGACAAAGCCACACCAACTTTACAACCATTTGATTATTTGCTTACACTATAAATAACAATTGAACCTCTCAGGATCCAATGCCATTTAGGACAAAAAATTATCAAACGAGAACTAAAACAATTAAATACTATAATTTAAAATATTTACTTGATATATAAGAGTTGTGAATGGAAGTGCAGACCAAACACAGAATAAATGCAGATTATTTTAAATACAGTTCATCTGTATTTTTTATCCAATCATCTTTTTATGCAGAAATAAGAAAATACAGAACAAATATCTATCAATCTGCATGCAGATTTAAAATTTCTGAAAATACACAGTTCTGCAAAAATGAGCTCTAAAGGACCTATACATGTGCAGATCAAACATATTTTTTTTAAATTTTTTTATTACTTGTTTTTCCTCTATAAATCCAAAATTTCTTACCATGAATTTTCACACAAAAATTCTACAACTCCACTCAAACTTTTAAGGTATGATCAAAATTTTTTTTAAAATATTTGTATCATTTATTCTAATTAATGTTAATAGATGTCATTTGCAAATATTGATGATGATATTTGCAACATTTAATATAAATGATGTTATTATTTGCTTCATTTATTATAATTGATGTTAAATATTTATATTAGTTATAATTAAATGATGTTAAAATTAATATTAATTTTAATAATTGATTTAACTTAATTCTGAAAATTTTGATTAATAACAGATTTATTTTTAATAATTCTGTAATTATTTTTATAAAAATAATTATTTTAATATTAATTAAGATCTTGATAACAAAATTAAGATTTTAATTATTTTTTTATGGAAAATTTACTTTTTAACAATTAGGTCCTTAATTGTTTGTAGTTTTTAGATCAGTTTTTGGTTTTGATTTTTCAAAAACCATTTCATTTACCAATCAAGAATTTTTTGAAAATAAATTCCCTAAAATCCTAAAATATAGGAAAACTAGATTTTTAAATAACTATTTATTTCTAAGCAAAAACCAAAATCTATATTTTTCTTTCAAAAAATATTGCTATATTTATGCATTAATATAATAAAAAGACAAATAAAAAGAAATCAAACTGATAAAATAATAACTAATCTTAATCATTAAGGTTTCATAAAAATAATTTGTTGTAAATCTAAAATATAATATAAAATCATGAAAATAATATTAAAATTAATGAAAGTTAACTATTTTTTTTTAAATTGTGAAATAACCTATATATATATATTTATATAGAATTTTTATTATTATTTATAAATTTTTCTAAGTTCTTATTTTCTATACAAATACTACTTTGACAAAAAAATTTATAAAACCTATTTTTAATAATTTTTAAGCATATAAAACAAAACTTAAAAACTAAAAATCATAAAAACATCTTTCTTATATCAAAAACCAGAAACTAAACAAATTACCATTTAAGATTTCTAAAAAATGAAAATCTTCAACAAAATCAAAAACCAAAAATTGAAAAACCAAAATCCAAAAATCAAAAACCAAAAACTAAAAACTAAAATCTAAAAATTACTATATAAATTTTGATATTATTGTTACTTTTACTTTTTAAATGTATGTTAAATATTTTTTAATCATTCATTTAAATATGATATCAATTTTTAAAAATCTGTTTGATCTGTATTTGTTTATCATGATCTGCATAATCTGTGTTTATTCTGCTTGATCTGTATATTTTATTTGATCTGTATTTTTTTTTTCTGCAATCTATTCAAACCCAAGGACTGCAAGTCTGCAACAACAACAAAAAGAAAAGGGAAAATAAAATAATGATTGAAAAGAAATATCATCACGCAAAACCTTAAAAGTACTATCGATGTCGTGTCCTCCTCCTCTTCATCTACACCAAATAGTTCCCACAGTTTTCACATCAATTTAACCATTTTCACAATTTTTAACTTTCTCTCTCCTTATATTACCTTCGTATAATACTATATTAGTACCCATCTCTCTTTCACCACCAAACGTACCTCTGCACATCCTCTCTACTCTCTCTCTCTCTCTCTCTCACACTCCAAGAAAAAAAATGTCAGTCAACCATTACTCAAGAGACATCAACCACAACACCCTCTCGTTGCATCATCACCAGAACGACGCCGTGCCACATAGAGAGTCTTTGTTCGAGAAATCACTCACACCAAGCGACGTCGGGAAGCTAAACCGTTTAGTCATACCTAAACAACACGCCGAGAAATACTTCCCTCTCAATAATGGCGGCGGCGGCGGAGATGACGTGGGGGCGGAGACGACGGAGAAAGGGATGCTTCTTAGCTTCGAGGATGAGTCAGGCAAGTGCTGGAAATTCAGATACTCGTATTGGAACAGTAGCCAAAGCTACGTGTTGACCAAAGGATGGAGCAGGTACGTCAAAGACAAGCACCTCGACGCAGGGGACGTCGTTTTCTTTCAACGCCACCGTTTTGATCTCCATAGACTCTTCATTGGCTGGAGGAGACGCGGCGAGGCTTCTTCCTCTTCTGCCGTCTCCACCGTGTCTCAAGATGCTCGAGTTAACACGACGGCGTACTGGAGCGGGTTTACTACACCTTATCGTCAAGTACACGCGTCAACTAGTTCTTACCCTAACATTCACCAAGAGTATTCACACTATGGTAAAACTCTTCTTTATCTTCTATCTCTCTCTCTTTTTTCTTTTTTCTTATCTATGTCAGATTTATAATCTTTCTGTTAAATGATATTTTTCCTACATAATGTCTTTCTTTTTTTCACAAAAACATATTTTCGTAACTTTTATAATATATCCGCGATTATTATATTATGCATGTGTGTTAGATTTGTTATGCAGAATCACATGGTAATTTAAAAGAACATTCATATTTAACTAGCAAACTATTTATTTTCTTATAAATGGTTTTATTTGATTATAAGAACAAAGCTCGAGAATTTTCCAAAAACGAGGCTCCGATCCATCCAGGAAACATAGAGTAAGAACTTGGAGAGCTCAACTAGTTTAGCTGGTGGAGTTTCTGTTCTTACAAATCTTGTCGGAATTAAAATGCCTAGTAGTTATTTTCTTTATCCTAATATATGTGACAATTAGTTTAGTTGCGTGCGTATGAATGTAAAATAGCAACCTGAGATAACATTTTGTTATAGATATCTCTTTGTTTTTTTTCCGTGTCATGTCTTTTTAATTCTGGACATGAAATTAACCCCGACAATTTCAATAATATTCGCCAAGTTGTAACTAATCCGTTACACGCGCGTGACGAGAACCATCCAATCCACTTAGACTAACGTGCTCGTTATTTCTTCCTTTAATTGTTTTTTTTAAATATGTGTAACTAAAAGACCCCCACGTGTCGTGACGGTGGAAAATTGTAGGCGCCGTCGCTGAGACACCGACGGTGGTTGCAGGGAGCTCGAGGACGGTAAGGCTATTTGGAGTTAACCTCGAATGTCACGGTGACGTAGTCGAGCCACCACCGTGTCCCGACGGCTACAACGGCCAACACATTTACTATTACTCAACTCCTCATCCAATGGTAAATAATTTTACATTCTTGTCATATTCGGTTTGCTTTCGTTAGTACCTATATGCTTCTATGTGATTAAATATGATATATAAATTAAATTGATTTAAGTAGTATTAAACAGATGTCGTGGCTGTTTCTCGAGACGAGACAGATGAATTAGCATTATTAAAATAGACATGGAAGAGCTTCTTATTAATGAGTAATATACTAATATATAAAGAAGGAATCAGGGAGAATAATTCTACACTTGACTGTAAACGCACATGGCCAATTTGTGTATAACTTGTAGCCTAGCATGATTTTTTTTCTTCTTCTTCTGTAACCTACTTTTCTTTTTTAAAAAGTCAAGTTTATTTATTAATCTATATATGCCTCAAATATATGGTTTAGTTTTACCATTCTTATTTGTTTGGCACCGTCATACTTTTGTACATGTCAAAGACTAATGCTAAAATTGTCGTATTGATGGTTTTTCAAAAATTCCTAACTTGGTAAAGTATTAAGATATTGTTAATATTGTGTATATGATGATAACTTGTAGTACTATAGCATTAAATATTAACTAGATGGTACATCCAATCAAAGTTTGAGTAAACATTAAAAAGTAATGATTGAAAGTGAAATTAACAATAGAACTGTGTGTTGGTTTCGTGAAACAGAATATCTCATTTGCTGGGGAAGCAATGGAGCAGGTAGGAGATGGACGAGGATGATGATATCCAACAGGAAGTGACAGCTTTTTAGATTTTGACTTTAGACTATGAGCCCCCGTACTTGGCCCAATTGTCACAGAGAAAATATCAGTATAACTTCGTTATGTATTTAGTTATTTACTATTCAACTAATTTGAAAAAAAAAGAGGAGATTTTTTTTTCTTCCTAAAATAGTATGTAAGTGTTTTGTTGTTTGATGCCTGATAATCTGAGATAATTCAATGAAGCTTGCAAAAAGTCGTGTGAGAGCTTGTATATGTATATGTGCATGTATAATGAATCAATGATGATGAAAAGATGATTTGGGAAGTGTTAGAGATTCATGGGAGATGGGATTACAAGAAGAAAAGAGTGTGGGCCAAACAAATGATTAAAGGAGACGGCATAGCATGTGTGTGAAATGTATGTTGTGTACAAACTTATTACATCGCCTTTTCTATCTGGTCCAAAGCAAAACTCAAGGACCATTTTATTCCATATTTTTCAAGTTTTGATTCTCTATCGTTTTTATTTTGGCATTGCAGAAGGAATATCTAAAATTTTTTTTACTAGATACTTTGACAAAATGAGTTTCGGTCCCAATTGTTTCTTTGCGTTTGTGTTTCTATGATTAGAATATAACATGGTATCTTAATGGGAAATGTAAAAGCAAACGAAACTATCGGCACTTTAGTATTCTCTAGTTCGTGTTTAGTGATTACATTCAGATATTCTCCTCTCCTCTTTTTGGTTCCTTCAGTGCTCTTCAAGAATTCTCATCCACATCAGATCATCGAAGTGTGTTCTGTTCTCTCTCTTTCTCTGGGCTGGGCTTTGAAACTCAAAGCCATCTGAATTTTCGTTTTGGACCCAATTAATAAAAAGTGTTGGTAATTGTTTTTTGTTAAAAACATATATATCATGTAAAAAAAGAGAGGATTATACTTGGGAACCTTTATACTTGATAGTATCAAATTTTCTTATGTTTGTACACTTTGACCAGAGAGACATTTCTACAGGAATGAATTTAGTAAATCAAAAAGAAGAAAAATATATATTATTTTATACTCATAAATCAGTCAAAGGCACAAATCCATTGCACATGTTGTGAAGGCAACTCTATGAAGACTTGCCTTGTATGAACGATTTTTTTTTAATTGCATTTGATTCTTCAATCTCAATTTGTTTATTCATTTCTAATAATTAATACTCTAAAAATAATGATATGCTGACTTTTTTTAAAAAATATAATTTTCAGCATGCGCTACTTGTGATGTATGGAGACTTGACTAAACCAGAAAAGTTGGGAGAAAAATAAATGACTATACCGCAAAAGTTGGGTCAAATGATATAAAACTAGTTAATTAGCTATTTGCAGCAAATAATTTGCTTGTATATGTGGGCTGTTCCTTCCTATTATGGTCAGACATGGTTGGAGGAGAAATTTAATTCAATTCATTAACTCCCTTTTTCATTATAGGTTACAAAAATACAAACCATCTCTTTCCATGTACACTTTCGTATTTTATAAGGAAAAAAAATGTAAAGCTACCCGCAATATTGATTATGAAAAGAAAATCATCAAACTGATGTAAAAATAGCTCTATTTAATTGTTCAGTTGAAAAAAAAAATTAATAGTTTAATTAGTATCTTGGTAAATTGATAGTCATCTCGATCTAAAACATGTAAAAGCGAACATGGGAGGAAACTTATTTTATTATACGTTAATTGATTTTGTGGGATGCATCTATTAATATTTGTGTCTGTCACATGGATGAATTGATAGTGGATCTATTAATAATTAACTACGAATTTATTGCGTTACCGGAACATATATATATTTATTTATTACAACTTTCCTCTGGCAAAAGAAGATCGCATACACAATTTTCACGTCTCTTCTTTCCAAAGAGAAAAGAGAGAGAGAGAGAGACCGAATCTTATGCCGACATGGATCATCATCAAGAATCGAATTGTCTGAAACAGCTCTTCCCTCCATCTTCATCTCCTTTCTTCTCAACCCTTAAGATCAAGAAACATATTTTCGTGGGGATCTCTCTTTTCATCAGTTTCCTAATATTCTCCGTTATCTTTGTTGATCTTGCCGGCTTCGAGCCTCATCTCTGTTTTGGATTCTTATCTTCGTCATCGAGAAACCTAACGAAAGAACGAAGAGATAACGACGTATGCGACTATTCGTACGGAAAATGGGTTCGTACACGACAACGTGACGTGGACGAAACCTCTTATGGAGAAGAGTGTCGGTTTCTAGATCCTGGTTTTCGTTGTCTGAATAATGGAAGAAAAGATTCTGGCTTCCGACAATGGCGATGGCAACCACACGGCTGCAATCTTCCACGGTATGTTGTCACACTCTCTATGTAATTTTTGCTTGGAACTTAAGGCATTGATCTGCATTAAAACAAACATCTAGGGTTACAAACGATTCATTGATCCATTAGAGTTTTTAGAGTTACAATGAATGAAACTAAAAAGCACAAACCCATTTCTTCATAGAAAAATAATAATTTTATTTGCCCACTTTAGTTTGCTAAACTGACTTTAAAATGTCCTTCTTTGGCTTAAAGGTTGAAGCTTTTAGAACCTTTGGATATGAATCTCGCGCCAATCAAGTTCAATTTTTTTTTCTTCTACTTTTATTGGTTTTAACTATGGAGACTTGGTTTATTTGGAATGATTATAGATTCAACGCAAGAGATTTTCTGGAGAGGAGTCGGAATGGGAGGATCGTGTTCGTCGGAGATTCTATCGGAAGAAACCAATGGGAATCTCTATTGTGTATGCTTTCACAAGCTGTGTCTAATAAATCTGAGATATATGAAGTAAATGGGAGCCCTATAAGCAAGCATAAGGGTTTCCTTTCGATGCGATTCCCGGAACAAAACCTAACTGTTGAATATCATAGAACCCCGTTTCTGGTCGTGGTTGCTCGGCCACCTGAGAACTCACCGGAAGATGTCAAGATGACGGTTAGAGTCGATGAGTTTAACTGGCAGTCGAAAAGATGGGTCGGGTCTGATGTTCTGGTCTTTAACACAGGACATTGGTGGAACGATGACAAGACCTTTAACGCGTAAAGATTCTTCATGTTGAACTCAACATTCTGAAAACATGACAAAGGTGATCGATGAGTATTCTTACCGGATTTTTTTGTTCGTTGTTGTTGCAGCGGTTGCTATTTTCAGGAGAGGGGTAAATTGAACAAGACAATGGGAGTAATGGAGGGATTTGCCAAGTCTTTAAAGACATGGAAGTCATGGGTTTTAGAGAGATTAAACTCTGAGAGTAGTTATGTCTTCTTCAGAAGCTTCTCTCCTGTGCATTACAGGTCAATTTCGCAACAAATCTACAAGGGCTAATCAGACAAGAGTCTCTAGACTGTGGATTTGATTAAGCTTTTTGGGTGTTGCAGGAATGGGACATGGAACTTGGGTGGTTTGTGTGATGCAGATACAGAGCCAGAGACTGATATGAAGAAGATGGAACCTGACCCTATCCACAACAATTATATCTCTGAAGTAATACAAGAAATGAGATATGAACATAGTAAGGTTAAGTTTTTGAACATTACATATCTGACCGAGTTCAGGAAAGATGCTCACCCTTCGCGGTTTAGAGAACCGGGAACTCCTGAAGATGCTCCCCAAGATTGCAGTCACTGGTGCTTACCCGGTGTACCTGACACATGGAATGAGATTCTCTATGCGCAGCTATTGGCAATGAATTACCGAACAAGATGAATAGAGGTACAAGTATATATCGCTTCTTCTAGTCATAATGCTATTTCCTCGATGCCTTCTTCGGTCTCAGTTTCATTCGTTTGCAGTTCCTTGACTTTCTCAAGCTGTCTCAATAGGTTCAACCTTTCTGACCCGTATGTGGAAGGAATCTGAATGAAGACTATACTATCAAAACTTATTCAAAGAGAAGGTTTTTGAATTCTGAAGATTTATACAAAGAAGGTGTGCGTACCAGGCCTGGCACATATCTCTGAATTGCAGCCAGCATAGCTGCATGACCAACCGCTGTAACCTGTTCGGAATAGCTTAGTTATTATATTCGTCCCATACTAAAAAATTGGAGCTGTGAATGAGAAATGTTAACACAGCAGAGGTTCAGATTCGCAGTTTTGTACAAAGAAACTACCTAAAGATGTAGCTTGTAGTACTTCAGACAAAGTGTATACCATGATCAGAATAGCAAAAAAGTGAACATAAACTTGTTTGTACGGTAATTTTTGACTTACAGGAAGAAGCATTAGAATACCGATGGGAATAACTGATGCCAAGTCAGTCATGGTTCTGCGCAGAGCTTTCTTTTCTTTTTCTGTTAATTCATCACCAATCAGAGACCGCCGAAGTAGCTTCATAGCAGCTGCAGAATCAATGGCAAGAAGCTGAGTACCTTGCCACACGTCCTGCAAATAGAAAAAAAGTTAACAAAGTTGATAGAGGAAAAGAAAAATGACCAAACGACACAGAAACACGCCATATAGCTTTAGTCTTTGGGGGGAGATATTGATACCGTTGTGGTTTCTCTTAGCTTGTGAAGAGTTTTCTCGATTATGTTTTCCTTCTTTGGTATTTGAACCAACTGAAGGCCTTTTGTTCTACTGCTTGATTGAGGAGGATCCTCGGAGATTATTTCCTGCAGAATATGAACAAACAATTCGAACCCTGAACTGGTGATACATAGACGCAAGACCCAACATTTTGGTTTACTAAAAAGGAGCTGATGGTCATGAACGTGACAGAGCTGAGAGCACAACAAAGGATTAGGCTAGTATCGGATTATTCATCACACAGGCTTTGACTTAAAAGTTTCTAAAACGATTGCTTGCACGAGGAGGATTCCCACATTCCTCTTATAACCATCAGTTAATCCAACTGAAACTCACTGTTTGGTATATGTATGTCATTTTCATTTTCCTTTTTGGTTATGAGGTCTTCATTTAACTTAGAAAACGAGCATATTATTGATACTAGCAATTAACATTTAAAAGATCTCGCAGCAGCAATTGGTTACTAACCTCGTCATCAACTGACTGATCAGTGCTTTTTTTCACCCGCATTTCCAGTTCTATTAGTTCGTTCCTTAGAATTTCGAATCGATTGATCTCATTCGGTTCTGAGTCCATGCTAAGTAAGTTTCCACTGGACTTCCCAATATATTCATTCCCCTGCATATGAGAAAGAAAATTATTGAACACATTTATCCGTGACAGACTAGAAATGGCTGGACTTAAAATGCATCATCTCCTCATTGCAACGAAAACCAAATAGTTATATATACCAAGTAATTGACTGGACAAACACAGAGTACTATGCAGAAGAGTATTCATGATTGCAGGATGCTACATATTCAAATCCAGTTGACAGAATACTTGAGATAAGATCACAGAATGGTGCTTACTGATAACTCAGGATCAGGATTACTCTTTGGAGGCCGTTCAAAGAATCCCCAGAATCCACGACTCATACTAACGCAGAGGCAAACAACAAATACGCCATTGTTACCAGAGTGGAAAAAAGAGAGGATTGACGCTTATATCGTTCAAACTAACAAGGTAGACGTGAGAAGGAATAATACTTAGCAAGACGTGGCATACCTTTTGCTTTGATCTTCAGAACTAATTGCCTTCTTTGTGTCTTTCCCTTTAAAATACCGTTTTTGTACCTCGAAGGATTCTCGAGAATCATTTTTGTCACCTCCCTGAGTTAACCATATGAGGTATTAGTTTCCCACAAGATTTAAAAACACAACATGCACTTTGCAATTCTTTGACTACATTTTAGTTTGTTTTGGTCCATCTGGCAACTTTAGCATTCAGATATATCATACTCAAATCTTGACAGAACCAAACAAAAATGACAGAGAAATATAAAAACCTGTTGCAGGGAAGCTGCCTTGGCTCTGAAAGTTGCCTCCAAAAACTCAGCCTCTTTTTTAAGCTTCCGTATTTTCTCTAGGTCAGAGCAAGCGGCTTTTATTTGTTCCTTTCCAGACGATGAGTTGGATACATACAACTCCTGTAGCAGGCTTTCTAGTCTCACGAGGGCTTCATCTACACTTTCTAGGGCCTGGGGACTATGTACTGTTAGTATGTATATAAGTATTCCATACTAGAACATTGTTTAAAAGGTATCAGATCTAACTAGTGTACAGAGTATAGTGATCCTTCCCAATAAACCAATTGATAGAAGACCAACCTTGTCAAATGAGTCCGACTCTCTAACAGCTGATGACGCGATCCTATAAAAAAACTGGTTTTTTGTTACTTCCATCGAACGTTATCCGAATGCAGATGGTCTATTGAATTGATAGTAACTGATAAAGGCAGGCCCCAGAATCATGAATCTGACAAATGCAGAAGTTTAAGGATGCTTTCCACACAGTTTATTGGAACTACAGAAGAACTATTAATATCCAAGAAGCTTAGAATTTTGCCTGAGGTATTTTTCGCAGGTACTACTATTATGCATTCTCAAGTATTAGTACAATACACCAATCAGGCACGAAAGTAATTTTCCAAATGCAGGCATGAGTGCATAGAACATAGAGAAGGGGTTTCCGTTATCTTACTTTGATATTGCCAGTTCTTCCTTGCACCGAATCGCACTCTTGTGCCTAAACATTAAGAAAGAAAGTCAACAAGATTCCTCATTACTTTATTTATGATCCAAATATTGAGTAGGCTATATGTCAAATACCCCTTGGATAAGAATTTTGCTGCCTTGACATTAGAAGGATTCTCTGGCCATTTGCTATGTTTAATAAAGCTCTGCAGCCAATAAGAGCAAACATCCAGCACTTGGGGAATAACTTCGTAATTCGGTGGCCCTTCTGGTTTCTTGCTATGTCCGTGCGATTGTTTAGAAGGCTGTGCGCCAGTATTGTTTGGATAGAAAGGAAGCCATTCTAGTTCTTCGCAGACAACCTATACAACAATAGTTCCATGATAAGATATCAAAATGGTTGGAGGAAGTTTCCACCGATGATTTGATTTATGCCTACCTCTACATACAGTTGGTATGAACTGATGGCTGAAAGTTGAGGATAGTATAGGACGCTGCCGCCAATTAGATGCCTGAAATAAAGAAGTTGAACGAGTATAAATCAAGAATGTGATAAGCAAACACAAACTTACAAGAGTTAGTGGGAATGGAAAGAGAGTGAAACAGTGATAGTTACCTAACAAGGTCTTCCACAGGATTCTCAAGAGAATCAAAACCATTTGCAGCTAAATAGGACTGCGTGCTCCTGCCCAAGGCAATGAAGAATCCAAAAATTGCTAAATCTCTCTCTAAAACCTGCAAGGCACCCACAGGTCCCAATTAACTCCAGAGGATTTATATACAAGTTTACAGCCATAAATCTTACAACTCCATAATATCGATACAAACTTGAATCACTGTTTTTTCACTTGAGCAAAACTCGGTAAACTAAAATCTTCCAATAATCTTTTTTGTTTCTATAAGCGCCACTTTATCTTAGATTCTGTAGCGGTTTCCCTAAAATTTATAAACTTTGTGCCCCTTCCTCATGTTCGAAATGGCACTAACAAGGAGAGTAATCTAGACAATCTATTATGTTCTTGATAGTCAAACACTAACGAACTCATATGACAACTGCAAAGAAAGCTAAAAGCTGCTAAGATGTGTCCTCCAATTTTTACCTCTATACTTTCGGATGTTGTTAACCTTGACCATATTTTCTCCCGATCAATAGCCCGCTGCAGTTGTTTCTGTATAAGATCGACCCAGAAAACAACTTCATCTGAGGAAAAGTCACCTTTTACTCTTCCCAATGCTGCGCGAGGACCAAAATGAGTAAGAAATTCTCTTTGTAGGCCTATGCTTTTGATTGAATGATAGGCTTGAGGGAGTGGGACGAAGTCTACAACTTTTTCCATCAATCTTCCAGTTGTATCTGGAATCGAAGAAAAGAAGGGCGGGCAGGAAAGTTTTGCGGGGCCAAGTTTCGTGATTGCTGCAATGCAATTGAGCACTAGCATGAGAAGTGACACCTCAATCTCATTACTTGCAGCTGAGGACTTTCCTTTAGCATAGCTGGAATGAACATTAAAGCATCGTCACTTCATCAAAACTCCACAGTCAAACTAGTGTTTAGTATTCGAGCAAGTTTAACCGAAAAGAAGGAGATTTGAACGAGAGAACATACACAGAAGTGGCAGCAAGAAATCGTTGATCCCCCTCAATATAATTTACAAAAGATGTCACTACAGAAGGAACTTGCTCAGACCAAAACCATTCATAGGCTTCAGGATGTTTGGATGATAGATTATCCCGCATCATACTCTCAAGGGGAGCAGCTTGGCGTGATAAGCTGTATAATGCCAAAATTTTGAACATAAGCAAAAGCATAAAAGAACTTTAAGGTTAAGTTCTAGATAGCACCGGACAGTTCCAGAAAGATTTCCAACATTGATGCCATGGTATGCAGGAAATATATACCACGAAGTAACACCAACAGAAATCTCACACAAACTTAACGTTAATTGCCCTGAAAAGGCTACAAAGTTTGCGTCCACTAGTTAATATAGCCATGTTGAGATTCATTAGGAATGGCTTAGCTGGAGGAGATGGCCTGACTCAGAGAGCCAACTTAGACATTGCATGGATAGCTAAACTATTTCAGCTAACTATCTACCAGCGCAGTAAGAGAAATGTAATCTCTTGAAAAGGAAGCAGCTGTGATAATTTATAGCAAGCAAAAACATACAAAATACTTGGGTTCATGTCAAATGACAGATTCAAAATGTAACTCATGCAGTACCTCCTTTGAACGAAGACGTTAACATCCTCGTCTCTGTTATTTCCTCTCGATGAAATCTCATTTACCGCTTGTAGCAAGGAGTACAGAGAAGCCTGTCAAACATGAATGTTAGATGAATTGAGCATACTGAAGACAAAACATTGACAGGTATTACTTTGTTTTCAAGTGGAAAGAGGATTTAAACTAATGTACAGATCATCATAAATTGGTGGCACGGACCTGATACGAAAGAGTCTTCACCCATGCATTTCTATCAGCACCCAGCCAGGTAGCAGAAAACCATGAAAACCTGGACGGAGTAATCTTCTCTTTTACTGCAAATTCAAGAGTTCTTGCAGCATCGTGCAGAGACTGGATGAGTCCATTACAGTAGCCTTCGTCTTGTAATGATCCGGTGAGTTTGGCTCTCACATCCCCAAAAGTAGTGCTAGAACTTGACTGGGGAGTTCCATTAACAGCTACTCCATCTTCAGCAGATGCCAGGAGAAAAGGCTGCACCAGCCTCCGTGATCTCTTCTTGTTATGCGGTTGCCTCTCTAGAAATCCATATCTTACAAACAACTGGCTCCTAGGATTGCTCCAGCAATTTGATAAACAATCTAACTGTACCACCTTTTTGCAGGATACAAAAGTTACAATGGACATACGCGGCTGACATGGGTTTGAAGAGCTACAAAAGGCGGAGATTAATGAGTAAGCAAATATGCAACCACTGAAGTAAAAAGAATTGGAACAATCAATTTTTTCTTGGAGAACTCATTGTACAACTAAGTTTTGCAGAGCAATCAATCTCAGTTTCCCTATCCGGCTTATTGCTTAAACTAGAAATCAGTCGAAACCCTATCCATCAAGACTTGCGTCCTCATTAATTTCTTTCGTAACCTCTAATTTTAATATAAAAGTTACAATTTTTAGTCAAAAGTAGCAAAATTTAACCAAAACACAAGGAGCTAAGATTTTGCTAAACAAAATACGCGCAGGATCATCATCTTCAGGAACGATAGCGAATAGTGATGAAGATGGTCAGAGGGAAAAATCCCAAAATTATTTCTACGAAAATTTCACAGTAAGGATCAGAGAATTGAAAAGGGAGCTGTTTGTGAGATTGATTCACCTTGACGAAACAAGACCAGGTCGCTGTAGTTTAACTGCCATCTACATGAAACTTGTACTGAATAACCAGCGGGAAAATATTTCCACGATTTTGGTTGGTGAGAAAATGGAGAAGATTGACGAGAAAATGAATCGTTAGTGAAGAAGATGAAGAAAAAAAAACAGGAGGTGACGTGGCACCAGGAAGGCTTTTTATCCCTTAAGACCAGAACAGGAGTTGATGTAAGATCACAGTAACATATTCCCAATGAGAACTGCGTGAACGTCCACTAAACTAACGCCACGTAAGATCTTTCTCTGCTACTCTCCGTAGCATTATCTTTTCCCAGCGTTTCGGAAAATAAAAATACATAAGCGACGACGACGAGCGAACTAAACAAATATAAGGAGACATTTCTAAATTTATAATACTAAGATTAAAGAAGATGAAATTTGAGAAAATCATTTCGTTTTTTCTTTCACAAAAGCAGAGCTACAATCACACTTTCATTTTTCATTTTCTTAAGAAGATGAATACAACATACACTGATACACAAAAGGCAGGATGAGTAATTTACACGCAGGACAATAAGATATATAGTTTTACAATAATGAACACAGAGTTTTGATTAGTGCCTTTTGAGAGCGACGCCGGAGAGGACGACGAGGATGACGAAGAAGACGACGGCGACAAAGGAGGAGACGACAGCTCCGCTGGTTTTTTGACAGAAGTCACCAAACTGTTGGCAAATGGGGAGCCAGTTCGTGTTCTGGTTTCCACTGTGTGCTAGATAAGCTATCGCTGCCGCCGATGATGCAGCCGCCGTGGTCAATGCCAGAACCGCCTGTCCAACAACACAATTATATATAACGCATTCTTAGTGTTTTAATCCCATACTCATATAGTAGTATATATTGAAGTGTTTTGAGTATGTACAGTGTCAAGAACAAGCAAGAGGAGTCTTGGGGCGGTGGCGAGAGGGCGAACGATGGTGACCACGGAGATAGGAAGTGATAGGACGATGTATCCTGCAACCATGGACATGGCAATCACGAAGAACCTGAAAAATATAACACATTAGTAACTTGCTGCACAAGGGAATTTATATAACTGATCATACGCCAGTAAGTCGTAAGTCGTAACTGGAAAGTTGGTAGATCGTCGTAGCCAGCTTCGAACTGTAAGAACTGTGTAAAGAAGGGAAGAGTCTCGTCACTCGTAAACATCGTTCCAGCGGCCACTGATGCTGCAACAATGGCAGCTAAACGGAGGAGGAAGTCGAAGATTGAGAGACCTCTCTTGTATCCACCTGAGCCACTTGTATGGTCTCTAGCCACACCGATTAGAGGAGCTTTCCCTTTCATCGCTGAGCTGGATTCTGCAGGCACATCAATGAAGGTAGATTCGTTCTTCATATCTCTTGATTTCGTTTCTTGAGACTAATCTTTTGTGTTGCTTTGGAAGGAGAATCAAAGAAAGTTTGATGCTTTGGTGGTGAACGAGAGTAACGGGACTTGGGTTTTTATAGGACTTTTAGGGTTTTGGTGGAATGAATGGAGCAGAAGAAGTGGGAATTGAAGAGTAGTTGCTCGCTTTTTACTCTCTCCACACTAAATAATTAAAGAGATATATGGAGTTGGCAAAAACATAAGTAAGCAATAATACAAAGTCAAAGGTCTGTAGATTTAACTTTATAATAGTGTTTTCATAATTTATGGTCTTCACTTGTCTCCTTGTATGCCAACTATCAAGCAGGATTCTTAAATTTAATTAAATAGTTTAGGCACTGAAAAGCTTTGGCTATAAAACTATATTTACTATCATATGATTCATTACCCAACACATGAAAACAAGCAACCTAAAAAGCCTTAAAAACCTAATTGATACAACAACTTGATCTCTCAAATGAGACGAAAAACTCCAAATTCACTTCCACCTATTAGACATCCCAAGAATCATTATAAAGCTAAACTAAGAGCGGGTAGGAGACATAACCAAACAAAAAAAAAAAGAGTGTGATTTTACTGTTCTTTTTACTACACAAGCAGTAATCTAAAAGTCTAGTTCCTATAGTCTTGGAAGCAAAAAGGGAGGAAGCTCTCATGGACTCTCTTTCACATCTTCACCCATATGGGTACAGAATCTGCAAAGGTATTGAGTTTTCTTACATTCTATTTTCCCGCATTTTCCTGTTTTTGACTCTTAACTAGTGGAGTCCAATCTCTTTAAGAGCTGCGGGGATTGGGTTGGCAAAGAGGAAGGTACAGGAGCAGAACCATTGGCTTTGAGAGAAGGAGTGGCTTCTCCAGTAACGTTGAGTCTTGATGATCCCAAGTCTTTTGAGATTAAGGGTTCTTCTTCGACCTCTTTTTGCAGCATTTCCATTCGCCTTAAGGACGGTACTTCACCTTTGCAGTACTTCTTCCACATATTTCTGTATGCGGATTCAAGAGCAACAGCAAAGGAAGGACCGTTACAAACAGGAGATCCCGCCATTAGATCCCGGAGACTCATTCTCAGTTTTGAAAGAGCAGTGACATCAGAAGCTAGATCAACAGATAACTGGACATACTCATCCTCACTTTTAGCAACCAGGTGTCCTAAACCTGAATCAAAGAAACCGTTGCATAAGCTAAAAGATGTCCCGAGTAATAACCAATCTTGGCAAGAAACCATACGTTACCGAGAGCTTACCAACTTTACTGAGAAGACTGACACCAACATTATGAGCATGTACTGAACCAGCCATAGTAACACATGGAACTCCCATGTAGAGAGATTCACAGGTAGTGGTAGTTCCAGCATAAGGGAATGTGTCCAAACTGCATGAAATGTGAATTATATTCATATGTAAATTCTATTAGCCTTGGCGTTTTGCAGTAGTACAATGAGTCAAAACTAACCTTATATCCATTAAGGAGTAAGCTTGCATATGGTCGTGGTTAAAAAGAATCAGCGGCAAGAGATCAACGCGCTTTGATTCTAACCCAAGCTGCTCCAGCGTCGTGAGAAACCTCTGCCTAATGCTATCGCAGCAGAAAGGTTTGCATTTTACCACCAGACGAGAATTGGGAACTGCACACAGTATCCTAGCCCACACTTGCAGCACCTTAGGAGTGATCTGATTGCAGAAACACAAAGATAAACCCTTCAAACCATTAAAAGAGATACTATGGGAGTTGGTTTTCGCGTATGATCCAAGGACAAGTATATCTAACCTTTGCGAGATTGTTGAAACTACCAAATGTGACAAAGCCATTGGAAAGGGCGGGTGTTGGACAAACAGGACCAGCCTCTGGAGATGGTGTATAGCAAAGAAAACACTCCGGAAGCCTAACCAGCTCCTCGACCTGTCTGCAATTAAATACACACAAAAATAAATACTAAGGATTCTATTTGGATCACTCTGAAACCCAAGAAAACCATTCTGTTATGAACAAGCGTACTTCTGTTTGGTATCTGGTGGATCAGCCAACGAATCCGTAATTCTGTAATCAACAGTGGGCAAACCCGTAGTATTTGGATAGCCGATCCAAGTAACCTGATATTTCAACCAATTAAAGTAAACTTGAAATGGAAAGTCACCAAACAAAAAAAGTTCCAAAAGAACAACATGGAATAGTTTTATCAATCCTCTCACCTGAACAGGTGCTGGTCTGCAGGCCATTGTTCCCAACTTGTTGTTCGCTGTATGGCCAGTGAGTTCTACCAAAATGTCGATTTTGTCTTCTCGGACCATACTTGCAATCTTTTTCTCATCAATTCCGTATATATCTTTCCAAACTCCACCTTTCTTCAACACTTTATCCCTAAACCTGTATGTTTTTGCATCTGCCTGCAAAACCATGAGAGAGAACGGATTGCTCAAAAGGAAAAAAATGCCATATATTCATATCAGGAGAAGTTTTTCAAGAAAAATCATACCTTAACTACCGCTGAATAAACCACAACTTTGTACTTTGCGTAATCATGATGAGTGAGGGGCGCTTCAATGAAATAAGATACTGAATGAGTGAAGAAATCTGGGGAGATATATCCGATGGTGATAGGTCGCTCTGGATCTTTAATATTGTCCCAAGAAGTGTACTGTGGGTGTAATCTTGTGAAGCGCCAACCCCAGTCTCTGTGTTCATAAGAGTTTCTCACTGTACGTCCCATAAAAGCAACAGAACAGAAATCCAAACTACTCATATCATACGTTCTAACCTGTGAGCCTCAAATAGTTTGTCATCGAGTCCTTCATTTATGTAGTTCATGGCAAGCAATCGGTTCTACAGAACGGAAATGTAGATTTCAAACGTATGTATCTTTCAACGTCATCACAAGAAGAGCACGCTAAAGTAGGGAATTTACCTGGCCAGCATTGCGAGAATCTGGATCTATCTTAAGGCATTCCTCATAAGCATCAATAGCCGCCGTTATATTTCCCGCGTCTCTATAAAGAACACCTATATTTGAATCGCACCATGAAACTGGTTATAACCGAAACTAAATGACACTTAGCACGGGCAACGTATAAAAAACAAAAGAACATTAAATCTAAAACTCCTAAAGGAATACAATTTCCAAGCAGTGATTTTACGTAAGGAACCTCGTAAAGAACTAGAGAGCAATCCAACCTAAGTTGTTAAAAGCTTCTGCATAAGTGGGGTTTGCAAGGATTGCCTTCTCGATCATGTTGGCAGCAGCATCCATTTTCCCCTATAATATTAGAGGAATTGACATTCTATCGTCTCTATAGATTCTATTAAGAAAACATTGAACCACCGTTAATCTATATCAAACCTGGACCGTGTAGACGACACCAAGGTTATTGAGCGACTGTGCGAAATTTGGTTTGATTGATAGAGCCATCTACAAAGGTTGGGAGTATTATTAGCCACAAAAGACAATAAAATAATCATGAAACTGCTGCGAATTTCCGCATAAATTTTACCTGATAACACTCCACAGCTTTATCAAGGTTATCACGGTCTTTGTAAAGTACTCCCAAATTGTTGCAAGCCTCAGCACAATGTGGATTGAAGTGGAAAGCAAGCTCATAGAAGACAATTGCCTGCACATAGAGAACACAATCATGACCACAGACATATTTCATTATTTGGCTCCATTCGTCATCCTAATAATTAGAAATCTAAGCACAGATTTTTGTATTTGTCACGAGAACATGGACAGAAGGATGCAAAATATTAGGTAGACAAACTTAACAAGATATGGATAATTATATCATGCAAATACCGAGGCGAAAATTAATAAACACGAACACAATGACTGACTTAACGAAATGAATAAATCACAAATTAAATACCATGTCAAACTTCAGCATTTCACCATAAGCGACCCCGAGATTATACATAGCATCTGCATAGTGCCAGTTATAATAGAGAGCCTTCTTGTAATATGCCACGCCTTGGCTCACATCGCCTTCAAGTTTAACCTGAAATATCATTGTCAACTCAGATGTACTCAGCTGGACAGCTACTCGTCAATGGAAACAGAAGGATTAACAAAACTGTAAACTGTAGAACAACATTCCTAGGGCGGAAATCTCCACTAGTAAAGAACAGAAACATATTTCAATGCCAATGCCGTGACATAAGTAAAAACCATTGTTACCAAAGCTAGACAAAACGAAGTTTATAAAGATTTTCCAGAAGGCACCCCTTATGAAAACTTATACTTGAGTTACCGAAATTATTAAAAAAGTTAAGGATTATTACCTTTGTTCCTAAATCTGTCAGAGCTATGGCCATATTATTCTTCGCAATCTCAAAGTTTGGAGATACAGCTAGACATCTGATGGCAGAAGAAGAAGAAAAACTCAGTGCCACATTTGTACCTTCAACAAAGCAGCAAGACAACAACTGAAACTTCGCAATGAAATAACAGATATCTTACCTCTCATAACAAGTGATTGCCATCTCTAAGTCACCACGGTTCTTATAGATGACACCCATGTTACAATAGGCTTCGGCATACATAGGCCTTTCAAGTGCAGCCTTCTCGTAGCAGCCTAAGGCACTGTCATATTGCATCATTTCGGAGTACACAACACCTAGGTTGTAATATGCAGGCTGCACATTTAGCGTTACGAATTAGAGGATCAATTAAATGGTACCAAGGCAAACCACATAAATCAGAGTGAAAAAGTAGAGGATCAGAAAAATTACAGCATAGTGCGGGTCAATCTTAAGGGCTTCGTAATACTTCTGAATTCCCTCCTGAGTGTTCCCAGCCAGTTTCAGGCTAGTTCCAAGGTCAGTCAAAACAATGGCTAAACACTCCGCCGCTGGCTTGTATGATGCGTCTGCCATCAGTGCTTTCTGGTAGGACTGTGCAAAGTATGACGATTGTAAGTTCGAGATTGTCCTAACTAGTAATAACGAGATCTAATGCGTATCATCGAGTTAACAAATTTTACGCTTTAACTAAATCAACATAGATAGAGGGAAAGCTAATGTCACACCTCAGCAGCTTCTACGAGTCGCCCTTCTTCTTTATGAAGTATACCACAGTGCGTGAGGGCACAAGCATTGTGCGGATCCAACCTGATTGCTTCGGCAAAGCAATCGAAAGCTAGATTCCCTTTGTTTTGCGTCTGCAAGCATATCCCTTTTCCAATGTGAGCTTCAACATTCTTGCAATCTTTCTCCAGCATAGTCTCATAGAGAGCAAGCGCATCAGCAAACTTGTTTCTTGCCCGAAGAATATTGGCGTAGGACAGTGTATCATTCCCTTGAACAACATTTGGCGATGGAGACAAAGCATCCGTGGTAGGAGAAGACCGAGATCCATTGGCAAAACCATTCTCGACAACTGGTGACCTCTCTCTCTCAGTATTATCTTCTAGCCCAACCATTCTCTTGAGCCTAAAAGCTTGTTTACCTTCAAGGAAGCAATAACAAGAAGAAAATTCACATCTTGCACTATTGACATACACATGAAGTTCCTATGGAACTAAAGAATTGATCTTTCACAATATCAACCCCACCTCATCACAGTCAATTACAAAAACCCCAAGATCACATCACACAACCGGAGAAGCTTTAGCATGGCACACGAAAAATCCAAGCTTTAAATCAAAGTAGAAATTGCGAAAAAGAGAAAAAACCCTAAGGTAAACCAAAATATACGATTGAGCAGAAGAATGCATCCGTAATCGAGAGTAAAAAATCAACAGCTAAATGCGATAATTAGGGTTTAACAAAAACTTACGGCTGAGCCTGAAAGAGGAACTCGTCTGTCTAGTGACGTAAGTCTGTAGCCGCTAGAGATGAAATCAAGCGGCTAAGGAAGAAGAAAAGGAGGAATGATAACAGCGAGTAGACATAAATGAAGCTGATCTCCGCCTCGCTCCTCCGAGGAAACAGAAAGCGTTGATCAGTAAGCAGCAACTTAGGGATTTGTAGCTCTCGTAAGAAGCCAAGCCCAATCCCGAGCGGTGAAGTCGTTCGCTTGGCCGTGAATTGGACGGAGCGGAGGCGGCGACGGCGTAGCCTCTAAGCTCGGGGACAAGACAAGCGAAGGTACGAGGTCGGTCCGAGCCAGCTGACAGAGGCAACGTCTCAGATTAACTCTCGTGGCTTGTTATGTTTTTTTTATTGTATTAATATGTTTTGTATTATTTCTGTCGTAAATGCTTTTGTTTTTTGTTTTTTTTTTGGTAAGTAAATGCTTTTGTTTTAAAACAGTCATAACAGTAAATAATAATATTATTGAAATTATAAGAAAAAGGCAGAAAATCAGTAATTTAATACAAAAGCAAAATATAATAAATCTGAGCTTTTTAATGTTAAAGCAACAACATCTGAGTTTTTTTTTCTTTTAATAACAGAAGATCGCAAGTCGAAACTCAAACTAATTCTCATAATAATATGTGGAATGGTGGGTTTTAATGTCATGATATATTAGATATTTTTATCATTTTCAATTTTTAAATCAATATAGAAGAATTCAAAACATCGGTCTTTCAACCTACCTAGTGATGAATCTTTCAACCATTTAACTATAATAGAACTGTTGATAATTCGAGTTCTGCAACAAATGAATTACTACTTTATACGTTCATCTCGAATTTGTGGTTCTATGTCCATCCATTCAGCATAATTTTTTTTTTTTAACAGATCAAAATTAGAGTTCTGGCAGTGAAATAGTAATAAATATACAAACATATTATTAAATATTTTGGTTGTTATAACTATATTGTCGAAAAGTAACACGGTAATTGGAAATTTCAAGTACTTTTGGTTATAGAATATATATGCTCGTTTCAAGTAAATGCGATTAAATCCCCACATTGTTAAAATGACTCTCGCGTGCAAAAAAAGTGGGCGATGAACAGAGAAACTTCACAAGTGGGCGTCAACTAGTTAAGATCGTGTCGGCCCACTTGCGTTGCGTTCCTACTTCTTGGTTTATCGATCAGTTTGTCTCAGATGGTGGTTGCGATTACATGTCAATTCACTGTGTAACGACAATAATCAAACTACGCTGTTTTGTTATGGTCAACACTCAACATTATGCTATTTAAATTCCTGATTATCCAAAAAGACTTATTTACTGCAAAAACAATAAACTTATAAAACAACACCATATTTAGTGTAGGAAACAAAAATAATAAATGACTGGTATTGATGTTGTCATTATGTCGCCATTCCGATTTAAACCCACAAAAATGTCTTTAACAACAACAAAAAAGAAGAAGAAATGTGCACCGATTCTAAGGTTTTAATTATTGTCACATTTTCTCTTATTAGAGTTGGGTGCTGCTAAATTAACAAGTTTATATTGTACCATGATACATACTCTTGACCAGTCACTTTGTGGATAATGCACCAGCAATGGAAGAGTGACACGAGAACATCTTTTTTTTGTCTGAAAAGCAAAAAAAAAAAAAATCTATCTGTTAAATGTATGATAAAGGCTTGAAAAGGTATAACATGAAATTATAGGAATGGATTATATGTCTAATCGCCCATTTCAAAATCCTATTTTCACAAATCTAATGCCGCAAATGATCATAAATCGCAAATATAAATTGTAATAATATCAAATCGAGTATCGTAATATAAAAATCACAACACCAGATGATATTTTGATTTTTTTTTTTTTTTTTTGTGTTTCCCAAAATTCACGATCACAGCTAAGAAAGATTTAAATTTTCATTAATCAGAAAAGAATCGATAACCTTGAAAACCCATTCATAACCAAAATAAACCAAACCAAAAGAATTGGAACCAATCAAGGGAAAGAAACCAATTTTGGCCGGTCTTTGTTTGGGTTAGACATTGTGTTTCGGTTTAGCTCCCAATCGCCGAGTCCATTTCCTTCCGTCGTCCTCTCTCTCTGGGTAACAACGAAATTGTCGCCTTCTTCTATTTACAGTCACCGGCGATCGGTCAAGTGTCGATCTCCGCTAATCAGACCTTTGTTCAGTCGCCGTCATGGCGATGACTATCGAAGGTAAAATCACCTCTCTTTCTCTTTTATTATTTTCCCCACAGAATCGAACCAGATTCGATTTGAATTTCGCTCTCCTTGCTTTTCGTGTTCGTTACTTTGGATAAGCAGCTCTTGGCGGTGTTTGCTCATGGGTTTGAGTTTTGATTTACTCTGATTGCGGGGTTGTTTAGGGCTTCATGATCTGTTAATTTTTGTGAGCTAGGGTTTTGAATTGTTCAAACTTACTCATTGTTTGCTATTTTGTTTTTTTTTCATATTTTTCCGATGCGGGTTTGGTCTGGAATGCTCAAATTGCTGTTTTTGGTACAGTGTAAGTCTAAGACTTGAGCTCTTCTATTACTTTGTTCGTGTCTCAGTGTATTCTTTTGATCTTACAGAACTGTTTTTTTTGATACACAGACTTGCTGGACTTGCCTTCATGTTTTCATCGAGTATCCTCCTACAGATCCTGGTAGGTTATATATAGCAGTCTGCTTTATAGCTATTTTAGCCTTATCATACGCCCTGCTTGCTCAAGATCATGACTTTTTTAGCTTCAGTTCTATAAGCTAAGGCTTAGATCATTCTTCTCATGTGCTTACTTGTCACACATTACTGTGAAATGGTAAGCTGTTTTTTTTTTTGCTGTGATATTACGAGTTGAGTATACGGGTTCCTTTTGTCCTCTGGTTGGTATACTAAGCAGAGTTGCGATTCTAGGTCCATTTTTCACACATGGGGAATAGATTTTCTGCAGTAAAATCTTGCATCGTTTGAACCTTCTGCTGTTCTGCATATTCCAAAGTTTTGAGCTTTACTCTCTTGTATGCTGATTAAGTAGCTCTGGACCTCAGAAACCATCCAAAACCAAGATAGCAAATTTAGAATCGTTATCCTTGTCACCTTTCCACGCTAACCCACGTAGAATTTAGTATATGCTAAGCTGAAAGTTTCAACTGCAACCTCTATTCAGATACATGTATTAGCTATACTCAATGTCTAACTTGCTAATGACTTTAAACTTTCTGAACAACTTCTCGAAACCCAAGTATCTTCCCTCCTGAACTCATATCAGGTCCTTCCTTATTTAGGTCTAGTTTTTCTTTTGAAATTCAATTATAGGAAGCAAGGTCTGTCAGATTTTACATATTTGATACGTTTATCATATGATCCCATTCTTACTGTATTGTATCATTCGATGAGTAACACAAATTCTAGTCATCTGAGAAACAATATCCCAGTAACATTTTTGTGTGTGTCTAATGGTCAGGCATGCGCGATATATAGTAACTGGTGGCCAATGCTATCAGCACTCATGTACGTGGTTGTGCCTATGCCATGTATGTTCTTTGGAGGAGGCTCGACACAATTCCTAATTAGTCGAGATGGTGGAGGGTTAGCTAACTATAGACTTCACTACTAATTAAAAAAAAATTAGAAAACACCAATCACCAAATTTGCTCTTTGTTAAAACGCAGGTGGATAGATGCAGCGAAGTTCTTGACAGGAGCATCAACCGTGGGAAGCCTCGCCATTCCAATCATATTAAGGCATGCACAAATGATCGAGACCGGTGCAATGCTCATAGAATTCACATCGTTCTTCATATTTATATGCACCGTCATGTGTTTCCACCGGGCTAGCCTCGATGATGATTGGTAACAGTCTAACAGATAAGTTGTTGGTGATGATTTACTACTAATTTGTTTCGCATGAGAAAGAGAGGGAGAGAGAGGAGAGAGCTCAAGTGTGAAGAAGATGAGGTTATTATGAACCGGAGATAAGATGTTGAAGAAAGTTGTGTTCTTCTCTTCTCGTCCCCTTCTTTTGTAAAGCTTTGTATCAATCAGTGTCTGTAAAAAAGTTATGTTCATCATAGTGAATGTGGTGCTTTGAGTTTTTCTTTACAAGTTTTTCCTCTCTTAAAACAAGTATCAAATGTTACTATCTTTGTGAGAATCTTGGAAAATCACCAGTAATCCTTGCACGAGCAGAACCCATCTTCGAAATAGTGGAACCTTGATGCATCTCTTATAACAAACCGGCGGTCTACAATCTTGCTAACCATCTTGTTGAACACATGACAATCTTCACAAACCCTCAGGTTCTTTATCACAAGAATCTCTGTTCCTGGACTAGTGTTGAGAATCCCAAATGCTACTGCTAGCCTCTCACTATGCTCACGCCTACTGCTCGAAACATCTCCGCCTCTATCACAATCCGTGTTCCCCGCCATCTCCATCACAGAAGTCTCTAACTCATCCAGCATTCTATAGACTTCCTCTGTTTGTTCATGACTTCTATCGCCAGCCAAGAACAAGTGAACTCTTCCCTTGTGTTCCACATAACTATACCCAGGCTCTTTCTTGAATCCTCTCTCTCTCATCATTACCCGGATTCTCCAGAATCCTTCTTGATCCTTCGAGTCTGTATATATATTTGACATCAACACATAGTAGCCAATGTTCATTGGTTCAAACTCTATCACCTTTGCGAAAGCTACCTCTGCCATATCCAAATTCTTGTGGATTTTACAGGCTCCCAAAAGAGCGCCCCAAATAGCACCATCCGGTTGAACAGGCATTGATTCTATAAACTTCATGGCTTCATCTAGTTGACCAGCCCTTCCGAGTAGATCAACTACGCAAGCATAGTGTTCGGGACCAGGCTCCAGCTTATACTCTCTCTTCATCGCACCAAACAATTCTAAACCTTTATCTGTTAGACCTGAATGGCTGCATGTAGATAAAACCATCACAAACACTGTCCCGTCGGGTCTTATGCCACTTCTGATCATATCATCGAAGAGCTTAATCCCAGTCTCTGCCATTCCATGCATTCCATAGCAACCTATCATAGCGGTCCACGACACTAAGCTTTTTACAGGTATGATGTCAAAAACAGCACGTGCCTTTGCCAAGTTACCGCATCTAGCATACATACTGATCAAAGCATTGCTTACGAACACATTTGATACAAAGCCATTCGCCTTTACTAGCTTCTCTACTTCTTCACCAATCTTCTGAGCTCCAAGATTAGCACAAGACGACAGAACACTAACTAATGTTACAGGATCAGGACGAACACCTGACGATTTCATCTTCTCATAAAGCTCCAAAACATCGTAAGCTAATCCGTTCTGTGCATACCCAGAAATAACAGCATTCCAGGTAATCAAACCCTTCACAGGCATTTCATCAAACAACCTCCTACCCAACTTTACCAATCCGCATTTCATGTACATCGTGATGAAGCTATTCAGAACAGCTAACTCAGAATCTATCCCTCCTTTAACGCATTGACCGTGAAGAGACATCCCGAGCCAGAGGTAATCAGGAACCGTGCAAACCGGGACAAGCCCGAGCATTGTAACTGAATCCACTGAAACACCTGTTTCTTTCATCTTACGAAACATACACGCAGCATCAGCCACCTTCGAGTTGGCCGTGTACCCAGATATCAAAGCATTGTAACAAACGCTAAGGTGACGTGATTGAGGATTCTCGTCGAACACCTTGCGTGCATCCTGGACCAAACCACACTTACAGTACATAGAGATGAGAGCAGTCAGCACAAACGGCTCCGCTTCGCAGCCTTCTCGGATAACGTGGCAATGAAGCTGTTGGCCGGAGACAGGGAGCGAAAGGGCGGCACATGACTTGAGAGTGAAAGGGTAAGAGAACGCGTCGGGAGAGGAACCTGAACGGAGCATCGACCGATAGAGAGTGATCGATTCAGCGAACAGTGATTGATAAGCAAGCTCTCTCAGACGGGCGTTCCATGGCGTCGAAGCCACCGCAGCGACGGCGGAGCTCCGTACAAGGCTTCGGGTTGCACCGACGGCCATTTCCTTCCGTCGTCCTTCTCTCTCTCTCCCTCTCTCTCTCTCTCTCTCTGGGTAACAACGAAATTGTCGCCTTCTTCTCTTTACAGTCACCGGCGATCGGTCAAGTGTCGATCTCCGTTAATCAGACATTTGTTCAGTCGCCGACATGGCGATAACTATCGAAGGTAAAAGCACCTCTTTTTCTCTTTTATTATCTGCTCAAATTGCTGTTTTTGGTACAGTGTAAGTTTAAGACTTGAGCTCTTTTATTACTTTGTTCGTGTCTCAGTTTGATCTTACAGACTTGTTGTTCTTGATACACAGAATTGCTGGACATAGCAGTCTGCTTTATAGCTCAAGATCATTGTTTGCTATTTTGTTTTTTCATATTTTTTCCGATGCGGGTTTGGTCTGGAATGCTCAAATTGCTGTTTTTGGTACAGTGTAAGTTTAAGACTTGAGCTCTTCTATTACTTTGCTCGTGTCTCAGTGTAATGATCTTACAGACTTGTTTTTTTTTTATACACAGACTTGCTGGACTTGCCTTCATGTTTTCCTCGAGTATCCTCCTACAGATCCTGGTAAGTTTATAGATAGCAGTCTGCTTTATAGCTCTTTTAGCCTTATCATACGTCCTGCTTGCTCAAGATCATGACTTTTGTAGCTTCAGTTCTGTAAGCTAAGGCTTAGATCATTCTTCTCATGTGCTTACTTGTCACACATTACTGTGAAATGGTAAGCTGAATTGTTGCTGTGATCTTACGAGTTGAGTATACGGGTTCCTTTTGTCCTCTGGTTGGTATACCAAGCAGAGTTGCGATTCTAAGGTCAGGGCCGCGGTTTCGAGAGCTGTTGGTACCATTTTGCAACTTCATATTTCCTCGATCCAAAACAAAAAAGCCCATGGCCTGAACATTGAGCCCGATAAGGGTAGAAGCGTAGTTTCAATAGGACTCTCCCTGCATATATATATCCTCGCGGATCTCCATTATGTTCACAATGGTCTAGCCGTCTTCTAGGGTTTCATCTCTGCGATTTAGGGTTTTCCTCTTCGTTATTGTTTTCTCTTGATTTTTTTTCGGTCGCTGAAAGCATTTTTTTTTTGTTTTGATTCGTTTGGTGTTTTCTCTTTGAACTCAATTCGGCGAGGATGATGATTCAATTAGATGTGCGAATGGAGAGCTTCTCTATGTTGAGCTTAAAAACTTAATTTGGCAATTATTAATCTGACTTCGCCGTCATCTTCTGTGTTTTTTTTTAGCTTATTATGTTTTCTGTTTTCCATTTTTTTTAGATTCTCTTGGAAATTGGAGGAATGGTTTTTGTATGATGATTCAATTAGATGTGCGAATGGTTTCATTATGAGCACAAACAACTAAATTTGGCAATTTTTGTCTGACATTTCCATTCCTCCAATTTAAATCCAAGACTTTTTCTCAGAAACTAAAACGAAGTATGTTTTCTTCTCTGATTTTGTTCCGATAGTGTATGTGGTATTTTCCACAACAGGCTTTCAAGTTAGTGTCTTGTAGAAAATATGCACTAGTTTTGAAGAAGAACAACATGATCCTAACATCAGATTAAAATATCTTATAAAGCCTAAAGATTAATCACAATGGTAGTAAAAAATTGACCATAGATCGCTCCCTAAGATTAATCACAATTAAAAGATATTTGCATTGAAACTTTGTTAGTATTTCCTTCAAAAAGTAAAAATATTTCATCTATATTACTAATCTCTAGTTATATGCAATCATTTATTTAATTTCCGTAAATCTTCAAAAATTAAGAAGAGGGCGAGAGAATAATGAAGGTCCATTTCACTAAATATTTTGAAAATTGATAAATATCATTAGGTTCAAACAATCCAATACAGTAGAATGAAAAAAAACAGAACTATACAAAGGTAGACATGCCTAAGTAGACATAACTCTAGATAACAAATATGTGAAGCATAATCATTGATATAGATCAAAGCTAAAATTTCAGGAAAATTTTACATGTACTTAAAAAAAAAAAATAAATGGATGACCAATACTAAGTCGTCACATGTACAAGTGTTAGAGATTGGATATCTGAATCAATTCTTCATGCAACACATTGGTATAACAGTATTTTAAAGGTGCTACTAAAAAACAAGAAAAACAACAAAAAGTAGAAGAAAACCAACGGTAAGATATAATTTTCATTTAATTTTAATTAAGTCTCCAAACTGATAATTAGTGCAAAATAAAAGTATATTTAAAACTTCGACCTCGTCATTAAAGGAAAACAAAAATATACTACTTCAAAACAATGGGATAAACGCATAAACCTTACCTTCTAACCGGATAAATGAAATTTCTACCGTTCAATAGAACTGCGCCATCATCCACCGTCGGATATAAACTTTATGATCGAACGGCTAAAAGTCCAAGCCCGCTAAAAATTTGACCGTTGGAACCTTTAATGGCTCCTCCTCTCCTCTCTTTCCCATAAGAAGCATCCCCTCTCTCTTCTCTTTCCTTGTTCTTCTTCTCTTTCTTTCAGACATTCTACAGCGAATAATCAATAAAAAGAAAAAAAAAAGGAGAAAAGAGGTTTGAAAAAATCAGAAACTGAAAAGGAAAATCATGGCGACGAGACGAGTCATTCCTCAACAAGTCAGAGGTTAATTCCATCGATCAATCTGTTTGTTTCCCCTTAGTTTAGGTTTTATCATAACTGACGATTTAGATCATGGGTTTCGGATTCTTTTAATGGGCTATTTGTGAATCCGCTTGATCTTGGAACGGCGGTTTCTGATCGGATTATTTCTTTGCAAATACAGTTGATCCTGTCGACGTGAAGAACCAAGCAGCAAAGAACCGTCGCGCTCTTGGCGACATCGGAAACATCGCTTCTCTTCCCGGAGTCGAAGGAGGAAAGATTAATCGACCCTTGACCCGTAACTTCCGTGCCCAATTGCTCGAAAACGCACAAGTTGCAGCCGCCGCTAATAAAAAGGTTTCATTTTTGTACTTTTCAAATCTTGTTTTGAGAGTACATGTCATTGTTGAGTCTGAATTTTGTGTGTGTGTGTGTGTCTCTCTTACTCTTACTAAACAGCAAATCGATCTGGACAAGGCTTCAGTTCTTGATGGTGCTCAGGTTCTACCCAAGAAACCAGAAGTTGCAAAGGCGGTTCAGAAGAAAGCAAGAGCTGTTGTTAAGCCGCAGCCGTTAAAACCTATTGAAGTGATTATAATCAGTCCAGATACAAACGAGGTTGCAAAAGCTAAACAGGATAAGAAAGACGATGCGTCTAAGAAGAAAGTCACATACTCTTCAGTTCTTAATGCACGAAGCAAGGTAGATTCTTTGACATTTTTTTGTGTGATGGACACTGTTTCTTAGATTGTGTCCTGATTGTTGGCTGAATCGTTGACACGCTTAGGCAGCTTCCAAGACTCTGGATATTGACTCTGTCGACAAAGACAATGACCTTGCTGCTGTGGAGTATGTTGAGGACATGTACACTTTCTACAAAGAAGTTGAGGTACTTACGATCGGAATTATATGCTTATGGATAAGTTTTGTGAATGTTTATTGAAGTTTGTTGTTTCGTTTCCTGTTGCAGAATGAGAGCAAGCCTCAGATGTATATGCAAACACAGACTGAGATTAATGAGAAGATGAGATCCATTCTCGTAGACTGGCTTGTAGACGTTCATATCAAGTTTGATCTGTCCCCTGAGACTCTTTACCTCACCATCAACATAATTGATCGTTTCCTGTCTCTGAAAACTGTACCGAGAAGAGAACTACAGCTTGTAGGTGTTAGTGCTTTGCTCATAGCTTCGAAATATGAAGAAATCTGGCCTCCTCAGGTATGTAACACACACATATACTAATGTTACAGGATTACTTGTCAATGAGAGCTAACCATTTGAATGGATTTTTGTGATGTGAACAGGTCAATGATTTGGTATATGTCACAGACAATTCCTACAACAACAAGCAGATTCTAGTGATGGAGAAAACCATTTTGGGAAATCTGGAATGGTACTTGACAGTTCCAACACAGTATGTGTTCCTTGTGCGGTTCATCAAAGCTGCGATTCCTGACCCGGAAACGGAGAACATGGCTCACTTCTTAGCTGAGTTGGGTACGATGCATTACGACACTTTGACGTTCAGCCCTTCTTTGCTGGCTGCTTCAGCAGTCTACACTGCGAGATGCTTCTTGAACAAGACCCCTGCTTGGACTGATACTCTGAAATTCCACACCGGCTACACTGGACATCAGCTCATGTTAGTCTTGTTTACTTTTCTCTATCAAGCTTTAAATTTCATCATTATCATCATCCTTATTGATATCTCTATATGTACTTTCAGGGAATGCTCAAAGCTTTTAAATTTCATTCACTCGAGAATTGGGGAGAGCAAGCTCCGCGCTGTGTTCAAGAAATATTCCAAACCAGAAAAATGTTCTATTGCTTTAGTTTCACCAGCCAAGTCCTTTTTGTCTTCTGCTCCTTGAAGAAGTCTTGAAAGAATTCAGCAAAACTCTGCAATGTCTTTAGATCTCTCTCCGATCTCTTTTATTTGTAAATGTTTGTTTTTTCCTGTTGAGACCTGATGATTCCCTATGGATTCATAAGTGTTGTATTTGAATCATTTTGGTCTTCTATGATATTTTACAATTGGATTTGAAGTTGAGTTTTTGATGATATATGTAGAAAAAAATCTATATTCTCAAAAAAAATGTCTTAACGTCGTTCGTTTATTAAAGCTTATAACAATGGTCTCTCGATAAAACATTTGAAAATTGAGAAAGTAATGCAAATGCTTGTAACAAGGTCGAGAAAATATCAAGTTATGATTTATAAAGTTTCGCATAATAATGGAAGCGACGACGTCGTAGTAAATCCAAGTGCTGAGGGTAATTATGTCAATTATCATAGGGGTTCCAACGTAACCCTAATCTATAAAGTGGATTTGTAGCGCCGAATGTGTGTCTGTTCTTGTTTCCACTGCCTCAGCTTCTAGAGACGAGCATCCAAAAGCCCTAGCATTTCGTCTCCTCTCATCCGTCGGTGAACATGGTAAGCTCTTTCTCTCCGGCACTTATCTGTTCCCGAGAAACTCGTTTTCGTTAATCTATATGGATCCGAACTCTGCGATGAGATCATTTAGGTTGTTATCCTGCTAGATTCCGATGTTATATATTTACTTAGTGCTGGGTCGGACGAGATTATGTTATGGTTTCTGAATGGAATGAACTGATTTCTCTAAGCTGCCACACGGAGTTGTGTGTTAATTATGTTTGAGCTATAATGCGAAATTGTGCGATTGATTGGTTATTGTCTGATCAATAGTGTAGGGGGGTTAGTTCGTGTCGTTATGTAGGTAATGAAATTGAAGTTATGGGTTAGAACAGAAGACGATTTGTTGTTTCTCATATCCGTTTTGCTATCTCGGGTTTATAGTCGAAGAGAAAGACCAGAGAGCCCAAGGAGGAAACTGTCACTCTCGGACCAGCTGTTCGTGACGGAGAGCAAGTTTTCGGTGTTGTTCACATCTTTGCATCATTCAATGACACTTTCATTGTAAGTTTTCCTCTTTGATTGTCAATGCTTGTATATTATACTCTTATATGCAGTACATGTTATGATGTTGCTGTTCATTGTCTTGTAGCATGTGACTGATCTCTCTGGAAGAGAAACTCTCGTTCGTATAACCGGTATGTTCTCTTACTAGTTCCTGTTTATGTTTGCATAAGTCTGAAACCCAAAAGAAACAAGCTCTCGCAATTTGTTTAAAACTTTTTATGGTTTTTTGTGCATAGTATGATTATGTTAGTTAAACCCTCAAGTACACATTTTTTGCAGGAGGGATGAAGGTCAAGGCTGACCGTGATGAGTCCTCTCCTTATGCTGCTATGCTTGCAGCTCAAGATGTTGCTCAGAGATGCAAGGTCAGAAACTGTTCAGGATTCATGCTTTTTATAATTCCATTGAGCTTCTGTATGATATATGGTCATCCTCGTACTAATACTGGATAATCTCTATGTGACAGGAGCTTGGCATTACAGCCATGCACGTGAAGCTCCGTGCCACTGGAGGAAACAAAACCAAGACTCCAGGCCCTGGTGCTCAGTCAGCTCTCAGAGCCCTTGCTCGTTCAGGCATGAAGATTGGTCGTATAGGTAACACTGGAACTGATTCTCTCTCTTTTTTTTTTTTGTAGGCATATTTTTACTTATGAGTATTCAGATAATTGTGAGGGGTTTTTTGGTTGAGAGGAATCTTTCTTAAATGTATTTGCAGAGGATGTGACTCCAATTCCCACCGACAGTACACGTAGAAAGGGTGGACGAAGAGGAAGAAGACTGTGATTCCCCAATGAGCCACATCATCGTTCTGTTGTGCCCTCGACTCGAGTAGTCTCTTGGGTACACTTTGAAGTTAGTTTTGTCTCTCTCCAATTTATCTTTCAAGTTGCTTCGGAAACATTATAAGTTGTGTCTTTCTTCAACGTTGTAACTTTTGCATTTCGGAGTTTTGGGAATGAGAAAACAGTGGTGGTCACTATTCACGCTGTGTTATTGGTATCGCTATTCTGCATTTTCTCGTCTCTGATTAACTTTACTTCAGCTTAATCGAATGCAGTTTTGATACTATAGTCATTTTATCTTTTATGTATCAATATATAAAATCTAAAGATTTAAACGTCCGACCAAAAGATTTGCGTAAAAAGTAGAAACATTTGATTATGACTGTCTTATTAGAGACAGGCAAGAATCGTTATGAAATTTCTAAAAACGCCATTTCTTGCCTGAATGATTAACCAGTCATGAAGCCAGGCTCTCAGTAATAACACTCTTGACACAAGCTCGAAAGAGAAACAAGGTAGAACCAGGCTGATTCTCTCTCCCATGGTCGGCCATTCAAATGGTTTGGACAGTGCAACAATGGCAGCAATTGTTATTGGGCTTTCAAGTAAGGCCCATGGATTTATGTCTCACCACCACCACCACCACCCTAGAAACGACCTTTAAAAACACTCGTGTGATTTAGTTTTTTTCCGTTTCGGCTTCGTTGGTGCGCTAAAAGAAGAAATCGGGGGAAAAATGCAGATCTTTGTGAAAACCCTAACTGGCAAGACCATCACTCTCGAGGTCGAAAGCAGCGACACCATCGACAATGTCAAGGCTAAAATTCAAGACAAGGAAGGTATTTATTTCATCATCTTCTCTTTGAGATATACAAATTGGTCGTCAGCTTGTTAAGTGATAATCTCTGCTTCGATTCACTCTCAGGTATCCCTCCGGATCAGCAGAGATTGATCTTCGCCGGAAAACAACTCGAGGATGGCCGTACCTTGGCCGACTACAATATTCAGAAAGGTCTTTCTCTACTTACTTTCTTTCTAGTGCTTAGCGTCCTCTACGTTAGATTAGATTTTTGAAATTCCGATACGTTTGTCCTGCGGCCAACTAATTGGTTTAGGGTTTAACATCGTCTGATTCTAAGTGTTGTTTGTAAATGATTCTGAATTTTTGTTCTGACTCTTCCTATAGAATCTACACTTCACCTTGTGCTGAGGCTTAGGGGAGGTATCATTGAGCCTTCGTTAATGGCCTTGGCTCGCAAGTATAACCAAGACAAGATGATCTGCCGCAAGTAAGCCTTCCCGAATTTAAAGTTTCCATATCTCAGTTTTGTCGGCTGTAATGGCTGTTGGATGCATTAAAAAAATTTAGGATGAAGTGTCTTATCTGTCATGAAAAATAACAGTGGAGCTTGTTACGTGATTACCGCTGTTCGTTTTGTTTGTCTTAGTCTCATTAGCATAGACTCACCTCACCCATCATACTAATGTTAACTCCAGTATGTAGAAGTTTTCTTTCTTGGACGTCTACACATCCTCTATGTCGGCTAGTAATTTTAGTTGTCAGTTGAAACTAATTGAAGTTTGTGTAATCTTGGGTTTGAAACACAGGTGCTATGCTCGTCTCCACCCAAGGGCAGTTAACTGCAGAAAGAAGAAGTGTGGTCACAGCAACCAGGTAAATTTTTTGCTACCAATCAACCTACACATGTTTGGTTCAAATGCAGTTGATGGATGGTTTGAGTTTTTTGTTTGGTTGTTTCTTTTTGTTTATTGCAGTTGAGGCCGAAGAAGAAGATCAAGTAATTGATGGAACCCTCCAGTTACTACTTTGCGTTTTGCAACCTGTGTGTTTTTGCTCCCAACTCGCAGTTTCTCTTTTGTTAGAAGAAAGAACAGTTTCTTTTTTGAGAATTGATATGAGCTAAAAAAATGTTGTTACAACGTATGTCAGATTTTGGTTTAATGATTATGAAGTTTGGCTAACTCTTTGCTAGCATATTCATTGACGATCCTCTCAATTTCGATGTTGCGCAATGTCTCGTGATAACAAATTAACTTCACCGGCATGACTGACTGAAAAGAAAAGATGAGAGTGCAATTGAGGGTTTGAGATAATTAAGCTTTATATTTCCATTTGTTCAACAAGGGTGTTTGGTCTAGTGGTATGATTCTCGCTTCGGGTGCGAGAGGTCCCGAGTTCGATTCTCGGAACACCCCCGTCATTTTCCTTTTAACAGGTGAAAGGCTTTTTGGGCCTCGAATCAATAACAAATGGGCCTTGAAACGTCGCCGTCCCAGCCTCGAGATTTCCAGCCCGACGTCGGAATTTTTTCCATCTATTCTCTCTGGAATCGATCGAGTGATTTGTGAGCTGAGCAAAACCCTAATCTCTTCCCTTCTCCGTCTTCTCTGATTCTGCAAGTATGAGTCGATCAGGCCAGCCCCCGGATCTCAAGAAGTAAGTTCTCTTCACGATTTGTTTGCCTATTAATGTGTCAATTTTTCTGTTTAATTTCAACCTCTGGATGTTTTGGTTTCATCCAGCTTACACTTCTTCTTCGTGTTTCTGACTTTGTTCTTCGTGGTTTGATGTGATGCAGGTATATGGATAAGAAACTCCAAAGTAAGTTCGATCCCTTCTTCCCACGTTTCCTACTTAGAGCATTTAAGTTTCGCCTAATCTCTTTTGCTGAAAAATTGCTTGCAACTCTTGAGCCGATGGCTGAACCTAAGTGCGATATGTATGCCTTTTCGAGTCATTTATTAAAACAAAATCCTTTGGCTTTTTTAAATTTTTGTTTGTAATTTTGCATCTGTTTCTATTGGTTCAACGATTGTTTGCACGCTTCATCGTTGTGATAGATACGTAAAAAAAAAAAGAATCTGCTGATAATGTAGGTTCAACTATTGTTTGGGCAGGGATGCAAATGGTGTATTATAGATAGTTTCCTTGGTCTTGTTTCTCTTTATGGTTTCATTTGTAAATTTTGCTGGACTTTGTTTGTCGTCATGTTATTGTAAATTGGTATGGTCAAGAGGAGTAAGATATCGTCTCCCTTGTTTGTTTTATTTGTTTGTCCCAATGTAGTTAAGCTTAATGCCAACAGAATGGTTGTTGGAACTCTCCGTGGCTTTGACCAGTTCATGAATCTTGTTGTGGATAACACTCTTGAAATTAATGGCGATGACAAAACTGACATTGGGATGGTCGTACGTTTCCCTCTCTCTCTCAGTCTCTCTCTTCTTTGCCTTCTCCTAAACCACATAATCTCTTAAGACTACTAGTCTTTTGATCATTTCTTTTATTTTAACTATTCCACATTTCCTGGATGTAGGTGATAAGAGGAAACAGCATTGTCACCGTTGAAGCTCTTGAACCAGTTGGAAGATCTTAGCTTCTTTTACTTTGCATTATCGGTAACCAACTACTGTATTATTACTTAATTTTGCTCTCTGTGTCGACATGAATCGATGTTGAAGAAGTTTGATCTGATGAATTGCTCTTCTTTGACTCCTTTACTCATATGTTCTGAAGATTCCTATGAACCTGTTAGATGGTTATAAGCCAATCTGATTAATGTCTCTCTAGGCTCCATACTCCTTATAGATTAGATATTTGTAAGCATTGCGAGAAACATTCTACAAGAGAAAAAGTACAAAGCAGTCATGGGAAAAAGCTAGTTTTGATTGGGCCGCCAAACCACACACAAAGCAAAAGCCTTTTTGTGAGCTCCAACGGTCATTGCATTTTGCTTTATGACTATCTTAAGTGAGATCATAATTATGCCGTTTGGCTCCTCTGTTTGATTAAAAGATGTTTTGGTGAATGAGTAGAACTGGAAAAAAGAAAAAGAGGAAAGACGAAAAAAGAAATAAGGAGAAGTGAAAGTGGAAGGAGAATGAATGAAGAAGGCATGTGACCCACGAAGTATTGTTGCAAAGGCATATGAGAATGAAATGATAGATCTCCAATAAAACAGCAACAACACGTAACTTACAACGGAATGTCCGGCACGTGGATCGTTGGCACACGTGGGGGTTCTGTTTTAGTTCCAACTTTCATGTTTTTTTTTGTTTCTTGTTTTACAAGACCAAACAAAACTTCTAATTCACATCTACTACAAACTATTGACTCGATGTACTTTATTGGTAGAAAGTAGGTATTTGTGTATTGTCTACAAATTCTTAAACTTTTTGTGGAAGTCACTTGCAATTTGATACTGATTGTATATCCATGGTCGGGGATCTCCAACTCAGATAACAAAACATAATTTTTAAAACACATGGATCTACAACTAATCCAAAAAGAACTTTCACTAACTTCACTATTCTTTTCCTTTTTCCTTTTTTTTTTGTCTTTTCTCTTTAGTTTTGGGGAAGAGGTAAAAAGTCTTAGAAATGGCTTCCTTCTAACGGTAACAAAGTATATTTTCAATGAAAACATCATTTATCTTGATTTATTTATTCTCGTGGACCATTGCAAGTAACATTTCCCTAGAGCTTACTCTGTCCATTACATAACAAGATATTTCGTTCTATGCCAATTTGTGATACTAGTAGTAGTAGGAGCATCTGTTGTTTTAGGCTACGAAATACACGAGTCTGGTCTATGCTCTTATTGTAGATAGTCTTCTAAAACAATAATAGTCAGAATGAATGAAAGGAGTAAAACAAAAGTCAGAGTTGACGATTTTCAGTAGATCTGATATGTCACATTCTCACATGAAAACAAAGTTGCCAACTTCATGACTTTTTGCCCTGAGGGTAAAATACAAAGATTAAGGGTTTCTTCCCAAAGAGAGAGAGACAAATAATACTAACAAAAATTAAAAGGTCACAGGAAAAATATAGTAATAAAGAGATACTCAAAAGACAGCTAGACCTTCATCTTCCTCCTTATAGCCCTTCATCTTCTCTCACCTAACTCCACCAGTCTCTCTCTCTCTCTCTCCTCTGTGAGCCGTGACTTGTGTAGAATACGAAGAAAGAAAGAAAGAAGGATTGAAGTGATAATTACAAGCCACCAACTAAAACCCTTTCTTCAATTCAACTCTACGCGTCGCGTAGTACCCAAAAGTTTTAATCTTTTGAGTTTCCCCATTATTTCCCAACAGAATCATTAATTACCCATTACTAATCTCTTTTTCTTTTGGGTTTCCTGAAAATCCCCCATTAAAGTTTGTTTCTTTATAGCCTTTGATTTTGACCTCATCCACTGTTCTTTCCCTTGAGAGTACCCATCACTCCAAGATTTGATTTTTTTGGATTATCCTTGACTAGAGAGAGAGATAAGATGGCCAAAGTACTAAAATCGAGCCAATCATGTCATTTCCCTTCTCCTTCAAGCTCCTCTTCTACATCATGCGGAGCCAATGATGGTAATAGAGACCCACATTCTCTTTTTAACATTTCCCGAGAGGAAGAGGAAGAGGAAGAGGAAGAAGAAGAAGAAGAGAGAAGCGAGAAAGAGAGGGAAAGATTCGAGCTATCATCTGCATTGGATATTCTGGTTTCTGCAATCAGAAGGTCTGTGATTGGTGGCTGTGTTGGTGAAGAGGATCTTTGTTCAATGGAGATTGGTGTGCCCACAGATGTTAGGCATGTCGCTCATGTCACCTTTGATCGTTTCCATGGCTTCCTTGGCTTGCCTGTTGAGTTCGAACCTGAAGTCCCAAGACGAGCTCCTAGTGCAAGGTTTGTTTGTTTTATGAAAACGATTGATGTTTTTGGAATTTTTATAGTGTTTGAGGTTCATAGGTCTTGTTTTGGCTAACAAAAGCTTCGTCAGCTATCGGATTATGCAAGAGCTAGTTGTGTTTGTAGGGTTTAGTTTCTATGTTTAGCAATTTGCATAGTTGGAATCCTTTTGTTGATAGAAGCAGGATGTCCATACTTTCAGTTAATGTATCCCCTGACATTGATGATCCGAACTCTTAGATGTTCTCAAATCAAACACTTTATGTTCTTTGAGTTTGGGTGAATCCCGTTATCAAGTAGACGGCTTGTTAAGGATCTTGAGTGAAGTAAATAGGTTTTGTTGATGTTCCCTCTATTGCTACAATCCCTGATATCAGCAAAGATCCATACTTTTTTTGTTGATGTTCTTTAAATAGAATTCTCTTAGATTTGGGTGAAGTGTCTTATGAAGTGAATGTAAATGCAGTGCAACCGTGTTTGGAGTCTCGACTGAGTCAATGCAGCTATCTTATGATACTAGAGGCAACATTGTACCTACGATACTCTTGATGATGCAGAGTCACTTGTACAGTAGAGGCGGCTTGCGGGTGCGTGTAAAATGTGTATTGTTTAAAACTATTTGCATCTGGTTTTACGACAATTAGTCAGTAAGTAATCATTTGTTGCCATATAGGTAGAAGGAATTTTCAGGATTAATGGTGAGAATGCTCAAGAGGAGTACATAAGAGAAGAGTTGAATAAAGGTGTTATTCCAGATAACATTGACGTCCATTGCTTGGCAAGTCTCATTAAGGTATAACCCATACTTCTCTTTGATCTTACTTTCTTATTGTTTCTTTCCTTTTCTGTTTTTCTAACTTTTTTTTTGTTTTTTGTTTTTCCCCTTAGGCTTGGTTTAGGGAACTTCCCACTGGTGTGCTGGATTCACTCTCACCAGAGCAAGTCATGGAGTCTGAAAGTGAAGATGAGTGTGTGGAGCTTGTAAGGCTTCTTCCATCAACAGAAGCTTCTTTGTTAGATTGGGCAATCAATCTGATGGCAGATGTTGTAGAGATGGAACATCTTAACAAGATGAATGCTCGCAACATTGCCATGGTTTTTGCACCTAACATGACTCAGGTTAGTTCTTCGATGAATTTCTTTTTTTAAAGTTCTTGGCAAAGGGCATCAGTCAATTGAGTGTACTTTTGATTGCAGATGTTGGATCCACTGACGGCTCTAATGTATGCTGTGCAAGTCATGAACTTTCTTAAGACACTTATTGTAAAGACGCTTAAGGAACGGAAAGAATCTCGAGATAGGTTGATTCCAGCCTCAAACCAGGGTCCTAGGGACCATAATGGTGACCAGAGCAGCAGACAGTTGTCGCATCTCATGAAAGCTAACAAGGAGGAAGCTTTAGAAGACACCTTTGAGGAGGAAATGAAAGACAAAGAAGAGTCTGCAAAAGAAGAAGAAGACGAAGAAGAGTATGCAGAACCTCGAGAAATTCTTGGCATAAAGTCGTCTCAAATTAAAAGCTGCCTGTATAACAACGGAGGTTTTGGGCAGAAACAGAATGGTTGGGAGGAGCAGAGGAAGAAGACAACGAAGTCGAATGCTAGTAGTATTGTGGGACGTGTGAACTACAGAGTTGAGCTATTCGAAGCTTGGCGATGAAAAAAAATTTCATTCATTGATGTTTTTGATCCAACTTCTGGATTTTCTTGATTTTGGTTGTGGAATGGTTTTGATAATGGTTGGTTGTGTATCAAGAAATGCTGCATTTCTGCATATAATGTCAAATATAAGTTTTTGCTTCTCTTCCTTGAGTTTTTAACTTGAAAGTAGGGCAGACTGTGCATCTTTCCGTCAATCGTCAAAAAAAAACCAATTATTTCCACTATGACAGATCAGTTTAGAAAAAGAAAAAACAATTATTGTAATAGAATTTAAATAAATCAGTGTAAAGGAGAAAGGTAACAAGCTGTGGGAGAAAGCAACGTCGTTTCATGGGAAGATGAAGAGTTTCATCTTAGGCTCCCTCTCACTTATATGTAACTTATGTTTGAAAATTGAAATGAAATACTATAGAGAACTAATACTATAATATCTAAACTACGCGGATACATGTTAATCTCCTTAATATAATTTACATAAAACAAAAACTTTAAAATTTAAAATGAAAGGAAAATGCTAGTTGAGGTGATCAACGATGACAAGTATATTTTCCAGTAATTAATGACAAAAACAATGCAAATGTCAAATCTCTGACAGGACTAAGATTCTTCTTCTTCTGCTACTCTCAAATAAGTGTGAACAAGTGTGTATGATGACGAAGATTCGTTTCAAATTGTATGAGCTTATAGTAATTAACCTGCATTAGCAACGTCATACTCCTTTTTTAATTATATTGCAAGTAGAGTGTTTTTATAAAACTTAAAATTTTGTAACCAAAAACAACTATATATTATAATAGTAATATGCCTGCTTTGTCCGTATTGTAAATGTTTCAAGCTACGTAATCCTTAAACCATGTGGAAAACGAAAGTATGAAAAAACATAAAATATTTGGAATAGAAAGGTATGAAAGAAATAAATTTAAATACACTTGCGGTATATATATTTCTTTAGAAGGCAAAGTTTTGAAAAATTGGACTTGTTGGCAACTTGGCATAAAGTCTTCTCTGGTTAAAAGCTTTCATCAGTAACGGAGATTTTGGACAGATACATAATGGTTTGGGGAAAAAGACGAATCAAGATGATATCGAATGCATGCGAGTAATATTATTGAACAAGTATATTACAGACTTGAGCTGGTCGAAGCTATTGCACAGTTGCATGGCGATGAAAAAGATTTAATTTATTGATCTTTGTTATTCAACGTTTGGATTTTCTTGATTTGTCTTTTGTGGGATGGATCATGGATGGATCGATGCTTCTGATGATGGTTGCTTGTGTACTACGTTTAATGTCAAAGTTGAAAGAGTCTGCTCCTCTTCCTTTAGGTTTATCTTCAAAACTTGAAAAGACAATGATTATTTCCACTATAACTCTTTCGAGCTCTCAAACTTGTCAAATCCAATCTAGTTTCCATTCAGCTAAATTATATTATCTTGTAATAACCACATTAAAAAAAATATATTTTCTTATGGAAAAACTCATAGTACGATTTTTAATGTAGAAACAGAAGTATTATTGTTTTACCAAATTGACTATGCATTTTATCATTGATTATTACATATCTTACAGATGTTGAGAAAGAGATCTTACAATCACACAGAACATATATAGCAGATTACAATCACAATCTATTGTCCAGGACAAGCATCACATCATCACATGAGTGGCAGGTCTTAGAATTTATTAACGGAAAAGGGAAACAACAGTAGATAATTAAGTAAAAATACAAGCAATTATATTCAAGCAAAAGCTGATTATTTCTTAGTCAACGAAACGACAAGAGTGATACTCGTTTTGTTTCTGCAGCTCGCGTGTTGTGTCACATGGCAAGCATACTTATCAAACAAGATATCGATAATATCTTCTCCAAAATGAGCAACGAGCATTGGTTCAGTAACGGCTCTTATACAATTGGCTTCATTGTATCCTGCTTCATAGTCATCATCTTCGTTGTCGCAGTTACTAAGGCCAAGATCGAATCCATGTGTCTCTAAGTCATTGATATCAAAAGAGCCTTCGTTTTGTATCACTTCCTTGAGTTCTTGTTCGTTCGGATCATAAAATGGCATGTTGAATGCATCCAGTTTTGATTTACTCACTAAGCCCTGTTAATAAAGAGATTGCTATGATGAGGACCATGTCTAAATTCAGCAAAGTAAAATAATAATAATAGTGGTCTTTGTATTTTTGTAAAACATCAAAACATATATATGTTAACAAAACAAAATAAGATAAAAAGGTAAATTGGAAAACTGATGTTTTGTTTTCTTTAAGAGGCCCTTAATAATAATCATGAGCTATATATCTGGTTAGAGCTTTAACAACAGCCGCACGCAACTTGAAGTATCTTTATGTAATTTAGGGAATAAAAGGTAAGAATCATGCTCTCAGATATCTAAGACCATATGAATGGAAATATCTAAAATGTTTGAAAAAAATGAGAAATTTTGTTTTATATAATACCTCGAAGACTAGGTCACGGAGAGATTTTGCTAGCAATGTCCAAAAGTGACAACAATCTCTATACAATGGATCATTGTTAAGGGTGTTTCTACCGATGAATGTAAGAACCATTCGTCCATTAGAGACAATTTCTTCAGAACGTAACCTTAGAAACATTGTGAAATCTCGTTGGAATTGATTTAAGTAAGCTTTGTATGCACTTTGAGGACTTGAATTTGTTATGTAAACATTTGCTTTATCATTTTCGTGTTTCTCTGGAACCTGTAATCATAACACACAACTCCACCGTTTAAATATCAAATAACTCAAGAGTTTTTATGTAAATGAAAATGTTAAAACAAAGTCTTAATTTTGTTTTTTAAAAATACCTTAGAGAGCCAATGGAGAGCGTAAGAGGAATGTATAAGATGGAGGCTATTGCGAGAGAAGAGCCTAGAGTAGAAGGAACCTGGTGCTCCATAGACGAAGCACGAGGCTTGGTTTGTGATCATGAGCTCCTTGTTGAAGAAAGGTACAAATTTGAACGTTGTGTTGAAATCGTTTCCTGGAAGATCATTCAGACAACAGTCGATTTCTGGAGGGTTTTGGTTCGATTGTTGGGACAACAGACTGATGGTGTTGATGATCTCAGAGATAGCCAGAAACGTGTTTTGCCCCGAAGAACAACCCAAATCAGCAACTTTGATATACTTTGGAAAGTTTAAGTTCATCATCATTTCTTCTGTGTTTTTTACCAAGACTGGTTTGGCCATTGATAAAACTCTTCTCTACGAACCAAAAAAAAAAGGGAGAGATACTTGTTACAACAATATCTCGAGACTATAGTCTTGTACCTAATTAAAAAAAATCGTCCACAACAAATGTTATAACAAAGTCATACTTTCTGTATGCTATCTATTTATATTGATTAGAAACTTATAGTTTTTCTATGGCATGAGAAAAATATATGTGGATTTTGATGATTCACAATTTCGTAAAAACAACTATAGCTACGTTCTTCTTATATAGCACCTTAAAATTTTATTTGTTCATATTTTAAAATTACAATTTCACCATAATGAAATGATTGAACTTTTTTTTCTTTGCTTTATCAAATAATATTGATTTTTATTTTAAAATTTAAACTAAAAGAAAAAGAATATTATTGAAGAACCTGAAGAAGAGAATTGGCGGAGTAACTGTTCAATCCATCTCCACCACTCATACGTAAAGCTTTCACAAATGCATATTCATGGTCACTCTTTTCGTCATTAAAGCTGCATCGCGATATACATATATCAGTACTGGACATACATTAACTATATATATGTGTGCATATTTACATGTAATTAAAATTATTAGATAAAAGCAAGATTAAGTGTACTAGGTGTTGTAATGATGAATTAGAGAGACAAAACCTCAAGGAAGGAATGGTATCGATGAATCTTGAATCCATTTTTTTATCTGACTTTTTAATGATAAGATTCAAGGAGAATTATTAGAAGATGTTCTGTGTTGATGAAAATGCACCTCACACTTCAATTTATAGAGAGATGAAACCCAATCAAGTAGCAAATTAAAAACAAAAAAAAGCACATGAAACACGCCATGTGTAGCAAAGCGTACGTTGCCCTTGTGATTAATCAATGTCACTAAAAGATTCTTAACATTAGACCCCAAAAAACGAACTCTAATGAATATTCATTCAGAAATTATGTTCTTTTGTTGACTTTGATTTAGGTAAAATCGGGTTACAACTGAAATGCGCAATTCTGCAAGTAAGGTGAATTTCTAAGGATACGATAGTAATTAGTAAGGTTGTTGTTACATTTATATATATATATATATACAACCCAGAAATTCCGGACTTAAAAATTATAATCTTTCTCTATCCTCAGTTGTTAGACTTGAATTGCTACTTTAAAAAGATTTTATACATTCAACTACTTGAAATTAGTACCGACTTTGGATTTTATGAGGTTGTTAGATAGATTGTGGCAGAAGAGTGTTTTTTGGTGGTCGGGAAGTTTTGAGTCGTCTAGGGTTTCTGTACGTAGTGACGTGTAGTTTTGATATATCTAAAGAAACCTAACGCGCTGAGCATGAGATATATATGAGAGTAACTAATTAATAAGTTTCTGTGACATTGGCGTGATGTAATTCTCTAATGCATTTTAAGGAAAGTCTCGACGGTGATATTCATGTCTTTCTAAAATACAAGTATTTGCGGTTTTCTTTGGCTCCTAACGTACGGAGATTAGTTTATAGTATTTGTTTTACACAGTAAATCATAGTTACTTTTGGATCAAATCCGAATATAAAACAAATCGAAACGGATATCATCAATATTCTGTCAAACACTACTACTAAATAAAGTTTTAAATCGAGAAATTTTAAAGGAGAAGAAACACAAGAGTTAGAGACAAACCAAACGAACAACAAAAATGTATGACCCAAAAATAGAAAATTTAAGACCATTTATATTATTATTATTTTTTAATTATTGGCAGTCGCATGTTGAATTAAAAGGAATCCAACACTTGATCGTCTATCAGTTTGGAGATATGACATGTAACAAACTTGTCTCCTCTATGGTTTGGCTAATGAAAACAGAAACCACTTGTTTTTTTAAGGTACTTATTCGACAGTGGTGTGAGAATCAATTGTATATTTCCTTAGATTAAATGCCCCACTAAAGTGGGACGATATAATCACGTGAATTCTAAATGCAGACCTGAACAAGGTTCAGAACTGCTCTCCTTCAGGGCTGGCAAGGGACAGAGATCTGGCGCAAACGAAACAGGCGTTAATATACAAATAAACAAATTCGAAACGGATATCATCAATATTCATTTAAAGAAGAAATGAGTAAGAGACAAACCAAACAAACAACAAAAATGTCTGACCCCATAAAATAGAAAAACTAAGACCACATATTATTTTGTAACTATTGGCGGTCGCATGTTGAATCAAAAGGACATAATGGTTATAAAATCAAAGAGAAAACGAATAATATGAGCTTCAAAATACTCGTATACATTTCACATGTCAAATCATTTTTGTAATATGATGTACAGAAAATAAGAATCTTTTTATTAAAAAAAAAAATGAACGAGAAAATGCTAGTTGAGTTGAAAATTGGCGAGTATCTTCCAGTAATCAAAGATTAAGAATGCGAAGGTCAGAATCTCTGACAGTGACGAAGCTTCTTATGCTTATCTCGAATAAGTGTGAACAGGGTCTGCGCTGACAAGGATCTCGTTTATCTAAACCGTGTGAGATTACGGTAATACTTGGATTAGCAACATCAAAGTCCTTTTTTAATTGTATTGTAGACTTTGTTTATAATACTCGAATCTTCTGACAAAAAAAACACGACTATTGATGGTATAATGCATGTACAGTCTTACTATATGTGTATGTCTTGTCCCAAATGCAGTACATGCATGTTCCATGCCATGTAGGCCTCACATCATGTGGAACACGAAACTCCGATTTAAATATTTTGTTCTTTTCGTACTGAAATAATTCTGCTCGTAAAGTTTGTTGGAGACCACGATCCATTAATACATTACGTAGAAAAAGAAAGAAAAAAGAAAGAGGTGGGTACGATGGTCCTTCGTCATGAAATATGCTATATGTGGTTGTGGTCCATACATTACGATTTGACTGACCAATACTTGATAGCTAAAAAGTCTTCTTAACAGTTTGCTCTTCATTTTCTTTTTTAACTTATCGAAATTGGAGAGTATAAACTAGAAAATACGTACATAAACTCGCGCTACTGCTTGAGAAGCTCGAACACTCGTCTCCCTAGTAAATGAAATCTTGGATCCCATTGTTAGAGACGAGATCTCTGTCGGGTCAGAAGAAACTGATGATGCTTAGAATATGCTCCGAGTCGGAGACATGCTGTGAAAGCTATGCTGTTGAGGGTTACTATTAAGTCGATCTTTGCCATGACATGTCAAGTGTCAACAGTGATTGTCTATAAAAATTTCATGTTGTGTTTACACGTTAAGATAAAAATGTTTTGTTTTAGTTCTAGTAGAATATTAATCAACGATAACCATTTGTTCATTGGGTCAAATGAATAACGAAGATGTATAGTTTCAACAACCCGAACAGCCACAACTGCAACTTAATTATTATGGAGCAATATGAATGTCCTTTTATTGGTCAAAAATAAAAAGAAAATACCAAAGTCTTTTTAAAATCAACTGTAGACTTGTGTTTATAAAACTCGATAGTTTTGAGTTTTGACCAAAAAGACGAATACCAATCGTAATATGAATGTATATTTGTATGGTTTGTCGCAGTCGCAAATGTATATGTCATCCTTAGACACCATGTGGAACACGAATGTCCCATTTGAATATCCTTTTCCTTTTTTTCGTACTATATAAGTTCAATAATTTAAGCCCATCAAAGTGTCACGTTTTCATCAAGGGGAAATCGGCAATTAATCTCAATTATAAACGTTCAAGTTTTCTCGTAGGAAAAAACAATATGTTATAAATTTAAAACGTAGTCGATGTTTGGAAAACTGGACCACAATGTTGATTCGAAAATATCATAGGATCGGTTGTTGGTTGGCTCTCTGGTTAAGCTGAATTTTAATCTGAATGATGTTTATTTTCTCAGTCAAATAAAAGTAAATATTAGATGATACAAAATGTAAAAGCAAAAATTAGTTAAAAATTTGATATCTATTTAAACCAGAACAACAGAAACAATTATAAAAGAAAAAAAAATCCATTATTTTAAGAGACTTTCAAACGATTTATGAGTTGAGCACATATCATGATAATATTATCAATAATCATTAAAGGTTTTTTTTTTTTTTTTTTTTTTTTTTTTGTTCCAAAATCATTAAAGGTTATGAGTCGGTTTTAGCATTCGATTCGGATCACTCGCTTTAACAGTTTTCGTCTAGTATTAGCACAGTGTAATTTTTTTTTTTTTTTTTTTTTTAACACTTTGATTGTATCAAAAAACCTCAAAAAGTTGAGTTTAACAGGAAAGACAATCAAAAAACCCCAAAAAGTTGAGTTTAACAGGAAAGACCAAAAATAAACTAGACGAATAAAAACACTAGAGATACTAATAGATACCAAACAGCAACACCAGAAAACAGAGGGGGACCAAAACGCACATAGCAGTTGGTTGACATAGGCAAAAAGACTCGAAAGTAAAAAGAAAGGAGACCACAAGAGGAAACTAGCCCAAGACAGCTTCCAGATGTAAGAGCTGCTGCAACCAGCAAGGACCATCACAAGCAATAGCACAGTGTAACTAGGATTGAAGTTTTGATGTAAAGACCGAACCCTGCAAAAATCGGTTTTTGGTTGTACCGGTCAGATAAGGAGTTGAACTGAAAGTGATTTTCGGTTTAAGGATAAGCAAAAAAAAAACCGTTCGGTTTACAATGGTTGGGTACGGTTCTGTTATGTTATCGCATCCATCCTACCGCCGATTTAGGGTAATTAGCCGGAGAATTAATCTTTGATTGTTTGTTGTGTCTGAACGCGTGCAAAGTGATGCTTCAACTGTGTTTTGTCATCGATTCGAATTTCTGAGGATTATTTGTCTTTCCTAAGCGGATGAGAATCAGAGCCATGTCTTATACGCAGCGAGGCTTCTCGATGGAATTGCCTACTCTGCAACTCCCATCTCGGATGTAAGGGTACCTCATTAATGCGTATGTAATGTTATTTGAGTTTTGTGTTGGGCATTGAGTTGTGTTTCATCGTAGGGAGACTCACCTATGGTATGTTATACCAGATGAAGTGAAAAGTACATGTCTTCTAAAACACTACTCTCAACTTCTGTCACCAAATGAGAATGATAAAGTTGGTCAGATGCGAGGGGATGAGCTCAAGAAGAATGCTTTGCTTGCCCGCACCTTGGTTCGAACCACCATTGCGAGATGTATGTTTTTTATTCTTTTGCACTAACATGATGGCAATGATTAATTAGCTCAGGTTTTTTAAAAAAAAATTGTAATGGTTTCATTACTATAGATCAGACGAACGATGCGGTTCATCCTCGATCCTTGATGTTCAAGAAGAATATGTATGGGAAGCCTGAGGTGAGTGAAGATACTTGTTTGGGAGTAGACAGCCTAAGGGTGCAAGATTAAGTTAATTTCTTCTCGTTTAACTTCCTCACAGTTAGATTGGCAGAGTTGTAATAACCAGCCACTGCATTTCAACATCTCTCACACAGATTCGTTGATCGCCTGTGGAGTAACAGCACATGTTCCGGTTAGTCTCTTCTTCTTACGTAAATAACTTTGTAGTTTTGTCGAAAACTAGATGTGCCGATGGTCTCTTGTAGGTTGGTATTGATGTTGAGGACAAGGAAAGGAAGATTAAACATGATGTCTTAGCATTTGCAAAAAGATTCTACAGTACTGATGAAGTGAACTTTTTGGCAACTATACTGGATCCAGAAGCTCAGAGAAAGGAATTTATCAAGTTATGGACTCTTAAGGTAGTTTCTACCAACAGCATATCAACTTAGTAGTGCCTGAAAAGTGTTCATGTTTTAAAACTATTGTGGGGATTCTATATATCCAGGAGGCATATGTGAAAGCATTAGGAAAAGGCTTCTCCGCTGCACCTTTTAATACCTTCACAATCCAGTCTAAGCCTGGAACAGAGGAAGGCTACAATCTTTGCACGGTTTGTTCTGGACTCCGCAATTGAAACTTGTTGCATCGTACACTTCCGTTAAGACCCTTGCTTGTTTTCTGTAGACATCTGAAATGACAGTCAGTTCACTGGAGGAGACAAAGACATACAACGGAGGATGGAAGTTTGCCCTTTTGGAGTTGGCTGATTCTCATTATGCTGCAGTCTGTATTGAAGATGACCAAGCTACTGGAGGTGCAATTTCAGTTGACAAATCTCTCGACACTGAAGAATCCTTTTGTTTAGCTGTTTCTCTTCATCACATCTCTTTCCTTCTTGCAGGAACTCCTATGAAGGTGATTGTTCGGAAAACCATCCCGTTTGTAGAAGACAAACTTATCTCTGAAAGCAAACTTATCTAGTTAAGAATCTGTTTGTTTTATATACATCGTCTGTAATACATTCCATTCCGCGCAAGCAAAATTATCAAATGTTACCATCTTTGTGAGACTCTTGGAAAATCACCAGTAATCCTTGCACGAGCAGAACCCATCTTCGAAATAGTGGAACCTTGACGCATCTCTTACAACAAACCGGCGGTCTACAATCTTGCTAACCATCTTGATGAACACATGACAATCTTCACAAACCCTCAGGTTCTTTATCACAAGAATCTCTGTTCCTGGACTAGTGTTGAGAATCCCAAATGCTACTGCTAGCCTCTCACTATGCTCACGCCTACTGCTCGAAACCTCTCCGCCTCTATCACAATCCGTGTTCCCCGCCATCTCCATCACAGAAGTCTCGAACTCATCCAGCATTCTATAGACTTCCTCTGTTTGCTCATGACTTCTATCGCCAGCCAAGAACAAGTGAACTCTTCCCTTGTGTTCCACATAACTATACCTAGGCTCTTTCTTGAATCCTCTCTCTCTCTCATCATTACCCGGATTCTCCAGAATCCTTCTTTATCCTTCGAGTCTGTATATATATTTGACATCAATACATAGTAGCCAATGTTCATCGGTTCAAACTCAATCACCTTTGCGAAAGCTACCTCTGCCATATCCACATTCTTGTGGATTTTACAGGTACCCAAAAGAGCCCCCCAAACAGCACAATCCGGTTCCACAGGCATTGATTCTATAAACTCCATGGCTTTATCTAGTCGACCAGCCCTTCCGAGTAGATCAACTACGCAAGCGTAGTGTTCAGGACCAGGCTCCAGCTTATACTCTCTCTTCATCACACCTAACAACTCTAAGCCTTTACCTGTTAGACCTGAATGGCTGCATGTAGATAAAACCATCACAAAGACTGTCCCGTCGGGTCTTATACCACTTCTGATCATATCATCGAAGAGCTTAATCCCAGTCTCTCTATTCCATGCATCCCATAGCAACCTATCATAGCGGTCCACGACACTAAGCTTTTTACAGGTATGATGTCAAAAACAGCACGTGCCTTTGCCAAATTACCGCATCTAGCATACATACTGATCAAAGCATTGCTTACGAACACATTTGATACAAAGCCATTCGCCTCTACTACCTTCTCTACTTCTTCACCAATCTTCTGAGCTCCAAGATGAGCAGAAGACGACAGAACACTAACTAATGTAACAGGATCAGGACGAACACCTGACGTATTCATCTTCTCATAAAGCTCCAAAACATCGTAAGCTAATCCGTTCTGTGCATACCCAGAAATCACAGCATTCCAGGTAATCAAACCCTTCACAGGCATTTCATCAAACAACCTCCTACCCGACTCGACTGACCCACATTTCATGTACATGGTGATGAAGCTGTTCAGAACAGCTAACTCAGAATCTATCCCTCCTTTAACGCATTGACCGTGAAGAGACATCCCGACCCAGAGGTAATCAGGAATCGTGCAAACCGGGACAAGCCCGAGCATTGTAAATGAATCCACTGAAACACCTGTTTCTTTCATCTTACGAAACATAAACGCAGTATCAGCCACCTTCGAGTTAGCTGTGTACCCAGATATCAATGCGTTGCAACCAACGCCAAGCTGACGTGACTGAAGATTTTCGTCGAACACCTTACGATGCATCCTGGACCAAACCACACTTACAGTACATAGAGATGAGAGCAGTCAGCACAAACGGCTCGGCCTCGCAGCCTTCACGGATAACGTGGCAATGGAGCTGCTGGCCGAAGACAGGGAGCGAAAGGGCGGCACATGACTTGAGAGTGAAAGGGTAAGAGAACGCGTCGGGAGAGGAACCTGAACGGAGCATCGACCGATAGAGAATGATCGATTCAGCGAACAATTATTGATAAGCAAGCTCTCTCAGACGCGCGTTCCATGGCGTCGAAGCCACCACAGCGACGGCGGAGCTCCGTACAAGGCTTCGGGTTGCACCGACGGCCATTGCTACTCCGCCGGTTATAGACCAAATAATTGGCCAAATGGGCCTATGGGCCTTATTCCTGCGGCCCAAATATTACAAATGGGCCTATGGTCTCTATTCATGCGACCCAAATAATTGGCCAAATGGGCCTATGGGCCTTATTCCTGCTGCCCAAATAATTGGCCAACTGGACCTATCGGCCTTATTCCTGTTGCCCAAATAATTGGACAAATGGGCCTTATTCCTGCGACCCAAATAATTGGCCTAATAGGCCTATGGGCCGTATTCCTGCTGCCCAAATAAATGGCCCAATGGGCATATGGGCTTTATTCATGCGACCCAAATAATTGGCAGAATGTGCCTCTGGGCCTTATGCCTCCGACCAAAATAATTGATCAAATGGGCCTATGGGCCATATTCCTGCTGTCCAAATAATGGGCCAAATGAGCCTATGGGCCTTATTCCTGCTGCCCAGATAATAGGCCGGGGCCAATGGGCCTTATTCCTGCTGCCCAAATAATTGGTCAAATGGGCCTATGGGCCTTATTCATGCGACCCAAATAATTGGCCGAATGGGCCTGTGGGCCTTATTCCTGCGACCCAAATAATTGATCAAATGGGCCTTACTCTTGCAGCCCAGATAATTGGCCAAATGGGCCTTATTCCGGCTGCCCAGATAATTGGACAAATGGGCCTATGGGCCTTATTCCTGTTGCCCAAATAATTGGAAAAATGGGCCTTATTCTTGCGACCCAAATAATTGGCCAAACGGGCCTATAGGCCTTATTTCTGCTGCCCAAATAATTGCCCAATGGGCATATGGGCCTTATTCTTGCGACCCAAATAATAGGCAGAATGGGCCTGTGGGCCTTATTCCTGCGACCCAAATAATTGATCAAATGGGCCTATGGGCCTTATTCCTGCTGTCCAAATAATTGGCCAAACGGGCCTATGGGCCTTATTTCTGTTGCCCAAATAATTGGAAAAATGGGTCTTATTCATGCGACCCAAATAATTGGCCAAATGGGCCTATGGGCCTTATTCCTGCTGCCCAAATAATTGGACAAATGGGCCTATGGGCCTTATTCATGTGACCCAAATAATTGGCCGAATGGGCCTGTGGGCATTATTCATGCGACCCAAATAATAAGCCGAATGGGCATATGGGCCTTATTCCTGTTGCCCAAATAACTGAACAAATGGCCCTATGGGCCTTATTCCCGCGACCCAAATAATTAGACAAATGGGCCTATGGGCCTTATTCCTGCTACCCAAATAATTGGCCGAATGGGCATATGGGCGTTATTCATGCGACCCAAATAATTGGCCGAATGGTCCTATGGGCCTTATTCCTGCGACCCAAATAATTGACCAAATGGGCCTATGGGCCTTATTCCTGCGACCCAAATAATTGACCATATGGGCCTATGTGCCTTATTCCTGCGACCCAAATAATTGACCAAATGGGCCCATGGGCCTTATTCCTGCGACCCAAATAATTGACAAATGGGCCTTATTCCTGCTGTCCAAATAATTGGCCAAATGGGCCTATGGGCCTTATTCATGCGACCCAAATAATTGGCCGAATGGTTCATGGGCCTTATCCTGTGACCCAAATAATTGACCAAATGGGCATTATTCCTGCGAACCAAATAATTGACCAAATGGGCATTATTCCTGCGAACCAAATAATTGACCAAATGGGCCTTTGGGCGTTATTCCTGCTGCCCAAATAATTGGCTTAATGGGCCTATGGGTCTTATTCCTGCTGCCCATATAATTGGCCGAATTGTCCAATGGGCCTTATTCCTGTGACCCAATTCCTGCTGCCCAAATAATTGGCCTAATGGGCCTTATTCCTGCTGCCCAAATAATTGGCCGAATGGTCTTATGGGCCTTATTCCTGCGACCCAAATAATTGACCAAATTGCCTTATGGCCCTTATTCCTGCTGCCCAAATAATTGAAAAATGGGCCTATGGGCTTAGCCCAAATCAAAAGAATAGACTTATTCAGCCCAAATCAAAAGAATAGACTTATTCGGACAACCAAACAGGTTATAATCTGATAGACCATTTCTTCTGAAATGCGCTCTTCTTCCATCTGCACAAATCGTTGCCGCCGCTATTTCCTGCGAAACCAGATTGAACTTGTCTTCTTCTTCTTCTTCTTCTCTCTCTACCGCCGCAGGTTGGAGGAAGCTCGTGTGGAAAGTAATCGCCGGAGTGGCTTCCGACCGACGGATCGGAGTGAGTGCGAGCTCAGTTTCTGGTAAGAAAAGTGGATTTAGATACTGTTGTTTTCTGAGTTATGGTTGCTGGATTATTATCGATACTTTTCGTGAAATTTCTTAAGATCCAATAGATCATATTGTGATTGTCTGCATAAGGGGGAAATTAAGTGATGAGTCGAAAAAGTAGGTTTTTTTTTTTAATATATAAATTATATCTGATGCTATGTAATTGATAGTATAGTGTAATAACTATTGATAGTGTTGTGTAATAATTATATCTGATGCTGAGCATTTCGTGTCTAGTGTAAAGCTAACGAGAGACCCTGGTTCTAATTATTGACCCTGGTACTAAGTTCCTCTTAAAGGTTATGGGATTAGAATCGCATCTTCGTGCGCCGAAGATGAACATGAGCGTTTATTTCTCTTTCCAAGTGGGTTAAAGTCGCAAAGGAATACTGTCCTTTGCCTTAGTAACCATATCAGGTTCTGTATTTTAGTGTTCAAAACATATTATTAATAAAGCTTGCTTATTTCTTTTGGATCTGTTCTCGCACATCATTTATCATGGATGGCCTTGTTCGTCCGATCAAGATATTCCTTTGTGTAAATTTAATGTAGAACAGTCTTGAATTTCAGTTAATTTGCATGCCATGAACCTTCAGACTTTGCTTTTGCTATTTATTGTGCTTTTTATCTTTTTGTTGGGGCTTAGCTTGTGTATCCCTTTTCAAGACATAGCTTTGCTAATAGATAAGTTTAGCTTTGTCTACTACTGCTGGTAGGTTAATATATATGTAGATCAATATTGACCCGACCCGTTTAAATTCCTGCTCTAAGTTAACAATGTCTCTGTAATTGTTGTGACAGAAATAAGCGTGGATACTCACTTGGAGTAAGGTGATTTGCAGCTTCTGTATCATTTTCCATCATGCCGAGCTTGAGAAGTGACTCTGCCATTAAGCTAATTACATACTCTGAGGAGCTTGTGGATGGAAAACCATTCTATGCTCTTTCCAATTGTCTTCCTGTGAAGGCTTTGAACCGTGAACCTGCTGGCCATGCCTTCCATTCTGCTGCTCTTAAACTTCATGGCTGTGCAGAGGAACCCACAGACAGTGAAGGTAGTGATAAGAAAGCTGGAGATGATAAAGAGAAGGAGTATGTTCCTTCATTCAACTCGTATGCCAACAAAGGAAAGAAGAAGTCTGGTACGCAGCAACAAGACCACTATGCGTTGTTGGGTTTGAGCAATTTGAGATATCTTGCAACAGAAGATCAGATTAGGAAAAGTTATCGTGAAGCTGCGCTGAAGCATCATCCCGATAAACTCGCTACTCTCCTTCTGGCAGAGGAGACGGAAGAAGCCAAGGAGGCAAAAAAAGATGAGATAGAATCTCGCTTCAAAGCAATTCAAGAAGCTTATGAGGTGTTGATGGATCCAACGAGGAGAAGAATTTTTGACTCCACTGATGAGTTTGATGACGAGGTCCCAACGGATTGCTCGCCGCAAGACTTTTTCAAGGTGTTTGGTCCAGCTTTTAAGAGAAATGCTAGGTGGTCAGTGAACCAGCGTATACCAGATTTGGGAGATGAAAACACAAAGCTTAAAGATGTTGATAAGTTCTACAACTTCTGGTACGCTTTCAAGAGTTGGAGGGAATTTCCTGATGAAGAGGAGCATGATCTTGAGCAAGCAGATTCCCGTGAGGAACGAAGGTGGATGGAGAAGGAGAATGCGAAAACAACCGCGAAGGCTAGAAAGGAGGAACATGCTCGAATCCGGACTCTTGTTGACAATGCATATAGAAAAGACCCGAGAATTATGAAACGAAAAGAAGAAGAAAAGGCTGAGAAGCAACAAAAAAAAGAAGCAAAGCTTATGGCCAAGAAGAAGCAAGCAGAGGAAGATGCTATTGCTGCTGAAGAAGAGAAAAGGAGAAAAGAAGAAGAAGAAAAGCGAGCAGCAGAATCTGCACAACAACAAAAGAAAGCTAAGGAAAAAGAGAAGAAGCTCTTACGCAAAGAACGGAACCGTCTTAGAACTCTCTCAGCTCCTCTCGTGGCTCAGCGTCTGCTTGACATCTCCGAGGAAGATATAGAGAATCTATGCATGTCACTTAACATCGAGCAGTTGCAGAATCTATGTGATAAGATGGGAAACAAAGAAGGGCTAGAATTGGCAAAGGTGATCAGAGATGGGTGCAACAGTAGTAGAGACGACGAAGCCAACTCTAAAGTAAAAGAAACTGAGAAAGCCAACGGTAGCGCAGAGCCTACAAACCGAGTTTCTCTGTTAGATAGCACTCAGAAGAAACAACCATGGAGCAAGGAAGAGATTGATATGCTGAGAAAAGGAATGATAAAATATCCAAAGGGAACATCTCGGAGATGGGAGGTTATTTCAGAGTACATCGGTACAGGAAGATCCGTAGAGGAGATTCTGAAAGCAACTAAGACCGTTCTTCTCCAAAAACCAGATTCTGCCAAAGCATTTGATTCATTCCTCGAGAAAAGGAAGCCCAATGTTTCAATCGCATCCCCTCTCTCCACAAGGGAGGAGCTCGGAGAATCTCTACCGACAACGACCACAACAAAGGCAAAACCACCTTCTAAAGAGACTGTTGTTGGGAAAAGCTCAAGCAGTCAAAGCTCAGACAACAATGGTGAAGCAAGTGGGAGTTCAGATACAGATGGTTGGTCGACTGTGCAAGAAAGAGCTTTGGTTCAGGCCTTGAAGACATTCCCTAAAGAGACAAGCCAAAGATGGGAGAGAGTAGCTGCAGCTGTTCCTGGGAAAACGGTGATTCAATGCAAGAAGAAGTTTGCAGAGCTTAAGGAAATCGTCAGAAACAAGAAAACGGGAGTCTAAAAGGAAAATCTTTTCGGAGCTCCATGAGAATTTTGGGTTTTAATCCTCTTGTGGCACCGTTACTTTGCGAGATCAACAAGACCTTGAAACTTTTTATTATTTGTAATGATTCATTTGCTTCTGATGTCTTTATATATTGAGCCACTGTCATATTCATATATTTTTACTTAATCTTTATGTATTTGTTTGAGTATCATTTGTTTTAAATATCCGATATCAGTCGTCTGATTTTCCCCTAAGATTTATTAATTTTAAGAGAGATCAATCAGGTAAATCAAACAGAGTTTTCTTTTTCCCAAGTCCATAAATCTTGTCTCAACTATAACAAACCGCAAAAACCTCAAAGGAAGCAAGTAGCATGAAAATACAGAAAGATCAAACTGTGATGTGGTTCATTTTGTTACAAGGACCAAACAGGAGGCATATTAGTCCATGCGGAAGACCCAACGCCTCGTGGTGCTTGACCTGATGACGACCCAACAGTCACGTAACTGTTTCCAATGTCTTCACCCCCAAGAAGAAGCGCAAGCGCATCACTCATGCTGCCTGACTCTCTAACAATCCCGAAACAGCTTTGTTGGTCTAGCCAGCTCGACGCAAGTAAAACATCAGGCCGTGTTATATCAACTCTCTTTGGTTCCCAAACCTGATCCAACTCTTCTGTCTTTACAACGTTCCCTGCAAAAGCTTCAACAAATATGAAAACGGGGCTCTCAGCTACAAGACACAAAAGACAGCAACTTAAGAATCAATGAGGATATCGATACCAATCAACGATTAACTTTGATCTCACCTGATGAAATTCCACCTGGACTAAGTTGCGTGGGAATTGGAATCTCGGGGCGAGCCAAATTCTTTTGGCAATCTTCAAATTCACCTGATTTGATTTGAGTTGAACCGAAACTCTTCTGAGGTGATGACGACGACAAACTATGCTTCGCACTAGTTTTGATCTTGGCCTCGTGAAGTAACATATCTAGTAGGCCAGTGTTGCATGAAGAGAAACAATCTGACTGATCAATCTCCAAAGGTGGTGGAGACTGAATATAGGCATCAACAGAGTCGAGGAGATCTGATTGTGGAGGTGACGGTGTCGTCTTCCACTGATCTAATGCACTAGGTTCTGAATATTGGAATGAAGGGAGCTCCAGCTTCACTGCCCCAAACAAGGGCTTAGAAGTAGGAATCATGCCATCCATAAAGGTATGGCTATCTGAAATCATCACATCAGATGGATGTTGGTTTACGTACACAGGATGGTCTACATCACAAGGCGAGATACTGCAAGATCTGGGATTATTTTGTGGACCAGCGTTCTGAAAATGTTCCGGAGATTGGAATTCTTGCTTCATGTTACTGCTGCACATGGGAAACCGAGATACTGATTCCCTGAGTTGCTTCGGGGAAGGCAATATTGGTGGCATGTAGCTTTCGTACCGGGAACTACTTGCACCAGTTCCTAGCATGTTGCATGCGAACATATCTGATACGTCAGAAGCTCCAGGTAAGAAGCTGGTAGCGAAATTTAGATCGTCAAACAGGACATTAGCTTTGGAATTCCCCAACTGCGAGAAATCTTGATGTCTTCTTCTATCTACCCCGGTGATATTACTCGTTAGATACTCTTCACTCCACTGCAGGTCATCAACATGGAGTTCAGGAGGGTAAAGTGGTAAGCCTGCTCGTTGTCGCCTCTTGATACGAGTGTTCCAATAATTCTTTATCTCATTATCTGTTCGACCAGGCAACTGGTAAGAAAAAGAAAAGAAAATACCATAGATTTAGCCTGTAGGCTCACAGAGAAGATCAATTTATGAAATAAATCATAATCAGGTAGCTACCACAATGCTCTTCTGTTCTCACTTACATGTTCAGCCATATGTGCCCATTTATTTCCCATCTTGGCGTGCATTTCAACAATGAGCTGTTCTTCTGCTTGGCTAAATGCTCCTTTCTTCAAGTTTGGCCTCAGATGATTAGCCCACCTCAGACGACAGCTTTTACCACAACGGGCCAGGCTCGTGTGTTTCTGCACAGCATTCCAGTTACCCTCGCCGTGCTTCTTGACATAATTAATCAAAATCCCGTCTTCGGTTGAGGTCCATGGCCCTTTCTTCAGGACACTTCCTTTCCCTCTACTTGTGCAGCCATTGGCAATATAATCAGGAGCTGGTGATTCGTTATAGATGCTGGAGTGCATACCATCATCACTCTCAGCCGTCGTGGTCGTGTAGCTCATCTCCTTCTATTTAAAGCAAGACAGACCCCAGCACCTCGATAACCATTTAGACATGAAGCTCCCACCTGAACCAGTTTAGAGAACAAGACAGACCCTTTAATATTTCAGTATCATCGGCCGCATGCATGTATATCATCAGCAAAAGAATGAAATGATAAACTTGTAAAGGAGTAGAGAGTTGAAAACAGACAACTATGCAACAACCGAAGGTAACCAATTTCTATGGATCATGTAGATTTGAATGAGAATCCAGCACACATAGAAACCAGAAAAGAGCAAAGCACAGCACTTGGAGTAGGCCTTATAAACGAGAATCCCATCTTACAAACACTAAATTAGCAAGTCCCTAAAATAGCATTTGGATTTCGCAGCTAAACATGCCTTGAAGCACTAGTTCGTTTCTCGCTAGATCCTACCACAGAAGCTCTAACACTTAGAAACGACTCCGGTATCAAAATTCCCAGGAAAAGAAAACAAACCTAATCCCCAATCTCTAGACTATAATTCCAATTCCCAAAAATAAATCCGATGCTCAATTATCCAGAAATTACAACTGAACAGGTGAAATCCTATGAACAAGAATCGAGAATCAACAAAAGGTGCATACACGAACCCTAGCTGCAGTAGAAAAGTAACCTGAAGATAATCACCAAAAAAAAAAAAAAGAACAACGACGGAGTATCCGACGATCACGACGAGATCTGTGTTAAAAGCTTACTATCACATGAGACGAAACCGGAGCTCGAGTTTGAGCTGAACAATCAGAAGAAAAAACTATCCACCCGATTCGGTGATTGTAAACAACACAAAATCCTTTAGAACATAGAATCAGCTCAAAACTCAAGTCTCCCTAGAGATCAGAGGGAGGATGAAGATCAGAGATCCGTGCAAATGGATTCGAGACCTAACCGGAAGAAGAATCTAGAAACAACAAAACAAGTAAGAGGGAGAGAGAGAAGGAGATTACGCGGGAAAGCTACAGCGATGTTTACTCGGAGAATCAATCCACAGGTTGACGATAGATAGAGAGAGATCAAAGCACCAAAGCAAGATTCATCACAGCTCGGGATGCTCAACAGAAGTGGAAATGGATCCAAATTAGGCAAAAATAACAAATATAAAATAAACACTCTCCTATTTATCTAAGAGAATTCTTTTTTTTATTTTATTACAGCAAACTCTCCTATTTTATTTTACTTCTCTCTTTCCGGAATAAATTATAGAGGAATTTTACATATTACAATAATATAGAAACGAAATTGTGTATGTGTGTGTATATATGCGTGAACAAATACAAAATTTTAATTTTCCAAATGACAATTCTAATGAACTATTTAAGAAATGTGTCACAAATTTGCAATTCATCATACTCGGAACCTCACCAAGCACTAATTGCAGTTAATTTATACTTCATTTAATGATGTGATTTTGAGTTTAATGACGTATTTACGTTGAGATTGTACGTAAAAAGGCCGCACTCATATTAGTGTCATCCCTTCTGTGTCAACAAATAATGACTCTCTAATCAGATTGCCTCATCGACATTAAACTACTGTTTTTGTTTGTTATATACACTAGTACTAGTTTTGTAAAGAAGCCAAAGGACGAATCATGCGACTGACGACTCTAAACTTTTTCATGCATTAGCTTAATTATCCACTAAAGTTAAGTAACTCGCTTTTATACGAACAAAGAAAAGATAATTAGGGGTCTAATTCAAACTATTTGAATGTTATACATAGGTGAATATAAAATTAAGACTCGGGTGATTCATACTATATATATTTTTAGTTCCAATATCTATATGACTATATATACATAGCTCTATCACAACAAAAAAGAATATCACGACGTTTTTTGTTTGTTGTTGTTGAAAGAGCGTAGCTTTATTGATAAAGAATATATAGTTCTTACTTTGAAATAATTGACATGTATATGAATCGATAATTGTTTTAACCAAAATATGTATCTCAATATTATTTCGTCATAGTTTTAGGGATCATATACCATATTGTTCGAATCGGTTATAGTCATCGTAAAATTCGCTTTGGTCGACATTTCATCTGGAAACCATGCGATTCGTTTTCTAATGAGACGAAAGGATCATGTCATGACAAGCTGCCACAAACATGATCTTTTGTTTTAAAATTTCCTCATCTCGTTTTGTTTTGTTTTTTTTTTCAGATGTACAATACAAATTACAAAACTCTTGATTTGCTACGTGAAAAAGTTACCGTGAACAACATGATCAAAATTCAACCATAGCGTTTTTTTAATAAGTTTTGGTTAAACACTCAAGCTAAAGCCCTAGTTGGAAGAAAAACGAAGGTGAGCGCGCGTGGACCTCGTGATTCTGACTGGCTCACGTATTGTTTAAGGCCTGAATTTTGGTTGCTTTTATATAGTATGTAACTAGGTTTGAATTATCAAGTGTTTTATATAATAAAAAGGGATGGAGGCAATATTATAGAATTATGGAAAGCAGTGTAACTTGTAAACGTACGAGGAACGTAAGAGGATCATCAGTTCCACTTCCCCGTGTCTCACGCTTGTCTCTCTTTTCCTCTCTCTTTTCCTTCTGTCAATTGATTTTATTTTATTTATATAATAACTTCATACTTTATCTGATAAGTATTATTAAAGAGTTTAATTGGTGACGACAGCAATATATATATATGATGAGTTCCATAAATAATAGATGACGATTTGTGACTGTTTTTCTTAAAATGTGCAAGCATCATAGTTGAAAAACTATTTAGCGGAAAATTATAGAATATTTGTGATAAGACCAAATTTATCTGACAGGTTAATAATTTATGTGATAGTTAAAAAAAAAACCATAAATTCAACATAACATTGTCAATGACTTTAGAGTTCAGACAACGCAATAGATTTAAGCGGGTTTTTCTTTCAGCGAAATAATCTAGTAATTATTTTAAGGGCGAGTCATCAAAAAAAAAAAATTATTTTAAGGGCTGATCAGCGAAACATGTGAAAAGGTAATTGGAACTATTAACCTGGGATATCAATTATTATATTTCAACTTGTTATCTTCTTTATTATTGACATCCATTCCACTTGTGATCTATGTATATTTGATTTATTAATTACAAGACAAGTTATTATATATATTATCTATGCACATCATTGAAGAAAACACCAAATAGCATATCCTTTATCGCTTTATACAATTCTCTCTCTTTCTAGCTAGGTCACAAGACTCTAGATTAATATAGTCAAAAAAAAGAGACTCTAGATTAAGGATTGAGATTAGGGTTTCATGTTCCCAGCAAAATGTTGCCGTCTTGAGTCTTGAAAAATACCCAAGACAAAACCAAAGATCCAAATCAACACATTTCATCATCAACCAGCTACTGTTCGCTGTTGGAGCATCATCAAGATTCACAAATCATCAAGTCTATGCATATTCGTGTAAATGAATCCCATATACAATGAATTTCTTTGATGTATGTATGAGAATCTTGATGATGCTGCAGCTGCAATCAGTCGCTTACTCATCTAAACAGGTATGTTTCGATCACATAAAATATCAGATATATAGTTCAAAGTCTAGAAAATCTTTTAGATCCTTCAGAAGAGACTGTTTTTTTTTTAATAAAGTTGAAAATTTATAATATGTTATCTTTCTCGAGTTCTTGAGGATATTTCAATCCTCTCAAATGATCTTAATTTTCTGCAAATCCTTAATTTTCTGATTTCATAGATATTATCTCTAGATATATATTGATCCATTTTCGTTATACTAATTTATTTGTCTCAGTTTTTTTTCTGATGATATTCTCTTTTTTTGGTGAATTTAATATATAACTCTTTAATGGAATATGTTAGAGTTATGTACTTCTTGATTATTCCTAAAGGTGTTTGTGTGTATATTGAAAGTTTAATGCAGTCTTGCTTGTATTTTCCAGATCTACCAACATGTTTATTTCACATGTAATTTTCTTGTGAGTTTTATAATTCCGTCATCCCGAAATGAATGTTACTTTTTGGTGAAACAGTGAATGATACTTTTTGGTGAAACAGTGAATGTTACTTACATTTTACCTTTTACCTTAGTTCCACATTAATTGTGATTAAACGGATCCAACAACAGCCAATCCCTCTCATTCTCAAATTCTGAAAGTGCTAATCTGAGCATCTCCATTATTTGAACTGGAAAAAATGCAACTTAGTAAAACACACTTCAAATTTCGAAGATATATATTTCATGTACAGAAAAATGTTGCAAAGTTATGTATTAAAAACAAGTAAAAACTAAATTGTCATTTGACAAGATTTCACAATAAAAAACATATTTAAAAAGTAAAGCATGATGTTTACAGTATATTCCAAATAAAATTTCAGTTATATACTACGAGTTACATAAATACAAACGTAATTGAATTTTTTTTTAAAAAAATAATGTGATTTCAATTCAAAATATATAAAAAACCGACAGATATAAAATATGTTACAAAAATTTTAAAAGTATTATTATTACACCCTGAAATTAATATTTAAAAGGCTAATCACAAAATGATAAAAAAGAACGTATAAAAGAATAAAACACTATAAAATATTAATGAGCGGATCAATTACTAGTGAAATGAAATTACAGAAATATGAACCCAATTAATCTGGTAACCCATGACCATTAGATATTTAATCTGAACTAAAGAGAAAGACCACTAACTGAGAACGTTTACAAATTAAGGGATCTACAAAACCGAAAGAAAAATAAACTTTGGGCTAAGGCCTTGACAAGATGGGCTGATAAAAGAAAACGAGCACAAAGTTCACTAGATTCCTTTCAATGTAGTTTTTCGAAAGCAGGCAGGAAGGTTGTATATTTTGAAGATATATATATAAAGAAATAAAAAGGCAAATTAATGTCTGATTTCTGACTGTAAGAGAATTTGCTTATGTGATTGGACTATATAATATATGTTGCCTTTTGCAATTCATCTGCCATCCACTGATCCAAGTTACATGTGACTTAAACAGTCCAATTCATAAATGATTGTAACTTTCAAGAGAAAATTAATTGACAAAAAAAAAAAAAAAAAAAATCTTGCAACAAATTAATACTTGGAAGAAACAACATTCAACAATTCACAATGTAATATTGGAAGAAACAAAATTCAACAATTCACAACGAGTAACAAAACTATTCATCCCCAAATATCTATATGTAACAATGGTTATGGGGAGTTAGTTTAATTTCTGAAAAAAAAGAAAGAATAAATCTATAAACAAAAATACAAACACAAACATACATTAAAACAAATCCAATCCAGACGTTAATCACAAGCAAAAATAAATCAAGAGGAAGAAATTGAATAAAAGGGTTGACAAGAGGATATTATCGACCGAATAGTAATTTACAAATTTGATTTCAGTGGAAAAAAGGCTCGAAAGTGCTCACCACCTTCTTCAATTGGTCAAGAAACGATAAATATGATACCGTTCCATCGTTTCCGGCAAGAACCCTATACTTATCCTTCCTCGTGAAGTTTGTGCACTCGAACCCTAACGTAGCCGCCAAGATTCTCTGAACATAGTTCGCCACGTCATGCGGACTCTTCCCGGAGGAACACGTAGCCTCCATCGGAAGCTGGTTCAAGAACGTAACCTCGTAAACCGGGCTTGGGTTCATGAAGAAGAAAATCGGGTCTAAACCTTTCCAGCCTCTCGCTGTGGTCGCGTGGAAGAATCCGACTCTATAATTCATAGCAACCGGAACAATCCTATCCGTTAACTCAGCGAAAAGCGCGCTAAATCTTAGCAAAAACGGTTCACGACAAGTGGTTCCCTCAGGACAAACCACTAGATCGCCTTTAGACAATTGTTGTCTGATCTTTGCGGCGTCTACATCTCGGATTCTTGTCAATCGGACGGTTGGAATTGGAGATAATATCTCGGATAAACGCGAGATAGAGTAAGTAACAGCCGGGATGCTGCGTCCGAGCACATAGGATAATACCACCGGGTCCATCAGGGTTCTGTGAGTGCACACGAAGAGAACACCGGAGTGTCCGGCCGCCGGTGGCTGAGGAGGCTTGCCTTTGACGATGATCTGGCCGCCGAATATCTGAGAGACGTACGGTGTTGCCCACAATGGGAGGACGGATCCAAGAAAGATCCGGATGGCGGCAAGAATGATTCCGAATGGAATCCAAATGAGGATGATGAGAGCAGTGGCTGGAGTTGGCCGCTTGACAAGGCGTCCATCGTGAAAGATCACCGGAAGTGGCCGTAGCTCAAGTTGTTGGTTACGGTGGTTGTAGTTCTCCGGAATTGGTGCATGAGTATGCTCCTATATATGAGGATTTAGTATTAGTTTTGATAATATATAACAGAAATATATAGAAAAAAAAACGTTTTTCTAGTTGAAATCATTTTTTTTTCAGAAGTGTAACAATTATATATTTTGTTTATGTATATTTATATGATTTCATGCAACGATGCAATGTTTTACCTCACATAACGATAAGAAAGTTGTAGAAATCGTCTTGCCCGGTCTTGCAAGACCTATATGAGGCCTTCCATCAACAAACAAATCAGCGACACGGCTCAAAACAGATTGATCGATATCGGTTTCACGTATCAAACCGGTGACAAAACCGAACCCGTTCACGATCAGCTCTGAACCGATGACCTCATCGGCTTTAAGATGCTCCTTTGCAAACCTCTCCACCATAACTCGAGGCATTCTCGTCACCACGACTTTCTTCTTGCACGAACTGAAAACCTTCCACGTGTCCATGCTTACGTCATCCATGTAAAACTTGGGCAGGACGGCTCTAGCCACCGATTCAATCTCCGGTTCGCGTAAACCAACCGTGGCTACAAAAATCATGAGCTTGAGGGCGGCATTTTTGTAGCTGAAAACGTCAAGGAGTGTAATTAGGGGCCAAAGAAACAGCAAAACGGCGAAACGAATTAGACCAGATGCTTCGAAGGCAACGAGCATGAAGTAAGAGAATGGATCTTCGTTCTTCAGTATTGTCCCTTCAAATTCTGACACCACAGAATCCAAAGTCGTTCTAGCTTGCTCCATCACCAATTCTTTTTCCTTCTCTTCTTTTAGTTTTTTGATCGAATATCAATTTTGACTCGATTGAAGATGGAAGAAAATGGACTATAACGTTTTATGTTATAAGGCCTGGACTGACTCGTCTCTAACGCAATGGCAGTTTATCAATATTGCACCTACCGTAGCTGTTCATGTTTTTTTATGCTGAAAAATATACGATAAGTCAATATTATATATAGAGAGAAGTGAAGAAAATACGATTATACACGTCAATGTGTGGTTCTCCTGATGAAATACTGCACGTAATGTTATGTGGATAACAAAATTCAATTAAATAAAGTTAAGGTATCAAATTAACCAATTTTGTCCAGATTGTTGGCAGAATGCACAAAAATTAGGCCATGCGTACAGCTAAATATACGATATGATTAATTAGGTTACTGACCTGATCATATAAGAATAACATATAGTTTATGAGGTAAAACAGTTATAGCTATGTAATTACTCTAATGTATTTGATGTGGCTATACTGTATTTAGGATATCTTTTATCTGAAACGTAGACAAGTATCGTTTAAATGGAAATAAGGGGTATTAATATTATTATTATGGATATAGGTTTCTTTACGGTTTGGATTCGGTTTTGTTTTCTTTAATTTCGACGGGAGAGAAATTTACCATATATAGTCCAACACCGAATGAATATGTGTGGTTCATTTTATCTAAGTTTGGTATAATTTTCATAGGTGTTGGTCTGTGAGATCATTTGCCAAAGTGAAACCTTATCTCATTTCAAATTTATTTAACCTATCCGGCTTGGTTTCCAAGCTGACCAGTAATGTTAAAATGAACAGAAAGCTTGTAAATTGAAGTACGTAAACAGAACAAAAAGTATGTTATGATATGATCACTAGACTTATGGTTATTATGACAAATTTGTATTTTACAAAATGCCTTCGAGTCTCTATTATTTTTTTAATTTGACATATTGCGTGTTTACAAAGCATTTTTCCTTTATGAAAATTCCTATCCGTCTCTCTAACTATGTTAGCTGAGGTTTGGTTGGAAACAAATCGGCTACTTTCATCAGAAGAAAATAAAATAAACAAGACGCGTTTATTTGCTTTCAGGTAACCAATATTTTTGGAGGCATTTTTTGGTAGTTACTGTTAAAGTTGGTTTGGTTCGGTTGGTTTGATTTTTTTTTTTTTTTTTTGGTTGGTTTGATTTTAGTTATACTACAATTGATTTTTTAGAATTTCCGCGCTGCTGATTATTTTATCAGTTACACTTGATAGAATAAAATACTGAAGTAAAATGTAGTTAACTAGATAAATAGTTATAACCAAATGGTGTGGATGAAGTTTGTTTGATATCGATGAAATCTATGATAAACAAAACAAAAAAATAAACTAAATTGGCATTGTAGTAGATAAGTACGAACCTAATTACTAAACAAGATGCCAACCTTATTTTAATTAACAATATAACGTATGCAAACTTTTGGATTCAGTTTGGTTTTATTGTAGTTATATTGTTATTCTACAGTGACATAATATACTGTAATGACCTTTTTTGTAAATTGAGCTAGGAAACGATGAATCGATGGATTAGAAATCATAATTTTAATATTAAAACTGGATTTCGGGACATTAATTATAGACATGGAACTTTTGAAGATCTGTAAACATTCATTCACATATTAATGGAAAAAGCTACTATTTGGACTTAGCTAAAACATTCACGTTCGTGTATTGAAGTTGTACTTCCGTGTTGGAGTCTCTCTCGAAAAGAATGATATACGCCTTAAACAAATATTATCAATGTTTAGACCCGGACTTACTTACCATGTACGTATAACTATCGAGTTTCGGGTTTGAATTGGATATTATTTTGACTAATAATAATACAAAAAGAAAAGGTGTTTGCATATTGAAATACACAAGGTCCAGGTATTAATAGAGTAAATCGTCATTACACGGTACTAGGAATTTATAGAACCAACTATGATCGAATCTAAAGTCGTATGTGCAAATATATATATATCTCTAATCAAAACGTTTGTTTTTATATCTTCTCCGAAGATCTGCACTTTCTAATCCTTATCGACATATCTTTCTCCTTTCTTCCTCCTCCTCCTTCCATCACCTCGCAACACTGTCTCCGTGGTGCCTGTGTAAAAAAAATGTAAATAAAAGCTTCAAAACCTTATCTCATATTTAAAATTCAATGTATGGAACAAACGAAAAACACTAACCTTGTTCCAATACTCAGGATCCATCTTCATCGAAGTCACCAATATCCTTTTCACTTTGGTCACCCGAGAATACTCACTCCTTCCGCAATGACCATAATTCTTGTCCGCTACGCTATACCAAGTTTTGGTGCCACTATCCCGCACATCCTCTGCTCCATCCATGAAATAAGTGACGGGACGCTCACACGGGTCAGGTTTCAAGGGCCGGGTGTTAAACGTGAAAGGTCCATCGCTCGAAGACCGCCACGTTTTGAAGGTCTGCAACGGCGTATTCAGATCCGTAGCGGTCAAGAAGTAGGTGTAGATCTGAATGGAGTATCCCCAAGAGATTGATATGGACCATTGACGCTTGCGGTCATGGCAATTTATCTGTTGTAGTATTCTATGCGGGTCTAAGGTGTAAGGTTTCATAAGAGTTTGTAAAGACTCGATCGGGTTTTTGTTAGGGAACATTGGGTCTAAGTACACGAGGTGATGCAACGATACAAGTGGTGCCACTGGATGCGCCGCTAGAAACCCGTATGGATCTCCTCTTATGTCCAGCTGCATTACATTTTTTTTTTTTTAACAACACAACACAAAGAGTTAGTCCAAAACTAAACAACAGTAGATATTATGGTTCTTCTAATAATAGACCGGACAAAACAACAGGTAGATATTGAATTTTCCCTCTGACACCGGATACCTAAAAACTGAAATTTTCCTTGAGAGACACTACATGTGGTCGTAGTGATGATGACACGCACATATACAGTTAGAGAATAAACATTAATATCTTAGAAACAGAGGTTTGATTAAGAATAAGCTTTTAGCCGAAACGAATAGATTTAAAACAAAGCAAATCACAGAAAGCTGATCAGTAGGCATGATTAAAAGCTTTGTATCCTAACATGACAGAATCATGTGCTCCAGCAATAAATTTAAAACCAATTAATAAAAATGTATTTTTTTTCAAACATTCATGGACCACAGACCAATGAGGACCATTCATTTAACAAAAACAAATAAAAACTAGGGAAAAAAAAATGGTCGGATGGTATTCATCTAAACATAAACCTATCACTTCAATTTGATTTATTGATTAACGTATATAATAAGTCAGATTTCAGAGGAAAAAGTACTAACTGAGTGACACTATTTTCTTATTTTGGGTCAACATTTGTGTGACTTGTTCAATAAATCAACTCCTAAAAGCTTTTTTTAGCACTACCTAAGTGATTATTAATTATTACATTTGACCCCTTTGCTATTTCCTTAGCTCTATTCACACAAATAAGTTAAGAAAATCCACGTGGCAAGAATCCACTTAAATCGAGCAATTCTCAGCATCTAAACCTTTTGAATTTGTCGGGCTCCAACAAACGAGACCAAAACAGTTCGACACGTGTAATCCAAAAAACCAATCCAGAAGGTGACACGTGCACTAACAGAACGTTACCTGGTGAAAACCGCGTTCTTGGGTGAACGGCACGCCGATCTCGCTAACGCAAGCCGCGATTCTCTGATCCGAACCGTAGAAGTAGAAATACCGTTGGAGACAGCCGTCCATCGCGGCGACCAAACGCGCCGCGAGTGGACGGCTGATGGCGAAACCGCCGCCGCCGAAAGCCATGTCGTAGGCGTGCATCACGTCCTGCTCGACGCTCTCGGAGTTTCCGCCGATGTACCACATGTGCTCGTGGTCGTACTTGGAGAGGACCTTGACGAGATTATCGGTGAAGAAGACGGTGTCGTCATCTCCCATCACGAACCACCGCACGTCAGGCAGATTCAGCCGGTAACTATCCCAGATAATCCGAGCGATCCGAACGGCGGCTCTCGAGCTGGAGAACCTGAACCGAGTCCAGCCTGAATCGGAAACTCGAACCGGGATGGAGAATCGGACATCGGAGTGATTATTGGGGATCTTCACCGGTTTATCAAGCCAGACGAATCCACGGGTGGAATTGCGCCACCACAAGGAGGTGTACCGGCTCCGATCGAGCCAGGTCTCGGCAGCTCCGGCGATACAGAACTGGATGTGGGAGATATTGATCGGGCCGACGGATCTCTTCGGCGGGAGAGCTAGTGCTTTCTGAGGCACGGCCGGGAAACGGAGACGGTATGAGGAGTAGTCCGGTGCGGAGGAGGATAGAAAAGTGGCGCGAAGAACCAGAGAGACGGAGACGATGAGGCACGTGAGGACGGAGAAGCGAGTGAAAAGCACGAGGTAATCACGTGGCCGCTCCGGCATGAAGAAGAAACTGGAAAACTTGAGGGCCTCGTGGTGGTGACCGTGCTCTCCACCGCCACGATTCAATTTCATGTTCTTTTTATTTTTAAATAAGAGAAGAGAACACCGTGAAAATCACTCCGGCGTGAGGGAGTGGATCTTAATCATCACCGGAGATCGCTTCGTTTACCGATTTGCCCTCTTGCCTACGCCGCGGGAATGGAGCTATGTTGGAAATTTACGGAATTACCCCCGACGGTGGCTGCGATTATTATATTTTTAGTAGCTATTTTTGTTTTTCCCTTTTTTGGAGTGACAACTCTGGGATAAACACACATAAATGGAAAATGAAGATGAAGACGAAGAAGAAGAAGAGGTAGACACGTGATTGAAACACACAAATGACCGAGAGATCCTCAGTCAACGATGAGAGGACTTTCCAATATTTTATCGTATATCAAGTTTCAAACTATAATAAATACATTTTGAAAAAAATATGTTGAATGTAATATGTTAAAAGGATACATACTAATTAATTAATAAGATAAATTGCAATTGACTTTTGAAAAATTACCAAATAAGAAAAGAGGTAGGAAATGTTATAGAATTATATAAATAGAAAGTACTATGTTTGGACTTTTGATATGCATGGAAACGGAGCTTAATATTATTGATAAATTAACTACGACATAACTCAACTCACAAAGTTTAAACTATGGATAATATTTATGATTGAAACAATGGTAAGATACGCTTTGATGCATTATGCATGAACCATTTCAATCTTGATGAATGATGACTTTGAGGATCAATTGATATGCACATGTCGATACCACGTTGTGAATTGTCCAAATAGAGTTTCCCAAGAGGAACAACTCGTCTTTCCCTGTTTACGGACAAAATATATAGAAAATATCAATTGCAAGGATGCTCCACTGGGATTGAATGTATGTTAATTGTGGTGCAAGAGATAAACAGAAAAGATCTAGAGCCAGCCAAAATAAGATATATTGGGTTTGAAAACTCTCTCTCCGAATTATACGTCAAGACAAAACACATAAGTATGTTAGTTTTTACCAAAATATATTAGAGTGGACTGAGATTCCGAACGAAATACGAGAGTGGAACAGACGAAATACATGAAAAATTGATACAATTCCTCCCACATCACACCATTTCCTTTCGGAGCTCGAATCTAAACCCTATAAATTATGGTTAGTTCATCACAATTTCCAGGTTGCTAGGTAATTATTATGTTACGAACTTTTTTTTTTTTTGTTGTTGCTGTCAACAAAAACAAAGGTTGCGTTTTTAATATTTGCTTAATCAGGGCATGTCGGCCAGAATGAATGGCCTTTTGAGCCAATCGTAGGCCTTTTTGGACCATTCTATGGGCCTTAATAAGGGACGCTCTCCAAATTGGGTTTCTCAGTTTTACTCTTTGCCCATCGTCTCATTCGCTCTTTGAACTTTGTTACTTTCTTCTCCAAATGACGAATGTACGAAACACATGCCCACAAACTAAAAAATTCCAAAATGAACACCCGACTTCTTATAAAAGCATAGTTAACCATCATGTTCATATCTCTAATCATGTCGCTAACGTTGGAGCATCTAGTAATAGTTCTATCTATTGCGCAAAAAAAAAAGGGTGAAATTTTTCTTTTTCTTCTGCCTGCAATGTTCACAGAGAAAAACAGAATCTAGCATGCGAGTGTGCAAATTAATGAAATCATCAAGGAATAATTGTGTAACGGCAATATCTAGAGCTTTAATTTGATTTACCAGCTTTTATCTTGTTTTTCCATTGCTCAAACTCCACCAAGTAGCAACTTGGTCTACTACTTCAAGACAACGCCTGTGGAACCCGTATTAGACTTAACCTCTATATTGCTTACCACTTATGCGTACATACTGAAAAAACGTGCATGGTTTTTACACTTTGCTAGATCACGTTGTGGGAAATATAATATTGCCATATAGCATTTGGGTGATCGTAAACATGATAACATGACTCCGGCTGCATCTTTCTTGTATCAGATCCAGTCTTGAACCCAAACGAAGGAAGTCTAGGCTCGAAAGTTAAATAGTATTTAGAAAATTTTCCGTTCATATTTATATTGTATATCTTGTATGACAACATTTAAGAACTTCTTTGTATGTTTCTTTCATACGCGTCTTTAATTAGGTTTATAATTACTTCCGTGAAGTCTTATCTTACGTACTTTGGTTTGGTTTACGTTCATTACAATCGTTTCCGTCAACGTTTCTTGCGTTCTATTAAATTGATTACTCGAGGTCTTCTCTATGAGACTGAAGTGGTAGAAAACTAATGGCCGTACGTAGCCACTTAGTGGTTTTTGGTGCATTATTGGTCTAAACAATTGATCCATTCTTATATCTCACATGATTGATCATCATAGTAGATATTTACAGTAAATGTGGTAGGTCCCGCCGTCCCAGGTTTTGAAGTTAAATTACGAAAAGAAAAAAAGAGAACAATACTAGAAAAATTGGTGAAGATTAAAAATATATTGTATGCTTGCATGTTGGGAAAATGTCACGGTGCATGCTGATTCCACGGCGATATGTATAATATTATTTGTACACAGATGTCAAAAAGTAGACGCAATTAAATAGATACCAATTTTATTTATTTATTTGGTATATCTTCAAAGAATCAAAACATATAAAATAAGGCACAGTTATGTCTTGAGTAATTTTCGGTAGCTTTCATGCGGAGGAAATCAATTTGGCTTTGCATTTCGTAGTCTCTTTAGTCTTAACATGTTTAACAAGCATTGTAGATTGAATTTTTAGAACATTGACGTAATCATCCTGGAATTTAACAACGATTAAATTATGAAATATAAGAAAGAAACAAAAAAAGCTGGACGGATAATCGAGTGTTATTTGAATGTCTGGCATTAGACTATTTTATAACATCTAATTTTTGTTAAATTAATCATATAATAAATCTATAAAAAAAAAAAGTGCCGTCTTCCTTCCGATGAAGCATATCATATGGGAAGAAATTTCCAAGACAATTAATTAAGGTTACGTGTACAAATTAGTACAAATAGTTTAGTCTCCTGATTCAAATATTTAATGTAATCAACCTAACTGGCCAGCTCTTTGTAGTTATTGCTTAATACAAAAAGCAAAAGAGTTATTAAACGAACAAAAAAACATGCAAACGTGTCTAGCGAGACCGGTCGAATTTCGCCTTATGTTAGGTTCGTCCCGGAGATCTCTTCTTACAGGTTTGGCCACACGCCTTTCTTTTGACCGTCACGTGGCGGTAGCGGTAAGTCTGTTTCGTGACAGCTAAAATCTGAAACGTGTTGTAGTATAACTGGTTTGTCGTGCTTTCCTGCTGTCCCAAGCTTGGTGAAATTAGACCTGCTCCTTTATTATAAAGGGGTACCAAAAGAGGACATGTGTAACAATCTTGTGGCTTTATGAAAAAATATCAATTGGGAAAATTCATTATTCTACTACAGTATTATATTTGCTATAATGGAATCTATAAAAAGAGAAAGATTTGATTATTTGCATATTGCTACCATATTTATTAGAAATTACAGTAATTTAAAAGAAAATATTAACATCAAAATTCTGATATTTTATTAATCTAAAGAGATATTAGGTTATTAAATATTAATTAGATTAATTTTTTAATCTAAAACTAAAAGATTTTGTTTAATTTATAGAAATATTTATTTTGTCAAATGTTCATTTATAAAATTTCTACTTTATTAACTGTTCCAAATTTTCAGATGGTAACCTTTTCAATATGTAATTAATGTTTAAATTTTTTTCATATATTTATTAAGTACAAAAGAGTATAATTTCCTTAATTTATGATCAACAAAACCTGTGGACTGAAAACAAACTATTGATTTTTAGTTGTTATCTCAAAATCAAACCAACTAATGATTTCAACATTTATCAAGTTATTTACATCATAATGTATTTTTCTAACCTTTGTATGCAGTAGAAGTCTAGTGATGTGAATATTAAAAAAAAAAAAAAACTATTCACTGAAAAGGGATCCGAATTCGGACTGTGTTAGAAATACAGGGTTATAATGTTAAGATTGAAAACAAGGGAATTGTAAATGAGAATAAAAAACTATTATGAGGTCTTACAGGAAAAATACGAAAAACAACAGAGGAAAGTATGTGCGTGTAATTGATGGAAACGTGGATAAGCGCCGAATTCGAGTCATGGAGAAGTCACCGAGGAAGCATCTCACAGTATCCACGTCAGATTAAAACACGTGTCGTTAATACATCGTCTCGGAGGCTGCAAACAAAATTCTCAAAAAAGAAAGAAGAAAAACAAAACAAGATACTTTGGGCAACAAGAGTCAGTTTCAGACTCTTGAGACTGAGTGGGTCCTACCAAAAAAAGGCGCGTGTTTCACACTTTCTCACGGGCTTACGTAGACGCATTCAATTTTTTTGGTCACAGCTGGATGCGAGGGAGTTAGTGTGGTGCAGATGCAGCATATTATGCCCTACAAATTGTCAAAAATAAAAATGCAATAAAAAGGACTACTAATGACATATTCTCTCTTCCACGCGCGCTTTCGGTGGTTGTCTATTTTCGCTTGTTTTAGATTTTTTTTCTTGTGCGTGATGACTTCTTTCTGATCAACAACAGAAAATTGATTGAAAAAATTAACTTATTTGAATCCGATAATCACTACTATATCTGTTTATTATTTTTGAAATGTTTTCACGTGGAAAGAAATTTACAACTGGTTGATTTGTTCAGCAGACCATTGTATCCACGTAAGTTCAACAATAAAATATGCCTTGTAAATCGAGCCTTTTCAGCAATTTTTTTTATACAAAAGTTGATGGTATCACAATATGTTGTATTTTAGTTTAGTGTTTAGTTTAGTTTAATTTTCTTGAGGCAGAGGACTACAAATTTCAAAATTTGGTTTACTCTTCACTACCAAAAATCTCACTTGTGATCATTATTTTTTTTAACAATTCGCCAACAATCCATCGATCGATCTCATCTATCGTAAGTATTTGTAATCACATTAATAAAAAACAAAACAAAAATTATCGCATGGAAGGATTTTATATCTAACTTCTTTTAATTCTGACAAAACATAGATATTTTGAATAGTTTGCTTCTATATAACTCTAGTAATATAAAAATATATAGGTGTCTTCTTAATTTTAATATATGGAATATCTTTTCAGATTCAATATTAATTGTATATTTTTCTTTATAATAAACAAGAATATGACGACGAATATATAGACGTAGTCGTATACACCTCTTCGTGAACACTGAATCGGTGATGCGAGTGGAATCTAAGCACAAGTGGGAGACGAACATTACTACGTGTCGATGATCCAACACTTACATCGACTAAGCATTGGAGAAATCTTAAACAAATTAAAAAAATTATAAACCAGTCATGAATACGAAACCAAAATATCTCAAGCATTTTTTTATAAAGAAATATCTCAAAACATTTGTTTTGTCAGCAAATATCTCAAACATATATAGAAGCATGTATTCTGAAATAATCAGATATAGTTTATATTTGCATGGACAATGCGTCGGAGTGAGATGAAATATATGTAGTCAGAGGATTCTGAATCTTGCATATGTAATTTATGTATGCAACTTATCGTATTGTTATATTTATTTTCGAGATCAAAACCAATAATTGTGAATTTATAAATGCCAGTATTAAATGGCCAAGAAGTAACTCGTCAAAAAAAAAAACAAAAAACAAAAAACAAAACAACCCAGCAGATTTATATAATTATTTTTCAATTTAAGTTGATTTACACTCATTTTTACTAATAATTATTCTTTAAACATTTTATATTGCATGTGTTAATTGCAAAGTGTGGATTTAATTCTTTGTCGAAATCGGTATCAATATTATAGAATCATAATTATTTTTTTATAATACATTTTCACATAGCGTTTTTCTTTTAGTAAACCTAAACTTCATAGTAGTATATTCGAGTTTTAATTGTTGTTGTATAGATATAATATCAGCGTGACCTTTACAGATTGAAATAATTTAATCAATGTACAATATTGTAACAGAATAAAAACATTTGAATCTATTATCGTTGTCTCATAAACATGAAGTCGCATGAAATCGTACGATTTAAAAATCCTAGATAAGTGAAAATATTATTAACAATATTTTTTGTCCAGAAGTCTATAAAAGATTAGTACGGTTTTTAGTAGAATGAGTATGTACATTACATTTGTTTTGGGACAAATAATATATACATTACTATATAATTTTCTTACATGTTTAACATGGCTGACCTATATCATTATGTTTGTCATCACTCATACCTTCAATATTTCAGATTCTAATATGACGGCCGGTATTTTTAATGATTTGAAATCTATCTTGTAATACGAAAGAACATAATTAATCTGTTTTCAAATTAATATGATCGAAAGCTAATACTCAAAAAAATCGATATTGATTAGTATGTTTGTTTTTAATTAGTGTATCCACGTTTTTAAATCATTCAAATTTTTGTTTTATAAAATTTAAACCTGTATTTCTGTTAAATAAGTAACTATAAAAAAATGTCCATAAAAATGATGTCCTAAAACCACGATCAAATAAACTCTAATATTAATACAACAGAACATTTCTATATCAAATCGTAAATAATCTTCAACGACTAAAGACTTTAATTACATGTATATCATAGTGATTATTGGTTCATATTTATTTTATGAAAAAAAGTTGACAAAAAAGAGGAAAGCCCGTATTTTAGAACAAGATTTGTCACTCTTCCATTATTTTTGACCTCTGACTCTAGTTATTTAATTAACAGCATATTTTTAGTATTATAATAATAAAATAAAAAAATTAAACAAACGAAAAGAAAAGAACAAAACTAAGGGGTGGACCACATGCGTGTCAAGAAAGGCCGGTCGTTACCGTTAAGCCGTGTCGAAGTGTGATTGGGCCACGTTAACGGCGAATCCAAAAGAAAAGTGAACACGTGTATAGATCGAAAAGAGAGAGAAAAAGAGGAATGGACGGCAGAGATTGTATCTAGGTACCAGGAAATGGAACGTCACACCAAACGGTACGTGTCGGATGCTGCCCGTTGATGGTGACGGTCAGCAACTCTTTAGCTTCCATTCATGCCCCCTGCCCGTAAATTACGTGTAACCCTTCCATGCGAAATTTTTTTTTTTTTTTTCAGTTCTTCCCCTTTCCTTTTTAAACCAAACCTTTTCTTTTTAAAATCCCATTGCATTTCTAAACGCTCAATATCTCTCTCTACCTCTCTCTCTCTCTTCATCTCAGTGATTGTATCTTGTTGAGGACTCTAATCCCAGATTTTCTAGGAATTGTTTGATCGATAATTGGAGTATTTGAAGTTGTTGTTGTTGTTGTGGTGTTGCTGAGATCAAATGGCTGGGATTTGCTGCGGTGTTGTTGGGGAGAGTGAGACGGCGGCACCGGTTGATTCGACTACTCGAGCTTCTCTGAGACGGAGGTTAGATCTCCTCCCGTCGATCAAGATCGTTGCCAACTCCGCCGTTGCTCCTCCGCTTGAGAACAGCCGTAAGCGGCAGAAGCGCGAGACACCGTCTCTGGTCTCGACGTCGCCGGCTTCGGGAAATCTAGATCTGGAATCGAATGTGAGTAGTGGTAGGAAGGTGGCGAAGGTGGAGAAGGCGGGATCAGCGGTTAAGAATTCAAATATGGTTTTTAATTCCGCGACGGAAGCAGAGAGCTGTTTCTTCTCCGACGTGCCTAAGATCGGTACGACGTCGGTTTGTGGAAGGAGAAGAGACATGGAAGACGCCGTCTCGATTCATCACTCACTCCTTGAGAAAAACTCCGAGAATCTTCATTTCTACGGCGTGTTTGACGGCCATGGCTGCTCTCACGTATGTCGCCTCCCCCTCAAGCTTCCCCTAATTTTTCATGATATTGTCTCGATAATTAACTTATTTCTCTTCTGGATAATTGTTTAGGTGGCGGAGAAGTGCAGAGAGCGGCTGCATGAGATAGTGAAGCAGGAGGTTGAAGACATGGCCGGCGACGAGTGGAAGGAAACGATGGTAAAGAGCTTCCAGAAAATGGATAGAGAAGTTAGCCAGCGAGACTGCAACGTAGTTGCTAATGGTGCAACTCGGAGCATGAAAAGCTCCTGCAGATGCGAGTTGCAGTCTCCTCAGTGCGACGCCGTCGGATCCACCGCCGTCGTGTCTGTAGTCACGCCGGAGAAGATCGTCGTCTCTAACTGCGGCGACTCTCGCGCCGTGCTTTGCCGCAACGGTGTAGCCATCCCTCTCTCTTCAGATCACAAGGTAGCTAAAATGTTCTCTATGTAGAATCCATTAGAATGATGCTTGTTTTCGAATATGCTAAGAGTTGTTGCTGTTATGATTATGAACAGCCGGATCGACCGGATGAATTGATTCGGATCCAGCAAGCGGGTGGGCGGGTTATATACTGGGACGGAGCTAGGGTTCTCGGAGTTCTCGCCATGTCGAGAGCAATTGGTGAGTAACAGTGGATCTCTCTCTTGTTTGACTTTTTGAGCTATTTTAATTACATCTGTGTAACTGAATCTCATGTTTTTCAAATTTGTTTTGGTGTCTACAGGTGATAATTACTTAAAACCGTATGTGATTCCGGATCCGGAGGTAACCGTAACGGACCGAACAGACGACGATGAGTGTCTGATCCTGGCGAGTGATGGACTCTGGGACGTTGTACCCAACGAGACGGCATGCGGCGTGGCTCGCATGTGCCTTCAAGGTGCTGCGGCGGCTGATGGAGAGGACGCTGATACGGCGCACAACGCGTGTTCCGATGCGGCCTTGCTCTTAACGAAGCTGGCTCTGGCGAGACAGAGCGCCGATAACGTGAGCGTCGTGGTGGTTGACTTGAGGAAGAGGAGGAATAATCGAGTGTCTTGATTAATTAGTGCTTTAATTACTAGTAATAGATTAGAGTAATTGTTACATAGCTAATTGTAATTTTTATTATTTTTTATTTTTCTATTTTAGTTTTCTCTTGGTTAGTTTTTTATTTTTAAACAGCTCTTAATTCATGCTGGGGATGAAAAAGAGCTGATTAAAAAGTTTTTAAGTATTTTCTTATATTATTTCATATTATTTTTGTAGGCAAAAGCGTGATAGATATGTGTATTTTTTGTTTTCAGTGTTATCGAGTATAAATGTAAACAAGTATTACGTTGAGTAAGAGGATGATAAAACAAACATGTTTCTGCTTAAGCCAAAAATGCGTACCAATCAGAAAAAGGATTTAGAACCGCTATGTTGACAAAATAGAGTAAAAATGGATAAACCATTTGCACCGTTCATTTACTGCAGGGTTAATGTTAGCCGGTTCGATCTGGTTAAGTACGAGTGTTACGTATACGGTTTGGTACGAATCTTTGCGCATCAGAGTTTTTTTATTGGTATGCACATTCGAATGTTACTACTGTAATTAAATATTCAAGAATTAATACATTCATAAAAGACAAAGAAGTCCAATTACTGTAATTGGATCGTTTCAAGAATAGTTTAGTATCTCGATTTTTACCCCTTTTTTAAACAATGACATTTTGAAATTCTATTTCTTGGGGAGACTCGGCTGGTATCTAAATAAAAGCAATGATCCCTATAATATATAGGAGTGTACTTTAACTTCATGTAAGATAATTAAGAGAATTGTCTGGCCAACATTGTCGAATGCTTAATGTCAGTTAATGTCGGAATCAATCATTAATTAAACGGATTTGGATTAATTGACTTGTTAATATCAACTAGGAAGGAAGGAAATGAAAGAAAAGGAAAAGGGATCCTTAAATTCGTTTTTAAAATTAATCATATCAACTTGAACATAAAATATCATATCAACTATGAGCCGTCCATTACTTGCCACTTGCCAGTTGCCACAATGATCAAATAATAAAATCTTCTTCTCTTCAATCATGTTGTATATAAACCAATCACAACAATGTTTGAAAATTGATCGGTATTTAATCGGGCCTGTTTTGTGTCTCAGTGAAAGATTGAGCAAGTGCTTAAACATCGTGTAATATTTATTTTGTATGCACCTGATTAAATTAAAAATATACTACAATCAACAATTGAAAATGCTGATTATTCAATCAAGTAACTTTTTCTTTGTTTTTTTCAGGCGTTTAGAAACCGTAAATTTATTACACAACACAAATAACTACAGTACAGTGATATTCTTTTCTAAAGGAACAACTATGAGGTTTGATTGAACACTTTATTGCACCAAAAAGCAACAAATTTAAGTGACACATTCACAATCTAAAAAAAAAAAAATCTATCCTCTTGAATACTAAACGAAAATTTATAATCGTGATTGAAATTGAAAACGAACACAGAAAACGAAAAAGAGAAACAATCAGAGTTAAGGATCGTAAAGTATTTGGATTAAACAAAAAGTGAATGAAATAATCTACTCCTACGTATAAATTATTCAACCCTGTAATCCAATAGGACTCAATTGGTCGAAATATGGAGATTTCACCATCAAAAGATAAGGCGCAGTCAAAAATTATATTGCACTTGCATAGTGTTGTATATTGCACAATGATGGATATTTAGCTGTTGCCTGTTGGGTTCGTGGAAAGAGCGAGAGGGCAAAACAATAAGAGTTGGGGGATTGAGAGGGACACAACACAACTGGACTCTAAGATAAGATTATGCGTACTTGTGACAATCAAACATTGACACGTGTCTATTTGGTCTATGTGAGATTTGGTTTCGAAGATTTGATGTTGACCTCTCTTTCTCAATTATTCTTTCCCTTTTTCCAATATATCATGATGTTGTCTCATCTTATTTCTTATTAAATCTTCTCATGTTCATTAGGTTTCTACTTTATAGTATTGATGAAGGCTACATGACATATCGCGAGTTACTTATGTCCATTAAAATTGTTAACTACGAGTGTGGTGTAGATATACGAATTTTATTTTATATCTTTATATATATATATATTTTTTTTTGGGCTAAAAATTAATTATTTTGTACAATTCTTTTTTTGAAACATAAATTTTGTACATCTATTAATTCATAGTAGTCCTTCAAACTAAAGAGTTTGTCACACTTATCATCTTCTCTGTTATATTAATTCTCGATTATCAATTCACAAAATTAAAAAAATTAGATAACAGAGATTTTTTACGCATATAACGTAATTTAAGAGTATTTGATAACATGCCTTATGTATTAAATCATCATCTCACCTAATTCGAACAAAACCAGATGAAAACCAACAAACAAACCGGTAGATAAACAAGGATCCACAGCAGAAAATAAGAAAATAAGAAGAGTTTTTGAAGGACTCAAAAGACAATTCTAGGTGGGTCTTGGAGTGGCCCACTCAACCCTGAGGATGAGGTTATCATAACCATAACCATTGAGTTTGTTGATGGCTCGTTGAGCGTCTTCTCTGCTCACGAAATTGACGAAACCAAATCCTCTGCTCACTCCAGTTTTCTGATCAATTGCGACATAGACACGCGTGACGGCTCCAAACGGATGGAAGAGCTCCATCAAGTCCGGCTCACGGGTGTCTTCAGACAAGTTGGTTACACGCACAGAGTTCTCATCGTTCCTCCTCCTCATGTCTGAACCACCAGCGCTTCTGTCTGCACCTGCTCTCATGCTAGGCGGGACATAAGCGGCCTTGCCAGTTCCAGGTGCAGCGGATATGGTCGATGTTTCCCCTGTGGGTGGCTTGTCGATGAAGGCATCGGTTGGTGCAGCTAGATCCTTGTAAGGGCATTTTGATGTCCAGTGATCACCTTTCTTGTGGCATATCCTGCAAACCATGAGGACTGCACCACCTTTACCCAGCTGAGACAAGCTGTCTCCTGCTCCCTTTGATTCATCCGCTTTGGTACCTGAACATTCAAAAAACAGAAAAACAATTATATTACAAACAGAGAATTTTGGTACTAAACAGTAAGTAATACATAGCCAAACCATCGCATAACAAGGAAGATATTTCATAAAAACTACACACATAGACACCTCTTTCTGCAGTAGAAGCCACAAAACTAAGCATCATAATATTCGATGAGCTTTTAAGTACAACCATTCGCTCTTTCACAAGAAAGCCTATTTTGCCTTGCTTCCATCAACCAAATTTTTCATAGAAAGCCAAGAATACAAAAGGAGAAGTTTCACAGAGCAGAAGCAAGTAAAAGTGAAAGAAAGAGATTGATATCATCACATAATGTAAGTCCGCAATATTCTATGTGTACAGTAGGCAGCCAGAGAAGTGAGAGCACATTTACTGCTCGCACTCGGAAAGGACTACAAACAGTAAACTGCTATCGGTGACATACTGACCAATCACACAAACAAGTAGCCGCATGGCTAACATGTGATCAGCTAATTGGTCACCCAACTCATTCATATAGTCTTAGATTATGTAATAATAAGACTACTAAATATGTTAGTTCATGATTCACATAACCAGACAATGAATTAGGTTCGGTCCGAATGTTAGAACAGATCAGAGAAAACATCTTTCGAGGTGAGTCTACTAACGAACTTATTCACACAATTAGCAGACAGAACAAGATCCAAAAACACGATGGAGTCTTATGATCCGAAGTCAACAACAAGCACTAGAATCTTAGGAGACAAAAGTGAGGAGAATCATCATATCAGAGAAAGAGAATTTACCAGGAGCCCTGGGCCGTTCCAAAAGGATCTCTTCGGTTGAAACCATGGTGAGACGGCCACCAGCAGCATCCTCATTCGCGGCATCTCCGAACTTAGGCCAGCTCCTCCGCTCCATGGCACGTTTGTTGAGCCGCGCGGAAGCTAGCTTACGGACACGTGACTTGGTCGTGATTTTGACCTTGTTGCCTTCATCGTTGAACTTGTACTCGATCACCGTTTTCAATCCGTTCTCGTCTGGGCCAATCACCTGCTTCGGAGGGAGAAGGAAATCCAGATCGTCGTCTTCGTCCATCTCCCCCCATCGGAACTTGCTCGTCTTCTGCTGCGAGTCGATCGTCATCTTTCTCGTTTGGATTCAGATGCGCCGCCTGTTCTCTCGATGTGTTCTGAAATTGAAGGAGGAAGCTCCTTTAGGGTTTCGTATCTTATCTGTGTGCTTCCGGTAACCGTCTACGGCTGAAACGCACCGTTTTTCTTATTAGAGTTTATTAAAATTATTTTGAGAAAGTAATTGAATGTTATGTTTTGTCTGAGCGACATCGAGGTCACGTGTTCGAACTTAACACTCTTGACGAATTTTGAAGTCTCTCAACATATTTTTGGGCTTTTTCTTCTGAAAAGGTTATTCACTTTCTTTTGCCTTTTCTTAAGCTCAGTAATGGGCCCAAGTGACTTTCCTGAAAGAAAACTCTCTTCAAGACATAATTTTTATTCTTTCCTGAATTGATTCCACAAGCAAGGCTCAACACATGTTTTGTCTGCTAAATTTTGTAACTCACAATTATGATGCACTGCACTTTTCTATCTCAAGACCAAACTCAGCGGAATAGAAGCAAAGGAAGGATATGGTAAAGCTGAATCACTAACACATTGTAAAGGCTAAACAGTATGAACCATCACTACAACATACTTGGTGTTGAGCAGCATTACAAGGAACCTTAAGAGCACAAGTGCTCAACACTATATTCTGTCTGCGATTTCAACCCTGTGGTTCTACTCAACTAACCAGAATAAGGAGGCGCATCTGTCATCAGACGAACGGCCTTACAGTTACTAGCTAACTATAAGATAAGAATGGCTGCGATTGTTGTTTGCGCACATGACGGAAGGATTCGGAATTTATGCCCTTACTTGAAACCGTGATATCCCCGCTTGGGTTTGCTTCAAGATCGAAAGCTTCTTGTTGACTTAAATTTCACTGTAGTTACGCCAGACAGCCCTGAATTCTTCACGGAATGTGTTCAAGCGTGCCTTGAGGTTTGGAGTTCTCAGGCTTGCATGAAGAATGATCACTATGGAGATGGGAAGAGAGATAAATCTCAGAGTTAGACGTTTAATTAAATTTGGACCAGCAAAACAGAAAAAGATAGGAGAAAAAACCACTGGAAGTGTAACAACTTACTGAGAAGGGCAGTGGCAAATGCATAGAGGACCCATAACAAACCGCAGGAAGTAAACCACAAGACAAAGCTGGCTACATAAGGAAAAATCAATACTTGGCATAAGTTGGCATGTCAATAGGTTGGAGGAGGGTTTAAATGACTTGAGAGATATTAAGTCTTTTAAGTACCGGTTAAGCCAAGCAAGACGAACACCAAACGTGGTTGGCCACAAACGTAAACCGTCTTTCTAGACGCAGATCGCCCACGAATGACGGGCCTGAAAGGTGTTCACAAGTAATAAGTGTTAAAAAAAAAAAAAACTTCTGTAAATATTCCATGGAGATCAAATAAAAAGAACTCACATGTGGGGAGGCCTCATCTTTGCAGCTAAATGTGGCGAGAAATGCCTAATGGTTCGGATCATCTTCTCATTAAAAGTAGCTGCAAAACTGCAAAAGACAACATAAATTCCATAGAGCATGAGTGTTGCATAGATGCCAAGGAACACATACACACACATGATTACATATACATACAGATCCTACAAATCAATGGGTCAAGCTAAATAACCAAGTCTCTGGAAAACGAGAGCCTTGCAACACTTGAACTCTACGAACCAAACCCATAACCTATTGAAACTAATACTAACTAAGCACAGCCATTTGAAGGGCTAATCACTTAACAATGGAGAACCAGCACCAACCGGAGCAACAGATGCGTTTTTAAGCAAAGTCGAATACTGACGAGAAATGACAGGAAGTACCTGTCGTTCAGGAAAGCTAAGCTTAAGGCTGTAAGAGCAGCACCAATAATGGCCAGAGGTCGGGTGATAAGTGCAAGACCTGAGTCCACAAAGAGGGGAAAAGTGTTGAACACAGCTCAAGAGGATCTTAAATCAAGAGCTATACAAAAAAAGAAAGAAATTTGGCCAAGGCTTTGACATACCCAGAAAGAAAATCAACAGGATGAAGTAATTCGTCCTATAGCTGCAACAGAAAATCAGTGAAGAAGAGAAGATGGAATCAAAATCAACACCCCGAGAAGGCATATAGAAAGAGAGAGAGAAAGAGAGAGCAAAAGGGTAAAATACTAGTAGAGGTTGCATTTGAGACGGCTCATCCATTTAGAGAAGGAGCGAGGGAAGGCGAATCTGGAGAAGAACTCGGCCAAGGAACGCGGACGCGTCGACCACTCAACCTCTCTTAGCGCCTCTATCACATCCTCAGCTGCAACGCTATCCCAATCCATCTCTCTCTTTTGCCACACAAGAAGATACAATTATCTGCTCCGAGAGGCACACACGAAGAAGATGAAAACTAGAGCTTTTTTCCGATCAGTTGATTCGTGGATTTTCCGATTCGCGGATGTTTGGTTCTCAGGTTTTGTGTTTTTTTTTTTCCCTGTGGGTCAAGCAAGCAAAGGGAAAGAAAAGTGGAATCACTACAGACACACGTGCGAAATAAACATAGTGTGCGTGTAGCAGATGATGACGTGTCAGCACCGTACTGGACAGAAATGGAGAAAACGTAGCAAAATCAAAATAAAAAGAGTGTCTGAGCCCGGGTTCGAACCGGGGACCTCTAGTGTGTGAGACTAGCGTGATAACCGACTACACCACCCAGACGACATGTCTACTTCTCTTATTTTAGTTTCATCATGAGAATGTAAACGAGAAATGAAGCCCCATCGTTGTCAAAATCTTCAAAGACACAGCTATTGCAGTGGACGTATACTTCTCAAGCGCACACGGAACATATACATAATGTTTAATCGAACTGTTAATTCTCTTCTGTTCCTTTAAGTTGAAAATTTGATTGTTTGTGTTTCTAAGAAGTAAATCAATAACTATGTGTAGTAATGTGTGCACATGATAAAAAACATTTTGTATCAAATTTCTTGTTTTGCTTAGATTGATACTGAAAACTCTCTGTGACAACAACTCTCTATACTGCAAATACAAGAAGAAATCATAAGGGCTTCCAAAAACTGATAATTCCAAACCAAAGCTTCTTGTATTTGGAAAATCAGTCAAATATTAACAAAAACCTACGAAAAATCAATATGAGGAAATTTTTACTTTTGTTAGTTAAGAACGAATTTTGGTTCAACAAAGACATTTCTATGATCTGTTTAATTCCATTCCTCTTATATATAACCTACCATTGGAATACATTAGCCTCAAATGGTCGGACTCATATACCTATCTTTCTTTCTTTTTTTTCTCTCTCTCTAAAGCATTTGGCGGAGTTGTTGATTCTCTTTCCGTAACATCTTAATCTCTTTCATGAGCTCTGTTTGGTTCTCCAGAACCGAGTTTAACGCCTTCGACATCTCCATCTGTTCACCAACACTCATTAAAGAAGAAGAAGAAAAAAAACAAGCATTTCAAAGATAGTACTAATTAAGTCCTGTTGCTAAACACAAACATTACCTCATGCATATGAAATTGTCTCAAGATCTCAATGTGTAGGTTCCTCATATCGTCATGGATTGAGTTCTTGAAAGTATCAAGTGTTCCCTCGAGTGTTCTTTGAAATAGCTGAAGCGTGAAACTGTTACCTCGCTGTGAATCCGTTTCAGATTGCTTCGACTGTTGCAAGTTTCCTCCTCCCTGCTACACAATTCCCAAAATGTCGGTCAAGTTACTGATAATTGAACGAGATTGATCAAAGAATAAAATGTTTTGCGAACTGTTGCAGAAATTTTATATATTCATCACCGGAAGAGCTCCCGCATCTGTTGCAGCCAATTTCTCAGGTCTTTGCAGCAGATTATTTAAAACTTCTTCTCTGGTTTCGGCTCCTGTTTTCTTTATCTTAGGCGAACCAAAAGAGAGAAAGGATCCATCGCTGAAGGAAGAAGTGGTGCTGATTCTCTCAGCATAAGTTGAGAACCTACGTGTAAAACTCGGTGATAGCCTCAATGACTCAATGTTCCCCGGAGCTGCGATGCCTTTGGTTAACAACGGGCTGGATGGGAAACTGTCTGAGGGTTTCTCAAATTTTGAAGAGAAGTCTCTGATGCCTGGGAACTCTGAGCTAATGCTAACGTTTGCAAGGCTCGTCTGATTCTGACCAAGCGACAAAGGGAAATCTCTAGAACCAGAAGACATTGATCCAGACGTACTAGCGCTTGTGCTAGAAACCCCGAGACGCAAAGGCGGATTCAGGTGACTGAATTTATCAGAAAACTTGTCATTAACAGCCAAGTGGTTAAACTTCTCACCACCCCAGGCTTCTGGAGGTGTCAGAGCAGAGTATTCGCTTTTTAATGCTGCTGTGGGCGTGGATCCAAAAGGCGAAAGGGCAGACCTTGTGTCATCCTGTATATATATATTAAGAGCAGATTATTACACACTGATGAACCAACATGAGGGCCAAATAATAGAGGATTTCAAAGTTTCTCCAAACAAACACGACGAAACTAAATTGATTCTTCCCCTAGCATTCCGCTAAACCATACAATACCTGGAGGCTCAAATAAAGTTTTGAATTCTGAGAAAAGAAGAACCAAATCGTGGTGGAAAGATGAAGTAACACAGACCTGTTTAGAAGTAAAACTCAGTTTCCAGTCATTTATTGGGTGTTCTTTGTTTCCGTCATCCCCAAACGGAAATCCTCCTTTGCCCGATGAAGGAAATGTCAAGGAGGAAGTCTTCTTATCAAGAATTAAATGATCCCTTTTCAGTCCTTCGGTATCAGGCCATTTCTCAACAGAATGTATGCCAACGACTGGAGAAAATATGTCCATATCATCTTTATAACTATCACTGGCACGGTGTGCATGTAGCCTGATCTGTGGTCCACCAGGCCATAGATGATTTCTATTCGGTGTTTCTTCTGCTGATGATAGATTTAACGTACTAGTGGCAACTCCATGAGAACCTGGCAACACAGTGGAATGTGAAGCTGAGGATGTCGTTGAGGGAGAGGGGTCTGGAATGACAACTGAATCTTCCACAGTACCACCAAAAAGAGCCATCTCAGACGTGCAGTTTCTTTCATTCACAACAACTGGTTTTGATGTTTGCCAGGATAAACTTGTAACAGCCTGATCAATAAAAGCAGAAGCTTAGTTCGCTTTGCAATCCAAAGTAGAAAGCTTAGAATACATCCTCTAACACAAAAAAACAATGTTTTTGTTGTAATTAATAAGTGCAAAATGTGGGATCCATGTAACCATAGTAAACCGTAAAGTGCTTAGAGGATTGCACTAAGGTAAAAAAGTATTGACCTCTGAAATGCTGTACGCGTGCAGGACAGTGATAGGTTGCGGCTTTCCACGTACGTCGTAGAATACTATTCTACCGTTACCCGTTCCTGCTGCCAGTATGTGACCATTATCCCCAAACGCCAAAGAAGAGAAAGGTGATTCATATGGAATGCAGGACGAAGGTCTTCTGGAACCAGAATCGTAAGTGTATAGCTTTTTGTCTAGCCCCACACTAGCAATAATCTGTCAAACCATAGATAAACTCCATTACTTATGTAAGTCGTGGCTTTGTGGTGTTACATGCACATGTACAAGAATATACAGAGTATAAAACGCAAATAAATTGATCTGTCTTGTTCGTGTATAAGTAAGTAGACCATTCATAAGGATTCAGTAACCTTGTCATTTGACGGAGAGAAACAAACACCAGCAGTTGGTGCAGAATGCTGCTTCAACCAGGACATCTGTGAAAATGAAATTGCATTGATTTGAGCAATGATTCAGCAGCAAGCCAAAAAAAAAAGAGATAAAGCAAATATCATTTCTCTTCTAGCTTTTGTCTTGTGCTTAACTGAATAGTATCGTCTCCCGGTATATATAGGGTAAGCAAAGTATTCTGAAGATGTAAATATAATGTAGTTTTCTAAGATAAAAGAAGACAGCAATTGTGCCCAATCATGAAGAACAAAGATTAACTCACTCCAGTTAGCAAAAAGAGGGGGGACAATGTTGTAATACATTATTTCCCACATGGAACGAACACATAGTAAAAGAGCAAACCTTTGGGTTACGACCAGTGGTGTCCCAGAGATGAACAGTCCCATCATCCCCTGCAGTAAGTAGAAGGTGTCGACTGAACCTTGAATAATCCAGAACCTTCAATATCTGGTCTTGAACCATCGATCAGAAAGCCAATTAGTTTGATGAACAAAAAGCTCCCAAGTAAAAATGAAAGCATGGATGTACTAACCAAACAACCTGCCCGTTTGGATCTTTGAGTTCAGTAGCTCTTGCTCCAGATGCAAGGTTGTGGACAATCAGATCCCCACCAACACTGATAGAAGCCAAATGCTCATCTTTGCAATTGTACATCACACCCGTTATCGTACTTGTATGACCCTTCAGATTTTTGATACAAAGCTTTCTTTGCAGATCCCATATCCTGACAGTTTGACCAGTTCCTCCAGAACATATATACCTAGACCCTTTGTTGCTGAAGCTAATGGCTGATAAAGATTCCTGAATTGTATAATCGCACAAGCACATAGACATAGATTAACATCGTTTACAATGATAGGCAACTATTATATGTTAGGAACATAATTGTGACTATACCACAATGGCATCGAAATGAGTGTTGCAATTGTTGAATAAGAGATGCGTAAGTATTAATTGGAAATCAGAATCTCATGAGACAAAATCTATCTGAGAAAAGTAGTAACCTCATTGATATCACTGCTGTTCTTCCCAGTAACCGGAACTGTTCCTAAGGTCTTCCCATTTTTCTGCCACAGAGATATCTTCTTATCTTCTCCCACACTCGCTACAACCATATCTACATCCCAAAAAAAAAACATAAGTAGAGCACACAGAGAGTAAAAATGCATATGTGCAAGCATTAACGTTAGTACCGGACAAAACCAATAAGAATCAGAACTCCGAAGCTCAATTTGAGTCAGAAACACACAGGGAATCTAGATTCTGCTTCTTCTCAAAGGTTAGATTATAACAGAACCTAAGATCAGTCATGAAGAAGTCGTCACTGTCTCGCTTACAGTCCTAATCTCTCACCGAGCTAGCAAACCAGGGAAAAAATGGGAGAAATAAAGGGTTTGCCTACTCGTATGGTTCCACTTTACGGAATTGACGACAGAGCGAGGCGTCGGAGAGTAGCTCAAAACGCAGGGATCATCACAAGACTCGGCGCCGGCGGAGACGTCGAAGAGCTTGACCGTGTCTCCGCCGCTCGCTGCCAGAAGCCGCCACGAAGGCTCCACCAAGTTATTCGTAGTCATTGACTTTCTTTGACTTCCGATCAACAAAAAATTCAACAATCCTCCTTGAAACTCCAATGAATCTGAACACTACGGGAACTCTTCTTCCTCGTCCTTTTTCTCCCCCCGATCAGTGATACTGATAACCAAGAAAACCGGAACCAAAAAATATTGGTTCGGATGTGGTATATAATCGAATTTCGGTTCGGTTTAGTTTGTAAGTTATTGGGTTGGATTTGACTGACCACTTGAACGAGCGTTGAAAGTGGGAAGAAGAAGAATCTCAAGTAAACAACGAAAAGAAATGACACCAGTTCAGTTTGATTAGAAAAACACAAAAGTAAGTGTGGCATTTTCTATATAAATAATAACTTCTATAACAAAGAGATGGACATTAATCGTTTTGGTTCTTAACAAGTAGTGGGGATATGATCTTTCAAAAAAAGTTAAAACAAAATTAACAAAAACCAAACCCAATAACACACACACAAATGTAAGTTTCAGTACGGTGCGAATGAGGAACTAATTATACAGGAAGAAGTCTCACACGGGATCTGCATAACTAGTTAGCATGTTTTTTTTTGAGTGGCGCATCACCGTTGGACGAGGGAGGGGTCTATGCGAACGTGAGGGCAAGGGAGGTGGTGGTCCGAGCCTTACAAAAGAAACTTTTAGTGTCTCCAAACAATTCAACGAACATGAAACCTTTGTAAAGCTTTGGCTTGTCAAGTAGACGGAACTTGGACAGCGGTTACTACATTTATCACAAAGCGGTCGAGTGCTATTACTATTGCGGGAAACTTTCACGTGGGATGAGCAGGGCATCGGTCTGGATGGGAAATACTTGAATATGAAACCAGGCATCAGATAGACGGACGGTCCAAACACGCATTGAAGATGGATAGTGATACAACATTCGTTGCATGTGTAGAACCAATCCCTTGGGTTTACCTTTTTCTCACATACTTCACACCAATACACACCATCCTCTCTTTCTGATCCGTAGCAAAGACATAGAGGATGCTTGTCGTATTTGTAGCTTATTTCATTTGGAGTGGTAGCGCATTGATAACATATAGCAAATTTGCATGCAATACACTGTAGGTATGACTGCATACATATCTTCTTACAACCCTTGCAACAAATCTTGTTTTTACCTTTGTAGGATGTTGAGATGAATAAGGGATGCTCGTGACTTTCATGGGTGAAATAATCTGGAACTAAAGTACAACGTACATCTATCTGAAATCCTTCGGGAAGCACACAATCTGCTTTGGAGCATTTGTACTTGAAACCGCTAAACTTTCTGGAACAAACTGAACAACCAATCTTATTATAGTACTCTTTAGGAGAGTGTCGAGAAGGGTCTAGCACAAGAGGGTGGACGTGCAACGCATGATCCAATTTTCGAAGAAGACCAGCACATACCTCGTGGAGAAAAAAGTCACATTGCACGCAGTTGTAGAAATCACGTGAGTTGATAGGAAGAACGCACGCTTGACATTGCTTCTCTCCATCTCTAACACCATCATACTTCTCTAGCTTTAGAAGATGTTCATGAGAGAAATGTTTTATCAGATTAGTACCAACCTCTTTGAATGGGATAATATCTTCGCTCTCCTCAGATTCTTCGGGCTCCCATTCGAGTTCTTTCCCATCCCACACGTTCTCATGCGTTGCACATTTTGAATGGACTACGTAAGAGCAACCCTCCTGACTGCAAGAATATTGGCCATACTTAATGTCGACCGTCGTGTAACAGATCCGGCATGGTGAAGTCACGGGTTCAATGTAAAGAGTATGAGAAAGACGGTGATGGTGGCGCGTGATCTTGATGACTCGTGGTAAGTCGATGCAACTTTGATGAACCATGTAATTACATTGAAAACAAGCATAGCTTGGCTCCAACACGTTGACCAACCCACAAGCATCACATGGTGTTAAGAGTGGTCGAGGATAGAAGACGAGTGAATGATGATGACTCTTTGGCTTTGCGACGGTGGGAAGTGGAATATTTTTGTAGCAAGAGAGATCCAAGCAAAAGTTACATATAGAACAACGATAGAACCAATTGCCTTGTATATCTTCTGCACACCATGTGCATTTATCCACTGCGACATCGGCTTGAGACCAGCTAACTTGGACAGATCCAGACTTGTTAGGATCAGATGTGCTGGAATCAGACAAAATAGTGCTGCAAAAGGATTCATCGATATTGCCGTCGGAGATTATCCCACTTTCATAGTCCCGAAAGGTGAAAGTAAGAGGGTGTTGTGGGTGATAAGGATGTCTTAGCTTCCTCGGAAACTTGTGACAGCCACGGTGGAACTCCACATCGCAGGTGGTGCAGTAGTAATAGATTAAACTGTCTGTGACAAAAGATTTTCGTTCACGGCATGAGAAACAACCAGACTTTGTGTTTCCACCTGGTTTAGGAAGAAGGACGTGAGGGTGAGTTAGATGAGACAAAGGACATATTGGCTCTTCTGTAGAAGTCATTTGTTTCAGCCATCGTATGATTGTACGAGGGACAGAAGCTGAAGGACGGGCAGGAGGAGGAGGTGGGGGTATTTTGTTTCTGTCCATCTTTTTTGCCGATTTGGTTATGAGTCATAAGCTATGAGGGATGTGTGTTTATGACCATTTCTTTTTCTCCCATATCTTGTGGAGTTTTAAGTACGTGCGAGAAAAAGGGAAGTTAGTAATATTTGATTAACAAGCATGCATCCCCATATTTCTTAATAGAAAATGACCAAGTTGCTGTTTCGTAGTACTAAAAATGACCCGAATAAACAATTTTATTTCAAGACCTGGAGATGTCTCCAGGCTGTGCAGTGTGCACATTTAAAATAATCAACGAGGTTTGAATAACAGAGCTCTATTGAAACTTATCTAAAGACTAAAATTATTTTAGACTTTGGTCATTGTTAATTACTGTACTTGTAATAAATTCTCATTAAATTTGAGCCCACGAACTGTTTCCAGGCTGTGCTCATTAAAAAGAAAAAACATCTTAGATCTAGATCCTGGTTATATATATCCATGTTTTAAATACCAGAACTCTAATACTTATGTAAAAGTATACCATTACACATTAAGTGCACACCAACTTAACAGTTAAAGCAAAGGCATCTGGAAAATTCTGCTTCCTCACAACGGTTAAAAAACTATAAGACCTAAGATCAATCATGAATTAAGAAGTTCCTTACTGCCTCGCTTACTGTCATAATCTCTCACCAACAAAGCAAATCAAGGAAAATGGAGTGCACTTTCAAAATAAAATAAAAAAAAGCTGAGAATATATAATTTAGGGATTATGGTTACGTACTCGATCGTATGATTCCACTTTGCGGAACTGAGGACAGAGCGAGGTATCGGAGTATAGCTCAAACCGCAGAGATCATCACAAGAATCGGCGTCGGCGGAGACGTCGAAGAGTTCGACCGTGTCCCCGCTGGTCGCAGCCAGAAGACTCCGAGAAAAGAGAGAAGAAAAAAGATAAAGCGCCGTTGCCGGGGATCGAACCCGGGTCACCCGCGTGACAGGCGGGAATACTTACCACTATACTACAACGACTCATTTGTTGAGCTTGGTCTAAACATTTTTATGATTTATTAAATCTTTATACTAATTGATTTTTGCCGTCTTTTGGTTTGCCTAATTTGCAAATTAATACACTCATTCACTTGCAAGTTAATCGTGTTAAAGTGTAGAGAAACGTCGAAATTAATCACCAAAGTGTCTGCGAAAACATGAAATTTGATGAGTTTCTTACATGTACAAGATTCTTTCTTCTCGTCTGGAACATTTGCATATAAATATATAAAAACTTGATTTAATTTTCTTATGATTCTTAATAATGGTTACAAGTGAAAATATATAAGAAAACATTCTAACTTTTCAAAGCATTTGTTAGGATTGTCATTATTAATAGACTAGAAAACAAACCTCTCATAACCTTCATCCAACAAAAACATTCATTATAGGTTGTAGATTTTTGCTTTGTTCGATGAAATTTAAATTAATCCAAACATATTTATTTTTATTCTTTTTATTCAAAATCTAATTTGATCCGAGAATTATTTCTCCAAAAATAAACATAAACGATCTACATTATATTTTTCTAAAACAACTATTATAATATAATTATATTTTTGGTAACAAATTACTAAAATTATATCTAATGATCCATATTTTAATTGTGTGTCTACTCTAAATTATATTTAATGAGATTATAATAATTTTATTAATTTTTAGTGATGTTTTTATAAATATAATATATAAAAGAAATGTCAGTTATATATAATGATGTTAAATTAATAGAGTAGATTTATTTATCTATAAAAATGCAGTGTATGTATGTTGAAGTTTAAAAATGGAAACTTTTTATTGGTATATAACAATTAAGATGTGTCTTATTTTGGTTTGTTGTTCTTGGTATATAACAATCAAACAAAGCAAACATGAGGTGGAGATTAAAAAGACAATATATAAGCAACCAAGTTTTCGAGGTTCCGAAATGATGAACCTCCAAGCTTAAGGCATTGTTCAGCAGTTTCCTTCATCGGCATGATCCTCTTACGGATCTCTTCTCCTTGTGAGCTCGTCAATAGCGTTTTAACAGCATTTTCGATCTCCAGTCTCTCAATCTTGTTCTCCAAATGCAGACCGATCCTCCAAACATCGCTAATGAACCTTGCGTTCACCCTCTGGTCCCCAAAAGAAGGCTTGCATATCATTGGTATACCTTCACATATGCTCTCAATCGTCGAGTTCCATCCACAATGTGTCAAGAATCCGCCTGTTGCCCTATGAGCTAAGACCTCAATCTGAGGTGCCCATTTCACGATTTTACCCTTACCTTCCAGGCTTTCCATGAACCCTTTAGGTAGAATCTCAATCCATTCCGTGCCGTGGATCGAACCGGGTCTAACCACCCACAGAAAAGGCTGGTTGCTGTTTCTTAGGCCCCACGCGATCTCCAAGAATTCAGATTCATCGATCGAAGCAATGCTTCCAAGACTTACGTAGATTACGGATTTGGGTTCTTGCTTGTCTAACCAGGAGAGACAGGTCATGTCTTGTGTAAGTAAGCTACTCGATGAAGGTGAAACGTGCCTGTGAAAGGGTCCAATACAGAAGAGCGGAACCGGAAATTCTTTGAGGGTTTGATCAAGCTGTTCTGGTTCAAGATCTTCAATGGCGTTGAAAATGATTCCTGAGGATGACTTTAGTGACTTCAGCACACCTGTCTTTAACTTATCCCCTGATCTTGGATCTTCTGTCTGGAACCATGGAAGATCTTTCATTCTAAGATGTGGAAGCTCCGGAACCGGTAAGTCGGCCTGAGACTCTGCCAAGAAGAGAGAAGAAAAGTCAACAAAAGTAAAGCAAACTAAAGAAGAATAGGTCGTGAGTTCGATCCATATGCATACCTTGTAAAGAAAGATACCCCTTCTCTCGTAAAACATGAAACTTTGAGAAAGCGACGAAAGCTGAGAGGTTAACGGTCCGGAGAACCATCCTCGGGATACCGAATTTCTCGGTTAAATCGTCAGTGAAGTACCAAAGAGCATCTACAATCACACAAGCTGCAGTTGGTTCTTCAGACAAAAGCTTCTTTAAGCAATCACCAAAAGGAGCAACACACTTAGTATTGAGGTCGTGGAGAAGCTCGATGACGTCGGGATTCGAGGCTTCGGATTCAGACAAGCCGTCGGGTATGGAAACGAAAGTGAAGTGAGGGAAATTGGAAGACTTTGGAGAGTTAAACTCAGTATGGATCACAGTGATGGAGAAGCCTCTGTTGAAGAGAATGTTTGCAAGCTGAAAATTTGGGTTCAAGTGACCTTGTAAAGGGAAAGTAAAGAGAAAGATCACTGGTTTTGTTTCTCTAGTCTCCATTTTTTCTTGTTGTTGTTATTGTGTTTCTCACTGTTTTGTTATGCTTCACACAGGTTTGACTATTATAAAGAGGTGCAAGAGCATTTAAGATTTGACGAAATCTCAACGTCAGCGAAGTACGTCACTATGCTGATTGGATCTAAAAGACATAAATATATTTTATGTCTATTTGTATTTAAAGAATGACCAAATGCATGTGAGGTTATCAAATTTCTTCATATATATTATTACCCTAAACAATTCATGGTTACCAATCTTTCATATCATGTGAAGGTGATTCTTTTGGTATACTATCTCTTTCTAAATTTATAAAAGAAATTATATACAGACAGTTGTAACCAACCTTTGCTCAGATTAGGAAAAACCTATATATATAATCAAAAATTTAGACAATTTTCAAGAAAATAAAAGTTTTCTTCTGTTTTTCCCCTATTTGATTATGTTTCAATTGTGGGGTTGGTGGGTAATTAAAAGTTAAAACTCAGATAATTCAACAATTTGGGTCCATCTTTCCAAAATCATTATAATTAAGAGGATCTTGGTGTAACTAAACCGGAGTGAATTCTAGTTATGGTTTGAAAGTGATTATATATAGCAAGAGAAAAAAAGGTTAAGAAGTATCACGTAAATTGTGTTAAAAAGTTTTAAACCATTGAATCTTAATTTTTTAATGATTCACAGTTTGTATGTTAATGACGACGGCTAATAAAACTCAAATTCAAAATGGTATACCAATATGAGTTTGTTACTTACTCTGTCGTACAGTTTATATACGAGCTCGATTCGAAGTTAATCAAACAAAAAAAAGAAAATGCAAGATGGCTTTTGCCGATCAAAGACAGAAAAAAGAAGTCAATGAGATGACAAAGCAGTGACTGTCCTCATAACATAACTCCAATAGTGGTTGACTTTGGATTTGGCTTATCGTAGCTTGTGGACACAAGTTGCTTTTATTAAAATCTTTACCAGACTCAGATTCTCTTAACTAGAGCTTATTTAAATGGAATACATTTAACATGTACTGAACTGGTGGGTTATATGTGTCCAACATGAGCTAGAAGGTTGGCAAACGGTCGATCTCATCATCATTAGTCTTTCTTTTTAGATAGATGCTTCCTTCACCATAATTATCTTCACAATAAGTTTTTTTTTTTTTTTTTTAGTCTCTATTTTTATTTTATTTTGTCCCTTTGTGTTTTTGTGAATGTTTAGACAAATGCTTCCTTCACCATATTTATCTTTTCACTTTTTGTTTTTATTTTTGATACTGTATAACATTAGCTTACACGTGGCGACTTGGCAACAGAGAGCAGCAGAGAGCAGCAGAGAGAGACAAGAAAACGTGGGGAGACAATCTCACCACTTCGCCGCTGGATCAAAAGCAAAACCGAATCATCTTCATCTTCATCAATCTTCGATTTAAGATTCAAATCTTCTCAGAGACACTCTTGATACGGCAAAGCTACAACAATGGCGGTAGAGCCTAACCCTAACAAGTTCCCTGTCCTCTCCTACGTCCTGGCTCGTCTCCCTTCTTTCACCGGCAAATCCTCTTCCCCTTCATCATCCTCATCCTCCGTTCCCGCCTTCGATGTCGAGCAACCACCATCATCGATCGAGATCGTCACCCAGATGCCTCACTTGTCGCAGCCTGGTGTTCTCGCCTCCATGACCAAAGCCATCACTGACGTCGCCGAGACCCGATCTATCCTCCGAACCCTAGGACCCAGACCCGATCACGAGACCGTCGACAAGGCCCGTGCCAAGCTCTCGGACATCGAGGGGTTCCTGTCCGAATCGTTCGAGGACATCGCGCTTAACGACGCGGCGGCCAAGGACGAGAAGAAGAGGCAAGAGATGGATCAGGAGAAGACGTGGTGCGAGTCGATTCTGAAGTTGGACGAGGTTCACGCTTCGTACGAGAAGCTTTTGAAGGAAGCAGAGGAGAGGCTCGTGAGGATTTATGAATCCGCCGAGAAGAATGCGGCGGCGGATGAGGAGACCGTTGCGGCGGTGGAGGTCAATGAGGAGGTTGTGGGTATACTCCAGCACGCCTCCGCTAATCCTGTCGAACGCGTCGATTTGTCTGGGAGGAAGCTGAGACTGCTCCCTGAAGCATTTGGCCGGATCCAAGGGTTGCTTGTTCTTGATCTCTCCAACAATCAGCTCCAGGTTACTTCCCATTATCCCTTTAGTGAAAGATAATATGGATTGATCACTAGTTGCCTTTTCTGATGCCGACATTTTGGGTTTAAATGATGTCTACTCTGGTCTGGTCTGAACTTCCGGCATATGTGTGTTTGTTTTGCTTTTGTGTCTGAGATTTTGGCAGTCGATGTCTGTTGTAGTTGAAAGAGATTCTACCTATTCATTTGTTTTGCTTCTGCCATCTTTGACTCGAGAGTGTAAAACCTGTGTCCGATAAGTTTGCAAGCGAATACTGTTTGATGTCCATGCTAAAGATCTTTTCTTTGATTGCTTCTGAGTTAGAATCTATGGCTCGAGCTGCACTAGTCTTCTTAGTTTTGTTATACAATATAAATTCTGTAAAAGCTCAGTTTCTCAGTCTCACTTGTCTTACCTGACGGAGGTTTATGTCCAACAGGCTATTCCTGATTCAATAGCAGGATTGCATGGTCTTGTTGAATTAGATGTCTCCGGGAATCTTCTCGAGACATTACCAGATTCCATCGGTCTACTGTCCAAATTGAAAATTCTGAATGCCTCGACTAACAAGCTCACCTCCTTGCCTGATTCCATCTGCCGTTGTGGGTACGTAATAATACATAGCTTGACTTTGTCAAGTTTAGATCAGTTCTAAACACTTTCTTGCATCAAATTCTCAGGTCGTTGGTTGTATTGGACGTGAGCTTCAACCGTCTCACCTACTTGCCAACGAACATCGGGTTCGAGCTAGTGAATCTAGAAAGGCTCCTGATCCAATATAACAAGATCCGTTCGTTCCCGAGCAGTATAGGCGAAATGAGATCCCTAAAACACCTCGACGCCCGCTTTAACGAACTGCACGGCCTTCCTGATTCTTTCGTGTTGCTCACAAACCTCGAGTACTTGAACCTAAGCAGTAACTTCAGTGACCTGAAGGATCTCCCTTTTTCATTCGGCGACCTCGTAAGTCTCCAAGAACTCGACTTGAGTAACAACCAAATCCACGCCCTCCCAGACACTTTTGGCACACTCGATAGCCTAGTCCAACTGAACCTGGATCATAACCCGCTCGTTATCCCACCCATGGAAGTGGTGAAGGAAGGTGTGGAAGCTGTGAAGACGTATATGGGTACAAGAAGGATCACTATGTTGGAAGAAGAAGAGAGGAGGAAAATGGAGGAGGAGATGGAGGAGGCAAACGCCGGGTGGCTCACACGAACCACATCCAAGCTGAAAACCTATGTCGCAGATGTTTCCGAGTATCTCGGTTCGAACTCTCCTCGAGACCCTTACCTTGAGCAGAAACTATGATGTGACTTTTGGCTTAAAGAACGATTAATTCCAAAGAGGTGGTCATCTTCTCCTTTCGCGTGGTTTTCATCTCATTTTTTTCTCCTCTCGTTGAGTATATAATGAAGGGCACTCTACTTCTTGTCCGTTGTGATTCTTTCTGATGGGTTATGCCTGTCGTTTAACTTAGGTTCCTACTTAAAATCAAACCTTCTCGAATTTTGCCCGTTTTAAAGAAAACAAATGTTTTGTGGGTTTAATAAAAGCTCCAAGGAGTTTAACTGAGTTCTGTGTTTGAGCTTGTATCTGTATTCTTTTGGTTGTTTTCCTTGGTTTGATGATTGCATGAATCTAAACATCATACTATAATATAAAAAGTCTAATGACCCAATCTACTTATTCCGTTTCTGCCAGTTATGTGCAAAACCTTGATTGTGAATGCGTTCTGGGCGCACAACAGCACTAAACTGAACATTATTTTTCTTAATTATTTATCTTTTAACCAGAAATATTAAAATTCCGGAAATTAGGTACTTACCCATACACTCTTCCGTTTTGTGATCTAGTGTTCCCCTATTCAACCACCATTGCGACCAAAGACTCCAATTATGATTTGAATAAGATAAGTATTTGGATGGTGCAATTCCATCTAAATGCATTAAACCCCAAATATATTTTTATCAAAACTTCAAGTTATTGATTAGACAAGATCATAATCAATATAGTGAAATCGCAACTTGATATTAAGATTTGGATTCAGGGATGTATGTCCTAAGTCTTAACTATATCAGAACCGGTTCATGAACAAGAGCTCTACAAGGAGCTCTGGTGGTTTTATCGTCGGTCGTTCTAAATAGTAAGATTGAGCGCGTTTCGTTAAGTCAATAGACAAGATCGTGCCCGTGCGTGGCATAAACTGGCATTCCACTTCACGAACCGAAAACACGTTTTTATGATATTTTCCACTTAGACAAGATGATGCATGACCACAAAGTCGTATAAAATTAGCAAAAAATACTCATATTTTAATAAAAACGAATATATGAATAACTTTAACAAATGTGACAATTGTTTATGAGAACCGAAAAATTGACATTTCAACTACTTGTCTGTAACTATCCTTGTTTGGTATAAAATTTAACATTCATACCCAAAAAAAAAACTATCCTATTTTGGTTTGCCTTATCTAATAGCTATGTAAATACTTTGGATATTTTTTCACTTGATTGTTTGTTAGTGCATGATGAAACTTCCAACTTTTGTGGGTTCGAAACTATATTCTTTAAAACTATATATTTCCCAATCCTTGAAAATGAACTTGCATTTTGGTTAGAAAACTGAGCAGGAATCACAATAATTACATAGTTAAACTAATCAGAAAGTAACATAAGATGTCAAAATACGTGAACAAAATCAAACCAAAGCGATAACCGACGTTTTTAATTTTTTATACATTACAAATACAAAGATGGGAAGAAGTCAAAACTCGCAAGTCAGACGTTCCTTTCCTTCGTTCATACACATATACACTTTGATTATCAATGGAGGAATCAATTAAGTCCATTAAACAATTTTAAAAAGAAAAGTATTATGAATTGCATTTATTGAAGAATTAAATTTACGGAAACTGAAATCTGTGAAAGCTTATAAAAATACATAACGCATTAAACTCATGAACTGCAAAGGAAAAAGAAGAAAGAATTTTCATTTAAAAAAGTGACGAGAGAAAGAGAGAGAGGAAGAGGCGTTCGTCGTTGCAGCTTTAACCCAAAAAAAAAAAAAAAAAAATCTCTCATTGACCTTTGCTGCTTCTTCTCCAATCGCAGTTTCTCTCTTTCAGCATTCTCCTTATAGTTTATTTTGCTCCAATCCCGATTCGATCCGTGGTCGCAGATATCGAAATCTGTGTCCGAAGATCTCCTTTCTCAAACCGATTTGATTTTGGTTATTGTGAAACGAATAGAATCGATCAGATCGGAAAAAGGATGAAGATGGCGGCGAATGGCCGGTTTTTCACAATAGGGCTAGTGGCGTCGTGGTACTCGTCGAACATCGGAGTGCTATTGCTGAACAAGTACTTGCTAAGCAACTACGGATTCAAGTATCCGATCTTCCTCACCATGTGCCACATGACGGCTTGTTCGCTCCTCAGCTACGTGGCTATTGCTTGGATGAAGATGGTGCCGATGCAAACCATCCGATCCCGACTTCAGTTCCTCAAGATCGCAGCTCTTAGCCTCGTTTTCTGTGTGTCGGTCGTCTTCGGCAACATCTCCCTCCGCTTCCTCCCCGTCTCCTTTAACCAAGCCATCGGCGCCACAACTCCCTTCTTCACCGCCGTCTTCGCTTATATCATTACCTTCAAGAGGGAAGCTTGGCTTACTTACATCACTCTCATCCCCGTCGTCACCGGCGTCGTCATCGCCAGCGGGGTAATTGCCTTTTTTGTTCTGATCCAATTCATTGCAGCTTATCTTGGAATAGAGATTTTGTGAGCTGAATCACATTTCGATCTGTTTGATTTCTTAGAAGAGAAGTTGTTCCTTATGTGTGTGTATACTTACTCTTAGGATCTGTTTGATTTCATTCGGAGCTTCACTATCTCTATTGACTTCACTCTCTATCTGATTTGATTGGTCAGGGTGAGCCAAGTTTCCATCTGTTTGGATTCATTATGTGCATTGCAGCCACAGCTGCGAGAGCGCTTAAGTCTGTTCTTCAAGGAATTTTGCTATCTTCTGAAGGGTAAGAGACGACAGTATTATCTTTTGGGGATTTGTTTATTCAGCTAAAGTTTCATCTTTGAGTGTTGCTGAAAGTGTTTTTTACTGTGAAATTTGTTTTTGAAGGGAGAAGCTAAACTCCATGAACCTCCTCCTTTACATGGCTCCCATAGCTGTTGTCTTCCTTCTTCCTGCCACTCTTATCATGGAGAAAAACGTTGTTGGCATTACCATCGCACTTGCCAGAGACGACTTTAGAATCGTTTGGTATCTGCTTTTCAATTCGGCCCTCGCGTATTTCGTGAACTTGACCAATTTCTTAGTCACGAAACACACCAGCGCTTTGACTCTGCAGGTAAACCATACATCTCTTCTATACTATTTTTGTCCAAATTGCCTCTATTCTATCGTCTAAAGCCTTTCTGCGCATGGATTATGAACTTCTCTTTGACAGGTGTTAGGAAACGCCAAAGGTGCAGTAGCAGTGGTGGTTTCGATCATAATATTTAAGAATCCTGTCTCAGTGACTGGAATGTTAGGTTACTCGCTCACTGTCTGTGGAGTTATCCTCTACAGTGAAGCCAAGAAACGAAGCAAATGAGAAGAGATAATACCTTCGTTTTATTTGTTAGGTCCTCAGGTAAACACAAAGCAAGTTTCTTTTGCTGTGAACAAAAAACCTTTACACAGCATCTTTGGACCTAAAATCAAAGGATGTGCAGAGCAACACCAAAGGATCAGAGTACCAAAACCAATCATTTAGAGGACTTCACAAATAAGTGATTTTTTTTTTTTTCTCCTTCTTTGTTCTTTTTTTTTTGTTTATGTATCTTTTACAGCTTTTGTCGTAGGTTGTTCTAAGAGTAACTTCGATTTAGCCTCTTTTTTTTGGTCGATTCTTTACATCTAGTTTTGTGGTATCAACATTTACAACAGTGATTAATTAATGGGAAAGACAAGGCTTTTCTTTTACCTGTCTGTGAATCTAACTTTTGTTCTGTAGTTCCATTGGATTATCTCAAGTCACATGAACTATAAACTTAAACTAAAATCAATATTGATTTTTAAATAAACCATATAAACTTTCAAATATAAATCGAATCAAGAAATAATGTTAGCTTACCGTATTGAGTCAGATACCAAATGTATAGTTTGTAATGAGTAAATATAATATATATTCTTTAAATCCTGCTCATAAATTACATGTGTACTTTCAAAATAAATAAAAATGTTGGCAAATTTACTTCTATACTTAATTAAAAAATAATTAATTTTGTGCGCAAATTCACTTATATACATACAAAAAGAACTGCAGAATAATTTAATCAAATTCAATTATAAGATTTGACCATATTCTTAACTAAAACTAAAAAACCACATAAAAATTTAATTGAATTGAAGGTTAAACATGTTGAACCAATTGTTGGTTGAAACCTGTGAACAGAATTAAAAAGGTTTCCAATAAAGTGAACCGGCATAACCGGTATAAATGAAATCGGCCTAGTATTCAGACAAAGCCAGAAAGCTCCGACCCGAGCGGCACAAACGCCAAAATCAGAGAGAGCGACGAAAAATTGCGATCTTTTTTAGATTCAGTCACACCGCCACACTGTGGTCTATCAGATCGCTCTCGCCGCTCTATCTAATTTCCGGTAACGTTTTACGTTTTCTTTTTTTTTTCTTCTTCCTTTCCCCGTTTCTTCTCCATCGTCTTGTTGCGATTAGTGTTTCGTGCGGATACCCAATCTCGCTTTCGATTTTTCCAAATTTTTATTTTTTTTTTCTCGAGACAAATCGCGATGAGTGTGTGGCCAAATCGTTTTTCAGCTTGTTATAGGGTAAAAGAGCAGTCGATCTAGTGTCAAGAGCTAACGCTAAATTGCATAATTGTCAGGTCACGAACGAGTACTCTCGATCTAGTCATTCTCCAGAATTCGCCTTACAGAATCATTGTTATACATTGAAATGGGTTTCTCCTCTTTGCGATTTGTTTCTCTGATTATGTTTGTCATAAAATGCCCAAAGTGAATTTGCAGTTGATATAAGTCCTGTTATATCGACTCCAAGTAAAGCAGTTGCAATTTAACTAGGCTATCTAGTGGTGTCATTGAGATTAATGATCAATTAGAGCGTAAAAATGTGATCTTTGTTTTGGAAAGGAACTTATCACTTATGTTTTGTTTCTTGTCTTTACTTATCTGTACGTATATATATAGTAAAGAATTATGAAGGCGAAAGCTGCGTGGGAACCTGAATACCACAGAGTATTCGTGGAGTTATGCGTGGAGCAAAAGCTGCTGGGGAATAAACCTGGAACGCAGCATCTACTGGAACCTTTTCAACAGAGGACGGGGGCGAGGTTTAACAAGAAGCAGCTTAAGAATCATTGGGACACAATGTGCAAGCAGTGGAAAATATGGCGCAGGCTTGTTCAATGCTCTGATATGAAATGGGATCCTGAGTCTAACACTTTCGGCGCCAGTGCTGAAGACTGGGCCAACTATTTGCAGGTACAAACACATGTTTTTTTGGGTGGTTTCTTAAGGCTTATACATAACATGATTTGGATATGTCACAGGCGAATCCTGATGCTGGGACGTACCGGTTGAGTCCTCCATTGTTCCTCAAGAAACTAGAGGTTATCTTTGAGGGTAGTAACATAGATGGTGGAGATGATGAAGGTGGTTCTAGCAAATGCAAGAGGAAGCGAAGAAGCAGGTATCATGAAGAAGAAGTAGAAGAAGAAGAAGAAGCTGATACTGGAGATGATGATGATGATTTGCAGATGGCGTCTAATTTCTCGACTGATCATGATATGCAGATGGCGTCTAATTTCTCGACTCATCAGTCGAAAGGGTATTGGTCACCGACCACACACGAGTTGTTTCTCGACTTGTTGGTCCAGGAGACTCACAAAGGAAACAGGCCTAACACACATTATCCAAAGGAAAGCTGGAGAATGATGCTTGAGACGATCAATAAAAACAGTGGAAAAAGTTACACAAGATCTCAGCTGAAAAACCACTGGGATTGTACGAGGAAAGCTTGGAAGATTTGGTGTCAAGTTATTGCTGCTCCTGTCATGAAATGGGATCCAAATACTCGTACTTTCGGCGCAACAGAAGAAGACTGGAGAACCTACTTAATGGTAAAGAACAAAACGCTAATCAATATATCTTTTATCATTTGGTAAGTATGTGCAGCTTGGGACAAGATTATAATTCTCCTTTTGTTGTTGATTTACAGGAGAACCCTAGAGCTACACAGTTCAGAAGGAAACAAGTTCCTTGCGCGGACAAATTAGCAATCATCTTCAAAGGAGTCATTGAACCTGGAAATGCCGATTTCCGTCCTTACCGCAGGAAAGTGCGTGATCATTCCGAGTCACCACAGCTACATGACCCTACTCCATTATCAACGCTCTACATAAACGAGCCAGTCACGGGAAGTGAAGATGGAGATGATGAGGATAATGGTGAGGGTGATGATGACGATAATGACGACGACGATGGTGAGCCTTCGCATATTCCGCATCGCAGGAGATTTTCCAGTGTTGGTTTTGCAGAGTCAAGGTTACAAGATGTTGAGATTGAAACTCCGATATGTACACCGTCGGAGGCCAAGAGGATTAGAGAGAGTCCATTGACGTCGGCCAAGCAGTGCGAGTATACTATTGGTGAATGCATTGAGCGTTTGGACTCCTTGGAGGAGGTTGAGCAAGGCAGTGATCTTTACTTGTTTGCGTTGGATTTGTTTCTGAGGAAAGACTACAGAGAGATCTTCTTGCAGCTGAAGAAACCAAGTTTGATTATGTCTTGGTTGCTCAGACTTCAGGCTGGTCGTCCTACCGTTGCTGCTTAAGATCCTATGAGAACTGTGTACACCCCTGCTTATGTGTGATTATGCAAAACTCTTTATTTCTCATTTCAGGGGGAAAAAAACTAAATCTTTCTGTGAAATAGCTTCATGTTAGTAATATCTAAAACAGGTCGGAGTAACCTACAGCAAAGTATCTATTTTCAACAGTTTGAGATATTAAATTATTAATCTTTGTTTCCAATTTATTAGTTTTTGAGAAACTGAGTAATTAACTAAAGTTGACAAGAATCTTCCATATTAGGTGGGTGATTCTAATCTAAGCGAAGAGAACTTTGATGACAGTTGAAAATATTACAAGAACTAGTTTTTGTCTCGAGTTCCACTATGGAAAGCTACGTATGGATTGTTTAAACTCAAGACTCTCGTAACTTGAATCGCAAGAAATTAATCTTGTCTCCATTGCAGATGAGAGGTAAACTTCAAAGTGTTATTATCCTATCGTCTATGTAGCTTTCTCTTCTTTATGTAAATTTGAAGGAAAAAACTCAATCATGAAACCCAGATAAAGACTACAAGATCGAATCATTGATCTATACAGCCTTCATTTATATATAGCCTCACAGATTTGTCGTCACAACTTCAGTTCCAAGCAAAGGCTGAATGTGTGTGAGAGAGGGAAAATGGCTTATTCTTGTCCTCGAATAAGTCTTCTTGTGTTTTTCTCTCTGCTATATTTGGCTGAGGCTGCAAACATTCGTCGCTACAAGTTCAATGTAAGTATTACAGATTCCGTGTCTTCTTGGACATTAAGTAACCCAACTAGTCTTCATCGTCTCCTTTATGAGACAGGTAGTTATGAAGAACATGACAAAGCTCTGTTCAACCAAGCCAATAGTTACTATTAACGGGAAGTTCCCTGGACCAACTCTATACGCAAGAGAAGACGATAATGTGATCGTGAACCTCACCAACAACGTCAGCTACAATGTCACTATCCACTGGTAATTACAACTCAAAAAGAGTGAGTGACTCCATGTAGACAAATCTTGACCGATCTCTCCAAACTGGGGTTTTGCAGGCATGGTGTGAAACAGCTAAGGACAGGATGGTCCGATGGCCCGGCCTACATAACGCAATGTCCGGTCCAACCGGGAGGAACTTTTGTCTACAATTTCACGCTCACAGGACAACGAGGAACGCTTCTATGGCATGCTCATATCTCGTGGCTTAGGGCGACGGTCCACGGTGCTATAGTCATTCTTCCTAAACGCGGTGTTCCTTACCCATTTCCTCGGCCTCATACCGAGAAAATCATCGTTTTTGGTGAGCTTTATAAAGCTAGTTAGTCTCTAGATCATATAAGTTCATCACTTTAGTTGTGTTTAATGGGATGGATATTTCAGGTGAATGGTGGAAATCAGATGTTGAAGATGTGATTAATCAATCCACACAATCCGGTTTGCCGCCAAATATTTCAGACGCTCACACCATTAACGGACTTACCGGTCCAGTTCCCGGTTGCAACAACTCTCATGGTATAAGTATGAACTGTTTGATTTTGAATAAACACAAAAGGTTTTAAGACAATAAGTTTTACTCTGTTCAACATGACTTAAAACTCGAATCCGGTTCATATTAGTTTGCTTGTCTGCGTCGCAGGATATACACTACACGTTCAAAGCGGGAAGAAGTACCTCTTAAGGATCATCAACGCAGCAGTGAACGACGAGCTTTTCTTCAAGATCGCAGGACACAACTTAACCGTCGTTGAAGTAGACGCATCCTACACTAAACCGTTTAATACCGAGACGCTTTTCTTAGGTCCAGGCCAAACAACAAACGCAATCTTGACCGCTAATCATCCGCAAGGAAACTTCTTAATGACCATTTCGCCCTTCATGGACACCATCGTCCCTGTTAATAACGCAACCGCCACCGCTTTTTTGCGTTACAAAAACACAACAAGAACAACATCTTTGACTATATCCAAGGTTCCTCCAATAAACGCTACAAGCATTGCCCAAAACTTCTCAGACTCTCTAAGAAGCCTAAACTCGCGCGATTATCCGACGAACGTTCCTTTGAAGATCGATCACTCGCTGTTTTTCGCTATAGGAGTTGGCGTAAACCCATGTGCCACGTGTATTAACGGAACCAAGACCGTTGCAGACATCAACAATGTTAGCTTTGTGATGCCAACGATGGCTTTGCTTCAAGCACATTATTTCAACAAAAGCGAAGGCGTTTTCACCGATGATTTTCCGGGAAGACCCTTGACGCCGTTTGACTACACCGGCGGTAATAACAGTACTCCGTTGAGTAACCTTCAAACAAAGAACGGAACACAAGTCTATAGAGTTGAGTTTAACGCAACAGTACAAATTGTTATCCAAGGAACAAGTGTTATAGCACCAGAGAGCCACCCTACGCATCTCCATGGATCCAACTTCTTCGTGGTTGGTAAGGGATTGGGGAATTTCGATCCCTTGAAGGACCCTAAGAAATTTAATCTCGTTGATCCGGTCGAGAGGAACACTGTTAGTGTCCCAACTGCAGGATGGACAGCGATTAGGTTTAAAGCAGAAAATCCAGGTAATAGATCTCGTCATATCTCTGGTTTGATGATTCCGAGTCAATTTTGGAATTTGAATATGATTTGAATCTGGTTAGGTGTTTGGTTCTTTCATTGTCACTTGGAAGTGCACACTTCGTGGGGACTTAAAATGGCGTTTCTTGTGGAAGACGGCAAAGCTTTTAACGAAAAACTTACACCTCCTCCAAAAGATCTTCCCAAATGCTAAAAGAGATCTTCATCTATCTATTTATTGAGCTTTGAGAAATGTTAAGACGAGAAAGAAGAATTGTTTGGTTACTTGTGATTCAAGAAAGAGTCAATAGCCTGAAAAGTCAGAAGACTTTCTCAGGTCGTTTTACATTTTTTTTCTCTCTTTGTTCTTGGTATTTTTCACAGAAAGTATTTATGATTGGAACAGAAATGAAATTTCAAAAAAAAAAAAAAAAAACGCTAGTTGAAATCTGATAGGTACTATACTTAGTTCACCAAATTAATATTACTACGTTAGATAAATTTGTTTCATACTAACCAAATTTGTTCCGTTTCATATGTTTTAAATGTTATTGTGGATACAGCTGTGACAGTATCAAAGCCTCTTAATATCTTCACTAAATTAAACTTTGTTTTGGTAGACCTGTACTATAACAAAAAAAGCAGGCTGAGTTTCTTGGATTTTTCTGTTTAAGGAAAGTAATTTGTGACTTTTTTAGACATCAAACAAGTAAAAAAACTTTAAAGGGAGAGATAGTGGGATTTAATGAGCTTTAGCTATTAGATTCACACTTTGTGAAAAAATATCTTGACCGACATGGATATTAATAAACAGTCATATACATTACATTTAACTGCTAAAGCTCATTAAATTTTAATCGAGATTAGAACTGGATCGAATCTGATCGAACAAAATTGAACCGATAAAACGGAAATGACACGGATACTCTTTGTAGTTATGTAATCATCTAAATATATATATATTAGATCAATCTCTCAAACAGTCAAACCAAATGTGAACTGCTAAAAAAAAAAAATAATAATAATTTTAAGTTCTTCGAACAAGTTCAAACTCCAAAGTAGTCCAAACCCATAGGTTGACCACAAAAAGTAAAAACAATCTGCAAAACAAAATCCGCGCCAGGTAGGGGTCGAACCTACGGCCTTCTGCTTAGGAAACAGACGCTCTATCCACTGAGCTACAGGCGCTTTTATGCCTATAATTTGATATTTGTTTATAAACCATCAATATACGACAATAAGTCAATTATATAGTCAACCCGTGTGTGGACCAGAAAAAGGACGATAGAATAACTATGGTTTTATACTTTTATGAATAAAATATCAAATTATAATAATTTTTTTCTTAATTATGGTTTTTTCTATTAGATTTTTTTAATAATATCTTAAGCGCATATAAAACATTTTTCATAATGGACATCTAGAAAGAATATTGTGGATAATTTTGATATTTTGGATATTCTAGATATGGATGTACATTATAAAATTTATCTTTAGAATATTTCAAAATATATTCTAAGTATATTTGTATTTATGTTATATATTCTCTAGGCATAAATATCTATTTAAATGATTCATTTTATTTAGAATAAGACGCACATAAATCTTTTCTCGTTTCAATAATTTGATGAATAAAATGATATATAAATCAATCATCTTTTCTGACAAAAATGAACCGCAAGAATCAGAGTGGTGCCATTCGCTTTTCTCCAATCCAAATACGCCAAGTTTCACTTATTATTAAAAAAGAAAAAAAAAACCTTATTTTTCTCCTCAGTGCCCCCAAATCAATAGTGACTCTTTCTATAATAATAGTCTTCGTCGTTGTCCTTCACAATCTCTCACAACTGACTTCATTTTCTGAGTCCGTCTCTGTACTCATCACAGCTTCATATCCGAGGAAGTTCTTATCTGGTGGCTTTGCTGTTTTTTTGTCCTCCTTCGACGACCCACTTTTGCAGATTCTCATTGATTCTTCAAAGCTTGAGTCCTTTTCAGATTCGAGAGGGTCGGTTTTATATGCTTGAAATCTCTCACCCAAATCAGGTTCTTGATTCCATCAGTATACGATTCTTGATTTACCTCCCTTTTGTCATTTTTTCCCACTTTGATTCCTAATATATTCATCATTAAATCATATATATATATATAAGCTTCCATCTTTTGCTAATACAACCACAAATCAATCCTCAAGCTTCCACACACACACACACACACAAAATGGACTTTTTTGAGCTGTGTTTGTAGTCTAAACTTTTTTCTTCCTTTTTTCTTAGCTATGGAGACTCTGCATCCTCTCTCTCACGCGCCTATGTCTGATCACCGGTTAGTTGTTCAAGAGATGATGAGCTTACAAAGCTCAAGCAGCATCTGGACTAAAGAAGAGAACAAGATGTTCGAACGAGCCCTTGCCATATACGCTGAAGACTCCCCCGATCGCTGGATCAAAATTGCTTCCATGATCCCTGGAAAGACTGTTTTTGATGTTATGAAGCAATACAGTAAGCTCGAAGAAGACGTTTTCGATATTGAAGAAGGACGTGTCCCTATTCCTGGTTACCCTGCAGCTTCTTCTCCCTTCGGGTTTGCCTCAGACACGTGTCGGAAGCGACCTAATGGAGCCAGAGGATCTGATCACGACCGAAAGAAAGGAGTCCCTTGGACAGAGGAAGAACACAGGTTAAGACTCTTTCAGCTATATTGATTACTTTTTATGCAAGTCACTCTTTCTATATTTCTTATGACGCAAGCCATTCCCCTGCTTTTCTTAGGGTTTACATTTCTCTGACTCTTGTTCTTCTTCTCTGCAGGAGATTCTTGCTAGGGCTTCTCAAGTACGGGAAAGGAGATTGGAGAAACATATCGAGACACTTCGTGGAGTCGAAGACTCCAACGCAAGTCGCAAGCCATGCCCAAAAGTATTACCAGAGACAACTCTCCGGAGCCAAGGATAAGCGCCGTCCAAGCATCCATGACATCACAACCGTCAATCTACTAAACGCCAATCTCAACCGTTCTAGAGATATCCTCCCGGATTTAGGGTTTATCAACAAGGATAATGCCGAGGAGGGAGTAATGTTTATGAGTCAGAATCTATCTTCGAAAAACCTGTTTTCTCCATCATCTCCCTTCGATGCTACCATTAACTTTGGTGGAGCAAGTGTATTCGGTGCCGGAGCTTAAGGTAACATATAATCACCAAACTTAGAGTTTTAGTGAAGTTGAGTTGTAAAACTGTAGCTAGCATTACAAGCAAAACCCAAGTTTATATATGTTTTTGTGTGTTATGAGACTGTGTATGTGTGTCAGTGTGAGTTTGTGTTTACGAAATCCCTATTAAATTAGAATATCTATGTTTTCTGTTCCATTAATCATAGTTGTTAAAAGGACTTGTGCATAATGATAACATGTAACCACAACTTATTTTATGAGGTTAAAACTATAATGCAAAGATATCAAGACTAAGTAGATCCAACACCACACAGAAATGAGAGATTTCCTCAAAAGTTTAATGCTTTTAATTAGATATTTATAAGGGTAATGACCATAGTATAACTAACAAGACCATAGATTCATATGAAGGGGCTATAGAAAAATTGAATTTCGATACTTGTTTACGTAAACATCCGAATATTGTAAATACTTTAATTACAAATTAATATGGGGGGAAAATAGATGATATGGTTGGAAATATTAAGTGAGTGTAGGTGGAAGGTATGAACAATTGATTTAAGTATAAAATAGAGGCTGAGTCTGCTTTCCACTTCTGACCAAAGAATCTCATTCTTCTCATCTATTACACCAACCCCTTTGCCTCCCCCACACATATATTTTACATATTTAGAATTAAATAAAATGGTGTCATTTGGATACAAAAATAAGTTATCATATTATTGGCCAAAAAAAAATTGTTGTGTAATGATTCTAGCATTTGCTATGCTCAATAGTTTGAAGATCTATATTTTTTTTTCTTAAACTAGAGATTAGTAACTCAACGTTTAAAACTTGGTAAAATTATATTTTCATCCGATATATTTCTTACAATGGTCATTCTATAGTATCATAATTCAAATTAAAGAAGCCGAATTGATTGAATTACCTATCTTCTATTTTAGATGAATCTTGATCATCAATTGTGATATGCTAATGCAAATTGCTAGTCCTATTTCGGATAAAGAAAATAAAGTTATTTTTTTTCTCTCGCAACTTTATGGCTTTATTTCTTTTGCCACCCTTTATTATTTTGTCACTTTCGATCTGGTCGCCTCGATGGGATCTACATGCCTTACACTGATGTATACCAATCTCAAAAACGTTCAATGTTCTTACGTCATACATGCATTAATATATACTATACAGTATACACTATTTGGCACATATATATAGAATATGCGTGTGTATATATATATCCACCATTTGATGACTAAGATTTGCGATGCTGATAACTTTGAGAATAGCATGAAGAAAATTATCATGTTAAAAAAAAATGAAGAAAATTAAAGTATGAATTTAAAGTGAAAATGATGCTTTGTTAGGCTTTTCCATAGCAAATGTATTGGACAAATTTTATAGAATTGTTTTATAAACTTTTAAATATAACGATCGTGAAGAGATTTTATAAAAATGTATTTTTATATATGTCATCAGGTATGAATACACTAGGCACTAGCCCTACTGAAAGAATCCATCTTTATACATGTATTTTCTGAATTATTAAGTTGGGGAAATATATTTATTGCGCATATATTATTATACCAAGCGACATATGCACAAAGGGCTTGCGTGAGTCAAATAACATTATGAAGAACATTGAAACAATTAAATAAGTACGAGAATGGTCGAGAAGCTTTTGCGACCTGAGGCTAATCCTAATCATGAGCATACTAAATTGTATCATTCAACTATTCTAAGCAAACAACAAATAATCTTTTTGAATTGTTTAATTGTAGATTTAATATAAATAAGCACAACACTTATCAAGAAAAAAATAATGTTTCTATAAAAAGTAGGCTTAAAAGCATATTGCGTAACAAAGCACGTTCTTGATTTCATAATTTCATTCCTTTTTCCGCTTATCATCATATCCTTTTCACGAAGCTTGCATCACTAGTGAAACTTTATATTTCCTTATTTCTACTTTTCTATTTTCATGACAAAAAGTTCTCAATAGAAGTGAGTCAAGTAACAATCCTAATCATGACTATTCACACTTCGTTTTATAAATACTTTTATAACCAGGATCTCATCCGGTGTACACGAATTTAAATAATGATAATTTTTTCATTGAATGTTTTGTTGGCCAGAAAGAAAGAGAGGTTTTAGGAGTACTAATCTTGGAAACAAGATGTTATTGACTAGTTCAAACCGCAATCCGCAATGATCAAGTAAACCAGCCAATAACCGAATATACCACCTGTAAACCAAAACCCACAATTTCATTTTACTCCCTCAACCGAAAACTCAAGTCCATGCGACTTGTCTGATTGATTAGAAACAATTTCTGAAAAACTGATTTCGATATTACAATGCTCGGAAGGAGCAGAACTTCCCTGGAGATTTCAGCACATTGATCTGAAACTTACTAATATCATCTTTAAGGAAAAAATATAAAGAAACTATAATCAAACATCAAATGGAGAAATAATTAAAAAATATTCTTATCATAACTATTGTATAAACAAAAGTAGAAGACAGTATCATTGGAACGAGACCGAACCCGTTCGTCCCCAACCCGACCCTCTTCAGAGACAGCAAATGACAAGAGTAATATTCAGTTAGAAAATCTCCCAAGCTCGACATTAGTCTCTGCCTTTTAACTCCCAGCCGTTGCGGGTATAGCAACAGGCTTTGAGTCCTCTGCTTTTTCATGTTCCTTGTTCAATAGCTGAAACATTGCATCCAAAGATAATCAAAACAAAATGCTAAAGAGCAAATTCAATTAATCAATGAAGAGAGAGACGATCATCTAACCTTGTTGCTGATCAAGTTGTGGAGGGCAATCACACTTCGGATGAGCGAAGAAAGGTAGATAACGAGCATCATGTCATTTGTTTTAACTGCACAAAATGAATCAAGTCAGGACAAAAAAAGAGAGAGCAAATGATATGAGAAGAATGAGCAACTTAAAGGTGGAAGAAGCGAACCAGCAAAGGCCTTAACCAACTCATTGACATTCAAGTTAGGAAGTAGGTTGAATACGTCCTACAGATTTTCAGAAAAGTACTTAATGAGCTGAACAATCCTCAATAGATAATAGCAGCCAAAAGATACTAGGAAAAATGAATGATAGCGAGTTCGAAAAATGTAACTTCTACTAGTCAATTCAAAGGTGGGAGTGTTCTAACCTGAAGATGGTATAAGATCTCATGGTTTAATGGGAGTCTTCCTTCGATCACAAGGTCTAGGTAAATCCGGATCTCTCGAAGTCGTGCATCCAATCCCTTCAGAGCAGTAAGTTTTGCAGTAACCTAAAATACAATCCAAAAAATGTTAACTTCCTCCAGCATAAAGATAGATGTTCCTCACATTTTATTATGAAAGTTACAATCATAATTGGGAGAAACATTAAGAAGCTTAAGTTTTGTGTGAACAAAGAACCTCAGTTGCCAAGGTACTGATTGTTGTGTCTTTTACATCCCTGAGCAAATGCTCCACACCTGTTCGAGAACAACCAAGCAGGTATTGGACTCCAATGAATTTCCTCAAAAGAAATTACAGAAAGCCCATCATATACACACTGAAACAAATAAACCAAAGGATTTGTTTCCCCATGTCGACATACCAATTTCCTCCACTTCGTGAGCAGCAATTTCTGTAGGCACGTGTACGAACACTTGCTGGCTCTTCTGGGTAGCATTCTGCAGAGAAAGAAGTTCGGATGACAGTTATATATGGACATAAATACAAAAACGGCACAAATTTTAAAAGAAGAAAGTAAAATCAAGTGTGTTAGACGCAGCTAAATAGTCGAGCAAGTGATGTGGTTAGAAAAAAGGATGGTGGATTTACCTCCTTCACCTCCTCAACCGCATAATATGCTTTTGTGGGGATTCCAAGCTCTTTAGGTTGGACATCAATAATGACCAGCACTGGATTTGGAACATAGCTGCAACACCAGAAACTAAGATTATAAAACTCAAGAGTAAAACAGAAATAAGGAAATAGCACGATAGGAGAGATAGATTTCAAATGCTTTAACAATGTTTGAACATCTATATATAACTTCAACAAAGATAAAGACTGAATGATTTTTCCTTAAAACAATGGTCCTACACATTGAACAAAGCGTGAACATCCAAATCATTCTCTCGAAGTTTAGGACCAGTGCTGTACCAACCCACGACATGCTCCTTGGCTGAAATCAAAGATTTAAATATGTCAACACAAGGTTTCCAACAGTGTCATATATATACTCTTTCAGCATTCCTCTTTTTTCCTGGGAGCCATACCGTTAATTCTCTTGAACATGTGAAACATCGACTCATGGTAGTTGTGATCAAGAAACCAGATGCTTGGGTCTTTGTCATCCTCCTCAAAAGGCACTGTAAACCGAGATACAAAAGGTCAAACAAGTGATGCGTATGTAAGTAACAACGCCTTTATGAACAGACTCCAGTGTAGTTATGCACCACTCCAATATCTAATGACACTTAAAATCCTCAAAGGCCCATCACACCAACATGATAATTAGTCCCTTAAAAGAACACAACAAGTTTGACTGAATCCAATACCCTAATGAGGAAGTAACTTTAACATCAGTGGATATCACAGAATCAACTTGAAAGTACTCAAATTGTGCAACCTAAACGCTAAAAGGAAAAGTCTCTAAATTGCAGAATCGAACCAAACTAACGCATAACCTCACGAGATGGGCGAAAGTGAAGTAACTTTCACATACGAACACTAAACATAGCGAATTCTGAGATAGCAAGAGCTCGACAAAATCTCGAGATCTGAACTAATAATACACCAACGCAGTGAGATGGTAGAGAACAAAGAGAGAGCGAGAGAAAGTTAGTCAGAGCACCTGCGTAGCTGTTGGTGACGTCGACGGTACCACGTGAGCTACTTCCGAGCAAAACGCCGACGACGCGCTTGCGCGAGTCCTTGGCTACACGATTGTAATGGTCGACGATACTGAGCAAGACAAGTGGGTGAACGATCACCTTCTCGATTGTCCTCGCTGATATCTGCTGCGTCTTTATTACATCCATTGTTTCGAATATAAAAATTCGCTTTCAGAACTACTCTATAGTTTTATTCTTTTGCTCCGGGGAATTATCAGAACTTGAACTTTCCGATTCCGTTTTCTCTCCGACGGAGCTTTGAGTTTGCTTCTTCTTCAGGAAAACTTCTTAAACGAACTCTCTCTTTTCTAGCTATGTTATGAATCTCGATGGGTTAACCCAACTAATGGGCCTTTATATCAACCCACCTAATGGGCCTTTATATTATAAGCCCATTAATGTTTATGACCGCAAATGTTTTTTTTTTTCTTAATCTCTTGGTTTATTTTATTGGCCCGGTTTGGTTGTACATGTAAATTGACTTGGTTACCCAAAAACAGTTTGAAGTGCTTTGTGATCAAAAATCGTTTTTTCTACCGTTAATGTAGTTGTAAATAAATGTTTCTCATAATGCTTAAACACTATAGAAAGATGCATTTAATTAAAACCTCTTCTCTTTTTTTTTTCCTCGGAACAAAATACCACTTTTGTGTGTGTGTGTGGAGAACAACCAAATTAAGACCTATTAAGATTATGGTCGACTATAATTTTAATATTCAAGTAAAAAATTCTGTAAAAGATCCATGATATTAGTTCTTATAATATATTAAACCAAGGAAAGTAAGTAGCTGAACCAGCTTAGACTTGTTGCCATAATTCATACATGGGATATATATTATTGTCATAATTCAAAATACATAAGATCTCCTAACATGTCGGACTTTGAAGACAATAATTTAGGTGGTTACTAATTTAAAGAAAGCTTAATCGAAGATCCAACGGCGATGGATGCTCCATCTCAGCTCCACATGATGAATAAGAAGACAACGTGGTCGTGTTGGTCTCTCGTATGTATTCACGGTACTGGTTATTGCCTCTACTTCTCATTCTCTCCACTTTGGATTCTTCGAATGAACTCACCGGAAAGAGTTGTAGTGTCTCTATCACCCTCTCTTCCTCGTCTTCGTTTATTTCAAAAACATCTACAATTAGTAACCAATCATCAAAAAACATATAGTTAGAGGAAATAAATCAAAAAGCGCATGTAGCTAGAGAAAAATCATAAGATATGATTGAGATTACCTCTAGTTGATGGCTGAAGATGATGATGAGAGATATAGTCAGTTTCTTGATGATGATGATGATCGAAATCAATGGAGATTTTACGGCGTTTTTGCCTCTCTCTAGCCTTATGGTTTTGGAACCAATAGAAAACGTTCTTGCTCTCGATCTTCCCGTAGAAACTGAGCTCCGTAGAGATCTTCTGAATCTGGTCAGTGGTCGGAGTTCTAAGACCGGCTCGGAACAGATCCGTCAATACCTTCAACTGCTCCACCGTCGGATTCCACCTCCCGCACTTCGTCCCCGTCCCTCCTCCGTTGTTGCCACGTAAGTTACGAACTTTCACGGGGAAAGACATTATCAGATATAATGTTCAATAAAGTGTTTACGTTTTAGCGCTTGTTGTACATATACTCGTATATATATGCGGAGATCTAGTAATGGTGTACAATTTATCATGGTTTTGGCTATTTAAAAAAAAAATATTTTAAAAGAGAAATAAATTGATAAAATTGTCGGGGGGAGAGGTTTTCGAGTTATGTGTCGTTTTATGATGAGTTGTTTATTACGAAATGCATGCTTTGTTTTTTTTGGGGATTTGGGAGAGACTGATCTTTGCAGATTTGATCGATTTTTGTTTTGTCTTAACCTATCTAGGTCTCTGTTCCATGTATATATACACTCATATATATATATATACACATATGCATCTCTTATGCCATAATTTTTTTGTATTGGACGTTCCAAGGATTGAAAAAAAACAACGACTTAAATTTATTCATTCCAGACTATAGGTGCAAATGCAAATTGGTCTTTGGATCTGAGATCAGGCTTTAATCAATAAGACTGGAAAAACATTGTGTTCATCATATTGCTGGATCAATAGTTACTAAACAAAGAGGAGTAAGATTTAGTCGTCGTTGTCGTTCGTCAGAGGTTGTTGAATATTTTAAAATAAACAATAAACCATATCGTAAATTGCTATCTTTGATCGTTGTTACTGATCAATACCAACAAACATGACCATTATGACATGAATATGATAAAGAATAATCATAACATGACACTGTGTGAACAGATTGACTCACAAGTTATTCCACAGTAGTTTATATATATTTTTCCACAAAAGATGTGACACTTCAATCTCACAAGTTACTTAACGGTAGTTTTGTTTTTTGTTTTACACAAAAGATGTGACACTTGAGGAAGCTTGGTCGGCTAGTGCCTGGGAAAAAATTCGAAATTTTACTTTATATATATACAAGTAAATATAACTTTACAAAATATTTTTTTTGTTGTTCATTAAATCTTTTTGTAAGAAAAAAGACATCCTCAAATTCGTAAGTTAGACCCGCTGTCAAAACAATAGTTTTTACATAAAATACAAATATGTTTTTCTATCTCTTTAAAAGTTGAATATAAGAAATATGCATGTTCTAGTTTTTTAAAGAAATATATACTAATGACACTCCTAACCAAATACAAAAGGATTTAACAAACAAACAAAAAAAATTCAAAACAGAAAAGGAAAACTCGGAACTAAATCTCATTTCGTTTTTATTTTTATTTTTGACTGCCGCTTATTAATATTCATTTGTATATTGTGTGTATACAAATGTATTAATGGTGACGATTTAGAGGAGACATGCACGGGACGCTAAGCAAAGAGGTAAATGGTCCAAGGAATAAAATGACAATGTGAATAAAACCAAACATTGTTTTTAGAAACAAAGTACTCTTCACTAAACAACATAACAGTACTTACAAATATCTTCTCTCTCGCATATAAACTGCATTTAGTTTTCTATTCTTTTAAATAGATCAATTCGGTGTCAAAGTCAAAGTTCACGTGGCTTATGTTATTTGGAATCATCCGGCCAGTTAATTTATATACAACTTTTTTAATGAACATCCTAGCTAAGTCATTATTCTTATAAACTGAATTTTACGATCTAAAAATCGTGTTGTAGCAACCACTGTATGGATACATTCAATTATTTGGTCCGGTTGTGTAAAAAGAATACAATTTTAATTAAATGAAACTCAATTAAACTGTTTGATGTGTATGGTTCAGATAATTAGCTTGAATTATTTAAGTTCGGTTTATATAAACTTTATGATTTAGATTTATGAGATAAAAAGTAGTCATGTAGTCAATCACCTATCTAATTACTAAAAGTTATAATTTTGTTCTTAAAACTATTGTATTAATTAAAGTTGAAATTGGAAAACTATATAGACTAATATGATCTTAGAATAAAATCATCTATCCAATCGAGAAAGAGCAAAAGCAAAATGATTTGAGTTAATTATTTTCTAGATATCTCTCTTGATTAAGTTGTGGATTTCTTTCTTTTTCAATATGACTTTTATATTAATATTCTAAAAATTGATTTATTCAAACTTTTTTTTTAGATAAAGAAACTCTCATAACTAAAATACATAAAAAAATGTAACTTTTTATTTTTTGATCGACAGCTCTGAAGTTTTTGAAAAAAAAAATTGTTTAGATTTTACATCATTTTAATTTAATTATAATATTTTTTTAATAGACTAATCTAAATTTCAATAAGATTTTAAGAAAGGTGCATTTAAGATAAAGAAAAATTATGAATTTCACATACAAAAAAATTATATCTATTGCATGTTTGCATGTGATGGATTAGAATTTTCAAAATTCTTGCATAGAAAACCTATTTATTCCCAAACATTTCATAATTTGTACTATACAATATTTTTAGCTGTATTTGCGTGCATTTATTACTATAATTCACTAGTTTGCATAGTTTTTTGGTTTTTAAACACAAGTCCGGGTTCCAAGTTCTGGGAACCTCAAAAAGCAACATTGGTTTCTTTAATAATTGTTTTTTGGGTAAAAAGTTAGGCTTATTTGTATAACTATTATTAAAACCATTATTGAGAGAGCAACCAATCAACCCCTTTGTATTAGTGCAATCACATCTACGGAAGTTGTTTAGCCTTAATGGACAGGAATCTTAATTTAAGTAACTGCCGAGACAACTTCTCGAACCAAAATTTCTACAAATGCAAAGCAAAATTTGGTTACCTGAATGAATTCGTTCTAACATGCAAGACAAACTCTAACATAATTGGTTTCCTAAACCATCAAGAAATCCACATCTATATTCATGAAATTAGTATACAAACACCATTGGAATTATAACAAATTGTATATCTCTAATAATCGGCTTGGTTAGTACTGTAATTAGTGAAACATGTCGTCTCTATGTTTTCAATATTTTTATAGGGAAATAGATATCTCACAGAGCGAGAATTGCGTTCCTATCCGAGTCAAAAAAGTTGAAGGCGGTCTCACATTGAAATGCCCACTCTCATTCAATTCCCTATGATGTTCCATGCACAATTACGATAAATATAATATCTCTATATTTTAATAATTGAATCTAAAATGATTTAGAATAACACTATTACTAAAACTTGATACGACATCAGTTTGGGTATTGTTGGCAAGTTGTGTTTAGGCTCTAACTACTAGGTCAATGTTATGTTATCTAACTTCTTTTTTTAATATAGGTTTCATATTTTTTTCTCATTACTTAACCAAATTTTAAAAGACATTACTATGTTAATGCCAAGCGTGTAACTTTCTCTTTTTTCTAGTATTTTCTTCTAGAAACTTTGGATCAAGGGGCCTAAATAAAACGGTTCGTATTTTCTTGCTTTTGCTCATCTGACGGCTCTTGTTTACTTCAATGTATCTGGGCTTTTCACAAAATTGGGCCCAAGTAAGAGAGAACATGCGTGACGTTTTAAATATCAAGGGGAGGACTATCTGTCGGTTGAAATTGGTAAAAAGAACCATCCTTTTGTCTTTTTTTTTCTCACAATAACTTGGCACGAAGGGAACTTTGTGTCGTTCAAGTTGACAAAACCACAGGGCGTTGACATCTTTCCCACGACTTACCATCTTCTTCGTCGCCGGGAAGAGCCAACCGTGACTCTCAATTATATCGAATTATCTCCGATCATGTCGTCGAAGAAAGCGAAGACGAGAAATGAGGCGAGTAGTAGCCGTGGTGGAGAGAGTATAGTCGCTGATTGTGGGCGCAATGAATCCACTTGTGGTTACTGTAAATCCCCTTCCGCCTCCAGTTTCTCTCATGGTTCGTTGCCTCTCCCCTCTATTTTCCTTTTCTTTCCAGCTTCTCTTCACCAGAGGTCGTTAGATCGATCTGACATTGGATAAGTCAAATCATAGAATTGAGAATTTTAAATTCCCTTATTTTATCCACTCCTTGAGCATCATTTCATACTTACGACGATGATCTGATTGAGGAAGATGTTAGATTTGAATGTTTCTCTAGCTTCTCTTTTTCTATGGCTTTGTAAGATCGGAAATGTTCAATGTTTTTTTAATTTCTTTCACTGATAACTCAGTGACTTTGTCTCTTCTCCAATGCAGGGTTATGGACAGAGAGACTCACTGTTTATGATTACCAAGGTTTGTTGCATCCATCTGCTATTCTTCTTGAGATTCATAGGTTTGATATGTGCAAATACAAACTTTGAAATATAATTTTGTATCGTGATGATTTAGCTTCTCAAGCTTTGTTCTTCGTTTATCATTTTAATTCATGTTTTCTTTCCTGAGCTTAGTCACCATTTTGTTGTGTGTTTCCTTAGCTCTTCTTGACCGTGGATGGAGACGATCTGGCTGCTACCTTTACAAACCTGATATGGCTAAAACATGTTGCCCTTCTTACACTATCCGCTTGCGAGCAGCTGATTTTGTTCCGTCTAAAGAGCAGCAGCGAGTGCGTAGAAGACTAGAAAGGTATTGTAGTTTAGATGCACGCTTATGGAAGCTATAACACATGTCACAAACCTTTCCTTATGCTTTTGAAACATCTTGTTGAAATTGTGTCAGTTTTTCTCTGTCAAAGTTCAACGAGCTTCGTCAACGCTGTCTCTGGTTGCGAAACTTCCCTTCTCTTTTTAACTGTTTCTGTGATGCTGTATACAAAGGTTCTTGGATGGAGAACTGGATCTAAAGCGGAGAGAGCGAACAGAGGATCCTGATGTTTCTTTCTCGGGCCAAGTTTCAGAGCCGGTCAGAAAATCAATTGGTTCTGCTACAAGAGAACAAAATAATGAAGTTGAACCAATCATGAAAGATCTGTCTGAACAAATTGATAATGCGGTACAGAGATGCATACAAAGTGGAGAGTTTCCTTCTAATATTCAGATTCTCAAATCTTCAGTGAAGAAAGTTCTCTCTGCTAAAAGGAAGAAGCTAGCTCAAGGGTCAGAAGAACTCTTGTACACCAGCAACATTGCTTTCCCAATACTAGCTGCTATTAAACACACAAAGACATCTGAGAAAGGCGAGGGAAACAACAACGCAGAAGAAAGCAGACTATCAGCAGAGACTGTTTCGGAGAAGTTGTTAAGTGAAATGATTAAACTGGGAGAATTCCCTGGCTTGTCTGTTAAGGTCTGCAAAGGCCATATCAACTTCTTTTCGGCTACCCAAGTCACTTCCTCAGAAAGAGATGAAGGTGAAAGTCTCTCTGCTACAACAACAAAGTCTTCTTCGAACAATCTTCCGGTAAGAAAGAGGAAGCTGGAGATACATTTGAAAAGGTCCAGTTTTGATCCAGAGGAGTATGAGTTATACAAACGGTATCAACTGAGAGTTCATAATGATGAGCCGGAAAGCATCTCAAAAACTTCATACAAAAGGTTTTTGGTTGACACTCCGTTAATCGAAGTTCTCCCTTCACGTGATGGTGAGGATGAAAAGGTTCCTCCTTGTGGCTTTGGTTCTTACCATCAACAATACCGAGTTGATGACCGTCTAATTGCCGTCGGAGTAATCGACATTCTTCCTAAATGTTTGTCGAGTAAATACCTATTCTGGGATCCGGATTTTGCATCCTTGTCTCTTGGAAATTACTCAGCCCTGCAAGAAATCGATTGGGTAAAGCAGAACCAAGCTCATTGCTCTACTCTTGAGTATTACTATCTTGGTTATTACATACATTCCTGCAATAAGATGAGATATAAAGCAGCTTATCGTCCTTCCGAGCTTCTATGTCCTCTTCGTTACCAGTAAGTGCCCAAAACCACTTAACTAAGGCTTATCTCTTATTACTTAACTTACTTGTTGTCACTTGAGAGAGGGATCTAAATGCTTTTCTTGTATTTTGTTCTCAGATGGGTTCCATTCGAACTAGCTAAGCCTCTACTTGATAAAAAGCCATATTCTGTCTTGTCAGATTTCACTAAGGCTTCTTTATCATCTTCACCTCAAGCTTCTGAAACCCTAGTGGAGTCCCCGAGTGAACGTGAAGACGTGGAGCAAAGGGATACAATTGATGATGATAAAGAAATGAACAACTGTGATGAAGACTCAGATTCCGATTCTAGTACAAACAGCAATGACATTACCAATATCCTTATCAGTCTTAATGGACCTAGACTTCGATACAAGGTAAGACCAATATCTTTATCACTAGTTCACTACTCCGCTCCTGTTTCTTATCAGATCATCAAGTCCGTCCTGAATCTTTGTTAAAAATTAAACAAATTTGTTTTTGAAGGATATACCACCGATCATGAACATGGTAGTTCGGAAACAACTGGAGTCGATGTTGATCAGTTACAGGAAAGTCGTGGGAGCTGAGCTCTCGGAGAGAATGGTGTATGAACTGCAGTAACACTAAGCTTGATTCAGATCACTAAATTCCCTTTTGTAACATTAATAACAGTAATAATATATCTCAGTGTTGTCATGTTTCTCCATCTTGTGAGACCAAAAAAGGGTTAAATTTTTTTACCCAACCAAATATAACCAAAGTGACAGAATTCTTACAGGGTGTTTTGTATGTGTAAACCAAAGTGAGTTTGGTAAATTTTGTCAAGACTTGGAACGAATCCAAAAGGAATTTGATTCTAAACAGGAATGCACACACCTATTCATGTAGTAAAGAGCTTTAGAAACAAACTTAAAGCTTTGACAATTAAGATAATGAGAGATCTCTAATTGTAAGTGCTCCACAAGTAGTTGCAACACAAACAATTGAGCTCTGAAGGTATCCTAATGGAAGATAGATGGTTCACGAGATGAGAAAAAGAAGAAAAAAAAGACATTGAAAAGAATGCTAGAGAGATGAAAGAGGAGGAGAGAATGTACAAATCAGAGATGAATTATTGAGATAAAAGAAGCATCATCATTCATCAGTATCACTTTCTCCGGCTTCAACTTCTTGAGCCACCCAGTAATTGTTCCCATCCGGACCCCAAACCTTGTACCTGTCAAGAATATGAAACAACTACATCATCTCAACTTTGTTAGAACTAAAACAAAACAAACTCATCAATTAAGATTAATGAGATACTGACCTTTCGAGAACAGATTTTCCTTCCTTGTACTTTTGGTTCTTCTCAAAAGCAAACTCCTGAACATGAACCAGACAAACCAAAGGTTGATACCAAGAAACATAAGATGAGCAAGAGAAAGAGAGGAACACTCGATGTTCACATACATATCTCCATCCAACATAAGAGCCGCACTTGACGCAGTATATATCGACGACGGTGTGCATCCCCGTCATCATCATCCTATCTTCCTTCTTCCCAGCATACACATTCGCTCTGTCCACACAAAGTCCACGGCTTTTTCTTCAATGAGGATAACAAAAATCCCAAAAAACAAAACTTTTGAAGTGGAAAACTTACACCTTACTGAAGAGGTAAGCTTTCCCATGGCGGGATTGAAAAGACTGTAAAACCAAGCAAGCATAGATGTTGTCAGTAGTATCTTCAATACGCAAAGACATTGCATATCTACAAGAGTCTCACAATGTGTGAACCATAAGCACTTAAAAAATGAACTACCATTTAGCATCTACACACGATCAAATCCAAAAAATAAAAACAGCTTAGACACCAATCCAAATCGTTACATTCGATTTGACAATTTTAGACCTTTTGATCAATAAAGTTTCCAGATATCATCAAAAACGATAGAATGCAATGAACAATATGATTCTCCACAATAAAATCAAGATCATGTGATTGTGTAATCATCAAAACACAATCATAGTGATGGAGAAACCCCAGATCAGTGCTTTTGAATATGATCAAGTGATAAAATCGCAATCACCCAGATTTCAGCAGCAAAAATCAGTGCTAAGTAAGAAAAAAAGGAATCAGATTGAGAAACCTTAGAGACGACATCATCGCAGAGAGCAATATTAGTCTTGCAGTGCCTACAACTGTAAGACTTGCCTTCCAAATTCACCAAGAACAATCTCCCCATCTCTCTTCTCTCTCTCTCTCCACGAATCGATTAAAATCTACTTTGTGGTGTTAAAAATGGGAGATCACTGATTTAATCTGCCTGTCGATTTTGTGTGAAAGAAGAAAAGAGAAAACTATAAAATGGAGAAAATTCAGAGTGGTGTTCTTTACTTTGACGATACTTTTTTTCTTTTTATAAGAAAAAAAAAAATTGATCACCTTTTGTAGAAAACGTGGACCGGACAAAGTCATGGCCTGGGAATATACGAGAACTAATTCTTTTTAATGCGTATTACGAAGAACTCTCTTAGTATATAGTTTTTCTAATTGTTTTGTTTCATTATTTGCTACTAGATTCATGGAGTGTACGTGATCGCTTCTTATCCTTTGATTCTATGTGTATCATTGAGTATCATACATAAGAAAAAGAAAAACTGTCCAAAATATTATTATGATATTCATCGGAAGTATTCGGACCGTTTTTCGTTTTCCAATTTCTCCTAATAAATTAATAGCTACCAAAGTAACGTAGACCCTCTGGGGGAGATAGAGTCTTTTAGTAGAGAGTCTCCAATCTCCGTCCTAAGAAGCCGCCGCAAAGTTGGTCGGGACACCAGAGAAGTGCCCACGACTGACGCAGCCGCATCTTTCTGGTTCGTCATCTCTCCATCAAGTGTGTTCTAGGTCTCATCCAGTTTGTGCCTAGTTCAATTTTGTTTATTTTTTTAGATAGGCTTTTTGGGAATTTACGGTTGTTGTCTAAGCTGCAGGATTGATGTTTGATGGAATGTCTGAATGCACTAAAAGTATTGAACTTGTCGTGTGAAAGTAGAGAAATTTAGTAACAGCTTATCGATGGTTTGTTTTTTGTTTGGGATTCATAGATTTCGAACGTGGAACGAGGTAGTTGTGTGATTACTTTGGTTCGGCTATGGCTGCACCCAACGTTCGTACTAGCAGCTTCTCTCGCAACATATCAGTTGTGTCATCGCCTCAAATACCTGGTCTCAAATGTGGTCCTAATGGCACAACTTTCATATCGACCGGGATTCGTGATCTTGACAGTGAGTTTTCTACTTTTTATTTACACATTCGAGTCTACGTGAGGCTGAGAGAACTTTTGTTTTTTTTTTGTGCTAAAAGGATCGTCTTTTATTTGTTTCCAGGGATTCTAGGTGGTGGGTATCCTTTGGGAAGCTTAGTAATGGTGATGGAAGATCCTGAAGCACCACATCATATGGATCTGCTAAGAACCTTCATGTCTCAGGGGCTTGTTAACAATCAACCACTTCTTTATGCTAGTCCTTCGAAAGACCCGAGAGGGTTTCTTGGTACTTTGCCGCATCCTGCATCATCCAAAGAGGAGAAACCTTCTGCCCCCGACCCTGATCAGGTGCTTCTTTCTTGTCCGTACCTTTTTCTGTTTGTTTTTTTCCTAGCATGACATGAAGAATTAGTTACAAGTTTGGTACTGATTGTCAATATTGTAGGGAGAGAGCTTGAGGATTGCTTGGCAGTATCGAAAGTATATGGAAAACCAGAAGAACTCTATTGGTAATCTAGTTAAGTTCGGTTATAAAGTCTCATGCTTGTCATTCATGAATTTATCGAGCTACTAGTAAGCTAATATCAATCCTGTGGAAACTTAACTCTTTGTATCTTAATCTTTATCAGATGATTACTCCAATGACTATGATATGAGAAAGCCCTTGGAGAGGCAATTTCTTGCCGGATGGCCGATAGATTGTGTCAGTCTGTTAGATTCTTCGGATCTCTCCGTTGCTCAGGACCACTGCGCTACTTTTCTATCAAAATTTCCGAGGTTGATTACTTCTCTGGTCTTTTGGGTGGGACTTGGTTTGTTTATGCTCCTAATTTAAAGATGATACAGTGTGTTGCCTCTTCTTTTTCGAGTTCTTTTCTTATTTTTCTAGATTTGTTAAGAAGCTTATCCTTTTTCTCTTAAGAACTTGTGTGATGATTAGTTGATTACCACAGAAACAACAGCAACACTGCGTCCGTTGGCCGCATCGCAATCCAGTCATTCTGCTCTCCCCTATGTGAGTATTCTGAAAAGGTAAATTAGCTCGAAGAGCTCTCTATAACTTCTAGCCTATCTTCATTCAACAAAGTTTCGGTTTAACTCTGAAGTCGATGAAAGCTAAAACTTGTAGTTGGCACTATTCAATCTTGCACCAGGGCCATGTTGTTCAATATTTTCGTGTTGTTTTTTATCGATTGTTTCTGTCAACACAGGAATCAGACATGCTTTCGTTCATAAGATTGCTGAAAAGTATGCTGATGGTTTCAAATGCGGTAGCCATTGTTACTTTCCCACCTTCCATGCTCTCCCCATCTTCCTCAACAAGACTACAGCACATGGCGGATACCTTACTCTCTATCAAAGCGATACCAGGTTTGTTCCCGTGTACTGCTTATTCGTTAGTAAATTATCGTCGTTGTTTCTGACATCTGTCCTCACCTTTTTTCCAGATGGTGACAAGGAACTGGAGAAACTTCTTACTGGCTACAAGGACATAAATGGATTCCTCAACATACACAAGGTTGCGCGTATCAACACACAGGTATTTTCTCATATTATTACTCAAGAACCCGCTAGCAATAATTTCAAAAGGCCCTTTTGGGTTCCGCCAAGTCTTGTGAAGTCCAAACTTCCACTTTGCAAGTTATCCAGAAGTCCACATATAATCCAAAGTTCTTTGTTGATGAAAATGGCATGAAATTGCTTAGAGACCGTAGAAGAAATAGATTCACTTTGGTCCTAAAACATTGGTTCTGTCTGGAATTATTTAATGGAACAGGTGCCTGTAATTCTTGAGGCAAAGACTTTCTCAATGAGCTTGAAGAAGAGAAGATTCTTGGCCCTAGAGTGTCTGAATCAAGCCCCTGTAGATGGGTCCAGTGGAACATCGTATGGCACATCCGGGAGCTGCTCAGGATCATCCAAATCCGGAGCACTCGATTTTTGAGTTGCGAAGTTAGTTTTTTTCTCATCATCTGCTTAGCTCTTTTTATTTTAAACTGGTGAGTTCTCTAATTTCACTTCAGAAACTAGCCATTAGCAGTGTTTTGTCTGGAAAAACAGTTTCGACATTAGCTAAAGAAGAAGCAAAAGTGTTTCTAGCAAAAAATGAAACCTATTACATTTCACTTGTAGATTATATTAATGAAACTATGACCAATAAATAGATGTTAAGTACATCCTTAACGTCTAATATAATTTGCAGATTAGCGTGATAATATAAAGAAGATAAGAGTTGGAGCATTGAATGAAAGTGTTCAAAAATATGGTTGATCTATATTTGGTGCTCCTTTACCTACCAACCAACCAATGCCCTTACTCTTATATCATTTGAATTATTATTGCTCACTCATTAATCTCTCTCTACTCGTACTCTCAATATTTATTTTGATTGACTTTCTCGTTTTCAATCAAAACAACATATTTCCAAATACAAACAAAAAAAACTATCACATCGTTTTTCTTTCGTAGCTTTTGAATATACTTATAGCATATGTTATATTAGAAAAACCATATATTTTAATTGAATATTGTAGATCGGAAAAAAAAAAAAAAAAGAGAGAATGTTATGGCCTAATTAAGAAACAGATGCTTAAAAAAGGAAATAACAGTAATGACTTGCTGAGGATAGAAGCAGGCTTTTGTTTTGTTTGTTTTTTTATTGTTTGTTTAATTTATATTTCTGTTATATTTCAAAAAAATTAAATAATAATAAGATATTCGTGCATTTAATCTCGCACCTTAAAACAACGAAGAGTGTATGAGATCGATACAGAGGAAGAGGGAGAAAGCAAATACAGAGAGGAAGAGGGAGATAGAGAGAGAGAGATCGCTCAGGTTTGTTTGATTATTTCCTCTCACCGGCCGGAATCATTTGCGGCGGAGAAAAGGAACGGCGAGTTTCAGCTGTTGTGAACAGAGACGAAGAGACGCGTGATTTGTGTTTTTTTGTTTTTTGAGACGTGAGAGATTAGAGAGACAATGGTTGGACCTTCACGGCCTCAGATCGTTCTTTTTGGATCCTCCATCGTCCAGATGAGCTTCGGCCATGGAGGTTGGGGCGCCATTCTCTCCGAGGTCTACGCTCGCAAGGTATAATCTCTCTCTCTTTCGCTCTCTCGCGTGATCACTCTCTGTAACTTACGGTTTTGTTATTCATCATTCGTTTGATTAGTAGAAGACTCGCTGGCTTTCAGAGAGATCTTTAAGTGGATCGCATTTTTCGAATTATACATATGTTCTTTGAGATTTGTCTTCGGTTTTTCTGAATTTAAGCATTGGTTCTGAGAAAATCATGAGTTCTCTTCAAGCTTATTACTTTCTCCATTTGGATGTTTTGGTTCTCTTTCTCTGAAAAGTGATGTCGGAAAATGAAAAAGTAAAGCTTTGCCGTGTTGTTGTCTTGGTCTGTGGTGGAATGATATTACAAAAGAGAATGCATTTATTGCAAAACTAAATTTTGGTGGGTTTTGTGGAATTGTGGACAAATTTATGAGTGTGGGCTCTCTTTGAGCAAAACATGTGACTTTTCTCTTCCGTGAACAACGTGTGTAGGCCGACATCATTCTGCGAGGATACTACGGATGGAACTCGACTCGTGCTTTGGAAGTTGTGGACAAAGTGTTCCCCAAGGTATGTACTTTTTTAGTAGTATCTTTTCTTGGTTAAGCATATAAGATCTTGCATCTGTTGCCAGGGAGATGTCTCTTGTTTGCCCGTTCGAGTTTACTTGATTGTTACGCTGTTTTCTCTGATTTTTTAATGGCTTAAGTAGTCTCCATGTTCCCATCATCTAAAATTTGGTAGAAGGACTTTAGGTTTGTAAAAACCTATCAGTGTGCAATGCTTCTTTTTTACTCCACATAGTTGCCTAAAGATGGCTGTCATGGTTTATATCTTGTAACGGATGCAGGATGCTGCAGTACAACCTGCTTTGGTAGTTGTCTATTTTGGAGGAAACGACTCAATGGCGCCTCACCCTTCTGGTCTAGGACCTCACGTGCCACTTACTGAATACGTTGATAACATGAAGAAGATCGCTCTCCATCTTCAGGTTACTTCCTCACAGATATTGGTTCTTAATCTTTCGTCATGTTTAAATGCCATTTCAAGACTTGGACTAAGGCTTATCTTCCATTATGCAATTTGAATCTCTCTTTCTAGCTCCTTTCGCGCTGCAATTATAATATCATCCTTATGTTATAATTTTCTATTTTCGGTTTCATCAGAGCCTTTCAGACTCAACTCGTATCATATTTCTTAGCTGCCCTCCAGTGGACGAGGCCAAAGTTCGTCAGAACCAAAGGTAACTTTTCTGAATTCCTCCACTATCTCTCTGTTTGCTCCTTTCTTGCTCCCCGACTTACTAATGTTTCCGTGCTTCTTTTTTCTCTCACAAGCCCATACTTGAGCGAGGTAATCCGCACGAACGAGCTCTGCAAGACTTATTCAGACGCTTGTGTGGAGCTGTGCCAAGAGCTCGGCTTACAAGTAGTTGACCTCTTCTCTACTCTTCAGAAGGCAGATGACTGGGAAACCGTTTGCTTCACGTAAGTATTCAGAATCCGGAACAACTTTGAGCTCTGAAAACATATAGATCTTGAATGACGACGTTCATTAAAATGTTTAACGATGTTGTGGTTTCTTACAGAGATGGGATTCATTTGTCAGCACAAGGAAGCAAACTGGTGGCTGCAGAGATACTGAGAGTGGTTAAAGAAGCAGAGTGGAGACCGTCGCTTCACTGGAAATCGATGCCAACCGAATTCTCTGAGGACTCTCCTTATGATCTTGTTTCAGCAGATGGCAAAAATACTGTGAACTCTTCGGAATGGACCTATTTCTGGGAAGAACAATGGGATTAAACATTACAACACATACACAACAACAAGACCTTTATGTAATGTTTTGTTGTTGCCCTGGCTATTTTCGATTCTAAAATGTCTTAATGTGCTTTGTTTTAGATTGTGTTTACTAGTTTATCTTCTGAAACGTTATTATCTATTAGTGTTTGTTTTTGTCATTCTTGAAGTTTATTCTTTTTCTAAGTACTATAGTGAATCAGAGACTCGAAGTTTGCGCTTAAGTAGTTTCTTGAATCCTACCTAATTCTATCTTATTATCTCTTGCTTAGTCTTGTCTACATATCTTAAGTTTGACTTAAGAAAAAGTCTTCAAAGTTGAACGTTGAATTCATTTAGCTTACATGGTCAAAGGTAGTTTAATTTCTAGACTTATCTAGGTTGATTACCTCTCTCATCACTAGTATACACAATTTATCTATAAAAATAGGAGAAAACTATTTATATAATTGACATAATAACTTTTTTTTTTTCGGCCACACATACATGACCGTATAATCACGAGATCTAATATATTTGGTTTAAATCGACATAACATAAATACTAAGAAGATACTACTAGATAAAATGGGAAAAATATACAGAAAATTAATTAAAAAAAATATGTTCACATGTAGTTTTACAGGAAGAAGACTGGATTAGACTGGGCCTGAAACCTAAAAATAGTTGAACATACGGCCCAATAAGGGTTTCCCAAGTAAATAGCCTTTACCTAAAGCGACGCATCTTCTATTACCAAACCTTTTCGCTGACGCAACCAAACTCCCAAAAAATTAAAAATAAAAAAAAAAACTTTATTTTTTCCACTCTCTCTCTCATTTGTGTTTTCTTCATCTTGCGTCTGCTTCTCCTTCTCTCTCCATCTCCTTCAAAATTCTCTCTCTATATCTCCTTTTCTCTCTCCATGTCCGAACGCATCGGGTCTCAGAAACCATTGATGCCGACCTCGATCTTTCTCCACTAGCCACTGATCTATACGTTTACACAGCTCCGTATATACGGTCTCATCAAAATACTCGTATTTCTGTACAGCTATGGCCGCCGTTTCCTCTAACCCTCGCACCGTCGAAGAGATCTTCAAGGACTATACCTCTCGTCGCTCCGCTCTTCTTCGTGCTCTAACTAAAGGTCTTCAAACCAAACCCCTCTTTCTTGAATTTTCCTAGATTTCTTCGTAATGCCTCTCGATTTTCCTTAACTTGTTTCTCTTTTTCTCTCCCAGATGTTGACGATTTCTACTCTCAATGCGATCCGGGTAAGTCAGCTCTAGCATTCAGCACAAGAAAAGTTTCTCCTTTTTACAGTTTTGGGAGATTTATGCAGAACAAGAGACCTAATTTTGTTTTTTTTTTCTCTTTTGTCTTCAGAGATTTGATTCTCCTAGTTAAGTTTTTTGTTTTCTCTCAAATTGGTGACTTTTGTTTGTGTAGAAAAGGAGAACTTGTGTTTGTACGGACACCCAAATGAGTCATGGGAAGTGAATCTACCAGCAGAGGAAGTTCCTCCTGAGCTTCCTGAGCCTGCGCTTGGTATCAATTTCGCCAGAGATGGTATGCAGAGGAAAGACTGGCTCTCTCTTGTTGCTGTCCACAGTGATTGTTGGTTGCTCTCTGTTTCTTTCTACTTTGGTGCTCGGCTTAATCGCAACGAGAGGTATCTTTCTCTTTCACCCTAATCTTAATATTCCATTTTCCATTCTCTATGTTTTGAGTTTTGAGGAAGCCAAGTCTTGCACTTTTACTTGGATTTCAATGGCTTTTGTTCTTTTTCTTACATGAAACAACCATATTTGTTTTCCTGTTATGTTTCTTGCCTCTTTTAGCCCTGACTTGAAGCTGTGTAAAGATATAATGTATAGTGAAAAACGCGTAGAAAATTTGGAATTTTTATGGTAATCATTGAGTTTGTTTGGAATGAGATTGTCTTTGATTGCTGGTTTTTTGTCCTTTGATATGTGTGGATCTTTTTTTTTCTCTGAGGCTTTGTTTTCATGTGGCTTGACTCATATCTATCAAGAAGTCTTGCTTGTTGCGTTACTTCATCTGTCCAGACTTTTCTCAGCTCTTTCTGGCACCTAGCGATATTGTTATGACAAAACTTGAAATTTTACATTTTCTGGCGGTCATTACTTGATTACTCTCCCGTATCTAAGAAGCCAGGCAATTGCAATCTTATAACATTTTGCAACCGATATTTTGTGGGAGCATGCATGTGATGAATTTCACCGTTGCACTGTTACATCTGGACACTTAGTAACTAATAAACCAATGCATTTGGAATCCCAAGAACTTTGATATTTGAAAGTTGCATACTGACAAAAATTTGCTCTTTCATTACATTAGTACTAAACAATCGTTTTTTTGTTATTATTTTTTGTTTTTCTTCAAGAGAGAAGTTGGTTTTATTAGACTTTGTTTTAGCTCACCTGTAGTTTCAATATTCATGAAGAGGCCATCTAAAGTGATGGCTTCTCTATCATTTTAGTCCTCTGTCATATTTTCAGAGGATGGAGATCTAAACGTACATAGTTAGAAACATATGATAATTGGTGTACTGGTATGAAGATTCTGAATCTCTTTTAGTTTCCTTTTTCTTAATCAAGTTTGTAGCTACCTCTCTTTAGTCTTTTCCAGTTTATTGTCCACTCATGTAGTTATATGTCCGTAACTCATATTCTCAATCTGCAGGAAGCGGCTATTCAGTCTCATCAACGATCTCCCTACTCTCTTCGACGTAGTGACTGGTAGGAAACCCATCAAAGACAACAAGCCAAGCTCGGATTCTGGAAGCAAGTCCAGAAACGGCGCTAAGGTACATTAAAAAAAAGGGAGCTTACTTTTCTTTTTCCTTTTTTCTTTTTGATTTGTAGATTTTCAGTTTCCTATTCTTGATAATCAAAAACGGGTTTGTTGCAGAGATCTATAGAAGGGCAGACAAAGAGCTCAACACCAAAACTGATGGAAGAGAGCTACGAGGAGGAAGAAGAAGAAGACGAGCATGGAGACACTCTCTGTGGAAGCTGTGGAGGCAATTACACACAAGATGAGTTCTGGATTTGCTGTGATGTTTGTGAACGTTGGTACCACGGAAAATGCGTGAAGATAACTCCGGCCAAAGCAGACAGCATCAAGCAGTATAAATGCCCGCCTTGCTGTGCAAAGAAAGGAAGACAGTGATGAAGATGAATTGGCGATGATGATCATCTACCAGAGACTCTGGTTCTCATGTCTTAATCGATATATTAATCAACCTTTTTCTTCTTCTCTTTTTTTTTTTTTTTGATGTTGTTTCTTTAACCTTTTAATTTCAAAGCATACAAAACTCTCTCTTTAGATCTCCAGAAAGGGATTTCAAGAAGTTGAGAGAGAGTAGCAACTGTTTGAGTATTATTATTCATATAAGAAAACTGGTTTGTTCCATCAAATGTGTCATGGGATTTGTATATGTAGTCAAATCTTAAGCATTGAACTGTATTTTGCACTCTTTATGTTTAATTCTCTTTTGTCTTGTTAGGTCATTTATCTTTGTTTACATTTTGTTTTTCATATATTTAAGAAACTTTTAGAGATGTCCAAACATTGAGGTTTGTCGTTGACAACAATAAGATTAACAGATAATGACCATCATTTATACTGGAACAAATGTCCCAGAAACAAGCTTTGCCCAAAGCCCACCCATATTTGCCCAAAGCCCAATGGATACACCGTGCTCATGGGATTTATTTTATGTAGCTTACATATGTCAGAGGATTTTCACTCACACCCAAAACTACATATTATAAATCATTCATTATAACATCTTCGATAAAAAAATGTTTTCAACCTATACACTTACTGATTAAATAACACAAAAATATTAACTAAATTAAAATCATTAATTGATCATTAAAATACTGTTACTAGATTTTAAAGTCAATGTAAACCATCAATCTGATAAACCCTGATATTAGTTTTTGATTTACTATAGTTCTGTATATATATTAACAGTGGCCAAAAAAAAGAAAATTACTTATAACCATGCCTGTATCCAGAAGGAGAAGCCAGTGTGGAAGTGGGTATTGAAGTATTGTGGATGTCGCCAATCAATTCTTCTTATCTTCTTAACCGTTATCAATTATATATAATCCCCCAAGTCCCAACTATATCCTATAAAGAACTTAACTCGGATCTAACAAGATTTTACAATATGGTCAACACGAATTATCCGTTATATATATATATATACATAATTTAAAATAATCTGTGTACCATCGACTAGATACTAGATATTTATTGCGTTCACATGTCCGTCATTTGGTATGTAATATGCTAATTTTTAAAGAAAACTATTGTCTGGTAGATTAGTTGCTTAATTAATACATGAAGAACTAGTACCAACGAGCTCCATTATTGTTGTTACTAATAATAGAGGAAGCATGATTATCGATTAGTATCCTTCAACAATCACGGATCGCCATAGCATCATGTGATAGTGAGGTTTAATAATTATACTAGCTATCTAGTTTCTTATAAAATAATATGTAAACTTTCAGTAAAGTCTTTCCAATATAACAGTACATTTTGTCATTTTGATTAACAATTATTGGCCAATTCTCGGCACTAAATATGGATTAGGTAATCGTTGTCAAGAGAGAGAGACTAATTACAGGATAGTGATAAACTATATAAAAAGAAAACTAAACTTTATTGAGTTTATATATTAGTATAATATAATAATACAATAGAAAGAACTGTAAATATATATATATATATGTATAGAAACCACAAAATATTTAGATTGCATGAACGATAAACTATAATAGTATTTTCGGTATTGTATTGATTCATCATTTTTATCTCCATTAATATATATCTTCGTCGATCACTAGATCTTCCGGTATCTTTTAGATATTCAATAACTTCGATATCCTCACCAAATAACCTATTCAAATAATAATCCTTCAGCTTATACATTGCTCAAAAGAAGATTAGTGTATACACATTGCTCAAATAACGATAAATGTACTGCACTAGTAGTTGAGTTGCATAAGCAAGGGAACTTACATTTAGTCTCTCTATCGGACATCTTGTGAAGTATATCAATTAACGAGGAGAAATGTGAGACTCAACGTAAGATTTGCCACGTGGACCTTGAGTTCGAATGAAGAGTCTATATTGATCAAAGGACATGGGAGGATACAAAGGAGGATTAGTAGAGGTGACAAGTTGTTGCAGTGGTTGGATAGGAATGTCACTCTTAGGGTTATAGAAGAATGCAAGTGAAACCCTTTCTTTCTGCGAATTCACTATCACTCGATGCTCCGAGCTCTTGTATATCGAATTGCTTAGTATCTGCCATTTTTACAAAATATTTTTGTTAATTTGAACCGCATTTAGAAGTTAATTTGTGAATTTTGAAAAACTACTCGAATTGTTATTTTTTTTGGCTTAATGACTTCAAATAGTTACAAGCTATCACTTAATGATATTTGTTTAATTAAAACTAGATTAAAGATTTGTAATATTTTTTCTTTATGTTAACATATAAAAATCTAATTGACAATTTACTTTTTACATGTGGAAATCTAATGAATTCACACATGTCATTGTCATCATCATTTTAATTATTAACTATGAAAAGCTATCCTTTTTGGTCTTAGACAAATTGTTAGATGTTATGAAAGTGATATGAGTCATTATAATTTTTAGAAAATTCTTACGATATATATCTTTTCAGAATTCTGGCATAAAGTTGAAACTGATTGTCATATTAATACTTTATAAGACATGTCTAAAACGTGGGACTGTAACTGGGATCCTCTTTCACCAACTGCCATATATAAACATAGTTTGTATTATTTTTGTCAACATCATGTTCATATTAGTTGTTTTGGTTTATGAGTATATGTTGTAGTTTGTTAAAAAAAAAAAATATATATATATAGACAACGGAAAAAATATCTACAAACAAAAATGAAGAAGAAAACTTAAACCTTACGCAATAAAAAAAGAGTAAAAAGTAAAGCAAAAAAAGTTAAAAGAAAATTAGGGTTACCTGAATCTGATCGCCGAGATTGACGACAAAAGCATGGGGGAGAGGATTGACGGTGATCCACGTGTCACCGTGACGGACTTGAAGGCCGATGACTTGATCGTCCGGCAAGAGGATGGTAATGCCGCCGGGATCGGAGTGAGGGGAGAGGCCGAGGGCAAGCTCCGGTCGAGGGCATTTCGGGTAATAATTAACCCTCATACATGCGCCTACGTCTTCCCCACCAAATGCTTCTTGAAGTTGTTCTTCTTTGAGTCCCAAGTTTGACGATAATATCTTCATAAGTCTCTCGCCTAGCTTCACCAGTTCTTCACCGTACTCCTCCATCAACTCTCTATATTCATTATACACATTTTTTAAACGTCAAAACTAAACGTCCAATAAGAAGATGAGAGGATTAATTAATTACCTAATGTTGGAAGGTAAAGAAGGCCATTTGTTGAGATCCTTGAGGGCAAGAGGAAGAAAATGGAGAAAGTAATAATCATTCCAATCAAGAATTGCTCCTTTCTCCACACCCAATCTGCTTCCGTATCCTTCATAGGTACTTGGGGAGTTTGAGTAAACTTCTTTGGCCTCGACAGGCAAATTGAAGAACCTTCTCCAAACTTCTCTAGCCGCGTCCATCAGCTCCGGCCTCACCCCATGGTTGATCACCTGAAAAATATAGGACCATAGGTGCGTATAAACCGAACATAATCGATCAGTAATATTATTCTTACACTGAACCAAAACTGAATTCATTGCTGCAATAAAAATGACAGTTCATGAGATTGATCTTTGGTTAAAATATACACTAAAAACATAATTTATCTTACTATATATATTATATATATTAAAAAATTCTAACTAAATTTAGTGATTATTATATTGCTTTATGATATTAATGAAATGAGTTAAAAAAAAACATCCACCTGTAAACCGAATAATCAAAATTGTAAAATAAAGTTGAATTAAAGCATTTTTCAAACCCGAAAAAGCCTTAAAATTAAAAAGAAAACCAATATTGGAACCGAACAGAAACATCAAATGTCATTTTTACCTGGAAGAATCCAAACTCACGGCATGCCTCTGCCATCCTCTCCTTGTCGTCTTCGTTGCCGGAGAACAGGCTGTTTAGGTCTACGATTGGTATATTTGTTGCGCCAGCTTCCGGTTGGTGGTTGATGGTAATGGTTTGATCAGGGCGTTGAGATGGCGGTCTGATGTAACGGTCGGGGACGGTAGCGAGGTTGCTCTCGGCTAGGGACTGCACTCGGATGATTGGTTCAGGCCACTTTTCGCCGAGGCCGTTGTTGGTATTGTCTTTGTCGCTCATGTTGTCTATTTTGATCTCTTGTTCTTGGTCGTTGAGGCCGTTCATGGTCTTGCTCTCGATCTTGTCGGTGGTCTCCTTCTCGATCGTCATGATCTTGTCGGTGGTCTCCTTTTTTATCGTGATCTCGTCTTGGTTGTTCATGTTCTCTGTTTTGGCTTATTGATATTACTCTTGTTCTTCTACGAGTTCATGAGGAGTTGTGAAGTATTGTGGTATATATATAGGGTGGTTATATGGTTAGAGACAGAGAAAGAGAAAGCCATAAAGGGAATAAAACTGTGGATATTAATAAATACAAGATCTTGAATATAAATCCTAATGGATTCTTAATATTAATTAGCATTTTAGGCTTTTACCTATCTTTCATTGTAGAATTAAAGTAACTGAAGAAACCGTATCTGATGAATGACGAAATCGAAATCGTAGCCGATGAGGGAATCCGGAGACGAGTCCATAGGATTGCGGCCATGTGTTTGTTAATTTATGAAACGTGTATAACATGCCATTAAATGTTTTTTACTACGTGGTGTTAAAAGATTGAAAATGATGTGGAACGATTCCAACTAATATGTATATGGATATTGTTTGTTTGGAGTTCTTTGTTTGGTTACTTTTGTGAAACTTCGTAGATATTCTATCATTAAAAGAAAAAAATCTGTAATAGCTTACAAAAGTTTCTTTTAGCATCTCATAATACTCTATAAACTAAGATGAGTATATAATATCACATCCATTGAATGTAAGTAATACTATAAACTAAGATGATCTATATAATAGCACATCTATTGAATGTAAGTATCTCAATAATAAATTATAGTAAAAAATCTAAAAGAAAGAAAGACAATTTTAAATTTGAGAATCTTATAAAAATTTATTAGATATTCTCATTTATGGTTTTACTATTGTTTTAGTTAATTTTTTTTAAAAATTGATTACATAATAAAATTATATTAAAATATTAATTTAATGTGGTTAAAAAACTCATAACCAATAAAACTGTTTTAGCTGTTTTAAGTTTAAATTTTTTGAGATAGCTTAAATATCTAATCAACCTTGAAAATTTAATGATTTAATATATTTTATATAAAAAATTTAAAGAGATGTTATTAACTATGAATTTTAATATAATTTATGTTTTATATTTGTAGTCACAATTATGAAATTTTTAAAATCTGATGCTATTAAATGAAGATTTCAACTACTTTATTAAATTTTGGTGTTATTTAAAACTAAATAATTTTGATTATTTTTATATTACGTTATTTAAATTTTATTTTAATCAGTTCTCTTAGTTAATTACTAAAAACATATAATGCAAATATTTTTAAATTCATATAACATAGCTTTTTAACATCAAATTTCTAATTTCTAAAGATATTGAAGTAGAGAATGAACTTTAAAATCCGAGATGGAATATGACTTCACATTTTGGAAGAATATTGACCTTTATCCTTTCATAACTCAAAATTGCGCTAATTTTGACAATTTTTTTATTATGTGTAAAGTGCTCTTGAAAGTTTAAACTTGCGAAAATTCTGCGCATGACTTCGATGCACAGAGTCCCATTGGTGCGTTCCCGGTTCTTCTTGATACTTTTGGCTTTATTAGTCCATCAAACTATTTCTATATTCTTACTTTTTTTATTGCTTTTGGTTTTGTCAATTTAGCTGACCAATTCCATTCTCGCCAGATGATATTCCCATTCCCGTCACGAACGCTAAACTGGGAAGAGTTCTTCACCTAACCATTGCGCACGTACGCCAGATTCACCATCAACCACAACCCGTATGCGTTCCTCCTGCAAAATGGAGCTGATATGAACTTGTTAAACCGAGCTGGAGAGAAGCCACTACACATAGCTTGCGCAACAGAACACCTGAATTGGAGGGTCTGAATGACGAACATTCGACGCCTCTTCATATCACATGTCGTCTCAACAGCTTCTTCTGTCTTGTCCTTCTGTTGGGATAAGGGGCTAACATTGAGACTCGTGCTCAATGGAATAGTACGCATTTATGTGATTATCTATTTTCTGTAATGTATTGTTCCCTTTTAAGATATTACAAAAATAATTTTAATTTATGTAGCATATTTTTCCATCTCTGCCAAATGAATTTGTATATGTATAATTTCCTTACATATGTAAGTGGACGGTGGCTTTTATTATGTTTTAGCAACGGACGGTGACTATCCATCCACATTTATGCCACTATGCGATAATAATTATTGATCTTATGACAAATTTACAAGAAACAAGAAAAAAAAACAAAATCAAAGAGTGTAAATGATGACTATTTGTCTGTCATGCAGTGGCAAAGCGCCCGCAGAATATTCAGTACGCGCTTGTTGTTTATTCAACAAACCAATCTAACTTTTTTCCTTTATTACTTTGCCAACCATTTTCTTTAAAAAAAAATTAGTTCGAGATGTAATTAGATCAATTAAGTAGAGTTTGAAAAGAGAGTCGATTTTGATATATTACGGAAAAACTCGTATTAATAAATGGTCGGTTGACCATGCATGTTTCCTAAAGAAAAGGCCGACTTCCCAATAATGGAAATATGATTCATTGAATTTGAAAGTCACACATCATATATGTAACAAACTACACATTGTAACGAAGAGTGCTAGTCCCAGTTTTTGTTACAATTAATTAATCAAACAAAGCAAAGCATCAACTCTCCAAAAAGAATGAATTTAAGATGCTAAAAGACGCTTCTCGACGAAGACGATCTTATAGTCATAACGATTCTCCTACTACCATATCTAGGACTGATAATAATCAATATATCTTGTTACAATTGTGATATGAAATGATGCAAATCATGTTGATACCAATGGTGTAGTGTACTAGCTAGTGTGCATATCCAAAACTGAAAATGTTTGGTTTAATCATCCAAATACAAAATATATATTAACCTTAAGAAGGATGAATCTAAGACAATGCTATGTATCTTATATATATAGGCTTCAGTATTGAAAACAAATTTTTCGTTTCCGTCTGATTGTATTCAGAGATACTAACTTTCTGGTGGTAACACAATAACTTGACATTAATAAGCAAAAAATCAGCTGGTCAGAAATAGATGAATTCCACAGCTTCTGTCTTTCTCTTTCTGCCTGCTTCATTTCAATCTGCTCATACCTTGATCTCTCCATAGAGAGTAGGATCTGCTTCATAGTATACAATATCTCCTTCGTCGCTCACATAATGATCTTCTTTCACACTTTTTGCTAAGATTTCAAGTAAATGTAATGGCAAAGGTCCAGACTTATCGGGCTCCCTGTAATACTTCCCTAACACTGGTTTAGCTGCTTCTGTCTGCAACGGAGAAAAGTGCAAGCAAACACACACACACACAAAAAGTAAGCTTTTGTAGCATGAACACACCAAAATAACCAAAAATCCTAACTCTTTCAGTCTTTTGTTTTGATTACTTACCGCTTCTACTAGATGATAATGTGGGATCTGCGGGAAAAGATGATGTATCACATGAGTTCCAATGTCGTGATGGATGTTGTTTATCAATCCGTAGTCACGATCCAGTGTTGTAAGTCCTCCTCTCAAGTAACTCCATTCCTGTTTTGAGAGAAACATGAGATTTCACGCAACAGTGGCTTTAACCTTTACAGAGAGAGATAGCATTGCCTTGTCTCCAAAGAACAGTGAAAGGCCAGAGACTATGTAATTTTACCTTCCCACGGTACCAAGGGAGCTTATCTTCATGACCATGGTGATGCAGGTACGTCACAAAGTCTAACCACATTACATTTATCTGTATTCGACATAAAAACAATTGTTGGGTAAGGCAAAGGAAACAATACGCAAATTGCTTAGTCTGTTGAACCAGGGGAGTAACAGTGGCGCATTACCCAGTAAGGAATTCCATAAAGTTTGAGCATTTGCATTGGACCCATCACAAAGTTGAGACAGATAAGCAGAGCAGCCATTGCAGTCCAACAAGCAGTAGAAGTAAGAACATCCTTTCTCTCTTTAGGGAGGAACAAATCGCTGTCCGGATGGTAATGAGAACCCTTTTTCCCCGGACTTCGAGCCCACTGAATCAGATGAAGAAAACATGAGCTTCTTTTACTTGACGTGTCAGCTTAAGTTATTACAGTAACAAACAGACGAGTTTTTTTTTACCAAGTAGAAAGGGTATGCGAGCATCACGAGAGGCAGTGTAAATCTAAAGAATCGAGTCGGTTTGTCCAAAGTCTTGTAGATTTTCTCAGACATCTGCAGTTACAGAAACAGTATAAATAACTTCATCTAAGAAACACCACAGGACTGAAACAAGATAACGAAAAAAGCCGTGTTAATAACTTACAGGATGCCAAGATTCGTCGTTCTCAACATGTCCATGGTTCTGGTGGTGAGTTCTGTGGCTAATTCTCCTGCAGATCAATCAAAGTCATTTATTTACATGAAGAAGACAAACAAGTTTGTTTCTAAGAGAATGGTTTGAAAGCAAAACTAACCAGCCATGGTAAGGGACTAGAATTGAGGAATGAAGAAGATGACCCACCACACTGTTCAACCTCGGATCATTTGAGAAGCTACCATGTCCACTGAAACCAACAAGAGTAAAAATTTTGTTTGACAATTAAAAGGAGATTAAGAACAGCTAGGAAAACCAATAACTAGTTGCCAGTTGGGTTGGTTTACAAGCAACATGCTGATGAGGATGATGATAATGACAGTTTGATACCTCAGAGCTCAATTATGTCCAAGAGAGCAATAGAAGTCAAATAGATAAAAAGCTAAGATTTTGTTTCAATTGGTTCCAAATTAAAAGCGGGACTCATCCAAAGTTGACCAAATCAGAGGCTACACAAGATGAATCAATTGTTGAAAACAAGAGAAGATAAGGTTTTTCATATTATTACCAGTCATGGCCAAGAACAAAGATAGCCCAGAACATGGTTCCTTGAGCGAGCCAATAGAGAGGCCAAACAAGCCAATTGTTGAGGTAAGCAGCTCCAGCAGCCAATGCGAATACGATCGCGACGTCCCTGACGACATAACTCATCGACTTCCATGGATTCTTAACCCAACAATGCTTAGGTATAGCCGCTCTGATATCCGCTAGATTGAACGGAGGAGGCGCACCTGGGTCGAATCTCTGCGTTTCGTGTTCCTCCTCTATTGTGGACGTCTCGACTGTTAAAGGTGTGCTCACATTCAAAGCCCAATTCCTCGTGGAGAACCCATCTCGTGAATTCAGACAAAACCCGAGAGAAGAGGATGTGTTGGAAGACGGGGATGGTCTGAATTTGAAAGTGGTGGGCTTGTTGTTGTTGTTAGAGAGGAAAGTGGATCTGGGTGTGGTGTAGATTCTGGGGAGAGGTCTTATCCCACATTCTGATAACACAAAGTTCGCCATTACTAGAGCTCTCTCTCTCTTTCTCTCCCCAGAAGAAGCAGAGAAAAGACTCTCTCTTTTTTTGCTCTGTTTATTAAATGAGAGGTTAATAGAAAAAAAGAGAAGAGATAATGTAACGGGAGATTATATCTATCCTCCTCCACTTGAGGAAAGAGAGAGAAAGATATGAACTTGTGCTTCTTATTGCTTGACGTCTCTCAATTTTTCTGGGTCACACAGTGTTTTACTTTCTGAGGTTGTGAATTAGATTACATATATATGTGCAAGTATGTATGCGAGAATCTCCAAGCAAGAAGAAAGGAGAAGAAAATTTAATGCTGAGAGAAGTGAAGGGGTTTTCGTTTCGTGACGGTCAATTTTGACCACCATTTTTATTATATATTATTATTCAACACGTATTTAGCTGATATTGGTTTTTCTTTTTCTTTTTGGTGTGGATCTCGTTTATTTAAACCTTTTTTTAGAGATAATGTGAAAGAAAGAAGAACAGTGAGGCATATGTTTCATGACCTATACATAACTATAATAAAGAAATAATTCATTGAATTGATGCACATTATTTAAATGACTCTAAACATTGTTAGACAAAAGAAGCCGTTTTTCGAGAATTTGAGTCAATTACGTTTCAAAGTTCCATATTTTAAACCAATTTCTGATTTATTTTGATGGGGACACACACTAATGTCAGTAGTAGTCATTTAGTCAAATACCTGAAATTTGGTTTCATTTTGGCCATGTTCAGCTATTTGGGTTGTTGATTCAGCATGTAAGAAAACTGAAACAAGATTAAAAGAATTCAAGCACACTCGTCCCCGATGTATCTGACAAGTATATATATGTAGGTTTTCTCGTGCTCGAATCGTTCAAACAGGAGAATCATCGACCAATTTGTACATATAGTCTATTTGAATAGGTTTTTTTTACTGTCTTACTCTTCTGAATTTGTATTTTTTTTTTTTTTTTTGGCAGAGGAAACTATATTTCTTGCTTGGTTTAGTTAGATTTTGTTTGAGCTTCTAGGTTTTGATTGCCCGTTTTTCTTAGTTTATTATAGTCATTAGGTTTATATATTTTGGTCTTGATTAGGATTTGAGTTTTTTTTTTTAATCAAAATGTAGAGAACAAAAGTTACGTAATTCGTTGGTTTCTTTTTTTATCAAACGTTCCAATTCAAAATCACGTCCATAGAAAATTGCAGGAAAAAAAAATAGTTACATTCAAAATCCAGTGTTATATCTTCCTCTTACTAGAAGAAAACATTTAAATTCATTGTACCTTCAAGTATATAGATTTGGCAGCTCCAATTAGTTTCAGGATCCAAAAACTTTTGTCCCTAGCTCGGACTTTAAGATATATGAGTTAGTAAGAATAGGGTATCAAGGTCTTTCATCTTTATATATTAACATATATATACATAAAAAAATCTTGAGAGTGTTTGATCTAGTAATGTTACATGTTAATCTATAAGTGTTACCTCTTCTGTAGTATACCACGAATCCTCGTGTGAGCTCTAACCGCATATGATATATACCACGGTTGAGATACAGAACTCGTTTCATCAATAAGCAAGAACATTCGTTTTACGGGTTTTATAGGTGAAAAGTGAAAGTGGCTCCAATCTATTATAGCATATGCTAAAACCACTAAATGTGACTACTTTAACCTAAAATCTCCTGTCCCTCGCAGTGTTTAGTTTTCTGGCCTTCTTACAAAAGTATAAACCTGAACTTATATGTAGAATAAAGAAGCGATAACATAAATAAAATTTGCACTAATCCTTCCTCTTAAGCTAGTCTTCTGGCTTTCCGTAGCATTCCTAGTTGCTAACCTTCGGCATAAATTGTATTTTTGTGATAAATGTGTTGAAATGTCAATTATCGATTAAGTGCTAATATAACATTGCACACTTCATCGAGAAGTTTAACATCCAAGATTCTCAGTAAGTAACACCAACATCAAGGAAGGTTCTAAGTATCAAACTTAGATAACGAAGACTCAATGCTCCTTAACAGAACTTCCTCTAAAATTGACACTTTTGAGTTTTGATGGTTCAACGCCGGGGCTAGCTATGTTTAAATTTTAAGGATAAATAGTGGACATGTATAGATTTTTATTTTTTTATATACAAACTAAGTAAATGAATCTTAAATCAAGGAAAATAAGTGTGAGAAAAGTGGGGAAACAATAATTATGCAACTAGTCTGGCAGAGTACCATAGACAAGCATACAACTCCCATAAAGTAAGGGACATTTTAAAATAATAATGCAAAAGGTTGGGAATAATTTTGACAACCAACCAAAACTTTATAAGGTATTTGTTTATATCTATGCGCATGCATATAACTATATCACAAACTCATTTATCCTGACATCACCCCACATACCCTAGCTTGTCTGGTTATTTCATTAGTTTTATCAGATCATTTTGATTTTTTATGTTGACTAAATCAATAAGTTAAGTTACACGATACATATAGACTTATCCATCTTCTTAACATTTAGTATTTCTATCAAATATCTAATCAATATTTCAGCATAACAAAAAAGATATTAATCAGATACAGAGTAGCAAAACAGTTTCCACACACATCGATGATAGTGATTATGGTAATGATCATCAAACATCCAAAAAATATATTTTTTTAAAAAAAGGAAAACAGAATCTCACAAAAAGCTTAACAAATCCCCTTAAAAAATACATAACTTCTGATCGATTGTATGTGTGTATACGTGATAGGTTTGTCATCGTCTAAAAAACATAGTTTGAAACACTTCTCTTGTAAATTATCCTCCGTCGATTGCTAAAATTTACAAAGTCATCTTTTTTTCTTGTACAAAATCTGATTATTAGTAGCATATTTCCGAAGGATATTGAATATGCTTCAATACTCCTCAAATATTTGAAAGAAAAGTATAATCTTGAAAATATTCACAGAAGATTAAAAAAAATATAGATATTTATAGTGAAATAGACTAAAAAAGAAACAAAATTAGCCTAAATAAAACCGCAATAAGCTCGTAAGTATAAATAATATATTATTTTGTCTTTTATCATATATTTTTCTCATTTTCTCATATAATATTGGTTATCGCTTAATCATTCCGTTGTTTTATTCAACATATTAATATATATTGTTTTCTTACGATCTTACATCAATCTAGAAAATTAGGTTTCTGAAACACAATTCCACACGTGTGAGTAAAGCCTTCATATTCCATGCGTGCACGCTAGTTATACATATGTTTTGATAAATACTCAATCTTGCTTCGCTCGTAGTCACTTGCATATCATCATATAAGCGGCCTCTCTTACAACGTCGCATCGATCTTTAAATGGCTTCTTCTTCGACTCACCTCAGCCACCACCAACTTCCGAACATCAACGCTGGAGCCACGGCGGCGCCTCCACCAACTCCGTCATGCACACATCCCAACACCACCAGCAAGTCGGAGACAGCGGCCGACGCTCTCTCCCGCCTCTTCCACCGTCTCCCTCCTAATCTTTCTCTACCCAACCGCCGCTCCTCCGTCTTATCCTCCACCACCGCATCTTTGTCAACAGTAACTTTCTCCCCCGAAAGCTGCGACGATCTGATCTCCGCCGCTACAGAGTTCGGCTATTTCCAACTCACTGATGACTCGGATACTATCATCCCTTCTGGACTAGCTGAAGCGGCCGAGTCTGACTCGCTCTCGCTCTTAGAGCTCAGTGAAGAGAAAAAGGAATCGTTGTTTCCAAAAAACTGGCCACTTGGTTACGAAGCCGATGCTGAAACGCCATCATTTTGTCTAGACGCCAATTGTACTACCGAGTCTGACGAGTTAAAACTCAGTTCGCTGCACGAGTTCACTCGGAGTCTCGAGAAAGTTGGACTGAAAACGGTAGAGATGCTGGCGAGCGCACTCGGTTTCAAGAACCCGTTCGGAAATGACTCGACCCGGTTTAGTACTTTGATGTGGCTCAACCAAGGTGTTCCGGATGATAAACCGGCAATAACCAACGGGTTTTATCCATTTGTTGTCTGTTTACAGTATCAGATAAGGGAACAGAAGTATTCTTTGCTGTCCGAGTCTGGCTGGGTGTCCGTATCACCCCGAGTTGACTCGGTTCTTGTGACGCTAGGTGACATTGCTCAGGTTTAGTCTCCCCCTCTCTTTTTTTTTTTTAATGATCATAATTAATTGGTTGGTAATTTTTAATCATTTTAATTATCGCATTATCATCTTTATGATGGGATGAAACGATATTTTACGATGGCGTTTTCTCGCTGCCTCCAATTATTTTATTTGTCATCAATATGCATGTCCTTTTCAAAATAAATGTTTTTTTTCCACGCATTGATCAAAAAGAGACAGAAGATAGATATTTCCGAAATTTACTGTTGACAACAGCAAAAATTGTGGAGCAGGAGACAGATTTTTAATGGCATTGGGAAGGAAAATATGGATTTGGAAATTCTTGATTTTAAATAAAACAATTTGAAAATCTGTAGGTTTGGAGAAATGGAGAGCTCAAAAGAGTGAGATATCGACCAGTGGTGTGCTCGGGACAACTTGATGGTCCAAAAAAGTGTGTAACAATGACATTAATGCTTACACTTCCCATGGACTCTATGGTTTCTCCACTGAAAGATATCAGTGACGGCGACAAAGAAGAAGAGTCCACAGAGGAGCTGGAGGAAGAAGGAGGAGGAAGAAGTGATGAGAGAAGGGCATTTAAGTCATTTATTTTTGAGGATTATGCATGGAGAGTATACCATGAACGTCTCTTCTTCAAGGATCCACTTGACAGATACAGAATCAAATCTTAGAAAGATTTAAGAATTGACGTTGAATTTGTTTGTTTCTTGGATTGAATTGGTATTATGGCCGAGCCTTGCATGTAACTCTTGTTGTTACTTTTATTTTTCACATAAAACCGTTTTGAGTTTTGAAAAGAAAAAAACAGATTATTAGCATTTTGGCATTGAGATATATCGGGGGTTTTCTTCGATTCCGGTTGGAATATGTTCCGTTTTGATAATTACTTATATAACAAATTATTGATACAACGTCAAAGCTAGAACTACTCCAAAGGTCGTAGCAGCATGAAATATTGATATATTCATGTAAGCTAGTTTGATGCTTGTTGAGGATGGCTTAAGGTATTTCGAGTTAAATGAGAAATGAATATGCTATCGTGGATCCAAACACCGCTGAAACTTCTCTCCATAGACGTTTAGCCTCTCCTAGAAAACCATACTATCATCCAAAAAACAGGCAAAGATGCCTCTTTATTTGCATTTGCAAATGCATAGAGTCTACAAACACCAGTTGATTAATCTAATTAACAAGATGATCAGAGAAGCAAGCAATGAACAGAACGAAACGAATAGCCAAAACACTGGAAGAGTTATATCACACGATCATCCAAGTATCGAGATCATTAGGATTTTAGATCAGACCCTATCTTTTCCCTTAGATCAGACCACATCCTTTCAATATTTCCCTAAGTGACTCTCCATCTTTCCTTTTGCTCGAGGATGACTTTGTGGTGAAGTGAGTGTAGATGAACCGAAGTCTGTGAGTTCTATTGTTGGTTTTCGAAAATAGTTTTTTAAAATGATTTGTTCACTAGCAGAGTTTAAAAGTTTTGAAGTTTGGAAGTTGCGTGTTTGGAGTTGGAATCTAATCGTTCATCTGTAATTAGTATCTCTCATATGGCATGATTTTTAATTTTTCTATAATTCGGTTTCCTTTGAAGGTTAAAACCAGTTTTATAATTATTTGTTATAGCTATCCTCTTTAACCATATTTGGTATAGTTATCCTCTTAAATCAAATTTATTAAGAAATATTGGGTATATGCATTTTTGGTTTCTATTTTTTATTTTCTTTCCGTTGTTATCCAATCTTCTATTTTTTGTTTAAAAAAAGTTGTCACTTTATGAAGATTTTTTGAAAAAAAAAGGTAGGTCTTTTTTTTTTTAATTTCTTTTTTCCAATCGTAACCGTGTAATATAACCATTGCTCAATTGATACATAGGCATAAAATTCCCAAAGGCCGGGTTTGTGACAAAACCCGACCCATTGATTGGCTCGGATCAAACTCGACTCGATCCGACCCGGTTAGATGCACGTCGTCTCTTTTTGTTCTCTCCTTATATTCGACGAGTGACTCCGATTGGATCGCTGTTCGTCATTTCTCACTACCAAAGAAAAAAGTATATCTCTCTCTCCTTCATCACCTTTCTCATTCACTTGCCTCAGATCTGGCAGCGATTTCAAATCTCCTTCACGTTCTCTCGCATCGCTCCTCTCTCTCCTGGCCGTTGACGGTCTCGTCCCGGCGTTGGATCTGATTTTGGCCCCGGATTCTCTTGCTGCGATCTGAGGTCAAACATGGCGGCAGCAAACGCCCCAATCACGATGAAGGAGGTCCTAACGGTGAGTCCTCCCTCTTCCGTCTCCATTTTTAGAAATATATGTGTATCTCTTGGAATCGAGCTAAATTTTGGACGATTAACATGTTTCTGTAGTTGCAGTCTCTGATTTCTGACGATTTGGTTCTGCTCACACTGTTATATGATTGATTCCATTTTTTTCTGTTTTGAATTTCTCCTCGATCATTGCGGTATCAGTCAATTTTTCTGGATTACTAGTTTGTGTAATGCATGTCTCTGATCAGATTTCCCTAACATAGGCTCAGATCTGTGTTACCTCAATGTATCGAGCCCCGATTTTAAAGTTTTTGTGTAGTCCAATGTGCTGATTCACTCGGATCTCGTAACTAAGTCCATGAACTATGCGACATGACGCTTTGTTTTGAATTTTTACAGCTTCCGAGCATTGGGATCAATCAGCAATTCATCACGTTTACAAATGTTACTATGGAGTCTGACAAGTACATATGTGTACGAGAGACGGCGCCGCAGAACAGCGTTGTAATTATTGATATGAATATGCCGATGCAGCCTCTAAGGAGACCCATAACTGCAGATTCTGCTCTTATGAACCCAAACTCTAGGATCCTTGCCTTGAAAGGTATCTGTCCGTTTCCTTCTATTACTAAACCGTGCACCTACGATAGTTTCCTTCTGAAGTTTTTTTTCCTCAACTATCGTTGATAACTATTACGAATTGGATTCTTTTGACTTTTTCTTGCTCTCAACTTTAATTCATATCTTCATATTGGATAAAATCATAAAGCCACGTTATTCATAAGTTTGAATGAGTACGTGCCCGTTGTGATGCATCATTCGTTAGAAAACCTTTTAGATTAATTCAGTGTGGAAAACTAACTACGCTCATATGTTTCGGTCCTATGCTCTCGTTCTGGACTTGGGTCAGATAGTATGTTTAACGCAGTCATCAGTTTAGAGTTATATGTTTTCTGGCAAGTGTTATATCTCTCATGGTTGTGTTGTGTCTCAAGCCTACTGTAGTTCAATTAGGTTTGTAGGGGATGTTTCCTTACATTGGCTATTACTTATTTCTTCCGTGGTTGCTCACTTTTTTCTTTAATTTGTTTATAGCTCAAGTTCCAGGAACTACTCAGGATCATCTACAGATATTTAACATCGAAGCAAAAGCAAAGTTGAAATCACATCAGATGCCTGAGCAGGTGAGCTTTGAAACAAACTCTTTGTTACTCGATTAGATTTCATGTTGTACACTTTATCAGACTCTGATTTTACTGGTCTGAAATTAATCGTTGGATATTAACCACCCTTGGTTTTATAGGTTGCTTTTTGGAAATGGATTACACCTAAGATGTTGGGGCTGGTCACACAAACTTCCGTGTATCATTGGTCGATTGAAGGTTTTATATCTTTAACGTACTGTCATCTTCTTCATATCATGTATATGTTGTTTCTCATTTTGCTCTGATATTTCCAGGTGATTCTGAGCCAGTTAAAATGTTTGATAGAACGGCCAATTTGGCAAACAATCAAATCATTAACTATAAGTGCTCTCCTAATGAGAAGTGGTTGGTGTTGATTGGAATTGCTCCTGGGTCTCCTGAGGTAGGTTTACTGCGCCACATTAGGTTGAATGAAGACATTATAATGGCAGTCATTGTATATATTCTTGACTGGGTTTTTTCATTATTATTTTCTGTAGAGACCACAATTGGTAAAGGGGAACATGCAGCTTTTCTCTGTGGATCAACAGAGGAGCCAGGCCCTTGAAGCACATGCTGCTTCATTTGCCCAGTTTAAGGTGAACTATGTGGTTCTTTTGTGAGTTCATTCCGTGGTCTGATCTTGAACTGTAGTATGACAAGCAATGTTATTCATGACAGGTTCCTGGGAATGAGAATCCTTCTATTCTTATATCCTTTGCTAGCAAGAGCTTTAATGCTGGACAGATAACATCAAAGTTGCATGTCATTGAGCTTGGTGCCCAACCAGGTTAGCTTCCTCAACTGCTTTATATTTTCATGGTATTTAGCGTATTTGGTTACATATTTAGTTGGCAATCATCTGATGTCTGAAGGTGGGCAATTTTTTTTTTTTGCAGGAAAGCCATCATTTACAAAGAAGCAGGCAGATCTCTTTTTCCCCCCAGATTTTGCTGATGATTTTCCTGTAGCCATGCAGGTTTGTAGTTACATTAGAAGTTCAATTTCCTTCAGTAAGTTTCTGGTGAATAATTTGTGACGCCATTTTATCTTTTTATCCGGCAGGTCTCTCACAAATTTAACTTGATATATGTCATCACCAAGCTTGGCCTGTTGTTTGTATACGATTTAGAGACGGCTTCTGCCATCTACAGAAATCGGATAAGTCCAGACCCCATTTTCTTGACTTCTGAAGCTTCCTCAGTTGGGGGTTTCTATGCCATTAATAGGCGAGGACAAGTTCTTCTGGCTACAGTAAATGAGGCTACGATAATACCTTTTATCAGCGGTCAAGTATGTTTAACTTCTTTTTTTTCCCAGTTTTTTCTCGATTCAATCTATCTATTTCATCATGACATGTTAAGAACTTTTTGCTTTTGTGTAACAGTTAAACAATTTGGAACTTGCTGTCAATCTGGCTAAAAGAGGAAACCTCCCTGGTGCAGAAAATCTGGTAATTTGATGTTTACCTTAGTTCAGAAGTTTCACATCATCCTCTCTGTTCTGTTGCTGAAGTAATTATATAGTTAACGAAAGCCGGCTGGACGAAAAAGAGAGTCCTTCGTTGATGTGAAATTTCTCATATTCAGTTTGGATATTGCAGGTTGTCCAGCGGTTCCAAGAGTTATTTGCTCAAACAAAGTACAAGGAGGCTGCTGAGCTTGCTGCTGAATCTCCTCAGGGGATTCTACGGACACCTGACACGGTGGCTAAATTCCAGGTATTTGTTTCATATGCAAGCAAGTAATCCTCTGCGAACATGCTATCTCCTATTAGATGTAGGTAAACAACCAATCTAAAACTACAACATCGCACTATTCAATTTTGCAGAGTGTTCCAGTACAAGCAGGGCAAACTCCTCCATTGTTACAGTATTTTGGGACCCTTTTGACTAGAGGGAAGCTCAATTCATATGAGTCTTTGGAACTATCTCGGCTTGTTGTGAATCAAAACAAGAAGAACCTCTTGGAAAACTGGTTGGCAGAGGATAAGTTAGAATGCAGCGAAGAACTTGGAGACCTTGTCAAGGTAATCGTAAAATTGACCATTGTCTTTAATGTCTCATTTAGCATGTTGTAACGATAATCTTTTCTTTTACAGACTGTGGATAATGACCTTGCTCTGAAAATATACATCAAAGCTCGAGCTACTCCAAAAGTTGTAGCAGCTTTTGCAGAGCGAAGGGAATTTGACAAAATACTGATTTACTCAAAGCAGGTAAGCTAATAGTTTAAAAGTTTGCCCATCCTGTTATGGTTCCCGGAAGTTAATTGTGCTAAAAATGTACCATTGTTTCATATTGTGACTTTAGGTTGGGTACACGCCTGATTACATGTTTCTTCTGCAAACCATACTCCGTACAGATCCTCAGGTTAGTGTGGTGCATTTTTAATACTTGCAGCATATTAAACCTTGGAAAGATTGCTTTTCTGGATGTTTTCTGCTTTAATCGAGTAACTTCTATTGATTAATTTTAACCTGATGTTTTTTTTATTGTGCAGGGAGCTGTAAATTTTGCTTTAATGATGTCCCAAATGGAAGGAGGTTGCCCAGTTGACTACAACACCATCACTGATCTTTTCCTTCAGGTCGGTAAATAAGTTTAAAGTAGTGTGTACAACAATATTCATAGCTCATTACAAAAGAGTTATCATGTGCTAATTTACTTGTGCATATACAGAGAAATCTGATCCGCGAAGCGACTGCTTTCCTTCTGGATGTTCTGAAGCCAAATTTGCCTGAGCATGCTTTTCTGCAAACTAAGGTTGAAAAGAGTTGCCACCTTGTATCTGTCTGTGATTTCCCTATTCATCTTCCTTTCTCAGACCTGTTACTCCACTGTCAACTCAGGTTCTGGAGATCAATTTGGTAACCTTTCCCAATGTGGCTGATGCAATTTTAGCAAATGGGATGTTCAGCCACTATGATCGCCCTCGTGTTGCTCAGCTTTGTGAAAAGGCTGGACTTTATATCCAATCTCTAAAGGTTGTTGCTTGATGTTTACTTCCTTTTTTGTTGGCCTTAAGGATGTATTATCTGTTTTTTTTTTCATCTCTAACTTCTTTCCTTTTGCATTTTGCAGCATTACTCAGAGTTACCTGATATTAAACGTGTGATTGTGAACACACATGCTATTGAGCCACAGGTAATACCTCTGAACTAAATTTTGGTTGCTAAACTCCTGGAAGATCGAGTTGTTGAATATCTCTGCTCAAAATGCAGGCTCTTGTCGAGTTTTTCGGCACTCTTTCTAGCGAGTGGGCTATGGAGTGCATGAAGGATCTTTTGCTGGTCAACCTGAGAGGCAACCTTCAGATAATAGTTCAGGTAAGTGATGTGCTGTGGTATGTTATGTATTTTTTATTGTTTAATGTGAAACTGACGTGTCCATATCATTGCAGGCTTGCAAGGAGTACTGTGAACAACTTGGTGTTGATTCATGCATTAAACTCTTTGAGCAGTTCAAGTCGTATGAAGGGCTATACTTTTTCCTAGGTTCATATTTGAGTATGAGGTGATTTATCAGATAGTTTCATTCCTATAAATAAGCACAACCCTTTGTGTTTGTATTCTGATGATAAACAATTTTTTCCTTATGTGCGATAGTGAGGATCCTGAGATTCACTTCAAGTACATTGAAGCAGCTGCTAAGACTGGTCAAATAAAGGAGGTTGAGCGTGTCACTAGAGAGTCTAACTTTTATGATGCGGAAAAGACGAAGAACTTTTTGATGGAAGCTAAGCTTCCTGATGCCCGACCTTTGATAAATGTCTGCGACCGTTTCGGCTTTGTGCCTGATCTTACTCATTACCTGTACACAAACAACATGCTTCGTTACATTGAAGGTTACGTTCAGAAGGTATGGAGTTTCTTGAGACTACTGTTAATGTGCGGAAGTTTTGGCATTTTATGCATGAAATAATTATAATGTGATTTCTTTTGCAGGTGAACCCTGGGAATGCTCCCTTAGTTGTGGGGCAGTTGCTTGATGACGAATGCCCTGAAGATTTTATAAAAGGCCTCATTCTCTCTGTTCGCTCATTGCTTCCTGTTGAACCCCTTGTTGAGGAATGTGAGAAGAGGTGTGAATCTCTTTAGTCATCTTGGCTTCCGTTCATATGCCCCTTTGTTCTTAAAGCTAATATGTATTTGTCTTTTCAGAAATCGACTCCGTCTCCTCACTCAGTTCTTGGAGCATCTAGTTAGTGAGGGAAGCCAAGATGTGCATGTCCATAATGCCTTGGGTAAAATTATCATAGACAGTAACAATAACCCTGAGCATTTCCTGACCACCAATCCATACTACGACTCTAAGGTTGTGGGTAAGTACTGCGAGAAACGTGATCCCACCCTGGCTGTTGTGGCATACAGAAGAGGACAATGCGATGAGGAACTCATCCATGTCACCAACAAGAACTCTTTGTTCAAGTTACAAGCCAGGTATTTGATTACTGCTAACCAAACTTCTTACTTATTCCACAGTGGTTCCTCTGTAGTTTGCTTATGCGGTTTTCCAACTGCAGGTATGTAGTGGAGAGGATGGATGGTGACCTCTGGGATAAGGTTCTTATGGAAGAAAATGAATATAGAAGACAACTTATTGACCAAGTTGTGTCTACCGCGTTACCCGAAAGCAAGAGCCCAGAGCAAGTTTCTGCAGCTGTTAAAGCATTCATGACTGCTGATCTGCCGCACGAGCTTATCGAGCTTCTTGAAAAGATTGTACTTCAAAATTCTGCCTTCAGTGGAAACTTCAATCTGCAAAATCTGCTTATACTGACAGCTATCAAGGCAGATCCGTCTAGAGTTATGGATTACATTAACAGGCTGGATAATTTTGATGGTCCGGCTGTTGGAGAAGTGGCGGTTGATGCCCAATTGTATGAGGAAGCATTTGCGATTTTCAAGAAGTTTAACTTAAATGTTCAAGCTGTCAACGTGTTGTTGGATAACGTCAGAAGCATTGAGCGTGCTGTTGAGTTTGCTTTCCGGGTCGAAGAAGATTCTGTTTGGACCCAAGTCGCCAAGGCTCAACTCAGGGATGGACTAGTCAGTGATGCTATTGAGTCCTTCATCCGAGCTGATGATGCCACTCATTTCCTGGAGGTCATCCGCGCCTCCGAAGATACTAATGTTTATGATGACTTGGTCAGGTACCTTCTTATGGTTAGACAGAAGGTGAAGGAACCCAAGGTTGATAGTGAGCTCATCTACGCTTATGCAAAGATTGAAAGGTTGGGTGAGATAGAAGAATTTATTCTGATGCCAAACGTTGCTAACCTACAAACTGTGGGCGATCGCCTGTATGACGAAGCTCTGTATGAGGCTGCAAAAATAATTTATGCGTTCATATCGAACTGGGCCAAGTTAGCCGTCACACTTGTGAAGTTGCAGCAGTTCCAAGGTGCTGTTGATGCTGCAAGGAAAGCAAACAGTGCAAAGACATGGAAGGAAGTCTGCTTTGCTTGTGTTGATGCAGAAGAATTCCGGCTGGCTCAAATATGTGGACTTAACATTATCATACAGGTGAATAATAACCTGATCTTGGTGCAAGTTTTCTTCAATTATGCATAATATTATTATCCCGCGGGTTAATCTTTTTGTCCTCTAACAGGTGGATGACCTGGAAGAAGTCAGCGAGTACTACCAGAACAGAGGATGCTTTAATGAATTAATCTCACTTATGGAGAGTGGACTTGGTTTGGAACGGGCTCACATGGGGATCTTCACCGAGTTGGGTGTACTGTACGCCAGATATCGTTATGAGAAGCTTATGGAACACATCAAGTTGTTCTCGACTCGTCTCAATATTCCCAAGCTTATACGAGCCTGTGATGAGCAACAGCATTGGCAGGAACTTACCTATCTTTACATTCAATATGATGAGTTTGATAATGCTGCAACCACCGTCATGAACCATTCTCCTGAAGCATGGGAGCACATGCAATTTAAAGACATTGTCGCCAAGGTTGCGAATGTGGAGCTTTACTACAAGGCCGTTCACTTCTACTTGCAAGAGCACCCTGATATAATCAACGATCTTCTCAACGTGCTTGCTCTGCGGTTAGATCACACACGTGTCGTGGATATTATGCGCAAGGTTGGAGGCTGACCCTTGATTTTATTTTTGCCCTTTATCTGCAGTGGCTTAATAATGATCGATATCTGATGATATTTTTCTTCCTGATTTCAGGCTGGTCACTTGCGCCTTATCAAGCCGTACATGGTTGCAGTTCAGAGCAACAATGTTTCTGCTGTAAATGAAGCTTTGAATGAGATATACGTAGAAGAAGAAGACTATGACAGGTTGCGCGAGTCTATCGATTTGCATGACAGCTTCGACCAGATAGGCCTCGCTCAGAAGGTAAGAGTTTAAATCTATCTATCGAGTATACGTTTTATAGGTCTTCCCTTATATTATTTCTAATTAATCTTCACGTGAATGGTGCGAACAGATTGAGAAACACGAGCTGGTCGAAATGAGACGTGTGGCTGCGTATATCTACAAGAAAGCTGGTAGATGGAAGCAATCAATTGCTTTGTCAAAGAAAGATAACATGTACAAGGACTGTATGGAAACCGCTTCACAATCCGGCGACCATGACCTTGCAGAACAACTTCTGGTTTACTTCATTGAACAGGTATGTAGATGTGTTTCAAGCGCGATTACATGGAAAGCCCTTTTATTTAGTCGCTAGCTTATTGGTACGAGGTATAACAGAAGATGAATTTGAGAATTCCTTTTGTTTTTTGTTGTCGCGTTTGTTGATTACACAGGGGAAAAAGGAATGCTTTGCCACATGTCTCTTTGTCTGTTACGACTTAATCCGACCAGATGTTGCTCTAGAACTTGCTTGGATCAACAATATGATCGACTTTGCCTTCCCGTATCTCCTCCAGGTGAGATTTATTCTCCAAGTCCCTCAACTCGATAGGAACCCTAAAAACCTTTATATGATAAACTCCTTTGATTTTGGCAGTTTATCCGAGAATACTCTGGCAAAGTGGATGAACTAATCAAGGACAAGCTAGAGGCACAAAAGGAAGTGAAAGCCAAAGAGCAGGAAGAGAAGGATGTCATGTCCCAACAGGTACTACACTCAAGACATATCCCCGTAAATGCTTGAAAAAACATATCGGACAAGACTCTAACGTCTTGTTTTTGTTTTTGAAAAATAGAACATGTACGCCCAATTATTGCCACTGGCTCTACCTGCCCCACCGATGCCAGGAATGGGAGGAGGTCCAGGGATGGGAGGTGGTTATGGTCCGCCACCACCGATGGGAGGAATGCCGGGAATGCCTCCAATGCCACCATTTGGAATGCCACCCATGGGCGGCTACTAAGACCATTCGAAACGGAGAACTATCAATTCAAGTCTTTCAATCTACCATGGTGATGGTGGTATTCGTCTACTACAGGACAGTGACTGTTATTCGTCGGAATGTTTCCTTCTTTCTTTAATTTTATAGGTATGTGTGGATAATAATCTCATACTTTCGTTTGTAATATTCTTTTGAGGGTTTTTTTTAGGTGAGTCATTTTTGGTTGAAGGCCATTTTTACTATTTTTCTTTGGAGGGGAGAGAGGTGAACTCCTTAACAGATTACTTATCATTTTACTTTCATCTTCCTCTCGTATGACTTGTTCTTTCTTTCTTTCAGCTTATCTTTTCCTTTCATTTTCGACAATTTATTGTTTTATACCCTTTTTGAGTTTTATGAATTTTATTTGTTTTGTTTTGACTTGCTTGCTCTCGTTAACTCGGCTTTCGATTTTGCGTTTTGGGTAAAAAAAAAAGATTTTCATTTTTAGCCAAAAAATATAGATTTTGTATTTTTTGGCAAAACCAAAACAGAATTTAAAATTGTAGAAGAAGTAGCATCTTTTTCTTTTTTAACGTCTAGAAGTATCTAAGCGAGTCTAGTTTCATCACCATTTCATCAATACAAGCTTTTAATTATTAGTGTTCCTTGTACGTTCATTTTGTGATCAAACACGTAATCAATATAAAGATGGAAGGCCAAACGGTGATTTTAAGTGTACAATGAGTCTTGGTCATGACCCAAGCTCAAGTAGAAGACTACAAGAGAACTACAACCCTAGCTAGGTGCAACCAATTATCCACTACTACAATTCGTCTTGTGTTAACATTTTCAACATTCGAAGCGATAACTTTCATCTTGCAGGGCTAAAGGCTCTCAGCCGAATGACCATTAATCTCCTGCTTCGCTTTGTAATCCGATTTTCAACATCTGAAGCAATCATCGATTCATCTTAAAAATTTCTTCTCGGCCGAATCTAACTTAAGAGCATCTCAATTATCATTCAGCATATTGTTTAACGTCACCATATGTAAAGAGCAAAGTATAATCAGAGAACAACTGTGGATTTTATCTAATTCTCAATAAAAAAACATAACTTCAATTAATTTGGTCCAAACGAAACATTCATATCGAAACTCAAAAACAGAGTTCGGTTAACTTAAAACGAAGAAACACAAAAAAAAAAAACAGGGATCTGTTCGAAAACTACTTAGATCGCTGTCTCATCTTTCGTCTCTTCCTCTTCAATCTCCTCATACGCTTCTTCTTCCACTGATACAATCCAAATAAACATATTTACTCATTTAACTTTCCGATTCAGAGAATCCATAAAATAACTGATAACCATTACTAACCTTAGCCCTCATGCTGAATTCGCAAAAGATAAACCCTTCACTCCTCCGAGTCTATGCAGCTCCCAGGAAAGAAGCGGCCGAGATGTCGAAAAGATCTTGCATCAACCGCTCTTATTGCATCTTTATATGACAGCAAAACCCTAAAGAGTAGAGACTCGTTCTGTTTTGCAATTATTGGGCCAATCGATGCTAATTCTATGCCCAATAAAGCCCAAAGTATAAAGCCTTTAAAATTTCTAACCTGTAAAATTTGCTTTTTAAAAAAAATCTTGTCTACACCATAATTTTTGGTCATCAAAGTACAGCAAGATCTTAATTATAATAATAAATATCTGCAGAAGAAGAAGGAAGTGATAAAAAAACCTTCACAATCATTGACAAAGACATTTACGTAAAAATCTTTTTTTTCTTAAAGAAACTATAACCATTCCCACTCCTGTCTGTGTACGAAAATATCTTTAGTCAAGTAACTCAACCTGATGAGTGATGACAAAACGAAACTACAAATATCTTAAATCACCATCACTCAACATGCCGTCGTTTTCAGTCTCGTTGCCTTGGCAACGACACGGACGAGTCGACTCGGATTGAGACTCGGCAGAGCGGACAGCTTGACTCGGTCATAAGCCACTGATCCACGCATTCGCAGTGGTAACAATGGCGACACAGAGGAAGCACTTTTATCTTCTCTCCTTCTTCGAGACCACCGAGGCATATACAACACTCCTTCTCTTCATCTGCCGCTTCTCTCCGGAAGAGCACCACCGGCAAACTCCGAATCGCCGCCGGGTCAAGACCTCCGCTAACGTACGGCGTGAATGGAGGAGACGGCGAGTGCAGGTTGATGGAATCGCGAATGAGGCAGCTCCGGTGGATGTAGAGAGTGAGTAAGGCGAAGAAAAGAACGACGGAGAATAGAGCCATAACGAGAAAGACTGTCCGGCCGTGAATCTCGAAGTTCCGGTCGTCGTATTGGCTCTCGTGCCAATACAAAACCATTGGGGCTCTTGGAGACGGTGATGATGACGTCATTTCCCGGTTGGCGATTGGTGGTGTTTTTATTTTCTTTTTCTTTGGTCGTTGATCGTAAACGCACAATGTATACTATATATAGATACAGTTAATGTTAGTCACGTGGTTGTATACATTGATAATTTTAATAAAAATAAGCAGAGCGAATATTAATTAGAGTTTAAGACTTGAGAGCTTCCACGAGTAGTACAAGTAAAAGTCAGGTTTGGAGGAAAGTGGGCTTTACAAATGTTTTTATTTTCTTAAAATCCTTTGGGAACTATTTTAATTAAAGACTATAGTAGGCGTCATGCACGTTTATATTCCCTCAGCATCCAAATGGTAGCAACATAGCAAATGGAAAAATAAATACTGGTTTTGAAGTTTTGAACTAGTGCAAGTACGTGCAGTGGGAATGTACGTAGGATGTGATTGATATAAATATGACGTGATATGACCTCTTCAAAAACCAAGTTTGAAAATTCATCAAGAGGAATGATAGATTGCAATCAAAAGATTAAAAACTCATTAAAGAGAATTCTGAAACTGGTTATAATTTTGTAATAGCCATAAAACTCCACTCCGTTACAACGATTGTAAACTAAATTGCTTAAAGCGTTTCAACACTCACATCAATTTGATAGCTGCAAATCGTGATTTATTATTCACATTTTTTGTCGCTTTTAATTATATTTCGAATGGTGAAGATTTTGTTTTGTGGACTTCACTCTGTTAATTTAGAAAAGCCCAGAATCTTTCAATCCACAGATCCCTCCTGCTAATGGAGCATCAATAACCAAACACTGTAACTGACAAAAAGAAACTCACCTTTCGTAGTTGTAAGAAAAAAATAGTGATTAGGCATGGAGTGGCATATTAATTGGTGTGAGACAACAAAAGGACATATAGACAAGACACGGCACGAAACATATACTATAGTATAGTCTAAGACCTAACACGTTTTCGATGATCTCTCTTACCTTACCTAACTATTAGCCTACTCACCTCTCTCCTTTAATTACATCCCACCATCTCAATCGTTTCACTTCCAAACTCTCCTACTCCACTTTGTTATCAGCATAACGTATATGATCATTCACCTACATGATTCATACACAAACACATAAGTTTTCTAATTATGACATTAAGAAACTATCTACATAAATATTGAAGGTATTGTATCCCTTTGAAGGATTAGCCCCAAAAAAAAGATGGACTAATTGCAGTTGATAACAGAAAAAAAAACAGTCGGCAAACAAACGGAGTGGAAACCCAAAACCGTCATCATGTTAATCACCAACCTACGAGTTTAATTAAGGTAATTAATCAAATGATCAACCTTAGTTACGCAATAAAACAAAGCTTGACAAATGACCATACGCTAGTGGGACCCAAGTTAGGACCAAACCGGGGTGAGATGAGTTCGGTTAGCGGAGAAAAAGAGAGGACACAACAAGTAAGAAAGAAAGAGAAGATAATCGGCGTTGATGACGTCACCGCCGGTAATGAATCAATCTCCTCCTTAACCGTTTTTCCTCTTTCACTTTACCAAACAAAAAAAAATCCGATATCTCAGCTTCTTCCACAAATCCTTATCCTAAGCCTTCTCCTCCTCCTCCGCGCACGTTAGCCTCTCTCCTCCCTTCCAATGGAGACGACGCCGGAGACTCAGTCGAAGTCCCAGTCGCAGAGCGGCTCTCACCGTCTGCCGGCGGGAAGAGAGGACTGGTGGAGCGAGGACGCGACGGCGACGTTGATTGAGGCCTGGGGAGACCGCTACGTCCAGCTCAACCGTGGAAATCTCCGGCAGAACGATTGGAAAGAAGTCGCCGACGCCGTCAACTCCAGCCACGGGAACGGCCGGCCGAAGACCGACGTCCAGTGCAAGAACCGGATCGACACGCTCAAGAAGAAGTACAAAACGGAGAAGGCGAAGGCTTCTTCGACATGGTGCTTCTTTGAGAGGCTCGATTTCTTGATCGGTCCCGTTGCAAAGAAATCTGCCGGCGCCGGAGTCGTCAAATCGGCGATGATGAACCCTAATCTGAATCCCACCGGATCTAAATCGACTGGAAGCTCTCTCGACGACGATGACGATGACGACGATGACGACGTGGGTGATTGGGGGTTTGTGGTGAGGAAGCATCGGCGAGTGGAAGATGTAGATCCGAGTGAAGGATCGTCCTGTAGGGAGCTAGCGAGAGCGATTCTCAAGTTAGGAGAAGTGTACGAGAGAATCGAAGGTGCGAAGCAGCAGATGATGATTGAATTGGAGAAACAGAGAATGGAAGCTGCCAAGGAGCTTGAGTTACAACGAATGAACATGTTGATGGATATGCAAATGGAGCTCGAAAAATCCAAGCTTGGGAAACGTAGAGCTGCTTCAGGTAAAAATTTAGACTTTCTTTGTCTCTCTGCTAAGCTACTTTGGATATGGTAAAGTTTTCATTTTTATGTGCTTCTGAAGATGGAAACTTTTGGTAGCTTCTGTTAAGCTTCCGAGTTTTCAAGTTGTTAAACCGTATCTTGAGATGAAGAAACTTTGAGCATGTGATTGATGAGTTACTGAAAACTTGAATTGTGTTTTGTTCTTGTACAGGTAATAAGTTGTAGGATTAGATTGTGGAGAAGCTATACTGTGGTGAAGCAAGGAGCAATGGTTGGATCTTAAAGCTCATCGAAAAAATTGGAGAAACTGTTATTATTCTTAATCCCTAGGTTTTCATGTTAGAGCAATGCTTTCTTTTCTTCTTTCTTCTTTTTCCTTCTCTTCTCTAGCGTTGTAGGGTACATTCATAGCAATGCAGATTGGTGAAAGAATCTCTTGTAGTATCTGACATATCAAGATGTACTTTTGTGAAGTGTTAATGTATGATGGTTTGTGTATCAACAACGCCTGCAGTTCCAAAGAGCGCTTATTTCTCTTTTTGTGATCTGCAATTAGTCTTTTGCTTAATCCGGTTTCAGGAATGCCTATACAGACTTAACACAGAATGCGTAAAGGGCTTCTTTTAGCATTCGATAAACTCCAGGACAACATACATCAAAGTCATTGATGTTCGTCCATAAGTCACTTTTGGAACTGATCAAACTCACCACGCTATTGATTTGGCTGTTTGCTTATGTGACTTTGCTGCAATCTGGAATCTCCAGGACAAGACTCTTGTGACTCGATGGACACGAGGTGACACATGAGGCTGCATTATTGGAGCATCCAAAAGGAAAATCACAGAAGCATAACTATCAATGTTTCATGTTTGGTAGAATTGGGGGCTGACATTAGCATGTGCTCTCCTATTTAGACCTGACTTACAACTGAAGCTCTGCATCTTTGAAAAAAAACCTCACTTTACTCGTCATGGCCTACCGCTTGGTCCAAAACTGGTAAGGACACTGACCTTCCAAGGCCATCATGTACCTTACTTTTCTCATTTTGCATAAGATGGTTTTGTTTGAAGTTAATCTGAGTTTATATATAAATGATGAAGTAAGCATTTGATTTTGCATCTTCGAATTCATACATAAGCGACTTTAAGATAACGACGACGATTCATAAGCAACAAATACAGTGGATAAAGAGTTAAGGCCTATACAAAAGGAGGCTGTCCAAGATCATACAAGTGGGCATCAAGACCAGACCCATCAAGCAACATCAAGTCACTGTAAGGTACTAGATCGAGAAAAGCAGCAAGCTCAGGAGAATCATACAAAGGGGACACGTGGTTGTTAACTCCAGAATGGGCAAGTAGCCGAGAGCGAGCAACGGCTATATCATGTTGAAGCTCAAGCATCTTCTTCTGCAGAGAAGCTATGGCTCCAATGCAACCGTAAACCGGGTCCTTGAGACGAACCTCAGCCTCATAAGACAACGAGTTAACGGTTTCTTGTCTCTGTTCTTCAGGAACCTCACTGAGAAGCTTACTGACGTTGCTGGCTCCAAAGACTTTATGGACTTTTGCGAAAGTCATGGGGTCACTTGAGCGGAAATAAGGTGCGAAAATGCAAGTGGGTGTGCATCGTCTCTTCAAGAGCTTGCAGGCTGCACAAGATGAGCTTGATCGTGGCTCATGCCCTCTCATCTCAAACCTTCCTCTCTCTCTTTTTTTTGAGTTTTTGGGTGGTAAATGTTAGGCTCTCGTTTTTTCTAAGTGTTATCTCGTGCTTCCTTTATATATAATTGGGCTCTTTTTAGCTTTTTGCGAAGAAGATTGTTTTTGGAGGTAATAGAGAAGGGAACACAATGGGACAAGGCATGGGCCTATTCATCATTTGTGTTGGCTTTGAGCTTTTCCTTGCTAACTACTTGATTGGCTCGTGGGTTCGAGTTCAAGCTCGTAGGTCATAAATCATAATCATATACTGGTTTATCTTTGAGATTTTGGGATTGAGCTTTTGAGTATAATGTTGAAAAATCAAAGGCTAACGTAATAGACAGTGCGAGTGGTGGTAACCAGTCACTTGTTTGTCAATTGTGGACATTAAAACAAAGAGAAGCAAGACTTGGATTAGATGAAAAAGTCAATTCAAATTGGTCGATGCTTAAAACCAAATGGAATTGAGGATTTATATATTATTGGTATTTATAGTTAGTATTTGCATATTAAAGGAATTAAATCACAAGTTGAACATAGAAAATGGAGTGTGGAAATGGAGAAGACAAGACATTTGACAAGATAAGTGAGAGAATGAGAAGCCCACCACCACCACCGACCCCTTCACTATCCAGTTTCTTTCTTTCTCTTCCTCTTCTACTCATCATTCACTATCATTGAGAATATACCAATAACAAGAAATATCAATCCAAAAAAACTTTATACTTTTCCATCTGTTATATCAAACATTAGAAAAATCCTAACAATCTTGTAACCTTTGAACCTTTGTAGATGAGCACACAAAAAATAATAACAAACTTAACAAATCCAAAGATCTTGAAATCTTGAAACCTTTGTAAATGCGCACATATATTCGATTGCTGAAGGGATAATGCGAGAATAGCTTGGTCATTTATTTATGGTTACCGTTTCGTATACAGTTGATGTTTAGATGACATAAGGGGGGAAGAAATAACACATCTTTTATTGATTTATTTTACATGTAAAGAACGAGTAATTTTGAGGGTACGAAACTGCGTTGTTCAATTACAGAGAAACAAAAAAGTAAAAACAGAGTAATGAGAAAAAGACCAAGCTAAATCTTAACTAATCCGGATTTGGACAGTGGTTGCTTTGAATTTCTGCTTTCAGATTCTTCCTGTAGGTTATAAAAGGCCTATACAACAACAACAAAAAAGGTTTATTTAGGTGATTTCGTTATAATATTTTTGTTTCTTTCAATGTTTGCCAACAAGTGTGTTCAGAACTCGGAACATTACCTCTTTTCAATGAGTTGTGGTGCTTCTTCGTCTGCGTTTGTTTCGGCCAAAAGGTTTGTAGGAAACAAGTATGTATCCAATCGTAAAGCCAGAGACAATACCAGGTATGAATCCTATTGCAGCTGCTGTCCAGCTCAACACCTCTTCGTCTTCTTCCTCTGATTCCGGCGTTTCATGCTGTTGCTTTTGTGTTGGCGTGTGGATATTTCTGCAATCTTGGTCAAGAGAAAGGCCAAAAAGTCCCATGTTATCCTCAAAGGAAGTGCAGTTCTGCGTTCTAAACTGAGCGCCCCCTGGTACTAGATCCGTAAGTTGGTTATGAGAGAAGTTCATGTACGAAAGGTATGTGAGATTCCCTAGCTCTTGCGGAATTTCTCCTGAAAGCTGGTTTTGGGAAACATCCAGATACTCAAGAGCTGTCAGGTTTCCCAGAGATGAAGGGATATGGCCGGTGAAAGCATTGTTTTTCAAGTTGAGCACATGAAGCTCTTTCAATAGACCCATGGACCTTGGAATCTCTCCTTCAAATTTGTTTCCTGAAAAGTCAAGTGCTCTGTAGATTTTCAGGATACGTACTAGCTCTTTATCCATAAAAACCATTGAATCATGATAATAGAAATCTCCCATGTATATTTCATCCGGCAGATAATCATTTGTCCCAAGTGATGACATAGCACTCCACGTCACAAAGTAGTCTGATGGCAAAGTTCCATTGAAGTGATTATGTGATATGTCGATGATTTGCAAGTTAGGGAACGAGGCTTGATGTATCGGTCCATGGAATGTGTTGGAGCGTAGTACAAGAACTTTTAACTCTGGAAGAGAACTCAACCAGAACGGAAACGTGTCACTGATGATGTTGCTTTCCACGTTTAGAATTTCAAGGCTAGAGAAATGGATCAAAGATCTTGGAAGCTTGCCCGTCAGTTGGTTATCACCGACATCAAGCGTTCTTAAGCTTTCAAATATATTCTCTGGAAGACGTCCACTAAAACGATTCTGACGAAGGTTTAAATCTAAAAGACTCTTCAAATTTTCCATACAACGAGGGATTAAACCATTGAAATTGTTGTTGGATAAATCAAGAGTGGCTAGAAAGCGAAAAGCGCAGATGAAAGAGGGAATCTTTCCCGTGAAGTTGTTGTTGGAGGCAATCAAGTTTGTCATAGATGGCCCATGTTTCGTTGAATTTTCGAAGCCCGTGAAAGTGTTGTTGGAAAGATTCACGTAATCCAGATTTGGTAGAGTCCATAACCAGCCAGGCACTTGACCTTTGATTTTATTGTTGGAAACGTCTAGACTCGCCATATTTTGGGTTCTTATAAACTCCGGAAACTCGGTGATACCGCAGCCTGACAAGTGCAACTTATACAGCAATAGCAAAGGGGGATCTGAAACTGGAATCTTGTTTGTGGCTGAAACATGGTTGCCTGAGAGATCCAACCAACGGAGCCTCTTAAAATATGAGAAGATATCATTCAAGTCAATCTTTGTTGTGGTGTTCAAATGGGATATGTCAACATCTTCGAGCAACTTGAGATGCGAGAAGATGCTAAAGTCAACTGGACCTTGGGTGTTGCAATGGGAAAGCACAAGTCGTTCAAGGTTGGTGAATTTGGATATAGAGCCTGGGATTGGCCCTTTCAAGTTGTTACTGCCAACGTCTAACACTCGTAGCTTAGGTGATGAAGATACATTCCCAAGTTCAAAAGTGCCGCTGAGTTGGTTATCAGACAAAATAACAGTATCCAAAGAAGGAATGGTGAAGAGAGAAGGTGGCAGAGTTCCAGTAAAAGCGTTGTTAGCTGCTTCAAAATGCGTCAAGTTGGATAGTGAAGTGATATTAGGATGAAGTGTGCCTTTGAACCAATTGTAGTTGAGTACTAAATATGACAACCTTGTCAAATTCAGTAGAGAAATGGGCAAGCTTCCACTGAGCTCATTGCGAGAAACACTTAAACTGGTCAGATGGTTTATATTGCCAAAAGAAGATGGGATTTCACCAATAATACTGTTCACAGAGAGATCAAGATAAGTGAGCTTATAAAGGTTTCCAATCCAAGATGGAAGGTGACACGAAATTTGATTAAGAGAAAGGTCGAGATGGGTGAGATGAGAAAGATTCCCAATCGAAGAAGGAATACAACCGTTGAATCTATTGAGGGAAAGATTGATAAAGGTGAGATGAGAAAAATTTCCAATCGAAAAAGGAATATGGCCGCTGAATCTATTCTGGGAAAGGTCGAGAAAGGTGAGTTGAGAAAGGCTTCCAATTGAAGACATGATTTAACCACTAAAAAAATTAGATGAAAGGTCTAGAGTGGTTAGGGAATGAAGGTTTTGGAGACTGCTATTAGAGTGAAACTGACCAGAGAGATAGCTGCAACTAAGGTCTAGCTCGATCACTTCACCAGATTTGGCATTGCACGTGACACCTTCCCAATTACAACAGTCACTGTTGTTCGCCCATGACTTTGTCTTTTGATGGGGGTTTACTATACTACCATTGATAAGATAATCATAATAAATGGAAGAGTTCAGAATCTTAATCTCATTCTTGAATTCAAGAAGTGCATCCCTTTGTTCCGGATGACACAAGTGCATCGTAGGAGCCGCAAACACGTCCTCGTAATTATAACCGAATAAGAAAAGAATAGAAAAAGTAATAGGAATAGCACTCGTTAAGTTCCGGTAGCCTTTCATTCTCTTTAAGCTGATTTAACTTTCTTGAATATCAATAATGCAAGAGCAAAACAAAGAAAGAAAGAAGAGGAAATTGTTGATGGTTTCATGCTTCCATGCACATCTCTTTATATACACAATAATAGACTGTATGTACGCTCCAAAGAAAAATCAACTCTTCACGTCCAAGGCGGAGAATCAAAATCTTTGTGTTGAATAGTCAATATCCACACATTTTGGTCCCCTACTTTAATTACAAGAAATTTCAAAATTTGGTACAATCCAAATAAGAAATATCAATAATGCAAGAACCAAACAAAAAAAGAAGAGGAAATTGTTGATGGTTTCATGCTTCCATGCCCATCTCTTTATATACACAATAATAGATTGTATGTTCTCTAAAAATCCACTACTCTTCACGTGGATGGCTGAGAATCAAAATCTTTGAGTTGAGTAGTTTTTTTTCACACATTTTGGTCCCCTACTTTAATTACAAGAAATTTCAAAATTTTGTACAATCCAAATAAGAAATATCTACGAAAGTCTTCTTTTGCTTAGGTTTATATCTTGCTCTAGAATAAGGACGTTTACTACCATTTTACAGTTTTAAATTTAGGTTTGTTTTACCCCGTTTCTCGATTGTACCCATGCATAGTCTTTAGTTTTTGATTATAGTGTTTATTGACATTCTTTATAATGAAAAAAAAATAGTAATTGCGATAACTACTAAACTAGTTGTACCACGTTTATTTTAACGGGGTTTAGCAAAAACAAAAACAAGAATCAAAGTTTATAAGAAAAATCTACGGCGAAGAAAATCAAATAGTAATCTTTTATTTTATTCCTGGTGAATCCAAAAATGAGAAATCCATGCAAACATGACAAAATAATCACTCTTTCTAAATCGAATCTGCCTGAAACCAAAGATTCTGCCAGACATTGCGGCACGGTTTCATAGAATTAGAAAAGGGCCATATCATATTGAGTAATGAGTACCTTCCTCAACAAAAATTCCTCAGGCCGAGAATGTCAGGAAAAACCCAGATTTTGCTCGATCGTGTTCTTGTTTCTTCAATATATGGCAGTAGTTAATCTGTCTCATAACAAAAACAAAACAAAAGATGGATAGTTTTGGTGTTAATCATCTCACTTTCATTCCATAAAATATAGAGAAATGGATAGTAGTGATGAGAACCAAACCTCCATTCGGAAGAGACTAGTTGGTAAGACGATCCCAGCACCAACCGAAGTTCTGAGCGTCTCCAAGAACTTTGGAGCACTGAAGTTTCTAAACTCATTCTCTGATAGGTTTGCCATATTCCCCGCACAAGCAAACGCATGCCCGTGGACTCCTCTCTCTCTCAACCATCTCACTGGCAAATCAAACGAGAGATCCGCAAATGCAGTCAGAGCAGCATCTCCTCCAACAAAATCTCTTTCATCATCGCCTTTCCTCTTTGGCTCGTTGGGACCAAGTCCTCTGGTCTTGAATCCCCATAGCGCGGACGGCCCACCCAAAGAGCATACAGGCGATGAATTGCCACCCAAGAAGAACCTCTCTGGCACTGAGGAAGGGCGGCTCTGGTATCCGCTTCCCCATGGAAACGTGACACCCCCGGACACACCTAAATTTAGAGCAGCATGGTAAAACCCCAACGGAACAGCACACCGGAGATCGATCTCCTGAGAAAACAAACGACAATGGATGCTATAAAGTGTCAGAGGTCCGAGAATCTTGTTATTACTTTCACAATGAGCGTAAGTTAACTTTGACAAAAGGACTTTCCTAATCAATATTAAGGTTCATGTATTATATGTTGGAAGCAAGAATGAAGAAGGGAGGAACCTGTTTCAAAAAGCGTAGGCTTCGGCTATCAGGAGCAAGACCACCAATCTGAGAAGTAGAGGTGAAAGCGTATCCACTAGTTGGCCTCAAGTATGAGTCTCTCTGGTCATATTTAAAAGTATACTTCAATGCGGAAAGCAGACTATGTCCGAGTTGCCTCCTTATTGACTTCGAGGCAGCTCGGGACGGGTCTATGAGGTTACGCCAGGCGACCGTGTAGACAAGCTCGTGACACTTGGTGGAGAGAAGGCCGAGAGAAAGTCCAAGAGATCGTTCTTTATAAGAAGAAAAGTTGAGCCAGTCTTGAGTCGAAAGGTAAAGACGGGAACTAAAAGGAGTGGCAAGTCCTTTGAACCTCGGCAAATACATCCCCATGCCAACCTCAGCAGAGTTGTCACATCCATAAACTATAGACCCGTCCCAAATATCTCCATACCCAAAAATGTTCTTATACTTCAAAGATGCTTCAACGCTTGATGATTTAGCCTACAAGAGCACCATTACTCACATTCATGCACAACTCTCCAAATTTTCTCAAACAAGATCGCACAGAAGCATAAAAGAGAAAAGCTTTAAGTGAAATGTTGCGATTAGAGCAATACCTCAGCTCTAGTGTAAGCGCCGATTTGGCCGCTGAGAGGTTTTTTGCTCTCGATAACTTCGATTACGACATTGGTGGTACCAGGAAGCTCAGGAGGGCCAGAATCGAGCGTAATGTTGACGGAATCGAAGATATCTAAAGCTCGGAGATTCGAATTGGCAACCCTAGAGGCTTCGAGAAGCTCCTGCAACGTGTTCGCCTCCCTCAAAGCATCCACTTCCGCCTCGATGATGTGGTCCTTTGTCTTGTCGTTTCCTCTGACGATCACGTCATGAACGCGCACCGGCACAGGAGCTGCTCTCATCCGACGGAATAGCGATTCCGTCTTGGTCCTGTCCACGCTGGATCGGCCCTCGCGCGTTTGAGGATTGGATACGGTATCATCGTCTTCTGCTTCGTCTTCCTCCTCCTCTTCTACTTCTGCTTCGTCATCGCCGTTTAGTTCTTCTAGTTCTTCCACTTCATCTACCGGTTCTCGGGTTGGCGGATTCGGGTCGAGATTTTCGGTCGGATTCGCCATGGACACAGAGAAAGCAGCTGAGAGTTCGATGTCGGGATTTTCGGGTGAATCGAGGAATACAATTTGACGACCAGAAGAAGCCTTATGTAACCCTCCAAATGAATCAGAGGGTTTTTTATGCATAATTAGTTAATCAACTCTATAACTGCGTTTTAGCTTCTGTCATTTCCTTTCTTCTTCCAGTTTGAGTGATATGATGGATTAATGATTATGAAATTTGATATATTTTGGTGACATGGATGAGTTACTTAGATTGTATGAGCAAATCCTTATTATGATGATGAGTCTGAGGTTGAATATTAGAGAAACCAACCAACTCAAATATTGGTGTCTAATGTCTATTGAATAAGACAAGTGCGATAGTCCGTTTGAACCAATTGTGTGGCCCAAATAAGCTTTTGATGAGACCAACAAAATGTTCATAATGCCAAAGAAGCTTTTGATGAGACCAACAAAATGTTCACAGCAAAAGAAGTCAGAGAGAGTTTCAGACTTTGGTGCAGAACTTAAGTAGATGAGTATCTGTGTCTTCTTCTTCCTTGATGAGTTCCAGCTTAAAGGAGTCACCAGCCTTCATCACTCCATTTACTTCACAGAACTCTGTCCACTCTTTTCCCAGTCTCAATCTTCCATATTTGTCATCAGGTTTAAGACTCGTCACCTGTTTGATACCGTATCTGTCCACAAGAGTTATCTTCCTTGCGTTCTCGATACTATTCAACCGCAAAAATTTCCCCGGTAGACACTGTACATAAAGACTAGAAAAGATTACAACGTCTCTGATGCAACGCTGAATGATTGATGAAAACTTACCAGTTTACATTTCCTGAGATTGTATGGTGTGAGAGTTAGTGTCAAGAATCTTTCTTGCCTTGTCGAAGATGAGGAAGAAGAAGAAGCTCGCAGACAGTCTCGGTTGTAGATGGACGGACACAACTGGAGAACAGGTTGTCTACCTGTTTGTACAAGTTTGAAAGTCAATAAATCATTGGCTTTTTTTCGATTCTCGCGGCAGAAACTTCTCCAGGCGCGTCTGAGGTAAACTTGACTCTGTGTTCTGTGGTATCTCAGATACGCTATCCATGGTTTCCCATCTTCATTCAATAGAATGATCTCGCACTTACGATTCATCAAACCATTAGACCTTGAAAAGTCTCTTGGAAGATGCTGCAAAGTTTATCAGAGAGTATATGATTCAAAAAATGTTGTTAGATTTATGGTTTTAAGGAGAAGTAAATCACATGCAGAAGCAAACTTTCACCAGTTCATCTTTTCTTAGATTCGACGGGGTGACACGAGCTACAAAACAAGATTTATCTGATGGAGATCCTGCTTCTCTTGCGTCTTGATTCTTCTCTGAATCTGAATCTGTTTCAACTTCGAAATGAGAATCTAAACAGAATCTTGGAGATAATCAATATCAAACCGAGTTCAAAGTACTTGAGCTCGTACCAGAGGATATCTGAAAGACATCATCATCACCACCATCATCATCGTATTGAATCTCACAGCAACTGGGCCCAAAAGCTGTGACATGGAACAACAAATCTCCATCATGTCTGAAAATGACTATGTCACCCACTCCAAGATCATGACTGGTTGCGAAATTTTGCCAGCCTTGGGTAAGTCTCCGACCATCCATATTCACTTCCCAGGTTAAATCAGATGCGTCCGACCTCAGTTTTACCACCGCATTGGCATTGTCCTCGTCGGTTGTTCCCATTATGTGCTTTGAGTAGAACGCCATGGGAATGTTCTGCAACAAAAGAAATACAGAGAAGATCGAACAAAAAGATTCATGCATATTTGGAGACACAGAGGAGAAAGAGAGATTACAATGTGGCTGAGGAATCCAGGAAGAAGAGGCTGGAAAAAGTGTGGATCGATCGGTGAGGACGCTGAAGTGTTTGCCATTGACAAAGAGCTTTTTTCCATTAGCTTTGGTGTCGTTTCTTCTTCTCTATTAAAGCTCTGCTTTCGAACACAAGGACAAAATTTTCGTTCCAAAGACGCGCCGTTCTTGATATGTCAAAAACGACACGTAGCTGCCTCTCGCATAGGTTAGGAAGCTGCTTTAGAATTTAAGAGGAGAGAGTTTTTTTTTTTTTTTTTGTTTACTGTTATCTATAAGGCTTAAAGCTTTGATGTCGTTTCGAATTCTCCACTTTTGCTCATTTTGGTGGTTTCTCTTTTAAGAGAATCAAGAATCTTTGTTCCAATGCCATGCCGTTTCGATATGTCATAAGTTCTTTCACTCAGTAAAACCTACTTTGTGGCGAGTCGGCCATTAAAGCAGTGGACGTACGTTTATTCTCAGATACGGCTTACATTATTTAACACTCACAAGCGTTCGGTTAAACAAAACATAGAAAAGAAGAAAAACACCACTTCTCTCTCACCAAACTTAGAGACATCGTTATAAAAGAAAGAACGGTGCCTTATGTTACACGGCAGAGATTGTCACATGCGTGCAACTCTTCTTCCTTAACCCTCATGGAGAAGCATTATAGATTATACCCATTGGAGAAGCAGTAAGATTTGCAGTATCTTCCAGTGGAAGTATACTACTCATCTACTTATCTAAGCACTAGATTTCTGGATTTGCTGAAAAAGTTAAATGCACAAGCAATCATTTTACCAGCATATCATTGCTTAGATTCGACGAGGTGACACATGCTACAAAACAAGAGTGATCTGATGAAGTTCTTCTTTCTGTAGTGTTTTTATACTTCATCGAAGCTGAATCTGTTTCGAGTTGGAATGAGACTTCAAACAGAATCTTGGAAATAACCAGTATTGGTTATAAAAGTAAATAGGGTTCAACGTATTGGTGCGTTTACAGAGAGATTATGTGCAAAATAGTGCAAAATAGTGCAAAATAGTGCAAAATAGAGAGGACTGAACTGAAGCATTGGAGTTTCATTTATTCTCGGACTACGACTTACATTAGTAACAGACTCTCAAAACATTCAGTTAAACAAAAAGAAGAAAAGAAAGAGAAAAAAACCATATCAAACTAAGAGACGTCATTATAAAGATAGAACAGTGCCGTACAGCACAAGGAAAAGAGTGTCACAAAATCAGAGTCGTTAAAAGCTGCAACTTTCTTCCTTAAACCTCATGCAGAAGCATTTGATCAAAATGCCAAACTCCTGCAGTTTTCACAACGGACGTTATTATAAAGTTATAAACTAAACACCCAGAAGAAAGTGCCATCACAGTTTTAAGAATGATCTTTAGGGTTTTAAGGACTTACCGTGACCCTTTCCAATTCTTCTTAGCTGTGCAACGTACTCCGAGATTTTTTTGATAGCTTCGACCTGCTTTTACCGATATAATGAGGATCGCATTATTTTTAAGTAGTGTAAATGTGAAAACTTGTGTATTTTTTATTTAACCTGCTCGCCTAGAAACTCGGATTCAACAAAATCCACCAGCTGAACATCGTTGTTCTTCACACCCACCTGTAGTAACAAAGACAAAACAGATGAAAGCGTGCACTATGATGCTGATTTTTTGGCTTAAGGCTCAGAATATTAGTACTTAATGATGAAAAGATAAACATCTTACGTTTTGCAACTTCAGGAGCTTTTCATTTGTAAGTTTCTCCAAAGATAACGCAAGCTCCATAGCTGATTCGTACGTAAAAGAGTCAAAATCATCAGGAGCATGAGATTATAAAGATTATAGCGTAGCGGTATATACGAGACTTAAACTTAGATCTGTATATAGTATTCTCAAGATAATTAAACTGCTGCTACAATGAATCTGTGTGAGCTTGAATCAACTTACCATACAATGCATCTCCCTTCTCCTCGTGATCAAATTCAGAGAATGGCATCAAAATAGACTGCAGCGAAACTCTTCCACCACGCTTGTTCTGAAGATCAAATCCACGGAACATAAGAATAATAAGAAAATAGACTGATATATATTTTGAAATTATACCTGGTACTCCATAAACTTCTCAGCATGACCTCGTTCTTCAAGACTCGAATCGTTGAAGAACCTATTAGCGAAATCAACAAGAACAAGAACAACAAAAAGATGACCATCCCGCAGAAAGGAACCCGAGAAACATAAATATATATAGCTCTTAAGAATTGAAAAAAAAAAGAACTCACTTGGCGAAACCTTTCAAGCCAACATTGTCTCTGTCAAAGTAGGCATACAGGGCATGATAGATGTAGGACACATTGTACTCCACACTGTAACGCAAGCAAAGAGATGTATAATACATCTTCACGTATTAATTACCAAATATACCCAACCAAGCACTTGCGACTCAAACCAAACACACCATGATACGTATAACGAAGCTTAACCAGTAGAAAAAGATAACGACTGTATAGACTCATGAGAATGATCCTGCGAAGTATAAAAGTCAATATTAAGGGTGTATAAAACAAGAGCAGTTACTTGATCTGATCGTTAATGGCAGACTCAGAATCGTCGGAGAACTTGTGGCGAGCGAGAGAAACCAGAGGCGTAGTGGGAACGAGATCCATTTCTTTCTTCACTTCCTCGAATGGCTCGAACACAACTCCGGTTAACGACTTCGTGGTCGTACCTTTCGCCGCCCGAACAGAGAAGTGAGATCCACGGCACGCGCTCGAAGGAAACAAAAGAAGTTTGGACGGGTTTCTCCACGGAGTAAACTGATCTCCGCTCAAGATAGAAAGCGCGGGAGAAGACTTGAGCAACATATTGGTCTCTTAATTAAGATCTAGAGAGAGATAAAAGCAACGAGAAAGAAGAAAAATTATCTGTAAAACGTCGGAGCTAGCAAACGGTAAATAGACAGAGAGAGGGGTTTAAGACACGAAGACAAATTAGGGGAGTGGATCACGTGGTTTCTTGTTTCTTTGACACGTGGAAAGAGCGGAATTGGCTTGTGGCATACGCGTGGTGTCTCTAGAATAGCCTTGCGCATATTAAGGAGGCTTGTAGAGTTTATCTAACGTAATAAGATGATAAGATTTTAGAGAGGAAGAAATTAATAAACAAAAATGTTACATATAGTTTTATTATATTACTTGATTTTACAGCTTTTTCAGTTCAGAATTTTTACAGTTTCAGGTTTTGGCGTCAAGCAACCTACGACACACCTTTTAACGAGAGACCTTCCAAGTCCACAAGAAGGTTAGGGGAATCATCCAGCTTGCTCCATGAACCATCTTCAGCACACGGTTGAACCACGAAGCTGACTCCTTTGACGTCCGGTTCTACCACCAGTTCCGATACGTAATAGGCCGGTACGTGAGAGGTTCCGAGGAACACTCTCTCGCTTCTCGGTTTCTCTAGAACCTTCCTTGATCTTACATCACTCGACTTCACATTCTCTGCATACACATTGTACCCTGAGAACACAGAACCTTCAAGGTGTTTCTGTCTCCATTCTAGCTTAACCCTGAGGATCTTAGAACCGGAATCACCCGGTACAAGCTCTACGTTATGAGCCTCGATGACCCACGATGACGCTGGAGGTATGGAATCGGGGTTTTGTTGTAGCTGAGTATGATCTTTGATTGAGATGTGGCCCAGCAATGCAACATATTCTGGTCGTTTTGTCGAGTTCTCTTGTCTGTAGCAAAAGGCAGAGATTTCAGTCAGTGTGAGGCCATCCATGACAAGGCTTGCCTCGTGTACCGTCCACTCGGATACAGTCTGCTCTGATGTGAGGAGGCACTGCAAGAACATGTGGTCGACTCTGGGGATGGGTTCTTGTGGCGCCACAAGTATGGATTTAGTCTCGTGTGATGGAGATGAGAAACAAAGCAGGATTCCAAGTTTAGAGGTCTCATCTGATTTCACCTGCACCACCTCCAAAATCCTCCATTAGTAGAGAAACAGGAAGATCTCATAATGTGATGTATCTAAAAGCAGAGACTTACAGAGTAGGAGATTGTGATGGGGGAAGAAGAAAGCTGAAGAAGGGGTTTAAAGAGCCTTGCTGTGAAATGCACATCTCCCTCGAGTCTTCCTTTAAAAACAACGTTCCCTCCTCCGTTATAAGATGCCTCTCGATGACTAACAAATTCAGATGCTTACCGTTATACGTTGCAAATACATGTATCTTAAATTAATCAACAAGAAGACAAAAACACATGTTTTCTTTTTTGGCCATGCTGAAATAAATATGAGGATAGTATCAGGGCCAGAACTCACTCAACAGTGACCTGGATGCTATCTGTGTTGTCTTCCTTGAACTCTAGGAGTGGCTAACGTAAATAACACAACAAAGACAACGATCAGGTGAGAGGAGTCACAAACCCAGATCAAGAAGTTGAGTTTTTGGTGCGTGTAAATATTATATGTGGAGTAAAAGCCAGGACAATAAGATGGTTGAACCTGAAGACTTTGGCAAGAAATGTTGTACCATGGAGCATCAGATAGCTGGCGACCTCCTAGTGAAACATGGTAACCAAAGCCCTGGACAAACGAGAAAAGAAAATTTCAGAACATTACTGAACCATAGCGAAGACAGCCGATGCATACTTTACCCATTGTGTTATTGTGACAAGATACGAACAAAGAGGAAATCAATCTTACCTGATTGAAATCCGAGTAAAAAGGCAAGACTTGTGGATATGTTTGGACTATTCCCCATGACTTCTCAACAAGTGACCACCATCTGAAGAAAAAAAGCATGAATGATAATAAGATTCAGCATTTCCTTTACAGAAAAGATTCAAGTTCCAACGCAATAATGGTAGTTCAAAATCTAAAGACGACAATGAAATTGCAATTTCTTTTACAACAAAACAGGCAAAAGAAGTAAAATATTACTTATTCTGAGCCGTATGAAAATTGGGAGGTTGTGCAGTTTCATATACCCATCCGGGAGCGAAAATGGCAGCTGATACATTGCTTCTCTTCAGTAAATCAAGAGCAGTATTAACCTAGAATATAGATTGATGAGACAATGAAGAAAAATTTATGACAAAAATTTTTGGTTTTCTCGAGAGTTTCTGCAACATACAGTCCACTGCCCACCACCAAAGGAGCCCCGACCGAAGACGTCAATTCCCATATAGACATCATATTTTCTGTCCCCAGCAACTTGAGCTGATAATTTGGGGTAGCTCTCCTGAAATATCATTACTCACTCATATCACAGGCAAGCCATATAGAAGAAACTGAGACTGAAGAAATTGATCAAACCAAAAGGTACCTTCCATGTATAGTTCATGAATATTCCATCGCACAAGTCAAAGAAAGGTTTATTCTTCTCATTCAACTGATCTTGCCATTTAAGATGGCCACGAACAGTGACACTGTCGTACCTGAAAAGGAAAAAGTTATCGGATCAAAGTTGTTTACAGAAAAAGGGAAAAAAGAAAAGCTTCTGAACAACTCACCATATAACTAAAGCCCCAGGTATAGATAAATGCAAGACTTTTGTTAGGTGGCTTACGAATTCCTTCAAGTTCGGAATCTGTTCTTCATCTATTTCGTTCTCTATGTTAATCTGCAGGTAAACAGTTTACAATCATTCAGAATAAGTCACATGGGCAAACTCAAGCAGATGAACAGAAGAATAATGAAAAATCTAAGAGCAAAAGACAAAACTGACCAGCCACCCATCAAAACCTAGAGCAGTAGCAAGTTCTGCCAAACGCTCTGCATACAGCTGAGCAGACTCCTTCGTGGAAAGCATCTCTTTGCAGGTAGCTCCTCCTTCATCCCATTCTGTGATGAAAGTCCCCAATACCTTTTACGTTTCCATAAACACAATGAAAGTAAACACTTTTACTCATAAATTTCTGTACTTAACTAAATTCTCCACTAAAATGCCTTTTATCTAGAGGAAAAACTGGGAGATGGAATCATGGAAGTTAAGAATTACATGTAGCAACAGCCTCGCAAATTCAAAGATTATATCTCAACAAAAATCAAAACTTGGACTTTGAAGAATCCAAACATATTGGAGATCACTTACCTTAACGCCATGCCTGTGAGCAGTATTGGTCCAGCAAGGAGGAGGAAGAGTGACCAGAGAATGGGAGAAGTATACAAAAACGTCCATCAAGTACCAATGCCAAATCGCGTATCCGGCGTCGTTGTCACACCCTTGTATCCACTTGTCGTCAACGTACCCTCCTTTCATGTCGTGGCAGACTAAAACCCTCTGGCGATTCGGTAAGCCCTCGGAGTCTCGCCGGAGAGGGACGGTGGAGCGATTGAACTGGAACTGAAATGAGTCGAAGTAAGAACGAGATTTCAGGTCTTGAAGAGACTTGATCGGGAAAGATATAGGTAACGATGGTTTAGATAGATCGAGCAGCGGGACGGCCTCGGATTCTGCGACGGCGCCGTCGTGATCACCGTCTTCGTTGGATTTGGACATGACGAGAGAGAGAGGGAATGAAGTGAGGAGCTTACGGGAGATGCTTAAGAAGAGATTGTAAAGAGATACGAGAGTTCTTCTAGAGAAATAGGCGCGAAGAAGGTCTCGCATTTCGAGATGTCAACGGAGAAGAAGACGACGACGACGACGGCTTCGTATTTTCCTTTTTTTATTTTATTAAAATGACTTTTTCGTATTTTTATGATTCTTTTCTTTTTTTAACGTCACTCTTCTTTTTCTTATTCGTACGCCAAACATAATATATGAAGATATCATTCACGAGAATTATATGATTTTTCTCTTTTGTAAAAGTAGCTTGCACGAAAGCAAGCAGGGATTAAATCTTTATATGGGCCTATAAGATTAGCAGCATTAATATAGGCCTTCGGACACAAAGTTAAATGTTGTTGAACCTTCAAAAATGTGATTTAAAGTGTTAATACACAACACAAGTGGCCCATTAGGAACAGCCTTAGCTAATTTAATACTCGTATAAACTTTTTTTGTAGTTCGCATTAAAATATAAACAGTCGTGACAGCTTATGGCAAACAACATGGGTTTGGTTTTGGATCGTGCAAGTGCAACACTTGATTTAAAAATTAGTTTTTGAAAAAGCTTATTAAAAGCATTAAAAAAAGAACTAATAATTCACACTATACTCCAGATTTCATCTTTAACGAAACAAAAACTTTTCATTGCAAAGTTACCAAAAGAAAGGAAACTTTTCATTGCAAATTTAGAATCCATAAAAGGGAAGATGACATAAAAAAGAAACAGAGACATTTGGAAAAGGAGAAAGATGACGCCGTTATTATCGCCGTCTTCGTCTCTCCGTAGAAAACGCCGTCTCACTCACTTCTTCTACACCGTACTCGCTTTCATTCTACTCGCCGCCTTCATCTACGGCCACGACTTCATCTCCCTCTCCCGTCGTTCCCTTCACTCCCCCACGATCCTCCCCCAATCCGCAATCCTCGTTGCCGTGGACGAGCCTTCTCATCCTCCACCACCATCTCATCCTCCGCCTCCACCTCCACCTCCACCACTATCCCACCCGCCGCCTCCTCCTCCGCCACCATCTACTCCACCTCCGGCATTTGCGGTGGGTAATACGCCGGAAGGATGCGATGTGTTCAAAGGGACTTGGGTCAAAGACAAGTCAGCGCGGCCGTTTTACAGAGAATCCGAGTGTCCGTACATTCAGCCGCAGCTCACATGTCGCACGCATGGCCGTCTCGATACCGACTATGATTCATGGAGATGGCAGCCTGAATCCTGCTCGCTTCCCTCGTAAGCATTTCTCTCGATTTCCAAAAGAAAAAAGTGCCAGATTCAAATTTTCAATTGATTGATCGTCAGATCGGGCTTGCTCCGTTGTTTGTTGAGTGTGTTAGGTTTGATGCGAAGATGATGCTGGAGAGTTTAAGAGGGAAGAAGATGATGTTCGTCGGAGATTCGTTGAACAGAGGAATGTACGTTTCTCTCATCTGTCTTCTTCATTCACAGATTCCGGAACATTCCAAATCCATGGATACCTTTGGTTCCCTCACCGTCTTCTCCCTCAAGGTATTTGGAATCAACTGTGAATCTAGGCTTTTGATTCAGATTTTTAGAAAGTCTTTGTGGAAGCAGCTCTGTACAACATACACTTCATACAAAGAGAGATCAGAGTATGAGGATAGACGAAGACTAAGCTTAGATCTGATACATTAAGCTTGGATTCTGATGGATGTGTGATTATGTAGGATTACAATGCAACGATTGAGTTCTACTGGGCACCATTTCTTCTAGAATCGAATTCAGATAACGCCACAGTTCATAGAGTATCAGATCGGATTGTTAGGAAAGACTCCATCAATAGACACGGTAGGCATTGGCGAGGCGCTGACATTGTCGTGTTCAACACATACTTGTGGTGGAGGACTGGCTTCAAGATGAAGATCTTGTATGTACTAATCATAAACTTTTACATTATTATTTCTAAAATAATTGTACGTATACTCCAATATTTGTGATTTGATTGTTTCTTGAATTTGTGTATTGAAGGGAAGGTTCATTCAAGGATGAGAAGAAGAGAATCGTTGAGATGGAGAGCGAAGATGCGTATCGCATGGCACTAAAGACTATGGTTAAATGGGTGAAGAAGAATATGGATCCGTTGAAGACAAGGGTTTTCTTCGCTACCATGTCCCCTACTCATTACAAGTCAGTGACTTATTTAAATTTTTACAAGTCATCAACAAACTAGCTTTAAGATATGAGTTATATATAGCTTATAGCTGTTGACATGATGGGCAAGTAGAAACTAGATTAAAGCCTCGATTTTGAATACAAAGGTTTCATCTTTTTCTTCCTCCATGATCAGGAGCGAGGACTGGGGAGGCGAACAAGGGAAGAATTGCTACAATCAAACGACACCGATCCAAGACATGAACCATTGGCCATCAGACTGCAGCAAAACGTTAATGAAAGTGATAGGAGAGGAACTAGACGGGAGAGAGGATTTTCCGGTGACGGTACTGAACATTACACAACTCTCAGGCTACCGGAAAGACGCGCACACATCGATATACAAGAAGCAATGGAGCCCATTGACGAAGGAGCAGCTAGCCAATCCGGTTAGCTACTCAGACTGTATACATTGGTGCTTGCCTGGTCTTCAAGATACTTGGAACGAGCTTCTCTTCGCCAAGTTATTTTATCCTTGATTCTTTTCTTATAAGATTTTGTTTTTAGAACTGTAATTGTAAATTATGGTTATTCTTTTCTGTTAATTATGTAACACTCTTGTTCTACGAAGAGGAGCAGAAGAGTTCCTCTCCTGTTATCTAATATTAAACTCAATAGATGAGATTCAACACTTATTGATCCAATGAAAGAGTAAAAAGACTAGAAAAATTGTGAAATCACATCGTTTACACACAGTTTTTGTTTATACTATTTGATCAAATCCAAAGATTCTGTTGCAAACAATTCATTGCATCAAAACTCTCAAAGATCCAGAGTACTCAAGTCGAAGAACTCGTGACCATCGTGTTCCTCGAGCTGAAGAGGATGTGAATCATAACCACCAGGGTGTACCTGGTTTTGGTCTCGCCAAGGTTCGGTTAACGTGCCTTCATTCACATCTCCAAGGAGTTCATTAACATCAAAAAAATCATTCGGATCAAAGAAACCCTGATCGTTTGGTTCATTAAGCCAACCATCATCCGCAACAGTAAGATAATCCGACCGTGGCTCTATCACTTCTTGTTCTTCCTCCTTCGGTTGCTCTATCTCCACCGCTGTTCTGTTCGGTTGCTCAAACTCAACCATTTCATCGTGACGCATCAAACTATTCGCATCTCGATGTTCATCCGAGCAACTGCCCCACGTAATATCACCATAGCCTTCCTTGACATCTAAAATCTCACTAACTGGTCTAGATTCACAATCACCATCATCTTGCTTCACAAAAACATCACCACCAAGAACCGCCTTATCCTCAACAGTACACACCTCAGATTGACTCGATGTGCTTGCAAACTCGGAGGCAACACACTGTTGAGGGAAGTTAAGCCGAGCCAACGGACCGTACATGGCCTTAGCCGCTTCATCATAAGCAGAAGCAGCTTCTTCCGCTGTAGGGAAGGTACCAAGCCAAAGCCTACTTCCTCTATTAGGTTCCCGGATCTCTGCGACCCATTTACCCCAAACCCTTTGTCTAACGCCTCTGAAACTACAGTGAGAGTTCTCTGGTCCTCCTTTACCTTTCATACAACCTTTCTTCGACCCTTTTGCAGGAACTTTACGTCTCGGCTTCTCTTCTTCATTTAGAGAGGAGGCATCAACAACCTCATTGTACTCTTTCCACTTCTTTAGCCTATCAGCCACCGTTGAACCGTCTGCTCGAGCCCTCGATTTCCTCTTCCTTGATGATGTATCGGTTCCGGTTTGATCATCAACAGCCATCTTCTTCTTAAATTCTTCTTAGCCGCAAATCAAAGATTCTACAAGAGATCGAACAAAAAAATAAACTTTGACTTAGAAAACTCTCTCAGGTCTCAAATATAAGGAACTTGGGAAGCGAACGATTCAGAAAACAGGAAAAATACCAAACCGCAGCGAATTTATAGTTATCAATGTTAAAAAAAAAACGCTAGGCTTTGGATAGCTCCTAAAACAATTAATTGAGATTAATGATAAAAATTATTACACTAATTTACAATATATTTAAACTTTCTTTGTTTTCTATCACATAAATCTATCCATTTTAAAAAAATAAATAAAAGTCTAAATCTAAATTTAAATTTAGTCTAACAAAAAATTCAACATAATAAAGTTTAATAATAAAAAATCTAATAAAAATTAAAAAAATCAACATAAAAGTGTAAATTATTGAACGAATTGACTGATTTTGGCTTAAATTAACTGTTAAACCGGATTTTCGATTTAACTCAAAAATTTTAATAAATCGTCTTTGGATGTATATGTTTGAGCGCCTAAGCGAACTAGACAAATTTTTAGAACATTGATAATTATTAAAGGCAAAGAAACTACTTTGCCACCAAGGATGTTTTGCTTGGCCACCAAGTTTTGCTTTTATTTAGAAAAGGGAAGAAACCGAAATTCAATTTCCAATTTTTGGATTACTGATTCGTGGGGACCAAGCTAGTGATCGATTGTAAAAGCCACTACCTAAATTCTAAATTAAAAAGAATTTCTAGTTTCTCTCATAAATAGTGAAAGATAAGTTTTCACAAATCAACTAAGAGGGTGTATTGAATCTATGATTTGAAGTGATTTGGAGAGATTTGCATTAAAATGACAAATCCAGAGTTATTGGAACATGAATTTTAAATTTTATTTTAAAATCCAGTGTTATTGAACTTGTAATTTTAAATTCTATTTTGGAATTAAGTGTTATTAAAAATATTTTAAGTAATGGATTATGGGAGAGTTGTTGGAATTTCAAAATATTTTATCAAATTTTTTAATTAAAAAAATAAAAACCCAAATCTCATGATTTTAAATAGAATTCCAGAATTTTTAAATTAAAATCACAGCAAATTCTCTAATTCACCCAAAATCATCTAAAAACTCATTAAAAATCAAATTATCTCAAATATTCCTAAATGTTATATTCAATACACCCCTAACACAACAAACCTATCTAAATTCCAATAATCATCAACCAAAACTTTAGAGAAAAGACATTCAGCTTGAAATCGACGAATTAGCTAAAGCCCAGGAAAAGAAAAGAAAAATCGAAAATAGAACATACCTATTGGGATTGATAACTTCAAAATTCGAGTCGAATTTGAAGAACTTCTTCAATGGGGAAACAATCGCTTTTCCTTTTCGCTGCTGTAATTATTGTTCGCGCGTGATGATCGATTTGTGTTGTATATACCTTCTTCAGAGCTTCTCGCGTTCTCTCTAGTGTCTCTCTCTTCTTTCTTTTTTCTTCAGACTCTTCTTTCTTTTTTCTTCAGATTAACTTTTTCACAAAACAAAATATCTGTGAAGTCGAAAAGGTATTTATAAACCTTCTCTGGATAATTCTAAGATTTTATGAGAGAGCAATGACATGTCACTCACTAATTCGAATGCTGCAGCGTATACGTCCCAGCTGATTGACACGTGGCTTAATCCTCGCCACCAAAAACACGCTCTCAATACGGGTAAGCAATTGAATCCTTACCATAGTTGATAAACACACACACGCACAATCTTTTAATAATTTGTTCAAAGTATTATATGATTTACTTAAAAGTATAGTATATTTTTTAAAAAAATTACCTCTTACAGTTGTTCAGAAAAGGACAATATGAATACTTTTGTAAAAAAATAAAAATTTAATCAGTTAATGGAAACGTGTGTTTAAAGAAGATATCATTTTTTATCTTTCAAATAAAAAATACCATTTTTAAAATTGTAATCTGTATGTGATAAAATCTAAAGATTTAGCAACTACTTTATTTTTTAAAAAACTATTCCATAATCTAATATATAATACTTGAAGAAGAGTTTTCCACCAATTATAAATTAGCATTTTTTAACAGTAAAAAATTAATACATTTTTACATATTTAATTTAAAATCATTAAAAATATAAACACAAGATAAACAAAATTTAGATTTACCTTTAAAACATCCTAAACGTATATATATATATATATAATATCAACGGTATATATACTCATCAACAGTTTTTTAAAGTAATTAGCTTAAAACCTTAAAATCTTTGTAAGTAATTTATTCAAAATCTATGATGACACTTGTGACTAATTTCGAATCCATGATAATGCTCCCGGTCAAAAATTCTCCTAAATCCGCCTTTGACCATGCCCATAAAAACGTTTTCTTCGTAGGAGCATGCTAGAATGTGAAGACATCATCAGCCGTAATCTGGTCAAGTTATAATTCTGCATGTCCGTCACGTGTCTATCTTCGTATTTAGTTTTATGTAGTCGTAACCAAGTTCCTCTCTTTAGTTTTGTTGTTACGGCCAGGACCTCACGGTGGTGACAAGCCTCTACGTAATTGCCTGCGTACTTAAGAAGCTTGTTGGGCTTCAACTATTAATGGCATCCTCTTTTTGAAGCCTGTAACATTGTATATATGAATCTCTATGGACTCACCAAAAATAATTAAATATGGCCCGATCCATATTGACCCAGTAATGGAACCGGTCGATTTGGTTAAACCAGCTTTATATCACTACTACTCGAAAATGTCAAGTCGAACTGGAGCACTGGAACAGCCGTTAAGTCGCCATAGCCTGACCTAAAAGTTAACCTTTTCGCAATACATTACTTGACAGTTGATAGTTAAAAGTCGAAAGTACCGAAAGCATATCAAGTCACAAGGATTCACAACAAGAGAGTCAACAACAAGATTCAACATTATTTTGTACCGAATTCAAACTTCTTTTTTCTTCAGTTTTATCAGAAAAAGTAGATAAGGTAGGTAGAGGGAATTGCAAACTCCATGAGTTTTTTTATTTACTCAGTAGTTACCATATATGCTTAGGAACTTCCATGTCTCCCTTTCAGTCGAAGAATCTCTTTTCTTGAGTCTAGCTGCAAGAAACCCAAACAAAAAGACGAGTATTTGAAGCTCATGAAACAAAAGGAAGTAACAATTCACGAGTTTTGCAAAGTTGTCTTTCTTACCAGCTCCATCTGCAACGAAATCATATACTCAGCTTGTTTCATCTGAGTTTGCTTCAACTCTTTCACTTCCGCCCATATCTAGCACAGAAAAAAAGATAATTCTTAAATAATTCATAAGCACGCTTAAATTAGAGAACGAAGTAAGACCATCAAGTTACCTCACTCAAGATACCCACGAAGCTGGAGGGTCCCATTTCCATCTTGGAATGATCCATACGATGCTTCTCTTTGTCTTCTCCATTGTCCTCAAGTGCGTCTCCTGTCATGGCGGAAACATACGAGGACCCACAGGGTGATTTATCTATATTCCCTTCGTCATAGTCCCACGGGACTCTCTCATCTTCCCAATGACTAGGCACCATAGAAGAAGAAGCATATCCTGCGTTACTCTCAAAACTCGTGAAACCATCCTTATCCCTAGGATCCTCCAAAATCATGTTGAGCCCTTCCAGATGGGCTTGGAAATTTGATGCAGCATCCCAATCGATCTCTGAATATGTATCCTCCGCAGATATTCCCTTGCTAGGTCCTATTATATTAATAGCCGCAGCAGAAGTCCCATTCTGTGATGGATCGAAAATTTGTTGATCACAAGTGTTCACTATGACATCATCACCTTCCTTAGCAGTGATTCCTAATTCTCTACTGTCTTGGCGTGAGGACAGAACTCGAGAAGCAGATGACCAAGGATTTTCAACTCCTTCACTTGCTTGAGATGGAGCTTCATTTGTCGAAAAGGTTTTCTTTTCCATAGCTGAAGTTTCAGTCGCGTTTCTCACAACTGATGAGTAAGATGCACCAGATTGTGGCACTGATATTTGAGACACTTCCCATCCTCTCGTTTTCCCAAGATCGGCTGATCTGTGTGCGCCTTCTTTTGAGTCTTTTTCTTTGTTTTCACTCGAATCATCTGAAGATTTGAAAAGACTGCTCCACTTATCAACACGTGGTGCTCCCACGTCACCTATCTCGGCAAGAGAAGAAGCCGGAATAGCCTTTCTGGATGGTGATGCAGCATATTTGGATGTTGATGGTGCCCTTGCATATGGTGATGGAGAAAACAAACGGAGCAGCTTGTTTGTCTGACCTCGGTCAAGTTCAAACCAAAACATCTTTTCATCCTTGTAATTATCAGCAATTACCGGACGGAACTTTTCTTCAACCAAAGGCTCACACCGCACTCGGACTCTTACTTTTACCTTTACAGAACAGAGTTACACTTAAGTGACATTTGGGTGAATCAACTAAATCAAATGTTATGTATTAAGTAGATGTACCTGAGCAGGGTATGGACTTGGATCTAACCCGTTTGGAGACCAAGCTTTGGGATCAATGTTCAGCTTTCCTTCACTAGCAGCTTCAAAGATGCCGTGAAGTGTTCGATCACTGTAGTTGAACAAGAACAGCGTCAAACCAGGATCAATGTTCTTGATGTACGCCATGTGAGGGCCTGGTAAGCCTGGTAACAAAACAAGCATCAATGTCAATACAAACAAAGTTCATGAAAGATCAATATAAAATTTGCATCAGCCAAACGAACCAAACAATTTCTTAGCGTAGCACTCTTTGATAGTGCTGAACTTGCATCCAAATATAACGCCGCAAAGATCTCCCTTGTGGAGATTCCTCACACACATGGTTCCATAAGTGTTATCCGAAGCCAGCGTATAGGTCTCCGTCTTCCTCCCTGCACCCATTGCTTCTCACCGGAAACGAGAAACAATCAAAGCATTTGGTTTAGCGAATCGTGTTAACACAACAATCATCCAGCTATTTGCACATATTCTCTAAAAGGCTAACAACTCTCATCAAACCTACAAATTTCGTGATTAACCACGATGAAACATGCTCCTTCTACTAACCCTAAGCAAGAGACATTAGATCTTCACAGATGAGATAGAAATTTCATGGAAGATCTGATGGATGAGGATGAAACTTACTCACCGGAACTATCTGGAGAGGGAGAGAAGAAGAACACCTTACGATTTCGTTTGGGATCTTCAGAGGCACGAATTACAGCAAATCTCAGTCCACAAATGCATGAGATGAAAATTTTAGGGTTTTTCAATTTCCGCTAGAGAGAAGGCTAAGTGAGTATGATGAGAACGAAGAGAAAAAAAAAAAAAAAAAAAGGTACTTAAGACTGAAACTGCAGACAAGGCTGCAATTTTTCCAAGACGAGAAATATGGATGAAGCGCGAAAAAGAAATATTTATTAGACGGTTTTACCCTTTTGGGGTTTTGGGCTTTGATACTATAATGGAAAGTGTAAAAGGGCTTTTCGGTAAATTCCATGGTCGAATGCAGGGAGACGTTGCAGTTGCACGGCCATCACGTCAATGTTCTGGGCTATAATAAAGTAGAGACTTTGTTATTATCATCCTTCTCCCCAACAAAAATTAATACACTACTATTATACTAGTAAGTTAATAGTGGTAATGAACACTTTCAAGTTTTTTTACGTCGCATTTATTGTCATTTTCGTTTATAATCTCCATTATACTAATAATTTTCTACAATAAGATGTCTGGAATATCATGAAATACGATTACCAAGCCTAAGGTTATGACTTCAATATAGCTCTTTTAGCCAAGCAAAGTTGGCGGTTGTTGGAGTATCTCAATACTCTTTTGGTTCGTGTCTTTGCAGGGAAATATTATCATCATAAAAAGACAGTCGTAGAAAGCCACTCTTTGAACAAGACCAAGTTATGCTTGGTGAAGTACTTTCCAAGGCACGGATCTTCAGCGTACAAGACTTCAATGGGGTTGTAGGTAATGTATGCTTATTAATCTTGCCATCTCTCACGGCAGCTGAAGACTTTCTCATGGCCGGCCATACACAGTTGCTACACATTTAAGTCATATTGTTGTAACTTTCTGCCAACAATCTCTCCTTCTTCTGAGCATAATGCACAACAATCATTTGATAGGAAAGAACAGACTAACCAAACGTATACGTTCATCAACAATGTATGAAACTAATTTACTAATCCTCAGAAACTAAGAATAAAAAGAAAATTTTGTCTCTCTTTTATCTTAGTCAATGAAGAATATTGTCTAGGGACAGTTGGATTTGGACATGATCAAGAAGCTTAATAAAATACTAGTTAGAACAACATAATACTACTCGTGTCACATTCATAACACCATACAATTACTTTTATAAGAGTATATGAATAATAATTTTTTCCTTCCTCAAGCAATCTAAGAACCGCGTCAAATCGCTTTAAACACTACTTTTCTTTTCTTTATCTATTTAATATTAAGAAAATCAGGGAAAGAATCAAAAGGTAATGCGATCCTTTGATATACAAAACCATCTTCCTTGCATTAGACTTGTTCAGAAGAATATTGTCTGAGAGAAAAAATGGTGAGTGTTGTGGGAGAGATGTTTTGTAATCCGTACACGACGGAGCTAGTGGTGAGAAGGCGGCGTGAGAGCCTGAAAAGGGATCGTTACGACGTTTTCGATCTCTCCGACAATCTCATCTTCACCATCGACGGTGGTACATGGAACATCCGCCGTAAACGTGTCCTCCGTAACGCCACCGGAACTCCTCTTCTCTCCATGCGCACCAAGGTCATACACACACCTCATTAATTACCTCTATATATGTATGATATGTATAATATATTTCTACTAAATCATTTAATTGTAACGTAGAGGAATCGTCACATGTTATGTATATGAAATTTGGTCACACACAAATATCTTTTTTAGTGAAAATTGGCTGCATAATCTATTCTTTTCTCGATTTAGAACCCAACTCTTTATATATATGTCAATGTATATATATGACTCTTAACATTAAAACCAAACAAAAAAGGTATATATATGACTTTAGTAACGCCTAATATTCAGTTTTCAGAAAATCGGTAGATGTCATTAGACGGGCTGAAGGGTTAAATGGCCTAAAAAAACCAAATTTTTTGCCAACTTTCTCTTTCTAATTTTAATCTATAGATTTTAATTTAATTTATACGAATGTTTAGTATCTGATTATTTAGTTGCGTTACATTTACCACTACCAAGCACCTAATATTTGAACAGAACATGGAAATGTCTAACAAATTTATGCTTTCACTTAAATAAAAGACTTTAGTTTTTGTAATGGGAGAAATTAATAATGTTTCAGGGAATTGTAACAATGAGATACAAATGGGAAGTGTACAAAGGAGAAGGCATAGAATCTGAGGATCTTCTTTTCTCAGTAAGAGAACCACATTTATTTTCCTTCAAAACATTACTTGATGTCTCTTTACCGCCACAACAACCTTCGATGGACAATAGTAGTATCGAGCCAGACTTTCGAACATATGGCCGTTACATCGGTTCTTCTTTCAAACTCTTTGAACCAATTCATAATACTCTTCTTGCTGAGGTACGTCACTATCCTTAACTTCTTGCTGAGACCAAACTAAAAGGGTTTATTTGATCATTAATTAGTAGATTATGTCATTCTACGTACGTTCGAAAGAATTACGCAATATAGTCATTTTAAATAACATGAATAAATGAGAGCTTGAATTGTACAGGTGGTTCATGATTTCTCATGGGGAGGACTTATACTAGGGACTTACAGCTTCAAAGTGAGAGTTAGTCCATATGTCGATTTTGCATTTGTCGTCGCGTTACTTGTAATCGCAGATGATACGTCAAATCTACGTTAGAAAATATTTCTACTTACGTTAGCTTGTTTCCAATGTGCATGTTTTTTCAAAATAAGATCAGAAAATGGGTTGTAAAATAGTGATTATACATCAGTATCAGATTGTATATTGTTGACTCTTTCAAATGTACTTGAGGTTTGTCATTTGAAACATTTGATCGCTTGTATATATATAATCTTTATAGACCTTCACAAATCACTTCTGTATTCATTACGAAGATATATGAATTTATAATTATTAGTTGTCGTGGATTGCTGTTATAATAGAAACTGAATATTCTAAGGGGTAGATAACCATTTACATATATATAATATAAATATTTTGGGCATGGGACTTTATCGAAATCAAGTTCAATGAATGCCAATATTTGTGTCGCTACATCACGATTAATTGAAATAACAAATATAAAAATACGCCAAGATATACTTTTCTTCGTTTTAATTAGTGGTTTTTTTATTATAGTTCTGTTAATATAGTTCTATCGTCACACCATTTTGACCAAACGAAGCCGAAAGCTAGATAATGCGTGTCCACATCCACAAAAAGACGCATGAGTGACCTTCCTCGTTGCTTCCTCTCAATCTTTCTCTTTCACAATTAAACTTTTTTTGTTGTTTGCGTCCACGATTACATAAAATAAGCTTTATATTTATTTTCCATTAAAAAAGGTAAACACATGTTAAGAGTTTTCAAAACCCAAATCATAAAACTTGGTTCATACTTATTCCAACACGTAAAACTCCCTAAAATTTTTGAACTCTATTCATGTAACAAATCGTTTTAAAATTGTTATGCATTGATTTCAAAGTATGTGATAAACTCAACTTGTTAATCAAACTAAAAACAAGTAGAGAGCTATACACACACAAATTCACAGCTAATTCGCTCAGAGGTATGAGCTAGATTTACAGCCTTTTATTTTCCGTCGACATATGCAGAAACTTCTCGTACTCTAAAACGTTTATCGAATATTATTATAAGATCCCAAAAGCACCTTTTTATTTCGGTTACAACATAACCAAACGGATACAATTTGTTTCTAATCTAAATTCTCTCTCAAGTCAAAACAAAACAGAACAATGAGATATACATTATTAAGGAACACTAGTTTCAATTTCTTCAGCAAATTTTGTTTTTAGAATGTGTATCTTTACAATCTCGACTCGTTGATTAAACTAAACACAAGTAAAGCTATACATACACTAATCCATTCGGAGAAATGAGCCAAATGGGCAGGCTAATATTATATTTTGTAAACAAATGCAGAACTTCTCGTATTATAAAAATGTTGAACGAGTATATTAAGATCCCAAAAGCACTTTTTTATTTCAATTATAACATAACCAAACGTTACATCAGACGCAACGACACAAGACAATTTGGGTTTCCCCATGCTTGCTTTGTAACCCACTACAACACAAAAGCACGATTTTAAAGCAAATGAAAAAAACAAAAGAAGAACTAGCGACAGCCAAAACGCGGCCCCTTTAACCGTTTGCCCACACCGCGTCTCAACCGCACAAATCGTTCAACCCATAAACAATAAGCCAACCAGACACCGACACGTAAGCAGCAGCCTTTATTTAGTTATTAATCCCTGACGTGGCTGTTACTTAACCAAATATAACAGACGAAATCCTCAAATGGCGAGAACCAGACCCGGGACGGATTTTCCAGCCCGACCCGAGAGTTGGCTTTCCCAGACAGAGGGGCAATGCGACGGCGTAATCTCAGCAGAGCGTCCGGCGACGACGTTACCGAGCCTCGTGACGGTGAGCGAAGTGTTCGAGTACTCCCTCACCTGAGTGATTATCCCATGCGACACGGTCCAGGCGTGGATCCAGGAGACGGAGCTAGCGGCGTCGCAGCCCTCGGCGATGACTGTCGATCCGAAGGAGACGACGGAAAGCGGCACGAATTCGAACGGCGGAGAGACTCCGGTGAGTATGCGCATCAAAAACTGGTGCGGCGGAGGGCCGTGGAACCAATACTCCAGATCTGGTGTTAGGATCCGGTGCACTGACTCAACGTCTCGAGATCTCAGGGCCTCATACAGTTTCAGAACCACGTCTCGGTTCTTTATCTCTGAATCCGCCAGAGTATCCAGTTCTTGGCGAGCTCTAAGGAAATGGAAAAAATTAACGACGACTTAAGGATTTGGATTACGAGAAGAACGAAGAAGATGAACTGATTCTTAGTTTTTTTCAAAATGGGTTTGATAAATCTGGGATTTATATAGACGAAGGCTATGGGTCTGGGATTTGATTCTCTGCATCCCATCCTATTTTTAATGTTCTCGGATATTTAGCTCTGAGCTGACACGTGACGCTTTATCATTGGGTTAATCTGGTTTGTGGGCCCCGAAGATAAAGCTCCTTAAAAGTCGAGCCAGCTAATGTTTGACCCCACCGTCTAATTAGGTGAATATTTAATAGGTTAATTGAATTTGATAGTGGTAAATATCTTGACTTTGGTTGATTTCAGAAGGAATCGATTTTCTTTCTCTTTCTTTTTGTGAATCTATTTAACCCAAATTTAGATAGTAGAAAAATAATCAATTAAGTTCTTGATCATTCTCTATACACATAGTTTTTGGGTGAGTTTTCACGGATAACTATTCATTAACAGAAATTATTAATATCGTTTAGTAAATGATTGTTAGATTTAATTAAAAAATATGCAAAGCAAACGTGTTCAACGAGTGTGTTGGCCCCGCCAACCAAAGACAGAAGTTTCAAAGGCAGTATAATGCACAATCACCTTGACACGTGTCATGCAGAGTGTCCACGTAAAGGAGAGTGTCCACGTAAAGGAGAGTGTCCACCTATGTCCACCTAGTCATGTGACCACGACACGTCCGAGTCCTCATTGTAATAATACATTTAAATTATAGATTGGCGATTACACATTGCCTTATAGCCATATAAAATTTAAACAGTATATTGATAAACAGAAAATATTATATTGGTTAAAAAGACATTAATTCCTGGTAATAAATATTGTCTTTTAGCTAAGATGTATTAATATTTCTATTTATGTCGACCAGATGTAGCCATCAAGATATAATTGTGTCAAATAATGGTACATTTTTATTTTTCACCAGTCGCTTATGAATTATTAGAGTTTTATAAGGAAAATAAAGGCAAGCTATTAATATAAGAAACTTGAATAAGACAAGTTGATTACACAAGAAACTACAAAAGGTTGATTACACAAACAGATAATTAAATTAAAGGTTAGTGGAATTCTGAAGCGGTTCTCCACGAAAACAACTCTGCTGACAGCGACGCCTAATTCTTATACTGCAATACTGATAGTGAACTTAGGCTGAGATGACAATTTGTGACATGATACATAGTTTTATATTTTTTGTTAACGTTTATGGAGTTTCTTCTAAAGCAGATGCAGAATACCATACCGGTCTTGAAATATATTTTGTAAATTTTGTATGTGAAATCCCTTGTCTATTCCACTGAGTCCAGGAGTAAACCCGGACCAGACCAGAAAACCGAACAAACTTTGGACTGGAATCTTCGGTTTTAATTTGCAAACCCGAAAACTGACGCGAGGGAAGAAAATTAAAAAACGAACAAAGTCCGTAAACAAAATCATTATGAGCGACATTCCGTTTTTTTTTTTTTTTTTTTTTTTTCCGGTTGGATTCGATTTATCATGTTTATTATGTTCTTCTTGTTATTTTTTATTTGCTTTGAGGTACCTATAGCAAACTAACAAACTAGTCTGAAATTATTTAGTTTGATTTGATTCGATTCATTTAGGTTTGAGTCAGTATATACTTTATATACCTAAAAGAAAAACATGAATTATCAATGTAAATTCTTTTTTTATAAAAAAAACATATAATCAATGCTGTTTGATTGTACTGTTTTGTTAAAAAAAAAAAAAAAAAACTCTTCCGGTTTTCCAGTTAAGTTAGGTATCGATTGTTATGTCCAATCGTAAGTGTAATGGGCCAGACTATAAATCCACTTTCACTCTCATTCGGTCATTCCCCATATTTGATACATGTAATAACCCAAATGGCTGAACATCAAAGCCTTATACCAAACTGGACAATATCTTGAGTTAAAATAGGATTACACCGAAAGTAAAAAGCAAAGGCACACATAGATCGCATAAAAATTTCCAATTGAAACATGACCGTAGACGACAAATTTACATTCCAGAGAAACCGAGAAACCAGGAAAGTTATAAACCAGAAACAGAAATGGTACACAACTCAAATGACAAAACCGGCTTTCATCATACTCTGTAGTCTGTACACCGAAACAATCAAAGAGACTTGTATTCAAAAGTTTCTTCCAAAATAAAAATTCATACAAGAACTGAAGAGAAAGTAAGGAGAGTCACCATCGGATTCAGGATTCCATAGCTCTTCAAATCACGCTTCTCTGTGTATAGACAGAGGAGAAGGTGGAGTCAGAACAACCTCGCTTTTACCTTCATCTTTCTCTCTCGGTGTCTGTACATTTGGACTATGCACCTCTTTCCAAAACCTGCTCGGGCTAGGAGAATTAGCTCCACTCATGTTCTTCGGTGAGCTCCCTAGACCAAACCTAGGATCAAACACACCTTCTTCACGAGGCAAAGGAGACACCAAACTCTTCTCTTCCGCTCTTTGGCAGAATTTGTCTTCCACTATCTCATACGAGTTTGCAGTCCGAACTTCTTGAGCCAACGAGCACCAGCAACAGAATAGCCAAAGCGTACAATCAGCAATCGCAGCTTTTCCAAAGCAGAACTCATAACTCGGAAGTTTGAACCTTTTCCTCATCTGGATTCTCCAGAACCCACCATAGAGCAAACCAAACAAACAAAGAAGGATTCCAGATATCCCGAGCGCCTCCCTAACCGTCTCGTTATCGATATTAACCGCAGCTAAGTTGAATATAAAGAAAGGAGCCAAACAGAAGAGAATGAACGTGGCTATGTGAACATACATGTTCCCAAACCCAACTCTCTCCATGTTCCATCCAAAGACACAGAAAGTGCAGAAAAGAGAGAGATAAGCCAACGAAATATCATCCCAAATATCCAAAACTCCACCACTCCATTGAGGATCACTCACCGGAACCATACCGTTCCCATTACCACTGGAAGCAGAAGTGGAAGCAAATGAATACCTCCTCTCTAAAGTAACCCTGCGATTCACAGACCCTTCTTCACGCTGCAGTTGATTCTCCTCGTCTACACTCGGATCATCATCATAGTCTTTCCCAAGTGGACTGAGCATAGTGTACAAACCCGCAGCTGCAGGAGCTCCAATCGCAGCAGAGATACATATAGCGACTCCGATGGGAGGTCTCTCCGATCTTCTGTATCCAACATTAAGACCACAAAGCGCGTACTGAGCAAAACAGTTCAAGTGAAGCAACATAACAACAACCATAATGTGCATCCATTCATTCGGCTTGTAAGTCCCATTCTTGCAATAAACTTTCCTAAGCTTCGTGATGTCATCGTGCTTCCATCTACAAAGAAGCACTAAGTGATAAAACCGTTTGGGATGCTGATAAAGACACATCAAAGTAAACAACCCGTTAAGGATCTGGTTGTTAACTTCAAACCAAGCATCTCTCTGTGACTTTTTAGGCAAAGCATGATTCAACATACCAGTCATCACCATGAAGAGAATCGCACCAGAGACTGCAACAACGAGTATCCAGACGAAGAGAGCCATGTTGATGGGGTTCTTAAGCCATTCTTTCCCCATGTGCACCAGAGAGCTCCATTCGATTTTCCGGTGAAGCACACCACTGATTCTTTCCCGGAAATTATGGCTGCTTGAGCTCGTCACTGACCTTGAAACCTCGTCTCTTTCCTCAGCCATTTTCATGAATTTAGCAGAAGGGGAACCGAATTTGAGAAGCTTGATTCTACTAGACGCATCAGGCAAAGCACTAATCGACCAGCTCTTGGGTTTACCATCACCAATCAGAGTTCTTCGAGATGCTGAAACATCTAGAGGACAAAGAGCCTTACTTTTCCCAGAACTATTAGATTCTTCAATCTCGGCTCTCGAGCTCCCATCACAATTCGATCCCATTCTTCTCTCTTTGGATATAGGATCTCGTGGGAGAAAACAAAGCTACTCAAAGGCATATATGCTTTTTGCAAGCTTAAACATTGTTGGCAAAGAATATAAAACCCAGAAAAAAAGATGAGATTTTTATATAGAAACAATTGATTCAAAGGGGACAGGATTCTTCTACTTGCCCACGAAGCTTCTCTCCACGCATTGAAACCAACAAAAGTCCTCAGATTTGACTCAGAAAAGATGAAAACAAAGGGAATCAAAAACCTAATTGGGAAACTCGTTGGATCGGATTTTAAAATGCTTATAATTCGAATCAGATGCAGTAAAAGAGAAAATAAGTTTAAAAAAACGAGAGAGAGGTTATGAAGTTTCAAAAGGAAAGTTTGAAGAAGAACAAATAAAGCGCGTAAATCAAAAAGGTGTGAAATTTGATGAACATGAGATTAGTCGTTGAGGAAGAAGAAGAAGAAGAAGAAGAAGAAGAGAAGTCTCAGATTCCTTTTTTCTCTCTTTGGTAGCAGTTAACTTAACATCATTGATCAGCCCGCCAGTCTGGACGTCAAATTACACTTTTTTTTAAGGAATAAACAAAAAATTAATAACGTTTTGAGTTTATTGTAAACACCAAAGAAAAACGCATTATACACAAGTTGTTTACAACAATACGTTTTTCACATTGTATGTTGTTTTATGTTAATGATAATTTATAAATTCAGTACTTACTTTAAAAGTCTTCCCACATTCCGAGACTCTGAACTGGTGAAAAATAATCATATAAGTTTATAATGTTCTCGATTACACCGAGATTCTCACAAAGTAATGTTTTAGTATTATATAATGTCAGAATCGAAGCAACTGATAATGCAATTACTTTGAACATTTAATGGTGTTAGAGGCAGAGAGGATATTCTAAAGAGATTGACCAATAGTTACTGTACTTTGATTATATAATGGTGTTAGATGCAGAGTTTTTGTCATGGCCTATTGTGTTATAAATAAAAGTATGTGGAATTATTGGAACTCGGACTGAAACACACATTTCGATATGGTGACGAGAAATAACGGTCGATTAATTAACGAGTTTGTAATCAATTATAAATATTTTTTTTTGTTATGATTTTATCAAAGGTCCAAATACGTTTATGGATGAATATTTTGATTTAGCAACGACATATACAACCTTCTCCGACTACAACAGGATCACATGGCCAAGTGCAATCAGCGCATGGAGCTTTTTGCGGATACACAACATGTAGAGAGCTCTCTTGGTGTTTCACATGCGACGCATTTCTACCCTCCACTACGCTTATACTTGAGAATGTTAGATCTACAGCGTTTAGAGTTAAAACTAGAGTAAGATGTTTGCCAATATTATACATATAGTATGTTGAAATGGGTTATATGATGATTAGCAAATTAGATTTTAAAAATGAACAAAATCGGTAAATCTTATTACATTAAGGTTGGCGTATACTAGCATAAATACTTACGAGATAGGAGAGATACGAGGCAAAAGAAAATGAGAACGTTAGTGACCTTCTTCATTTTCCTGTAAGGGACTTTCAATAGTATACTAGTGTTAAGTTTAATAACCTTTCACCCTTGTGGTGAGGTCTTATATATGATAGAGGAATCATGTTTTGTGGTCAAAATCATCATTTTGTATGTGGTTCATTTAAAGGAAATGTACATTTAATAATTGGAAATTTTACAAGAGTTTTTTTTGGTATAGGATTTTGTATGGGTTTTTTTCTATACATAATTGGTTTATAGTATCATAAAATCTTTAACAAAAGTATTTTTTGTGTGTCCTTTGACGTTAATAATTTAATTTTAGCATTAATATATGTAATTTATAGATCTTCAAAAATAATAATGAGAAGAAGGTAAAAGCAAATCCTTGGTTAGATTTGATTTCATAATTTTATAATAAAAGGCTTTATATTCCAGTAATTGTTAAGGATATACTTCTATACATTCCAATAACATTACATATATAGTTAGTGTTTGTCAGATGCAGACTTGGTGGTGTTTAGACAGCATCAAAGCGACGCCGCGTCTCATTTGGAGAAATCAAAACGGCATACATGGTTGGATCCACTAGATAATGTGTGTTTTCTCATTCTCTCCGTCTCTATACTCTCTCCACCAGAAGAGACGTAGTTGTCTGGCTCCAAACGTATGAACCAGAACAAAGGCTTTTCGATAGTTCCGTGTTGCGAACCCTAAGTTATATGCAGTCTATTAATTAACCTTCGCTTTCATCTTCTCACCAGCTTGTGATTTAGAAGAAACCCTAACCGGATTATCATGGACTGCTCATGCAGCACTCGCCCTTCCTCTCTGCTCATCTCTTCCGAACCGTCTTTTCGCTCCCCTCGTTCCAATTTCGCCTCCAATCTCAGCTTATTGGTTTGTATAAGCATCTCAATATCACGGCTTTAGCTTTGATTCGAAATCGATTGTGAATGAATTTTTAAAATTTGGGCTTTTTCCTGTTTCAGATACCGAAAGATACGAAGTTGGTGAAGCAGCGTCTGGTAGTGAGGAGTTCTTCTTCTGGGTCTGCTGAAAACAGCGACGTTAATGGGTTTCCTTTCAAGCCAAACAAACTCTTTATGCAAGAGGTAATTTTGTTTATCCGATAGCTCTGACACTTTCTCTTGGTGATATGGAAATCCAGAGAGGTATCTTGTGTTTTCCTGGGGTTTTTGGTAGTTGGAAAGAGGAAATTTGATGAATTTATTGGTGATTTGTTGAATTTTAGGCGATTGGAGCTGAGTATGGAGAAGGGTTTGAGACTTTTAGACAGGATGGTCCTCTCAAAGTGGATGTGGTAAGAGCTTGTGATGCTAAGGAATGTTTTATCTGGTGAATATTTTTGAGTCCATTCGCTTCTTCTGGAAAGCTTGTCTCGTAGGTCACATGTGATTTCCTTTTTTTTGCCTGTATGTAGGATTTCTGGAATGAGAAACTGCAAGATGGTTTTCTTCATAGAATACGTTACGCAATGAAGCCAGATGAAGCCTATGGACTTATTTTCTCTTGGGACAATGTCGTGGTAATTCTTTTACACCATCTTTTATGTTTGCAAGTTAGTTTAGTGGAAGTACTTGGAGCTAGGATACCTTCCTCTTTTGGTGGGGAATGAGGAACTGTCTTATAAATTTCGGTCTCTAGTTTGTTTCGATGATGCTGTCCTATTATTTGGTAAATCTCAAAAGTTGTAGATTAGGTACGATTTCTTTTTCTTCTTGTATGGCACGAGAAACTGTCGCTCATGCATCGGTTTATTGCTTCTTTAGATGATGCTTTCACTTAGCTGGTAAATATCAAAAGGTCTATCTTGTAGTAGAATTTCACGGCCCATGCTTACTACTTTTGGATTCAGGAGTTGAAATTTCTCATTTTTCCATTTATGGTTCAAACAGGCTGATACTCGAAGTTTAAAGTTGGATGCTTGGAAGCAGCTAGCTGCCGAAGAAGGTAAGCTTTTATTCTCTCCTGCTTTTAGGTTTTTTTACCCAATTATAATCTATTTTCTTTTTGCATATGTGTGAGTGGAAAGAGATGTCGTGCAATATCTGCTTAGTAATTCCCTTGCCTTTTAAGGAATGTCGAGAGACTGTCCAGAGATATCAATGAACTCAATATTAGATTATCTTCATTGTGGCCGTGTTTGTCTGTTTTGTGTTTTCGTTTGACATTTTGAGGTTGTAATAGAGTGATTTCCTTTAAATAAACTCACGGCCTTTAGTGTCTTAATCAATTTCCCTTGTTAGTCGTCCTTTACTTTTACACCATGCAATCTGGAAAAATGAAAATAGTCTGTCTAAATAATATGAATGTTTTTCTTGAACAACAATCCACTGATATGCAAACGCAAAAATATGCATTTGAAACAATTAAATCCCTTGTCTATGTAGAACTTTGGATGGTCATTGCAGTATATAGTTGTCTAGTTTACGTAGAGTTCTGATATACGAACTGTTCTATTGAGATAATCTGGTGTGTTGGTTCTTTTGCTAGTCTGTATTAAACTTCAGAGGCATTAAATATATCGAACTTATATTTGACAATCGAGTTATTTAATTAGATATGTACGTTTAATTGTTTGGCAGGAAAAGAAATCGCGGAGGAGGATGACATCCAAAGGATGATGCTTTATGCTGGCGCTGACCATGTGCTTAGTAAGGTTTGAGATTTCTTTTCTCAGTTGCATTTTCTTGTATGTAAATTTTTTAAGCAACCAGTCATATAAATATATTTCTTCTGTATTTAATCCCTTCTCTCATTGGTATTCTTTGATATTTACGAGTCATAACGAGCTATGTTTCAGCTAGATTCATATCATAAGGAAAGGGATTTAATTGATGGTTGATTCCAAATATTTCAGGTCTTGTTTTGGGAAAAGACGCAAAGCGAAATCGACAGATTGAAACTCAGGTTATCGGAAATATATTACGATAGTCTTCTCAGAGTAAGGGCTTTCTTTTATCAATCTTTGTATTACTAAAATGGTTGTTTTTTTTTTTGTTCCTGAGTCGTTTCGCTATTTCAGCTCACAGAACCAAAGGAAGGACTTAGTGATTGGCTCGACGCTGTCACAACTGCTCGCATTCCCTGTGCTGTTGTCTCAAATCTAGATCGAAAAAACATGATCAGTGCTCTTGAACGGATGGGGCTTCAAAAGTATTTCCAGGCCAGTGTTAATACCTTTAGAGAATCATCTTACCTTTTGCTGATAAATGCTTATCTCTGCTGATGCTTGTATTCATTCTCCGTTTCAGGCAGTAGTTTCTGAGGAAGATGGTATGGAATCAATAGCTCATAGATTTCTTTCCGCTGCTGTGAAGGTACCATTACGATTCAAATGTGAATCCTAACCACTTTTCTGAGAAATGTTGTTGAAAAGTTTGAAACTTTTGCGCAGTTGGATAGAAAACCGTCGAAATGTGTTGTCTTTGAGGATGATCCTAGGGGTATAACAGCGGCTCACAATTGTACTATGATGGCGGTTGGATTAATCGGTGCTCATCGGGCGTAAGTATCAAAGTTTACCCTTTTATTCTCTTTGAGGAACAAGATGCATTTTCAGCATCTAACTTTATTAAAAACAAATCTGCAGGTATGATCTGGTTCAGGCTGATCTTGCTGTTGGAAACTTTTACGAGCTATCGGTGATAAACCTCAGAAGATTGTATGCAAACAAAGGCTCTACATTTATGGATCACGAGAAACAAGTCATCGAAAAATCGCCGCCGAAAAGAAAGCTAACCATCGATACCATATTCTAAGCATTGGATCGTGGCATATAGTAGTTAGGTTAGGTTCTTTAAAATCTCTAAGTTCTTGTCGTTGTGGTTCATATATTTGATACTAGGCGGGAAACCGTATCGATCGAGTGAAATTCGAAGCTTATTATCGCCGTTTTCTTGGGTACATATGGCTGCTTCAAGATCAATGTTATTATCTCCTTGCGTTGTACATTTTTGGTTGTGTGAATTTTCCTGAGAAAGCGATGGCAAAGTGGACCCAAGAAAACATTCTTGGGAGCTTTGGACAATAGCATCACTGGTGGGCTGTTGAAACGAATCGGATACCTTTAAAGTAGAACCCAAAAAGACAAAAACTGGAACAGTGACTGTTCAGGCGAAGTGATGAAACTGAAATATACCCCATTTGTGTTTCAGTAATGCCTTTAAAGCAACCATATTTTAACTATTGGTCATTTATCTTAACAGAAAAATGAAACGTTGCTTATTAAAAATTTATCTTAGTAAATCGATTTTGTTTTCTGAATTTTATCTCATAGATTTTGAATCATTACATAAACATGGTGCAGTAAAGGCGACCATGTCTGAAATTGTGGAAAATATTTATATTAGAAAAAACATAAGAAGATGTATAATTTAAATATATTCGTTATATAAACTAATATATTTGATATTTTCAGTAAAAATACAATAATAATCTAAAAAACCTCTATCTATGGGAAACTCTCTAACAATAAAATTACTAGTATTTTAATTAAATTAAATATATAATTAAATTTTATTTTTGTAATAAGAATTGAAGTAATAAAGAAGTGACACTTGTTTATGGAGTTTTCACTAGTGTTTTAGAAGTTCTTATTTCAGAATCTCTATTCACTTTATCTCATTATTTTCTATTTATTTTCTTTTGTTTTTAGTGATAAAGAACTCTTGGGAGAATTTTCAATGAAGGTGAAAGCTGTTTTTTTGTAATAACATATCAATTTTAGCAGGGTGAAGATTTATAGAAAGACATTCACTTTTTGCTCCACGTGCGGTTTATAATTGGAGATTATGCAGCTCAACTTCTCACTTGCTCTGTCTCCATGGTGTAATTATGCCTACAAAATCTTGAATTTCCTAATTTCTAACGAAATGATATTTAATTGTCGAAATAGCATATATATTAGGTCGGATTTAAAAGACTAGTTAGAGAATAAAAAAAATGGAGCAATTTGATTGTTACAAGTAAACCTAAAAGGACCTTTGATTCAAATTGCGAATTTGATTGACATGTGCCCTATTAATTGTACTCCACAGAATCGCACAAATCACAAGACTTTTATAAAGTATCTCTCCTGTATTTTAGATTAAAGCATTAATTATTAATTAAAGAATGTATTTAACTCATTTCGGCATTTTATTGGCAGGATTTTAAAAACGAAAAAGAAAAGTGGGGTCTCTTTTTATGTTTTGTACTAATCATAATCAGAATGTTCTTTGAGAGACTTCTTATCCTTGTTCCATTGTGCATAGCTTAACCTTGTAATGATTAGATTCTCTAATGTCCCAACTGTCATTAGCTACTAGGCTTTCTTGTTAACATGTTTTTTTTTTATGCACTGAACTGAAGTTTCAAGTTGAATGAAATTAGTTTTGTTTTGATTTGAACTTAAGTTTAGTTTTCGAGCCAAAAAAAATAAAGAAAATGTCATAGATGTTTTAAACTTTTAATTCTGGATAATAATATGAAGTTCTCATCCAACAATATATAAGTTTTGTAGTGAAAAGGAGATTCAATATAGTGGTTTTGCTAAAACGATGAATGAAACTAACTAAAGTTATAACAGGCTAATGACACGTTTCTATAAAAAACAGTCAGAGAGAAAAGGAGGTGCACGTAAGAAAGTTAAGAATTTGAAATTTGTACTCACCCAGTTGGATCTTAGCTTTTATTTATCTTAATTTGTTCTCATATGAACTAAGTGGGTGTGATTGTAATGCGACTTTTGGACGAATTTGTACAAAAGAAAATTTTGGGTCCACTTCTCCCCAGCCAGCAAAATGTTGATTTTGACACATAGAGGATAATATAGAAAATTGACCAAAACAATGGTATAAATGAATTAAAATGCTGACCATCCACATTATTTTCCTTAACTTTTAGTTAGCTTTTTCCCCCTTCTTTGTCATACTTAAAAATAAATAATCTGTTAAAACAGGTTTTAAAAAATACCCGAGAATATGGTATATATATATTGCTAAAAGTTGTGAGGTAAATTGTGTAGTAGTTTCTTTCGATATATTGTTTAAGACAGCTGATGGATTGTAATTGAATGAATCTTCAAGCACCATAATTTAGCGATATATTATAACATTTTACATAATATGGAGATAAAATATGTTATTTTTAGATGCAATTATATCAATATTAATACACCGAATTTCATTAATTTACGTGTATTTGGATGAAAGAAAACGAAGATGAATAATCTTGAAACGAATTATTGTGCTGCACTCGTCTTTACAAAAAATTCATTATATGTTGCATTAAAAAAACTACATGATCTTGATCACATATATTTTTCAAAGAAAGAGATCTTCGGTTAAGTAAGATAATCCAACTAACACACAAGAGGACAAGATGTTGCTTGTATTGCCTACACACTTTAGAGAAAATGGGACAAAAGTCTACAACCCGATTATTATCGAAATCTTGAAAAGTTAGTATTTTCTTACGATCGAATCATTAATTTTATTGTAAAGCACCGTAACATATCTTGTTTTAGCCGTGTACTACAGAGAACAAAATTCGAATCAAAGTTATGCAATATGGTGTGGCCAATGTTCTTGGAAAAAAAATAGTTGTCTGTACTCTGTATCATTGCTTATTTAAAATATGCACTAAAATATTAATGATTAACCAGTGACATAAGCAATTTTAATGAATTTTAGTGGGGTTTAGAAAAGAAGAGAGATGAACACAAGAGAGAAAAAGTAGAGGCCAACACTTGGCCACTAATCACTTTGGTTTGGCCAACTCCATCATTAAAAAGTTCAAATCCCTCCACTGATTTAACTTTCTTAAACTCTCCCAAATCCAATGCATCTAATCATACCTATTTAAAATGACTTCATAAGTCTATAAGACCAATCAAGTAATGGTAGCCATAAACCATCTATCAATAATCGCTTAAATATCTAGATAACTCAATATGTACAGATGCATATATACACTATACATATATGTGATAAAAAAACATTTTCTTATAGACTGTATTAGTTATCCTCATATCTATCCAGCTACTTAAGCTATACGCCTATACCTAAGCAGTAAGCACATAAATCAAAAATTAAAAGTAAGATACAACACTAGTATTGATAATAGATTGAAAATTAAGAAGCAAAGATTCATATGATAGTGCCATGTTGGTTGTCGAAATCATGTGGAAGCGAACAAAAAAACTGACAGCACAAAAAGAGTGGTCGAACGATACTTTCCCATAAAACTTTCATTCAATTCATTTCTAATTTTCTTACGTTTTATATTTCTTGTTTTTCTCTGTGCAAATATTTCATGTTTTCTCATACTTTATACAATACCTTCTAAAAAAAGATACAATACTGTATGATTTTCTTCCGAGGAAAGACCCACTAATTCAATTACATATCCAATAGAAAAAGAAACGGAAAGAACAAAATAATATATTTGTAAGTTGGTTACAAAGTGGAAACATGTCGAAGTGTGTTCCTTTTTACCGACCCAAAACTATATTAAGTCGGGGTGGTCGGTATATTAATGTATTGCTATTTACAATAATATTCTATTTTGATGTATTATACAATATTTATTTGTATTTTCGATCTTAGTGGTAAGTATAATACCATTCGAAAAATGACACGTTTATCAATCATCAGAACAGTAAAAATAGTCGACAAAAAAATAGCATGCGACTAAGAAAACTTAAAAACAGAAAAGGTAATTAAAAAGTTAACGGGATATTGCATGTTGTCAACTTGTCATACTGTCATGCACCTATAATGCATATGCCATACATCCAAAACAGCATCAAATTTTGTAAAAATATATATTAGTATCATAAATTACTGTTTTAACACATTATTCTCTACTCAACCAAAAACAATATTACCCAACAAATGATAACCAATTAAAGACAGAGATTGGTGGGTGTCAGATGATATATACATGGCTATAAACTGAACTATGAGGAATCGATTTTAGAATAATATGAACATTGACTATATCTCTTATTTCTTATCTCTCTAGTGTCTTAAGGACATGGATCAATGTCTGTAAAGAATGATTCTAAGCCATAAAGAATGATCACACCTTCTGCTCGCTATATGCGAGACCTTGATGGTCTCTTGATTCTGGATTACGATATTCCATATTTTAAATAATTTGACTGACATATATCTTTAGATAATTAAAATTATAAAATTAGTGCGTGCTACTAAAAAAGCCATAACTCGTAAACGAATATTAAATGTCGAAAATATTGGAGATATATCATTCCAGCTAGTATAATCGATTTTCTGTTTTTTTTTTTTTTAATAAAAAGTACTGTACAATCAAAACCAACCTTTAAATTGTGTGGATGATATAAAATCGGACAAGGTGGAGCCGTTAAATTATGATACGAGAAACATAAATATGTTGGAACTTTTACCAAAAAAAAATTAAAATTAAATTGTTGCCAAGTTGTTGAAATGCATTTATTAATTGTAAACTTATTACCCCAAAAGCAAAATGACTGCCGAATGAGGGCATCTCCTCACGTGAAGTCGGCCACCACCAATCTATATTCCAATAATTGATATTAATTTCACAAACCAAATACTAGAATATATTGTTAGTTTCATTTATTAAAACTGTATAACTTTAATTAAGAAATATAAAGTCTTGGGCTGAGATGATAAAAACGAACTATTTAAAACACTCTATAATAAGCCTAGGGTTTATGTAGGTTTAATGTGATCTTATGATCCATTTGTGTTGCCATAAGAAGTCCCACTTGTGAGGAGCTTAGAAATAATACATGATTTGGGACATCTATTACATGTAAAAATATAACTACCGACTAGAATAGGTATACAACAAAAAGTTAAATGCATCTTCTAGTCCACTAATATATCAAATGTAAAGATAATAGATAGAATATGTATATACAACAGAATCACTTTTATGTCATTTGGCATTCAATTATTTTAATACTAACCTAAGATTATGAATGCGTCTATCTTTTCATCACTCCTCATTTCCTTAATTACCATCAAGTAGTTTTGCACACTTTCTATGCAGACACCATCTTCTAGTTGATTTGGTGTCGTTGCAATTGTGGACATCTTCTACATATATAAAGCCTCAAGGGTGACTACGAATCCAAATGTCTTTACCACTTGAGTTTTTACTAACCCGATGTCGTTTGATTCATATGCTTCATCATTTTAGCCATGGATAAGATGACCGTATAACTGATCTTTTGTGTTATTCGTTAAAGACAAAATCGTTTTGAAATACAAATATATAATGAGTGGAGTAGGACTAGTGTTCGAACAGTATAGTATACAGAAGAATAGTTACTTTGTACCTTATACTAATTCTAATTACGTGCTGCATCAACACAATGTGGATTGGTTTGGTTATGTGTAGATACGATAGATATAGCTATACATAATACATCTTTGAAAATGGTAAATACTGATTTATAATCAAGTTTATTAATGCGAAGACATATTTTTCTTGACGAATTCTAAAAAAATTTAACTATATGTACTACGGCCTAGGAAAATAAAATGATGTCATACATATATATGAGTAGTAACTAGCATGCGAGATAATAGTCAGATCCAAACAATAAATAGCATGTCACTCGTAACAAAGACACATGAATGAATGGCCTCGACAAGATACTCGACCTCCGAATCTACATATTAATTTCTCTCGTTCAGTATATGTCTTCTTATCATCTACTCCATGAACAAATTTTCAAAATATGTCGTGGAGAAGTAACTACACCTACACGTAACGTACGTAGATGATCAATTCCCCTATGTGTAGTTATTTTCCCCTTACGTACAAAAATATCATTTATTGATATTGATCTTGATAACACTAAAATAGATCGTGGGGAAATATCATTTATTGTTAAAGAATATACTTTCTTATTAATGTCCACGTGCTGTACTGCTGTTGAGGAAAACAAATGTAGTTTATAAACTTTTAGTTTTTAATATCTTGATCAATGTGACGTCTATTTAGATCATCGATATCATACAATGCAGTTATTTGAAAATAATGATTTAACTCGTAGTGATTTAAATTTAAGATATGTAGATGTTGTCTAGTGGTTCACTGGTTTGTACCAATGATATTGATTTATCAGTATTTTAATGTTAAATCTGGTGATGTATGTTGTTAACAACCATAAAAGTTAAGTACAAAATCTTTTAGTTTATGTATTTTCGAGGATTTACTAAAAAAATTAGCGTAGTTTAATGACATTTTAAATAGCTTACGATTAAATATTAATCCCTTCAAACCTACTAGATTATTGTAGTCAAACCGATATCTTTGACTTAGCATCGACAAAATGACGTAAAAAAAGATTGACAAGAACGATGGTCCACTCGAAAAACAAATGATCAGTTCACTTATGATATGACTTAATCTAATCATCATATTAAATCGTTGTACCATAGTTGCATTTCAACATAGTTTTTACGAAAACAACTTACAATTTTGTAACCAAAACCTAGCTTGCAAAAATACTAAACAACGTTTATTCTGCAAAATACCAAAAAAAATTTTCTTTTATTTTTTAAAGATTGATTATTGGATACTTTTATATAGTTGATTTTCTTTGTTAAAATGACTATTTAAATTTTTAAACTTGATCGTTAGCAAAAAATATGCATTGTATTAGGAAATAAGGTTACCATATCTAACACTCAATATTATTTAGAATATATTCAAATCTGCTAAAGATATTCTCCCTTCTTAAGGGTTTTGTATATACATTGTAATGTGAAAGTACAATCCATAAGAAAGTCAGTTTATAATATCGTGTTCTAAGTTTACACATTGAAAATATAAACATCAATTTTAAACAGTTTTTTAAAATATTAATAATTTCGATCATTTATTTAGAAAATGAAAGATAAAAAATATTATTTAAAAAAAAAAGCAAAAGAAAGTCAACTAGTCAATATATACGAGTTGTTAGTTAAGAAGTTGTTCACACTTGAATTTGTAGCCAAATTTGTAACGATTACTCTTTTGGCCGCAATTGCGCATATGCATATATAATTACATACACACCGTAATCATATTAATAAACAAATCAAATAATGAACGCGGTTTTTCATATTGCACATTTTTCTATTGTGCCGAGAAACAAATTTCAGTTATACCATTATTAGACCCCAAACATGAAAATTTCATTCGACTGATTTATCTTCATTTGAATTGATTAAATTCAGTGAAACACAAAGTTATAAAGTCATGTTTGAATTTATTTAATTATACTATATTACCATTTATACAGCAAAAAATAACCACTCAGACATTTTTTAACAATCATTAAATTATTTCTTACAACTAAAAGCTACTACTTATTAGTCAATATCTATTCTTTTAGTTTTTTTACAAAGAATCAACTTTGATCACCAATGTAGTTTATTTTATATATTGCAAAAGCTAGCACATTCTTTACATTATTATTTAATGAACAAAGATATATATACAAGTGATGGACCTCACTAATCTACCTACAGTCTACGAGATCAAGGCAGATGACTCAACTTGCAATATACACAATTTTTAAAAGTAATATGTATTAATAATAATTGAAACGTAATCGTAAACTAACTATGTGAATAAATTTGTACAATTTTAGTAATCATTTGCATTTTTTACATGTTGAATTCACACCACCGATTTGTAGGACTCGATACGTATTTAAAATATTAGCCGCAAAAAAAAATATGATATCTTTTTATTTATCGAAACGTCAAAGATGCACTTGTCTTAAAATAAGTGTATATGAAATGGAAAACTGATAATAAATAGTGAATACATTTCCAATACTGAAGAAAATCAACAGTAATAGATTCTATATAATTACAAAAAAACAAAAACAAAAAAAATAAATAACAAAGAATCATGGACACATGGTTACATGAGAGATACTTCTCTCCTAAAGATCCTCTTCATCTATAACTAGAATCTTTCCTCTTTCTCTAATCATATCAAATCTCCCTAACTAGCTCTCTCTCTCTTCTCATACATAAATATATATATATATATATATATATATATATAAGCACCCTGTTATGTTCGCTAAATTACAAAACCCGGAAAACAAAAACAAAAACAAAAACAGTTTTGTATTTCGCATTTCTCCTGTGATCTCTTTCCAATGGAGCAAGAACTACCTTCTAGTACCAGTCCCAAGCCGAAGTTACTAAACCGGCTTAACACATACGTCGGTTCGAGCCGAGTTGGTAAGCGCTTCAAACTCGCCGAACGGAATTCTACTTTCACGACGGAGCTCCGTGCCGGCACGGCGACTTTTCTCACCATGGCTTATATCCTCGCCGTAAACGCCTCCATCCTCTCTGACTCCGGTGGAACGTGCTCTGTTTCCGACTGTGTTCCCCTCTGCTCAAACCCGACCGTCCTACCTTCCCAGTGTACCGGACCGGGTCTCCGATTGATCCCACCCGACGTTACCTGTAAATTCAACCCGGTTAATCCCGGTTACGCATCATGCGTCGAAGGGATTCGGAAGGATCTAATCGTCGCCACCGTAGCTTCGTCACTGATCGGGTGTGTAATCATGGGGTTGATGGCGAATCTCCCTCTAGCTTTAGCTCCGGGGATGGGAACAAACGCGTACTTCGCTTACACCGTCGTCGGATTTCACGGATCCGGCTCAATCCCTTACCGGACCGCTCTCGCCGCCGTTTTCATCGAGGGGTTGATATTCCTCTTCATCTCCGCCATAGGCTTCAGAGCGAAGCTGGCGAAACTCGTCCCTAAACCAGTCAGAATCAGCTCCTCCGCCGGAATCGGACTCTTCCTCGCCTTCATCGGATTACAGAACAATCAGGGACTCGGTTTAGTCGGTTACAGCGCTTCCACTCTCGTCACTCTCGCCGCATGTCCAAGCTCCTCGCGAGCGTCGTTAGCTCCCGTCATAACGTCGGCTAACGGAACCGTCAGTTTAATCGCCGGAGGAGCAGTTTCCGGCGATGTTATGTGCCTCCACGGAAGAATGGAGAGTCCCACCTTCTGGCTAGGGATCGTCGGATTCGTGATCATAGCTTATTGTTTAGTGAAGAACGTGAAAGGAGCGATGATCTACGGGATCGTCTTCGTAACGGCGGTTTCGTGGTTCCGTAACACCGAGGTAACGGCGTTTCCCAACACACCCGCCGGAGACTCGGCTCACGAGTACTTTAAAAAGATCGTCGACGTACACGTCATCAAACACACAGCCGGAGCTTTGAGCTTCTCCGGGATAAGCAAGGGACGTTTCTGGGAAGCTCTGGTGACTTTCCTCTACGTCGATATACTAGACACGACGGGGACGCTTTACTCTATGGCCAGATTCGCCGGATTCGTCGACGAGAAGGGAGATTTCGCCGGACAGTACTTCGCGTTCATGTCCGACGCGTCTGCGATCGTGATCGGGTCGCTGCTCGGAACGTCTCCGGTGACGGTGTTCATCGAGTCGTCGACGGGGATACGGGAAGGAGGGAGGACGGGGCTGACGGCGATCACGGTGGCGGTTTATTTCTTCCTGGCCATGTTCTTCACGCCGCTGCTAGCTTCGATTCCGGCGTGGGCGGTTGGGCCGCCGTTGATACTGGTGGGAGTGATGATGATGAAATCGGTGACGGAGATCGATTGGGGAGATATGAGGGAGGCGATTCCAGCGTTCATGACGATGATTCTGATGCCGCTGACGTACTCCGTCGCGTACGGGTTGATCGGAGGGATTGGGACGTACATCGTGTTGCATCTGTGGGATTGGGGAGAAGAAGGTATGGTGAAATTAGGGTTTTTGAAAAGGAAAGCTGAGGAAGAAAATAACAATAATAATGGACTTGTCAAAGTTAGCGACACTCATACCGTTTAATATTTTTTTTTTGCTTTCTTCTTCTATTTCAAATTTTTGTTACTATTGATTTCTTTTCTAGGAAGAAAGGACGACCAAGTGGATTATTGATTTATTTCTCTTGTAGATTTTTCAAAAAGAAAATTGTAAAAATTGGAGGGGGGGGAAAAAATTAAAGAAAACTGTAAAAATTTCAATCTCGACAAGACTTAAAAGACTTCAATCTCGACAAGGCTTAAAACTGTTCAGACTGTTCAGTTAGTTTTGTCTTTTTTGATTAAAGACTCTGATGAACCAAGTTAAGTCTGTAGTCAAAGAGTCTGAGATCGGTTAAGATCAGTTAGCTAGTTCGGACTGTTCAGTTAGTTTTGTCATTTCTCTGTTCATGATCGTTTTCTTCCAATTAAGAAAACACACACTGTTTTAATGTTTTTCAATCCATAAATCAAAGAGGAATGTAAATTTACATGCTTTAGATCAAATGCTATAGCCAATGCTAGTAATTGCCCGTTTTACAGTAATTGCCAATGTTAGTAATTGCCCGTTTCTGGGTACTCACCATATTTGCCGACAATTCCAGCTTTCTTCGTTCTCTTGGTCTGTAAACACACAACGACGTATAATATAAATTGAATGAATAATAATACAATCTAGATACGAAACAAGCTCGAACAATAAAAAAATCAAACCAAATTCCAGGAAAAGAAACAGGTGATGGATCAAACTCTACCGAATCTAGCAATCAATGCTCACTTAGTCACTAGCTCCAAACGAGTACGAAGAATCTCTCTAACTCATGATCTAGAGTCTCAAATAAAAAGTTTCAAATTTGAGAGATTCGATTCAAGTACACCACACACAAGTTCAACTCACCATTTTCACCGGCTTATGAAGGAATGCAGACGATTGGCAGCTTCGGCGAAGAAGAAAGACTCTAGGGCTTTTGCTTGATCGTTTGATAAATGATAAGCAAGTCAATTAGAGGTTTATGTAATGGGCTAAAATCTAATTATTGAAAGCTCATTAAATAAAAGCCCATTAAACAAACGCCCATTAAATAAAAGCCCATTAAACAAACGCCCGTTAAAGAAAAGCCCAATAATAACAAAATGTCGTTTTCGTCCGTGCGAAAGGCTGTGTGAGCATTATTGTAAAACGTAATATTCTGCAGATACCAATGTTGCATCAGGTGAAGAACAAAGAGACGAACAAGTGATAGACAGAGAGAGAAACGATGAGCGTCATGGGAAGCAAGAGCTGTATTTTCTCCAGTGAAAATGAGAAACCTTTTTGGTTCAATTCGGTGAATAAAACGTGGATTGATTCCAGAAGATTTCCCAGGAATCTGGGGAAAGCGGCTACAGTTTCCTGCAAAATCTCGGGGAGTGGAGCTGGGGAGAATCCAGGAACTAATGGGGTTTCTCTCAGCTCCAAGAACAAGATGGAGGATTACAATACAGCTATGAAGAGATTGATGAGGAGCCCATACGAGTATCATCATGATCTGGGTACGTACATCTTTCCCCAAAATTCACATAATTTCAGATACAATTTAGTGACTTTCTTGTTTCTTAGTACTACAAAGTTTTCATTTGAATCTGTTCACTAGGTCTCGTAGTGGTTTAATTAGATTGGAACTGAGAGAGTTTCTTAAGAAAGCTGAGTGTAGTAAGTTCCTGGAATTTTGGAGGTTATGGAGTTTAAATTTACGAAATTTTTATTTTAACACATTGGAGATTTCCTCGGTCTTAAAGGTTTTTAACATCTAGTGAAGCTTCATTGGATTGATATAGTAAAATCTATGCTACATTGATCATTAATTATGTTGTTTTCGTAAGTGTTTCATGTGAATCCAAGGTTCTACCTATTGATGTGAGAATGTTTCTAAGATTTTTGGTCTTTGACCTGTTGTTTAGGCATGAACTATACATTGATAAGAGACGAACTGATAGTTGGGTCGCAGCCACAGAAGCCTGAGGACATAGATCACTTGAAACAAGAAGAGAATGTTGCTTACATACTTAACTTGCAACAAGACAAGGACGTTGAGTATTGGGGAATCGATCTGGAGTCCATTGTCAAAAGATGTAAGGAGCTTGGAATCCGTCACATGAGGAGGCCCGTAAGAGACATTTCCCGCGTTTTCAACCTGTGGAATCATATGTGAATACTTTATCAAGTTTTCTTGTTTGCAATTCTATTAGGCTAAAGACTTTGATCCACTTTCGTTAAGAAGCCAGCTTCCGAAAGCTGTGTCTTCTTTGGAATGGGCGGTTTCTGAAGGTAAAGGACGAGTCTATGTGCATTGCACAGCCGGATTGGGAAGAGCTCCAGCGGTTTCTATTGCTTATATGTATTGGTTCTGTGACATGAACGTAAGTAAAAAAAAAAGTCTCACTCAACTTCACTTCCAAGAAAGTTTCAAACTTTTTTTGTGATCTGATTCTGCGTTTCAAAACAGCTGAACACGGCTTATGACACGTTGGTATCAAAGCGTCAATGCGGGCCTAACAAAGGAGCCATCCGCGGCGCCACATATGATCTTGCGAAGAACGATCCGTGGAAAGAGCCCTTTGAGAGTCTCCCTGAGAACGCATTCGAAGACATTGCAGCTTGGGAAAGGAAACTGATTCAAGAACGGGTTCGGGCCGTCCGTGGAACCTGAAAATCAATAGAACATCTGTATGGTTTCCGAATAAAAATGTAGCCTTTGTCCCGTCTATTGTAAAGCTACTTACGATTACAAAACCTCCTCTGTGTTTTTGGCCCAACGACCACACAAAAACTTAGTTTGGTAAATCTATCAAGTTACTATAAACTCTGCTTTCTCTATATACCTTTAGCAACAGCAAAAGATGTCTGCTGTCTAAGCTCAAAAATCTACTTTTTCATTTTTTGACTATATCTTCAGAATCCATAAAGTCAATAAAGCAGCACCGCAATATCCAATAAATGACATCCGTTTTATCTTCAACTAAAGTTGAAATTTGGCTCAGCTTAGACAAAAGTTATATGTTCACACACACGTTATGACGTTAATACAAGTGTCATTGCATGTACTTGGTGCGTGTGTACTTGGTGCGTGTGACGGTGAGAATGTGAGCATGTGGGAGAGACTTGGGGTACAAGACGGTCAAAAGTGCCGGTGCTTCGGCTTTTAATGGTAGCAGTTGGAAACTCCATTAATGAAATAAAGTGCAAGTATCATCATCTTTTTTAATATTTCATTTAATATGTGCATTGATTTAAATGGACAAATACTTTTGAAGAAAAATGTTTTCCTCAGTTTTATCCTTACTACTATTGTTTTTACTCGCATGAGAAGTTGAAAACAGATCCCATATACGACCAAATATACGGTACCAAATATACGGTCCCACAAACGTGTTTAATACTATTCATATTGATATTATAATCGATGGTGAAACTCGTGAATGTTATTAAAACTTTCCACGAGCTGTGTATTCCTAGACTTGTTTTATCAGATAACCGAATCATGTATTGTATGCTTAATTTCAGCTATCATACGTAAATGATTTAAAAAAAGGAAAACTAAAAATAAACAAATAATAAGAAAAATGATACTAGTATTTTAGTTGGACCGTAAACTCGAAAAGACCGATTCTTTTTTTCAACTCTATTTGAGAGTCCGACACTTGCCGCGTAAGCTATTCCAACTCCCATTGACTTTTCTCTGTTCAGACACTCATTATATATAGATGCTCAACACTCTCTTTGATCTTTCATCCACTTCATATGTCAAACTAAGCAGACTCATTACAACAACAACAAAGAGATTCTCTTTCACCCACAAAAAGATTTACTGAAAAAAATGGCGAGAAGCAGATCTTTGCTTTTGATTCTCCTTTTCATCATCTCCGTCTCTCTATCCACGGCTAGGATCTTACCAGGAGAGTTTCTTCCGGTCATCTCATCCGGAGAGATATCTCCTGATTCTAAGGCGGTGGTGGGTTGCGGAGGCGACACGCCGGAGATCAAGACGGAATATTCTTTTATGCCTGAAGTCTTCGCCGGTAAATTTGGCTCCTTGGTGTTGAATGCTCTTCCGAGAGGGAGTCTTCCGGCGTCTGGGCCCAGCAAGAAAAGTCACGACATCAACACTTAGAAGCTGTTCTTTGTCTGATCTTGTTCATTTTTTTTTTTTTTCCCATATTCTTTGACAATGCTTTTGAATAGAAAATCTTGTAAATGTTATATTCAGAAATTACAGTAGAGAGTTTAGATTCTATTTGGTCTTTTTGAATTGAAATGATCAACAATGTTAGATTGTAATTTTGTATCGATCTATCAATACCTTTTGATAAATACTAATCATCTTTACATATCCTATGATTATTTATTGGACCAAGAAGGTCGTTAAACGCATATAGTTGAACCAAACATTACATTAAAATTAAAATTATGTGGTTTCGGGGTAGCTGTATGTTGGTTCCAAGAAAAGAGCTCAAATTATATAAAATCAAAAGGGGTCCAAGGCGTAAATATCGAAGTCAGTGTCGGATGTGTAATTTAACTTAACGCGTCCTTTATGGTAAACACTAAACACAAATCATTACATCCGAAATGTATTGACTGCAACACCGTACACAACCCGATATCTAGATTATATAACTAGATCATTGAAGTCTTAAAGACCTTATTATCACGAATTACGATCAAATGATTATTTGATCAAATACATTTAATGATTATCTTTATTTTCACTTTCTCGCGCTTGACTTCGGGGTAAAAAATGTTTAGTTTAAGCTTTCTCCAGAAAAAATCTTATGTCCATTAAATGTGATTCCATATGTCCATTCTCAATGCAAATATCTGTGACCAAAATTGAAAATATCTCAGTAAGATCAGCTGGACCTATTTATTCACAAATTGAATCATTAAATCATTTTTCAATCCTATAAAGCGACCTCAATAATGTTTCCAAAGGAGAAAAATTTCACCAAGAGAGTTAATAGAAACAGTTGATCCAGTACGACTTGTGTTTTGTGTTTCTTACATTCTAACCAACACTCTTGTATTCGTTGGCATTTTTGTAGTTTCAGTTTGGAAGTATTGCCCAAACGTTTTAGGTTTAAAGAACAAAGAGAACAGGGAGTAGAAGATGAATGTAGCAAAAAAAATTATTCTTGGAAATTCATTTGTAAAACAACATGTATTATTGCAACCAAACAGGGTCGTTTGAGCTAACTCAAAGACCAAAGAGAGACATTGTAAGTTTGTTTCTGACAAGACAAACTTATAAAACAAAGCCGAGCTGGGAACTGGTTCCTCTCTTTATGTTGTTATCCTGTAACGACTTCACTTGCATTCCGACTCGTAAACTTCGCTTGCATATTTCCAGTTAATCACTTTCCATACGTTCTTCAGATAATCCGGCCTCACATTCTTGTACTGCAAGAGATAAAACAGTGATTAACAAATTGATTAATGCTTAATCTTTATAAGCTAACACACTATAACAAGTGTTGTTACCTGCAAGTAGTAGGCGTGCTCCCAAACATCTATACCTACCAGAGGAACCAAGCTTCCTCCTTTTGTCACTAGTGGATCCTGAGATCAAACAAAGTCTTTTTCTTTAAATCCATCAAAACCACATTTATTTGTGAATTTCAAGATCGCGGGCAAATCTAACATGTTTTTTGAAGAAATCATATCATGGATAGGTACCTGATTGGCGGTTGTGTCAACCACAAGCTTCTTAAGTTCTTTGTCTAAACCGAGCCACTGAATCAATCAAGAGCAAAAAAGGGCAGAGTCAATGACCATGGTTATAAGGGAAGCACCAAAGCCAACAATCTGACCTGATGACATTAAAAGGTGAAACTAGAATACTAACCACCCATCCTGAGCCTTGCAGAGCAGCACCTTCAGCACTCATCTTCTTCACCAAGCCTTCGAGGGAGCCAAAGTGAGTGTCAATGGCTCCACCAAGAGCTCCCTTTGGTGGCTCTCCACCACCTTCCTGTTATATGTATAAAACACACCATTAAGCACAGAACAGTTCAATGGAATGAATAGAAAGAAGGTCTTTAACACAAGCTCACCTTGACAGGAGCAAGGTTCTTCCAGAAAATCGAGTGGTTCACATGCCCTGCACAAAAGATATAAAAACCCTATGAGTTTCATCCTCTAGCACAAAAAAAACCACCAATTTACCATTGTTTCTTGGGAAAACATTAAGAACAACAAAGATAAAAACCAAAACTTTAGTTGTGAGCTTAAGACTCAGCAGCTTCCTAAGCTAGCTTGCGTCACTGATTAACCTTTTTAATTGACTCTGAGAGAGAGGTTTCAACTAAAATCAGACTATATTCAGCGCAACCAATCATCAAGCTTCATTACTAAAAACCAGATTTTTCTACTAAATCAACTACAGTAAACGCTTAACTTGTTAAGCTCAATTCGATTGATCAAAAGGCCGTAGCTTTTAAAATTAACCTAGGTTGCGATCCAACAATAACTCCATCCAATCACAAACAAGCCGATCGAACACAACAAAATCGAGATCGAAAAGAAGAAAATCGATTCGAATAAAAAAAAAAAAAAAGTCAAAACACCTCCGCCGTTGAACTTGATGGCGCTCTGCAACTTGACAACAGTGGAAGCGTCTCCCTTGTTAACGGCCTGATCCAGCTGCTCGAGGGCATTGTTGTAATTAGTGACGTACGCCTGGTGATGCTTCTGGTGATGAATCTGCATGATCTCGCCGCTAATCGCCGGCTCCAACGCGCTGTAATCATAGGGAAGATCAGGAAGCGTGAAAGTCTGGATTCCTCGGAAGCCCAAAAGCCTCGAAGACGTCTCCTTTAGGCCAGCTAGGGTTTTTCTAGTCGCTACAGAACGAATCGCCATTGTTGATAGACGAGAGAGATACACAAACACAGTCGTGGTTAGTGGTTGTCGCCTAAAAATGAAAAACGTGAGTATAGTGTACAGTCACTGCCTGTCACATTGTGATAAAGTAACAGTCATGATGACACGTGGACTTGTCAATGTGTCGCTGTAAAGATATGGGCCGAAATATTGGACTAGTGGGCCCAAAGGCCTTACGTAATGTTTTTTCTTCTGTTTATTATTCTGACGGCTTTTTTTTTATTTGGAGGAAAGAATATAGACGAGTTGATGATGATGATGATGACGACGACGATGTAAGAGAGAATCGAAAGGAAAGTAAAAAGAAATGAAGAAAGTTGACTAGAAGCGGAGAAATTCCAAATGTTGAATTTGGATGCATGTAAAAGCCACCACCACGGCCAATTCTGTTTGCTTCCTCACCCGAATCGCCGTCGTTCTCCGATCAAAATCTAGTTTCCTTTCTCTAGCCCAGAAGCCACCATTGTACCCAGAAAATCCCGAGATTCGCAGATTCAAAGGCGGGACTTTTCGGTAATCAATCGAAATTGGCATTCGGAAGTCGGAGAATTGACGGGTCCTGGAATCTCCGATGGACAGTTCAAGTGACATCGAAGGTGATTTCGACGAGAGAAATGAAGGAGGATCCACATCGGATTATCGATTGTTGGGTCGGCAAGTTACGGTTCATCAGTTCATGGGTGGTGGCAAAGGCGAGTACTTTTTCTGAATTTTTTATTTTGTTGGTTTTCATCAATTGGGTAGTTTTCTGATGAGAATTTCTCGGATTTATCGATCCTAGAATTTGTTGGAGATGATACTTTGAAAAGTTAGGGTTGTGTAATGATTATGTGGGCAACTACATTCCCAATCTCTGAGTTTTAATTGATCATTTGAGTAGTTCCGATGAGAGCACAAAATGCTTATCGGAGAAGATACATAGAAAAGTGAGGAGTTTGGAATTATCATGTGTGCCACTACATTAAGCATTGTAGATATAGTAGAAGATGCAATTTTTGGCAGGTGAAGGTTAGGTTAGTGTTGGATCTTGAATGAGAACTAGATGGATTCCATCTCTGTCATAGAAAAAAGCGTGAGAGGTCACAGGTCAAACAAACAAAAAAAAGCCACTGTTTTGTCAAGTTCTTAGAGCCTCTGCAAGTGACCCACAATCATTTTTAGCATGGCTTTGTTCTGTGATGCAGCTGCTGACTTGCTCTTATGGAGGAGAAGAAATCATTCCTTGGGGGTTATCGTTTTATCAACCGTAGCTTGGCTTATATTCGAGCTTTCCGGATTGCCTTTCTTATCTATTTCTTCAGACGTCTTACTGATCGGGGTTGTAATATCGTTTATCCGTGCTCGGCTTTCTGCGTTTAGGAATAGGTGCGCACTTGTCCTTTTTCCGTAATTGGTTTGCTGTTTATGTCACTGACTGACTGCTACTTGTTCTCTCTGTATAACCAGACGGGCGAACTCGATACCAGAGCTTGTTCTGTCTGAGGAAATGGTGAATAGTGCCGCAGCTTCCTTTCGTATCAAACTCAATCACTTGCTTGTAATGGCTCATGATGTTACAGTTGGCAACGACTTTCGGCTCTTCTTCAAGGTTACGAAGCCAACCCTTTCATGAAAGTCACAGTGATACTATTTTTTTTTCTTTGGATCTGAACAATTGGGCTTACCATGTGTTAACAGTCTGACAACTTCTCTTTAGCAGGTGGTGATTTGTCTGTGGCTTCTCTCTGCCATTGGTAGCTATATTTCTTTCTGCACTCTTGTTTATATCGGTTAGTAACTTGATCCCTAAATGCAATGAAACGCATTTAAAGCGCCTCTCCTCAAGTCTCTCTTTAACATTCATAACCCTTAATCGTTACTCCCTTTGCTTGTTGATCTCCTTTAAATGTTTTCTCACAACATTGCTGTTTCAAACTCGGTGAACCTGAGGTTTATGCTTTTATGGTGTGAACAGGGACCATCCTATCTGTAACAGTACCGGCTTTGTACAGCAAATACCAAAGCAAAGTAGACAAGTGTTGCGGGTTGATTCACAGGCAGTTGTCTCATCACTACAAGTTAGTTGACGAAAGTGTTATAAGCAGACTCTCATGGAGCTTATCCAAGGATAAAGATTCCTGAGCTTTAAGTTGGGTGATTTTGAAAATGCTTTTACTTGTCTTCCTTCCTAGTTTTCACTAGTTTAGTTCTCTTCTTATTCACCGTGTAGTAGATAACTAAACGACTATATCAAGGATGAATATATATATAAGATGGTTTCATTGTTTAACTAAATTAACTGATTCCATTTTTGTTTAAAGTTTAAAAGTTACCAGATACCTTAGACCCACACCGTTTTTTATGAATAAATATTTCCAATATTTTTTTCTTTCAGAATGACTTCGTAAATAAATATTTTTCCTTCTGTTTGTGAATTTTGTGATCATTGAAGATCCTCTTGGAAGTCTGAAATATTCAACAACAAAAAGAGAAGAAGATTAGTGAAAGAGATGTTATACACGAAAAGTGATGATGAGAAAATTAGTAAGGTCGACACCATTCTAATAGCATAATTAGCAACACAATTTTAATGACGAGGCATTTATACACGATGATGATGAATTTAATTGAACAAGTCACTTCTATTATTTATTTATTTTTATTTAAAGTAGTCACTTCTGTTATGTATGTCAATTCCATGCGGATCCCATGAATAAATTCTATTACATATTGTGATATTCCTACGTATCCAAATTTAGTCTCTAATATTTTCCTTCAACTACTATCATTAATCATTATATCTATTAAAGATCCTAAAACTAAAAAATTCTCCAATTCCACCTACTATTCATTATCTTAATTAAAAATTATCTTACGAGTTACGTCTCTTTTGTGAGGACTTGCTTCCCAACCATTTCTACAACAACATCTTCTGTCAGTAAATTATTCACTTAGTTGTATGTTATATTTGAAAATCTATACAATACTCACGATGTCATATTCAATTTTTTTTATGTTATAATCAAAATTTAAGTTCTCTCTAGTATGATATGTCTAGTATAAATTGGTCACCAACTAAAATCAATACTAAATATTTTTTTTTCTAACAACTCGACTCAGACATAAATATAGATATAAAGAAACTCACATGAAAATAGAGTAATTTATACATGGATACAAAATAAATACGAGTACCTTAAATTTTCTGAAAATACATCAGACCCGTAGCAATTTCCAACCAAGTATATTATAAAGAAATAGTAAATTTGCAACACAATAGATTCGTGTGTGAAGTTGATAGATCTCAGTTCTCACACGTTGGAGTGTTGTTGTCAAGTAATGGAACTATCGAAGCTAAGAGAGACAAGTCTGTGTCTTTTGCGTGAATCCTGTATTTTCTATTTTCATACGTATATTTCTTTCATTAATTAGTGTTTTCAAATTGGACTTCTTAATCTTATACTTGTGGACCCGTAAACGCCACATGAATTTTGTATGAACCATTCAATTTGTAATCCAACTACATACACACAAGTTCTCACCATCGGAATATATTTCTTGATTCGGAATCTGGATTTAAACTTAGTTTCACATACCATCATGTGAATTTTGTAATGACCGTTACCGACTACACATATATAGTGATCACCAAAACTCTATATCCTTTCATTTTTCTCAAGGATAATGCCATTGTACCTAACAATTGAAAACCACATTTTGATTATTAATGATGTGTCCAGTGTCTACCCACAAGAAGACCAAAAAAATGGAATAATTATATGATATCTTATGTTAATTATATTCGTCATGATTAGTTGGGAATATGATACCCCAACCATGCAGTTTTATATAATCAAATAGTGCTTTTATACATCAAATCTCATTTGTAGTTTCTTCTTATTTGAGAATTAATTCCTTTTAGCTTGATTCCAAAGTTTTTAAAAACCAATAATAATGAGTTTGTTAGTTGTCAATTCTGATATCTACTAAACTAATCGTTTTCTTATTTGTCTTCTTCTTTGCTCTATCCTTTATATATTCCTTAGTAAAAAAAATGAACATCGATCCAACATTGAATCGAACAACATAAAAGGGACCCATTAAATAAAGAGTAGAACTATTTTTAGGATATACCATTACGCTATATATATAACAATTAATGGAGTGGCTCAATATGCTCAAATTATGTTTTAAACAGAAATTTGAAACCCAAAATTCGTACTAATCTCAAACCAATGCTTTTTAGAAAAGGAAACAAAAATTTTACTATCGCCCAGTGAAGTAATAACATGAGAATATAAAATATGAGCATTAATTTGATTGTAAATTTTTGTTTGGCTTTTATTAAAATGAAGAAAAGAAGTCCATGATCTTGACCAAAATATAGGACAAAATAATCGACTATATGGTTATTAGAGTAAATAAAAACAAAAATAATAGTGACCATTCACTTGCTACATATATAAATAACAATTTTAGTATTTTACCAAAAATTTCTTGGACCAACCACATCACCTTTGTCTCTATAATTCTCTAAAGAGAGTCGCCCACAAATCATTTAAGACTATCTTTTATCATAACTTGACATAAACACTTCTTTTGCCTTCTCTCATCTTCACTCACAAGTCAGGAGAAGAAACAAATCAGAAACTTTTGATTTCAGATCGAATCAAAAGATCAAAGCTCCGAAGGAAAGAGTGAAGAGAAAAATACATCGTTGGTTCCTCAAGATGCCCTCTTCTCCTTCTCTTTCATCATCCGATTTTGAGCAACAAGACGAATATTGAAGGTAGAGTAATCAAGATCTCATCTGTTTCTCAAGCATATCTCAAAGATGGGTCGGGGGTTACTTGAGACGCAAGCAAACGCACCCGCCGAAGCAAACCCTAAATCCAGAACAGGCTTTAACGACACCTACTTCGACACTAATATGGTCATTATTTTAGCTGCTCTACTCTGCGCTCTAATCTGTGCTCTAAGCCTCAACTCTGCCTTGCGATGTGTGCTACGCATCACAAGCAGATTCACATCGGATCAAGACGCAACCGCTTCAAACGCAAACGCGAATCCGGGACCTTTAACGGCTACCACGGGGCTCAAGAAACGGGCGTTGAAACAAATCCCGGTGGGATTGTATGGATCAGGAATCATTAACATTAAAGCTACGGAGTGTTTGATCTGTCTCGGAGATTTCGAGGAAGGAGATAAAGTTAGGGTTCTGCCAAAATGTAACCATGGCTTTCACGTGAGGTGCATCGACACTTGGTTGCTTTCACGTTCTTCTTGTCCTACTTGCAGACAATCGCTTCTCCTTGAGCAACCGTCGGCGATAGGTGGTGGTACTCGGCGGGATGATGACGTGGAAGTTTCTGTCGTAGGGACATAACTTGATGCTGATATTTCTTGAACTTTAAATTTGCTCTGTCTCAGGTGGGCTTGGGTGGTTACGTAATTTGTTCTTATTTTATATATTAGGTGTAAACTGATGTGATTATTCACAATCACATATGTATATTCTTGTGCGCTGGTGAATTTAATTTGATGGGTTTGGAACTGAATTTAATCATTGCAAGTCTTTCTATTATTTTCATATTTATAAGACCGGTATCGGTAGCTCAACGTTTATAAAAATAGTAATTATAAAATGTAGAATAGTTTTAATCATTTGTTAGTATAGATGCGCAACCGTAACATTAATCTTTTTTTTCGTAAACGGAAGAACCATTTTTAAAACAATTAGGATCCAAGTAATTAAAACGAATGCGATGTTCATACTTTATGCAATCGTTTATTTTTTTTTTCTGAATTTTGTGGTCAAAAATCTACCAACAAATAAAAAAAAATTAAAATATAATGGGAAGGATTAATTTAGCGGCCCTCTTCTCGTGTTTGCATTTAGAAGCAACCTTCCACAACCATTCGCTTAATCCACCGCCTGTTGCATTCTCTACTTGACTTGGCAATGGCACTCTTTGGGTCTTATTGGGCCTCATTTTTCCATGATTAAGTAACGTTCTTTTACTGGCCCACAAAAATCCAATTGAGAGGACCAGATAGTAATAGCTTCACGTTTAGAATTTTTATAACGGTTATGAAAGCTCACTTTTCATTTTTCTTATTCTTAACGTATAAACAATCTTAAAATTCTAACGTATAAACAATCTAAAATTTCTAGATTGTGTTTTTTTTTTACCGGAATGTTTTTTTTCGATAATTCTTTTTCAAAATCCTAAACAACCCCTTTTGAAAAGATTTCTGAAATAAATTTTAAACTAAAAATAAATCAAAGAGATTCAATTCAACTTCAAAATTTGACATGCATCATGTGTCCGGGGTGTTGCTGTGACCTTACGAGAGTACATATCGTTTGAACTATTACATACAACCCAATTAACATGAAGCCAACAATTTTGTCTTTGTTCATTGAACTTCTATAACATGAGAACCTTCTTCAAACCTCTGAACAATGTAAAGTTGATATTCCTCATCATCCTGCCTAAATGCCTCGTCATTAAGATTATAAGTGTCGACCTTAAGAATTTTCTCATCGTCATTCTTTGTGTATTTTCTTAATAAATTTCCATGTTTTTTTTTTTTTTTTCCAATTTCGTTGAATCTTCCAAACCAAATTTCCTAACTTCCACATCAGTCATGGGCTCATTTAATACCCTCACCATGGACTCACTTTTGGAATCCGTCAGCGTATATGTTGTCAATGTTACAATATTTAATCATTCATTTAGAATCTCATATATTGATGAAGATATTCATTCAAAAACAATATTTCGATTGAAATGGAATAAACAATATATAGTCATAATGGTCTATATTTTCAAAGAGTACAATGTAACTACCAAATTAAAAGTAAGTAAAGAATTTAGTTATAAGTTGAATTTTATTATTTATCATATGATTAAAGAAGTTAGAAATAATTAAGATTCATTAAATTAATAAAACATATTCTTTTCTTAAAGAAAATCTTTTATAGCTACGAAATTTTAAGATTTACAAACTGCAAAATGTTGGCATTCTACAACATATTTTGTATGGATATGCATTAAAGGAGAAGGTGGAGTGATGCTATGTATATTTTTTTCCATCTAAATACCATATTTTGGTTTAAATAGATTTTTTTTTAATTTTTATGTACTCAATAATGTTTCCTAAATGTATTTTATAAAATATGTAATTAATAATTAAAAATATAGTAATTAATAATTAAAAACTATAGTAATTAAAATTTTATGTCTTTTTAATTAATATTAAAGTGGGTTCGAAGATTTCAAAATTAAAAATAAAGAAAAAAAAAACAAAATGCTCACTTTTTCTAGAAAAACTAACAGAAGAGAAGAAGAAAAAAACTGATATGCTAGTCTAAAGAATGGAACCTAGTTTAGAGAAAGTGAACAATCTTTTTATAATATAATATATAATAAAAATGCATAACTAAACTTAGTAGCCAATTCCAGTTATGCTCATTCCAATATAAATTTTTAGAAACTAAGACATTTAAATAAATTCAATAAGTATAATACATTGGAACAGAAGAATCCCCCTACTGGATGACTGATATCAAGGAAAAAGAAACAAGAGAAATGATTACAAGAATATAAATGGTAACAAAAGATAATAAAATCGATTAGGAATAGATCGATATGTTGATTGTTGACCACAACGGTAAACTGATAATTTAAATTGACCAGGAAGAATATTGACATGTTGGTAAATTAACAATTAAACCAAACAACACAAAATAACCATATAATGTTATTTAACTTAATGTTAAGCTGATATTCTCTTAAAAAATAATTAATTTTCATAATAGATAATAATTGTTTTTATTGAGATCTTATATTTAATGGATGTGACGTAAATAAGTATGTAAATCAACGAATTAGTGAATGTGCATGCATGATTGTCATTGTAAGAAAGCACTTTAAGCTCTGTATATATATAACTATTAACTCATTGAAGAGTCAATAGAGCACAAAACCAAAAAGAAGAAATGAAGTGTTTGTGTCTGATCGCGTTTCTAGCAATTGTGATCACACAAAGCTATAACGATCTAAGAGTAGAAGCTGCGTCGAGTGATGGTTTCGTGAGTAGAGAAGGCGTCCAGTTTATTCTCAACGGTAAACCATTTTACGCCAATGGATTCAATGCATACTGGCTCACGTACGAAGCCACCGATCCGACCACAAGGTTTAAGATAACCTTTGCCCTTCAAAACGCGACCAGTCACGGCCTGACCGTCGCACGCACCTGGGGATTTCACGATGGTGGTTACCGTGCTCTTCAAACCGCCCCTGGTTCCTACGATGAACTAGCGTTTCAGGTAAGTACATATTCATGTATTTATAGAGATTATAATACGTATTATATATAAATATAGAGAGAGAGCGATCTATGTAAAAATATAGAGAGGTCTATTGACGGATCTAAACTATTAGTTTTATTTTATTTTATTTTATTTATTTTTTTTATTTATTTTATTTATTTTTTTTTATAGGTATCAGAGATTGGCTAATGATCAAGCTTTCAATCTAAAATATTAGAATAAAAAAAATTAAATCTACACATAATTAAAGTTTAGATTTTCCTCACCAAGTGTGAAGCTTTTAATTAGATCTAATTTTTTTTTTTCTGTTAATAATTTGTTTTACATCTTTGATGGTGGAAAGGGTTTGGATTTTGCGATAGCCGAAGCAAAACGATTGGGTATAAAATTGATAATCACCTTTGTCAATAACTATTCTGACTTCGGAGGGAGAAAACAATACGTGGATTGGGCTAAAAGCAAAGGCCAAACCGTAACATCTGAAGATGATTTCTACACAAACCCTCTTATTAAACAATTCTACAAGAACCATGTCAAGGTACACATACAAAACTAACCCTCTTTTTTATATATTTTCTTTCAGACTGATTCATTAATATTCATAACAAAAATGTTTTAGACGTAGATAACCTATGATCTTTCGCTATAGACTGTGGTGAACAGAGTGAATACATTTACCAAAGTGGCATACAAAGATGAACCAACCATTATGGCTTGGGAGCTCATGAACGAGCCACGCTGCAAAGCAGATCCAAGTGGAAAAACCCTTACGGCTTGGATACGTGAAATGGCTCCTTACGTAAAATCACTTGATTCAAAGCATCTCCTCTCTACTGGTCTTGAAGGCTTCTATGGTGACTCATCTCCTCAAAGAAAGACATCTTTAAATCCGGCTGCAGCCAACGTTCTTGGTACCGATTTCATCGCTAATCACAATCTTGATGCCATTGACTTCGCATCGATTCACTCTTACCCTGACTTATGGTAATAATATACTCACATAATTAATTCTTTTAGACCAAAATCATCATGTTCTTTTTGTTCCTTGCTTAACACATCAGCTTATAAAAATCAATTTGCTCTTGTAGTCCATCACTTGGGATTATCTTAGGTTGTTTTTTTTCTTCCAAAACCTAGCACCTTGAAGGCTTTTGTCTTTATATCCATAGACATAAGCATGTAATATGCATCTATTGCGTGATCACCACTCCATTCCCATGCTTCTTGATTTTGCAGGGTTCCTAACTTAGATGAGAATTCTCGACTAGACTACTTAAGAAAATGGCTCGAAGGCCACATCGAAGATGCGCAGAACATTCTTAAAAAGCCTTTAATTCTAGGAGAATTTGGGAAACCATCGAATACACCAGGCTATACTTTGGCTCAGAGAGATGCTGTCTTCAATGCAACGTTCGACACCATTTACGCGTCTGCGCAAAAAGGCGGTCCAGCCGCAGGAGCATTGTTTTGGCATCTTATCAGCGACGGTATGGACAATTTCAAAGATGCCCTCTCCATTGTACTTAGTGACAAATCCTCGACGGTTAATATTATTGGTCAGCAGTCACGAAAGTTGGGTTTGATTGGTAGAAAAGGAAAGCTGAGTCGCAAAATCAAAAGTTAATATTTAAATAGGGTCTTCTGTAATAATTTAGCCCGATAAAAAAATCAAAGTAACGAAATACAGTGACAAAAGTAAAAATTCAGTCTACACTGAAATGATATCCAATTTATATATAATAAGATTCCTATACTTTTTTCACTTTTACATACTCTTTCGGTCAAAATTATGCGAAAAGGAGAAGAAGCAACAAGTGTTTACGTGAAATATTTAAGCTGACTTTTTTTAAAAACATATATTATGAAATTCGATCTTAAAAATCTTAATTTGCATCATTCAAGACATGCCTAATACACACCTTGTTAGTATTGCGTGAAAGTGATCTTACAAGTTCGATGTATCTGCTCTTGTAATGATCGAGAGAGAAACAGAGCTGTCTTATAACTTCCCTTTTCTCTTCATCTTTTTCTGATATCACATTTCTCTGCAGCTCCTCTTGCTTCTCTAGCTCTTCAACTCTAGTTTTCAATTCTTCTATGACACTCTTGTTGGTTCCTGATTCATCAGACATGAGCTCAGTGTCCTTCACACACACCTGGTTCAAATACTCCTCCATTTGCTCGATCTGGATATCTCTTGACCTCAACTCTGCTCTTAGGCTATCTAACAACAAGTCAGCACCGTTATCAGTCTGCAGCTTCGCTTTCTCGGTCCTGCATTCACTCAGCATTTCATTCAGCTTTGAAACCTCGACTTCTGATACCTCTAAAAGCTCATGGCACGCATCGAGCTCACTTTCTAGACTCGTAATCTTGTTACTTGAATCTGATAGCTTACTCTCTAACTCCTCCACAAGTCTGTTTCTCGCTTCGACATCTCCCAGTGCAGTTTCAAGCTCGGCACGAAAGATATCAGCAAGCGAAAACGCAGATTGGTTCTTCTCAACCTCATCATTGAGTTTCAAACTCGGCACCTTTTCGCTACCACTCGTTTTCCTCCCTGGTGAGACCGGGGGGTGCTTAAGAGATGAGTAAGAGGGTCGTAGCTCCATATCCGCCATTGGGGTTGTAATAAGGGAGGAGACATTGCTTTGGTCTGAACATGATTGTTTAAAATCGAATTTGAGGAGGCCGTTGAGGAGCTCTTGGTTCAAATCGTTGTAAGTCTCACCAAGAGACTGATATAAGCAAAGAAATTTGTCTGTTGACTCAGGTTCACCATCTATGATCAACCTTAGCATTCTTTGGACTTTCTGGTTTATCTCTGTTAGATGCAAATAGATATTTATATACAAACAGAAAACACAGAACCCAAATAAGACAGAAGGAAACACAGAGAGTAGATCTCTATACCTGTTAATATTTCAGCTAAAGACTTAGAATTATGTGACCGTGAGGATGAGTCAACATTCACTGATCCAGTTTCTGTGCAGGAATCCATCTAACGTATGAACAGAAGAAAAAAAATGTAATTTTGGGTCGTCAGAAATTCTAATTTTGCTTAAAAGAGTGTTAAACGCGAAGAAGTATTGACATAAAAGGTTCGCAGATTCCAAAACAGACAGAACACATAAGAACACTGTAAGAGAAGTAAGGAAACCAAAACATAACTCAGAACAACAAGATTTACGAACCCTAATCAGACAAATCGGATGATCTCTCCACGAATACTCCAATTTTCAGGTAGAAAGATCGAGAGAGAGAAGGATTTTACAGAACTGAAGTGGATTTAATTGAGAGGAGAAACCCGAATTTCTGGGTTACAGGGGAATAGTATGAAGAGGATTTGAAATTAGGGATACGAGCTACGATTGGGAAAGCTGGAACGATTTATCAAAACAGTGAAAAGTGAGAATTTGGCGGTCTTTTTCGATTCCAATTTTCAAATGTCGAGCTACGGGCTACATTGAAACTTTACTGTATAATAGTAATCCATACAAAAATCAAGCATTCACAGCCACATACTTAGTTTTTGTGTGTGTGTGTGTGTTTTCTTTTGTCGAATTATTTTGGAGTATATTATTGTTTTTCTTTTGTAAAAGTTCTGTATATTATGGTTTCTCAAATTTTCAAAGATTATGACCAAAATATATAAATAACGGAATTAAAAATGAAACAGGATCAGCCTAACAGGTCGAACATGGACGGCCGGAGACCAATTGACTTCTTTGTGTGTCCTTTCTCGTGTACTTTTTTTCTCTCTTAAGGATTGAATGTTATTACATCATTAAAAAATTAATTGGTTCTATACTAGTTAATATATTAAAAGTTTAAGAAAATGCACGTAACAGCATTTCGTTGTTAATATATAAAACAACTGTTCAACTATAGTAATAATCCACAATGATTGAACAGTTACAAAAGAAAAGATATACGCGTTACTAGACACATTATGAACTTTTGGGACAAAGGGACATGGCTTTTTTCCACTACCTCCAATCTTTATGTATTCATGTATCATATATTCATCTTTACACATGTTATTGGTGTTTCTATCGACATTGTTGGAGTATACTTTTTTTTCTTCTTTTTTTTTGCTTTTGTCAGCACATAGTTGGAGTATTCAGATTCTATACATGCCTTTTTGATTCAGTGAAATCAGTTAATTTTGCATGAGTAAGAATTCAAGATAGGTCGTTTTAGCTAATGTTAAGAGATAAATCAGATAAAATATGTATGTAAATGTATATCATGTACTTAGGGGTGTGTGTCTAAACCCTAACTAAACTGAAAATACAATTAAGATTTGATTTAAAACTAACCGTTTTTACTTCTTCTTTTTCTTTCTAAAAAGCTATTACATAAACTAACAAAAAAGATATAGTTTGTTTGTTTGGTTTTTATATCAAACCATCAATATTTGTCTTAGTTACGGTACAATTCGTGAAAATTTGATGATTCCACCAGACTCGACTTTAAATTATGTTCCAATTCATACATTTTCCGAACCGATTAAAACCAAAAGCCAAAATATTGAACACTCATATACAACTTAATAGTAGGTTACCTAAAATTAAGTATCAATCATTTATGTTAACGATTTAGAAGTGTTTATTTGTGTTATACACTCATTCTAATGTGTACCAGAAAAGAAAATTTATAATCAAAATGAATCTGAATCCTTCGTCCACAAAGACCACAAAGACACTGACAATTGGCAAAGACTTTCTTTTTGCACATGTCTCCGAGCTGATCAATTTTCATTTGCCACCATTCATTTATTACATTTAGATGTTGGTTCCTCTAAATATCAAATATCTAAATTCCTAATATGTTGTAAAATAATATATGTAATAGGAGATTTTGTATATTTTAAAAAATAAATTATATATATATGTGTCTAGATTTGGTGTCACCTTTTTTTGTGCGGGTTATCCGGTCTATAAACACAACACGTTTCTTGGTAAAAAAATCTAAAATTTGGTTAGAGGAGAAAGAGTTAAGAAGAAATGTATAGAAAAACCTCATAATACGGAAATTTTGCATACAAAATAATAACAATTTGAATTATGATCATAAGTCATGTATGTCATTTTCATTCACAAGTTGGTTTGTCTAGCATAAAACATTGAAAAAAATAAAAATAAGTTGAGTTACAAAATTAACCGAAAATTCGGGTGATCTAAGCAAAAAAGATAAAATAGAAAGACGCTTTCGTTACTCGCTGAAAAGGAGGTGATATCTTCTTCATCTTTGTTTGTGACACTTCTCCTTTTTCCCCATTCTCAATCAGTGGTTAATTATTTGCACCTAATTCCTTTTTTTTTTCTTTCCTTTAATAATTAATTGAGGTTTTTTTCTCAAAATACATATAGGCAAAAAAAAAAATAAGGGAATGATTGCACAAAGTCACAATTCTTTTCATCTACAACTTGATGGTTCTACATAAATAATATGACAGATACGTTTTCTAGCTTGACTGAAAATTAAGCATACATTCACATAATTCTTTTTTTTTTTTAAACAGATACAAGGGAAACAAGAACAGAAAAAAGAGTAAGACTACAGAACATAGCTGCATAAATAAAGTAAAACAAGCATGTAATAGTTCGGAACAACGATTACAGTGATCAATCAATATCGCAATATCGTGCAATTCCAACTGAATTTAATATTTGAGTATGAAATAGATTAAGTATGGTTTAGTATGTTTTACTATTAACCAGCTCACTATATAAAAATGGTCAATGTAAATTAAGAAAGTATAACAACTAAACCATACTCAATCTGTTTCATACTCTAGTTTTTAAAAATGTGAAAATTGAATGTGGACCAAATAAATACATATACTGAAAACATTCAATAAGTCAATAGTTTCAAGTTTTGACGTGGAAGGTGAAACTAAAAAGCCTTTGAATTACACCCATTTATTCTGGCTTTGTCTTTTTTGGGCAAACTCATTTCATAACCGTAGTTAAAACCAAATCGTTCCGTGTACTAATGTAAGTCTTTCTATATAGCAAGGAGCATTAAACTGGTCAATGAACGTTATTAGTTTTTGCGTTAGAAATTTGACCGAGAAAAAACTATTATTATCCTACACAATTAATTCAGCTTACCGGATGTAGTTTTAATGAAAATACAAATAAATCCTAGCTAGCACGAGTCATTTATAAATAGAGTATATATATATGTCTCACACGTGACATACCTCAATCTATGTAACATTTTATAATAACGATGACTAGTTTAATATATTGGATCCAGCTATCAAATAGTACTAGATTATCTTTATTAGTCAAGATTGAGAATCACATTATATCATTTATATTTACCCCCTTCTCACCGTTTGGTTATCGTAAACCTCGAAATCAACCTAAATTTTAAGCTGGAGTTTATGGCTGTCATAAATTGTTTAGAGAATAGAAAGGTTATTAGTGGAGATGAAACACAAATAGCACCAGTATAAGAATATATATAGTCAGAAAAGAAAATTATTACTCATTGACTATCCCAACTATAAGAATATGCAATAAACCAAGTGACCATATACCAAAGTCAGATCCACGGCCAAAATCGACAATATATATATTATATATATATACAAACTAAACACTTTTCTTCTTCTTTCTTTAATAATATTAACAAACGCACATTTGAGATGAAATTGATCACAACACATGTACGTATAGATTTGCAAATAAAAAGACATTTACAAATAAAAAATATAAAATCCTGAAGTGTACAAAGAACCAGAGAGTAATTGATGGTAAAAGATTATTCGTTTAGATAAAAATCTTAAATCTTTTTTTTTGGAATATCTTTTCGGTAAATCACTTTTTATTGCTTTATTCTATTAGATATTTTACCAAATAAATACTTTCCATTTCCAATTGTTCGAATTAATTTTGGCAAAAAATCTGTGTAAGAAGCCACAAACAGAATTCACTGAGAAATTGTTTTTTTTTTTCTCCAACTGATGTTATATTACCATAATTAGATAAACTTATATGAAAAGTTAATATACTGGTCATTTCATAAGAATAAAAATAATTACTAATTATATTTAAATGTTATAATAAGAAGAAAATCACACGAATGGGAAAAAAGCAAAGAAATATCATCCACTATATATGCGTTTGACATGTGACAAAGACCCCCCAAATAACACACAAAGCACTCAGCCGAAGAAAACCCATAAAATCTCCGGCCAAACTCCGGCGTAATCGATGGCGGAGGAGAATAAAAAAGAACCCCAAGATTTGAAACCAAGAAGAAAACCACCACACTTTGTGCTAGTACACGGCATGAGCTTAGGATCATGGTGCTGGTACAAAATCAAGTGTCTCATGGAAGTGTCTGGCTTCACCGTCAGTTGCATCGACCTCAAATCCTCCGGCATCGATCCTTCTTCCGCCGATTCTCTAACGTCCTTCGACCAATACAACGAACCACTCATCGACCTCCTCTCCTCCTTACCAGAACAAGAACAGGTCAGACACACACAAATAAAAAACCTAATTTAATTGATTCTTGAATCTGAAGCAAGCTCACTCTGTTTTCTCTGCTCTGTGTTTTGCCATCAGGTGATACTTGTGGGTCACAGTGCAGGAGGGCTTAGCGTAACGAGATCGATACAGAGATTCCCTGAGAAGATCTGTCTGGCTGTTTATATCGGAGCTACAATGCTCAAATTCGGGTTTCAGACCGATGACGATTTGAAAGATGTAATTAAAGAAAAACTATATTTCAAATGTAAGGTAACTTGTGTGTGACGTTTTGTTGTTTGTCACAGGGAGTGCCTGATCTATCAGCACATGGTGATGTCTATGAGCTTGGTTTTGGTTTAGGACCCGAGAATCCTCCGACCAGTGCTCTTATCAAACCGGAGTTCCGACGAAAGCTCCTTTACCACATGAGTCCTCAACAGGTTTCCCTATGTTTCATTTCCTATAAAAGCTCAAGATCTAAGACTTGCATGTGTTTTTAACTGTTTTTGTATAGGTTAGTGCATAGCCGATATCCAAACGTTCTTTTGACAATTATGATATGTCACATATAGAAATTGAAGTGGATAACATATAAAATGAAATACTACAGATCCTTGTGCAAAATCAACATATCAAATGAAATACTACTTGTTGTCCTTATGCTCTGTGTTTTTCTTGTTAATATGTGAAGGAATGTGCGTTGTCTGCGTTATTGATGAGACCAGCTCCGCTTATGGCGCTCACAACAGCAAAAATGGAAAAAGAAGAAAAAGGAGAAGACGAGGAGGAGCAGGTGCCGCGCGTGTACATCAAGACTTTGCACGACCGGGTCATGAAACCGGAGCAGCAAGATTCGATGATGAAACGGTGGCCTCCGAGACAAGCTTACGAAGTGGACAGTGACCATTCACCTTTCTTCTCTAACCCTTTTGTTCTCTTCGGTTTACTCATGAACGCTGCCGTTTCTGTCGGTTCTATCTAGAAGATTTAACGGGTTAAGTAATTAATATAGTTGAGAGATATTAAATAAAGAACAAAGTTGTTTATTTCATTAAATCTAGTATGTACTCACCAATGGTCGATCCTACTTAGCATCATGGTCAAGAATTTCTGTAATTTCATTCCTCCAAAGTCGAGGTCACTCGTCACTCGTTGCCGATAATTTTGATATCGTATTTTGGAGCTGATCGGAGAAGATGATTCCCTAATGGAAATTGTTGCCTAAAGCAAAATCAATAAGATAAAATTGTTTTCTGCGAAACTGAGCCTTGAACCCGGGAACATTAAGAGTAAGAGTGAGTTTTTACCACTAGACTAGTAGACAAGAAGTAAGACATAAGGATTATTCTCCCCCTTTCACGCATTCACATGATCACATCACATGTTCCACATCACATGTTCCACATCATATATACTTCTAGCCAACATGTATACGTACTCAAAGCTTCGAAATTTGGTTAACAGGATTAGGCAATGTAGCATGGAAGGAGAGGGAAAATAAAGCAGGAAAACAAATCCGGTCCTGTGAGCACTCAAGCTGCTTCTGAAAGGGGACATTGATGTCACTACTGATGTCTTCCTTGACGAGGCTTTGCCGTGAGTAATGGGTGCTTTTTTGCTATCCCTTTGGTCTTTGAGGGTATTCAGTTTTTTGTTAAAATTTGGTTGAGTTCATATTAACTAGAGTAAATTTTGCTAATTTGGTTATTTGATTGAAAATTTAAATACATGTATATAAAATCCAATATAATCACATATCAACTAATATATGTCCATATGAATAATAAAATAAAAAATATTAATTTTGGTTTGGATGAATTGAATTGAACCAAATCGATATTATATTGTTTTATAGTTGTACCAATTGGTTTTAAGTTTACAGCCAAACTAAAACTAAACTAAAAATCTCGGTTTGGTTAGGTTTGATTTAGAATTTTTGATTCGAATCATAAAAGTCTTACCATAGTATAGTGGTGTACTCACATGTTTGGTTTGTGGGTATACGTGCAATAAATTTATTGGTCCAAAAAGAAAATACATTTAAGGATCAAAACTTTGTTTCTTTTATATTTTTCTAATAACAACAATTAATTATTATAATTTGTCCAAAATGTGAATCGTGAGTTATTATGGATTAGTGTTATATTAAAATTGTTGTAACTGCTTTTTATTTTTATAACAATTTTGTACAACAATTTTGGTGATTGATAATTATTATTATATTTTTTTTTTCTAACAGCTTTTTTATATATTATTAATCAGAATCTATACATCTTTAGTCATTATTTAACATTTGTTCCGCTACGTACATTTCATGTACATTTTTTTTTTTTTTGTATCACCATTTAGAACCGATCGATTGAAGCTTACATTTGTTAAAATAAAAAGAATCGATTTTAAAAGTGTATTTGTTTATCTGTTTTGTTGTTGGAGTTAATCATATAACACACACATTTTATTTTCTACTTATATAAGTTATAATGAAAATAAATTAACTTTTTCAAACTTAGAGATAAAGTTAAAATGTAAAAACCTAAATTATTTGTTGTTATTGTGAAGTAGTTGAAGTCAAAAATTCTTTTTTTTTATATGCACACATAAAATTAATTTATATTGTACACTGTAATTTAAGATTGCCTCATAGAAAAAGAAAAAAAACGAGAGAGATATTGCCATTATAGCAAAATAGACATCTACATAATTTTTCTCATTCATCATAAGTAGCATCTTCCTCTTCTGCATTCATAAGAGGCTTTTGCACCAATAATCGTCGAATGTTGCATTATCGGTTTCTGTTATATGTGTATTATGGGAGAGTTTTTTTGGAAAATTACACATGTAAAGTTATAGTATCCAAAAAAGCGGAATACTCAAAATAATTATTGGTGCTACTATCAAACGTTCAAGGCCATAAGTATTGTAAAGATGCGAAGATTTTTCCTGAAAATGTCAGACTTTCTGACGGAAGAAAATCACCTAAATGGATTCTCAATATGGTTTTTTTATGTTGGTTACTTCCACGTGGTTTCACTGACGAAACTATTAGAGAGACAAGCACTACTTCCAAACAATTTTAAGATATTTCACTGCATTTATGTGTCTATTTCAGATATGCAAATGTTTCATATGGACATAACAATGAAGTCAGTAACAATGATGTCATTGAATTTTAATAGGTTTTGGGTTTATGGAATGATGGAACGCGAACTTTGAAGATTTATTTTCTATAACTTATTGTTTTCAATTTTATATTGTTTTTGTCATTTATTTAACTTATGTTGTTTGCTTGGTAATCAGAGTGACAATTTTCCTTTTTGTTAGTTTCTATTGTCTTCTTAACCTCAATTTTAGGGAATGTTATGAGTTATAACTCAAAATGAAATACCACATTTTTGCTGATTATAATGAAATACTAAATATTAGTGGTGTTAATTTAATGATAATCAGTTTTATTTTGTATGAACTTATAAATTGATATTTGCTATACACTCATTCTAATAATTACCATAATAAGAAAGTAAAGTCAAAATATATTTGATTCCCTCGTCCACAAAAACACTGATAATTGGCAAGTGCATTCCTTGTGCATTTTTTGTGATAATTGACAAGTGCACTTTTTGTGCATTTTTTGTGATAATTGATAAGCGTATTCTTTGTGCACATATCTCCGGTTTAATCAAATTTCATTTGTCACCACTCACTTATTGCATTTAGATGTTTGCTCATCTAAATATTAAACATCTAAATTCACTAATATGTTGTAAAAAAAGGAACGTAAGAAAAAGAAAATTTTGTATACTTCAATAAATAAATTATATATACATGTGTCAGAGAATTTGCATTTTTTTTTGTATTATCAGGACTTTAAACAATATAAATTTCTTTTTTGGTAAAAAAAACCTTAAATTTAGTTAGAGGAAAAAGATTTTAAGAATTATTTGTAAAAAAACCTCGTAATATAATACGTTATATTGCATATTAAATAATAACAAATTGAATTATGATCATAACTCATATATGTCATTTTCATTCACATGTTGGTTTGTGAAGCGTAAAACATTGAAAAAAATATAATGAATTGAGTTACAAAATAAAACAAAAATTTGGGAGATCTGAAAAAAGAAAAAAAGTAAAACACTCGCTGAAAATGAGGGATAACTTCATCTTTGTGACACTTCTCCTTTTTCCCATTCTCAATCAGTGGTTAATTATTTGCACCTAACTCCTTTTTTCTCTTCTTTACTCAAATGGTTTTTTCTCAAAGTACATAGGCCAAAAAAAAAAGGAAGGGAACAATTGCACAAAAGTAAATATACAAGTGTAAAAGTCTCGATTTGAAGCAAACATTGTCTATGTTTGAATACGCAATCCTAATATACGTAGCTTTCAAGAGGAACATAGATAGCAATCGCGTTTATTTTACTGAACATTAGACCATACGATTCCGTTAAATTCCATAACATGTCAAGAAAGATGCACACCAACACAGTGATTGTCATGAATCAAAACATTTATTTGGCAATAGAGAGTTTCAGAAAATAACTGACTCAGTAGATTCCACTAAGAGAATTGACTTCCAAACAAAGTCAAATAGTTGTAGAAAAGGCTTCATACTTCAGAACCTGTGCTCGAGTTTCTCCTGTTCTTGGAAGTGCTGAGCATACCTGCATTCATTTTGAGTATTCGAGGATTAAGCACGGGAAGATTATGAGAAAGTAGAGACAACATTTAGTGAACTTCTCAGATGAGAAACAATCATAATGAACATCACGACCAAGAACGCGATATAATCATAATTTGAAAGACTAATCAGCGAATCATTATGACACAACACTGGAAGATTTGTCTAGCTGAGCTCTGTAATAAACTCAATATTAGTTTCAGACATCTATACTCACAATTAAGAAACTTGCTAACCAAACTCCCATTGTGGTTATTATACTCACGAATAATACTCATTCACAGTTGTTCTTATATGTCAAACGAACACATCAAAGTAGATCGAAGAACAATCCACAAGCCCCGATGACATAGACACCGAAAAATCGTACAAGAAGCAGATCGAAGAACAATCATAGAATCACTAGATCTATGATATCGAGAGAGTACCAGTAGGTTCCGAGGACTGGAGTGACGAGGAGAGTGGCGCTGATCCAATTCTCCGAGACCTTGTGGTGGATCTTCTCCGGGAGATCCTTCCAGAGTCCGGTCATTATCTTCTGCTGAAACGGCGAAAGCGCGTAAACCACCGCCTTCAACTTAACCGGCTGCTTCCCCATCGATACGATGCTCTGTGAATCTCCCCAAAACCTGAATTAACCTAAAAATGAACAAATCTCAACGAAGCCTATGTTTTCAATTCGATTTTTTTTAAACCGGACGACCTGCGTCAACATTTTATTGTACCTGGTATGTTTTGGTTCGATTCGGTTAGTGCAAACCATATTCGGTAACCGCTACTCTAATCTAGACTTCTCTAGTGATAGTGATGATCCAGCTCGTCTCCCCAAGGAGAAACCTTTGAAGGATTACGACGATCGATCGAAGAAGACGATGAAGATCTTCCACGTTCCCTGTCTCCAAGACAACTACTCTTATCTGTGAGTGGTTTCGTATAATTTCGTTCCTTCTTTTCTGATTCAGCTCATCATCATCAATTTTGTTGGGCGAAAAAAACTAACAGGATAATCGATGAGAGCACCGGAGACGCGGCGGCTGTGGATCCAGTTGATCCGGAGAAGGTGATCCATTCGGCTGAGCAGCACAGTGCTAAGATCAAGTTCGTACTCACCACGCATCACCACTGGTAACACACTTCCCTCTATATCAACATTTCATTCATCTTTGAGATTCTCTTGGTTCCAATAGCTCTAAGGAATTTAGGTTTCCATACATAACTAGAGATTGTAGAGTCAATTTTCGTTTAAATCTCTCAGCTTTCGATAACTGAGTCATCGTTTTGAGTTAGTGCATGTTAAAGTTACTCCTCACTTATTTGGATACTTGTTCAAGTAGGGGCCTTCAACGCTTCCACATCTCAAATCTGGAAAAAAGCATGTGTTTGTACCGACGTTTTCATTTTTCTTCCTTGAAAGGGATCATGCCGGTGGGAACGAGAAGATGAAGGAGTTGGTCCCTGGAATCAAAGTATATGGAGGTTCTCTGGATAAGGTCAAGGGATGCACTGATGCGGTCGACAATGGTGACACCTTGTCTTTGGGTCAGAATGTTAACATATTAGCTCTTCACACCCCTTGGTATCATTCTTTCCTTCTATTAACTTAGATGCATCTATTCTATCTGAATTTGATCTTATTGCCTCTGCCATTCTGCTCTTCTTATCCTTCTGATATGTTTCAGTCACACCAAGGGTCACATTAGTTATTATGTAACCGGCAAAGATGGAGAAAGTCCAGCCGTGTTCACTGGAGATACACTTGTAAGTGGTAACATACAAGCTGGATGCTTTTGTTCCATGAAGATCAAAAATAGATCATACTATAGGACGCTAAAGTTTTCTCCGATAGGTCTTTGTCGTTATTTGATGTTTAAAGGGAGATGGTTTATAAGTTAAAAAAGCTTCTTGTGGAAAAGATAGTGAACCTGACTGTCGTTCGTTTTCCTTAAAGTTTCGACTCATGCCAAATTGCCAACGAAACTATGAGGGGGTTTCTTTCATGTCCACATCAGATTTGTCTTTATGTCCTCAAGAATCCTGAATCTCTATTAATAACTCCATATAAACACTGTTTACTTCGATGCTATACAGTTCGTTGCTGGCTGTGGAAAGTTTTTCGAAGGGACAGCTGAACAGATGCATCAGTCGTTGTGTGTGACTCTGGCTTCATTACCTAAACCGACCCAGATCTACTGCGGCCACGAGGTAAAAAGACAACAGCTTTACTAACTTATGAAATGAATGTCTCTACAAACTGAATAGCCCCTATTTCATTTCTTATGCTTCCTCAGTATACCGTGAAGAACTTGGAATTTGCTTTAACTGTGGAACCAAACAACGAGAAGATACAGCAGAAGCTATCATGGGCCCGTCAACAGCGCCAAGCAGATCTTCCCACAATCCCTTCAACACTAGAGGAAGAGCTCCAAACAAATCCGTTTATGCGCGTTAATAATCCTGAGATACAGGTTACTATCCCATCCCATTCATGAGTATATTTATGTGTGCAGACTCTTGTGTATTCAGTTTTATCAGTTATCAGTTGTTCTCTAGCTGATAACGATCTTTACTCTTGCCTCATCTCGGTATTGAATGTTCTTGTCCAGGAGAAACTTGGTTGCAAATCACCGATTGATACTCTCAGGGAAATTCGGAACAAGAAGGATCAGTGGAGGGGCTGAGAATTGTTTCGTGTGTTGTGGTCAACCTTTGAAAAAGTGTCTGAGCAGGTGAAGCTTATATTCTGTGTGAAACTGGTAACCGGTTTGGTAAACCGAAATCGGACCGACCTGTAAGCGTTGTACCCCTTTCAGTTTCCAGTTTATTGTGGATAATAATAAGAATGTATTTGACCAAAAAAATAAAGAAAACAAAATAATAATAATAGTTATCTTGGAATGTTTTGATTTAAAAAAACAGAGCTAGTTCGCTGTATAATTTCTCACTTCTGGTCGGAACTTATATTAACTTTGAGAACTGAAGAAGAATAAGCTTTTGGATGAACAATAAGCTTTGGATAAGAATTTCGAATTGCATTACAAAAATTTCGAATATTTTATCTTGTTCGGTATTGAAGCCAAGTGGCAACAAACTGAGGTGAGAGTGGACTTTTTACGTCAGGGTCCTTCTTCTTCGTCCAATAGATTGAATGTGAGAACTGTGAAGTCAGACGAACTTCACAATATTATATACTAAAAAAAGGACGGAACACAATCTCCAAACATAACTCAAACTTTTGTAATTTTACATTATCATCTGTCTGATAATTACGAACCAACAATGAACTTAAACAGTACAGGCATCTTCTTCTTAAACCAACCAAAGCAGATTCTCATAACTTTCGCTTCCTTATCTTTTAATAAAAAACTTAGTTTAGATTCCTCCAGAACCCATTTTCAGATGTCTCGCCTGATCTCCGGCCAATCCTCTTGCCGTCCGGCGAAACGTTTCATCGTCCCCAATGCTGCTGCTTCTTCTCCTTCTCCTTCTCTATCCGGCTCCCCAGGTCTAAACCCTGAACACATCATAAATTGTTCCTTACTTTCTTCTGCTTCTTTACTCATGAGCTTCTTCCCAAAAAAATTCAGAAAAATCTGATGGAAAAAGATGTTAACTAATAGTGAGATTTATAGTTTGGATTGATAAATCTCTCTGTGTTCTTGGTTTACCTAAAAGATTCAGACTTTCTGCTAAACTTGAAGCATTTTGGGTTTCTAATTCCAATTGGATGAAATTAGACGGACGAATTTCTCTGTGTATCACAAATTGTGTCTTTTGTCCCCTAAAGCTCTACTTAAGGTGATTAATCTTCCTGATTAAAATGTAGTAATGAATTGTCAGATCAATATTTCGATGCTGGAGCCCAGACCAAAGAGGAGACGATAGCTGAAACAGAGCAGGATCCAATGAACTTAGCTGATCCAGACAGCTGTTTCTGTGAGTTTCAGGGTGTTCATATACACCACAAAGTGTTTGATCCACAAACACTCGCTGATGATGCTCCCATCACAACTGTCGAAGGAACAGAAAAAACCGAGTTTCCTATGATTCTACTGCACGGCTTTGGTGCTTCTGTCTTCTCCTGGAACAGAGTTATGAAGCCTTTAGCTCGGCTTGTCCGTTCGAAAGTTCTCGCCTTTGATAGACCCGCATTTGGCTTGACCTCTCGGATTCTTCACCCATTTAGTGGTACTACCAATGATGCAAAACCATTGAACCCGTACTCCATGGTGTATTCCGTGCTAACTACGTTGTATTTCATTGATTTTCTTGCTACTGAGAAGGCGATTCTTGTAGGGTAAGCTAGTAGGTTTCATACACTTTGCTTTTCTTCTTCAAAATGCCACCAAAAGCTGAGATTTTTTTTTGTTTTTTCATATGTTGTAGGCATTCTGCTGGTTGCCTTGTAGCTGTAGATTCTTACTTTGAAGCTCCCGAGCGTGTTGCTGCACTCATTCTCGTCGCTCCAGCTATATTCGCCCCTCGTCCCGTGAACACAGCTGGTGCTGAAGATAGCCGTGGCGAAAAAGGTCCCACGAGCAAGTTTCTAGGGACTATAGTTGAGTTAGGCAAAGTCATTATAGGAGCAATTTTAAGAGCTGTAACAGGAATGATGAGTATGCTGAGTTCTCTCTACAAGAAAGCTTTAGCAGCTTTCCTTAGATCCTCTCTTGGAGTAATGCTGGTACTGCTTTGATTTTCTTGGCTTCTCTAGTCATCTCATTTCATTGTTCTAGAGAACCTCAAAAGGATCCTCTTACTTGATGTGTTTATGTCATTAGGTGAGGATGGCAATCAATAAATTCGGAGTAACAGCTGTTAGAAACGCGTGGTATGACTCAAAACAAGTGACGGATCACGTCGTTCAGGGTTATACAAAGGTGACATTCACGAGTTTTCTCTCTGTATTGTCATGTTGTTAAATGTTGATTTGTATTTGTTGCAAAAGAACAGCCTTTAAAAGCCAAGGGATGGGACAGAGCTCTTGTTGAATTCACGGTCGCTACATTGACGGATAATAGTGGCTCAGAGAAGAAACCTCCATTGTCGAAAAGGTTGCAAGAAATCAAATGCCCCGGTAACGTCTTTTCTATGCAACAAATCTCGTTAGACCAAATGTTTTTCCATTTTATGTCTGAACCAGTGACATGACACCTTATCCATGTTGCTAACAGTTCTGATTGTGACCGGAGATACGGACCGGATTGTGCCAGCATGGAACGCAGAAAGGCTGTCACAAGCCATCCCGGGATCGGTGTTCGAAGTGATTAAGAAATGTGGTCATCTTCCACAAGAGGAAAAGCCAGATGAGTTCATATCTGTCGTTGCAAAGTTTCTAGGGGATGTTTTTGGAGGGTCACATCAACAGCAACAAGTGGACTTCCAGTTCCAAGGCACTGTGTCATAAATTGTTACTTGGGCTCAAACAATATCATGCTTTTGGGCCCAAAACTAAAGAGAATCTTGATGTTATTGGACGCTTATTTATTTTTATTATACGTTATGTTGATGTTGTAGATTAGTGAAACGTACGAAAATGGAACTCGCCCAGATAATCGAGAGACATTGATTCTTCATAAACGACAATAAATAATGCCCTTTGCCCTTACAAAAGGAGGTTCACACTTGTCACAAAACCGGACCAAACCGAATATTCACTGGACCGGAAGTACCAAAAAAAATTAGGACAAACGTAAAAACAGAAGATTTGTCCCTAGCTATCTGCAAAAGAAAAGAGCGTCCTAAGAAGTTTATGTTGGATCTGTCAAATGCACTTTTGTTTTCTATAATACGCTATGAATGGCCATCATAGTAACTGTATTGAATGGAGCATCCAGAGAAAACTGGAACTATCTTCGCGGGGGTCTCTTCAGTAGCGGTTTCTGGGCTTTGCTTTGCTTTGGGATCGTATCCAGTACTTGTATCGTCCTCTGTCTTTTGGCTGTCGAAGATCAAATGCGCATTAAGAATGTATCGAAAAGAGTGGAAATATTGAAAAGAAGAGAAAGACTAACCCTTCTCATGTTGTTGGTAGCTCTCTTGAAGTTTCCGCTTTGCAGACTCGAACTTTGCGACTGGATCCAGAGCTTTGGGTTTCTTATAGCGACAAGAACAAAGACAATTGCTATTCGAACCTAAAAAAAGTTATAAGAAAAAGAATGAAATATCAAGGCTTTATTAACCCATACACTCACATCTTGTTGAGATCCAGCAAGTTTCCGCTTCTGCTCAGCAACAACAATCGGTTTTCTTGGGATCGCATGTACCATTTGTTCTCTACTTTGCTTTGGTTGTCTTCTACGCTCATCAAAAACGGCTCTAACATCAACTTCTTCTCTCCTCATTTGTTGATCCTTGTTGTACCTCCCAACCACATTGGCTTCATTTGGACCCTCGGGTCTCCTCCTCGCGCTACTTTGCGATTTTCTTTCATGTTTGGGCTCCACACTGTGACGAGGATCTGAAAACATCCCAGGGGTATTCACCACCATGAGTGTCAACATATAGGAAGAGTTTCAAGTAGAGAACAAAGAGTATACAAACTCACTTCCATCGGAGTCCAAGCAGTCTAAGATCTTCAAGTGGCCCAAGACGTTAGGAAACAAACACGAGAAAAGAAACTTTTCAGGATAACACTTCATTTATGCCCAAAATGAAATACGACGGGAGGGAAAGATATGTTTATAGACCTGAGAGAGTTCAAATCCATAAGGTTCAGGAGCAAAAAAATCTAAATCATGCGGAGGAGAAGGAAAGCTTTCTGCTTCATCAACTACTGAGAAATCTGCAGACTCAGGCGTCCCTTCAGCACCTGCACGAGCCAAGTAGTATGAAGAATCTTGACCAAAACAAAAAAAGTTCTGCTCGCAAAGACTAGTGAACATGAGGAGAGAGCTATTACCAGCACTTTCCTTCGGGCTATTCATCCATTGGTCCACCAGCTCTTTCCACTCTCTGCGCATCCCATACATAAAAAACACAATACTTATATATTCGGGAGGCAGAAAGTGCGAAAGAGTTAATGTTCTAAGTAATTCAACTAGCACAAGAGCAGCTCCCTAATGATCAACCGATGCCAATCTAGCGAAATGGGAGAGTAAGCGCACAAGGAAACTAAACACACTAGAGAAAGATCAAACTCGTACGCGAAAAGGGTCTTTGCAAGTTTGCTAATCTTATCGGAACCATGTCTCCTCAAGCCATTAACAGCCTTTCCGATTTCAGTATCCTGCAAGAACGCAAATCCTTTACATGAGGAGGATTCAGCATATTCGATTACATTACCAAATCAGCAGCAGAAACAAACCTTAAGAAGGTCCACACTCATAGACATGGACTCAAGCTTTCTCAGGGATTCGAGTAACACAGAACTTGGCTGCAAAAAACTCAGATGACAGAAACCAAAAAGCAGATTAATCAGAACCAAGACAACATTACTCAAAACAAACTCTAATGTAATTCAAGCAAAGAGACAAAACCTCGTCTTCTTTGTTCAACAAGATATCTTTAATCCTCATGACCTCATCAACAATCTGATTATTATGAATCAATGTCGTCTCATCTTCTTCCTGACCACCAACTGTCTCCACCGTGTTGCAGCCATGGTTAGCCTCATCGTCGCCAGCTATGGACAGCTCGAGGTGGTCACATCCGATGCAGCGGCTCACTTTACAAGAGAAGAGAAGCTCGGCGATTCTATCTCTCCTGGATTTGAACTCCTTGGGGCAATCCGCGGCAGCCACCATGATGGCGTGATCGATGATCCCAAAAATATCAGAATCTCCTCGCCGGAAATAGTCCCTCCAGTTATCCAACGACGCCGATGGTTTCATTATTTTCGTCTGTGAAAAGAATGCGACAAAAAAATCGATTCTGAAATCCGATTATCTCGATCTCAATCGATAAAAGCTGAATTTTCCCGTCAATTATTAAGAATCGATGATCTCCTTTCCCGGAGAATGAAGAACAACGATGACTTCCACAGATTTCTATAGACACGAAATAGAAGATTCAATTAGAGAAACATTCTCATAGATTTTCAAAACATTTAAATTGAATGAATAAAATCTAGGTTTTGAACACGCCTTTACGATCTAAAGATTGATTGATATGGATGATCACAAAATCTGTTTCGTTATTTTTTTTTTTAATGTTTTGTTTTGTTTTAGTTTCCCTCTCTAGTGTTAATTATTTTCCCCCTGAGAATCTGACAAAACTTTTGCAGAAAGTCCACAAGAACATTCCCGGTAAAAATTAAAAGAGTTTTGTTTTTTTTTGTAGCCAATTAAGATAACACAAAGGAACTCAACACCCGAAAATAAACAAAAATACACACACAACTTGGAACAGCTTAACGTTACATTTTCTTCACTAGAGCCCACAGATCTAATCCAGCAAGATCGTCATATATTAGGTGGATTTCCGCACGATATAGTTGATTTTGTATAATTTTTTATAATATTTCAATATTTTATTTTCGTTACTTCTGAATTAATATACATAATTATAAAATAAAATAAATTTTCATAATTGGTGTATTTATTATAAGAAAACAATTTTGTGCTTTTATTTATATATCTTTATACATCAACTCTAGGATATAATCAAAATATATAATTTACTAAATAGTACAAAATTATTTAGTCATTAAGAAATAAAATTGCATTGTATTTCTTTTCACTGTAAATGACACATATGAGTGAATGTAACACATGTCCTATAATTAAATGGGTTAGTCATCTTTAATAATTAGGATATCTCCTTGAATGCTCGAAATGTAAAATTATTTTCCATTCTTAGTAGTACAAATAAATTTCTTTTGAATACTTAAAATGTAACATTACTTACCATTGTAGTAGTACAAATAAGTTGAATTGAATACTTGAAAAGTTAAAATTACTTACCATTATTATAATACACATAAGTTGAATTGGATCTTATCAAAACTATTTTTTTCAGATTGAAAAAAGGAACAATTGCTGGTATTTTAGACAAAATTAAATATGAAAAATTACATATCTAATTGATGATTTTTTATCAAATAATTTTATTTTTTCATATTAGAACTTCCACTGCCAAAACAGAACCTACATATCTGTAACTTGCTGCTTTTTAGGCTGTAGAGATCGTATCTTCTCTTTAAAAAAAATCCATGCGATCCTACAGTAATCCGTATCAGCATCATTCCAGCGACGTCGAGCATTTGCTACAGACTGTTTAGAGATTTCATAAATTCCAAATATATAACGGAGTTTTGATATTAGATATGACATGTATATCTGGATAAAAAACTTTATTACTATGTTTTTGAAGTAGTTAATAGTATATGGCTTTAATGCCGACAATTTAAACACCTGTTTCTTCATCTAGTAGTATATTTTTATATTTTCCACGTAATTTCGTGGTTTGACTCTTTGTTCAGCATACGCCACATGTTCCCCTTGCAGAAGCTGTCTTTCATCTTCCTCTGTCAATCTCATCATCAACTCTATCTTACGTAAAAGACTTTTCGTCTTCTTCAAGAATTTTCATTTCTATTTTTAATCTTCTTTCGTACTTGGAGATTCACGAGTTTGTCTGTCGAGTCATTCTATTCGGGTAAGCTATGTTTGATTCGTTATGTTCCACTAATCACAAGTTATCGTTTATTTGGATCTTTAGGCTCTCTTATCGACTTCTTGTCTTAAACCCACCCACCTCGATTCATCAATTAGGGTATCTGAGATTTTAATTAATAGATCGTGAAACTGATCAGCTTCTATAGCTTTGTTTCATGGAGTTATGCTTTGGGTTGCTTGTTTTCTTTATGTTTCTGAAATAGCTTAATTAGCTGTGATTCGGTTCTGTCGCGTGTTATATATTAAAGAGATAAAGTGGCATCGCTGAATCAGATTCTTGTGGTTTCATGTTGTACCAAGTTGGGAAACAGATATTCTTGAGAAACTTACTTTCTTTTTTTTGTTTTAACTTTTTGTTATTATATGTTTGTTTAATAGATAAACAAATTTACAAGCAGCTTAGAAGTTTTCTTCTTGGGTTTTCTTAATCTGTCATGTAGTCTTTTTGTTAATACACAAGGGTTTAGTGTTTTGTGTATCTTTAAAATTGTGCTTCTAGGTTTTGCATTTCATTTCAGATTATATGGCCGAAGTTGTTTTGTCCGTATCTTACATTCTTACTTATTACTATTATCATTTAACAAAGAGTTTCGGCTTTTAACCCATAATCTGTTTTTTTCTGGAAGTCCTCGAAAATGGTGTAATGAGAAAGAATAACATTTTTCTTACAGATCCATGACTAGCCGAAAAAACACACATTGGTGTAATACTTGCAGACGAGGAGTCCGTCTTCAAGGAGAAGACGAAAGAAGAGGAGGAGCTTGCATATACTGTGGTAACACCTTTCTTGAAAGGCTCTATGAGAATGTTGATCTAAGCCCTTTTGATTTATTCGGATTAGCCATTGAAGAATCTCGTAACCGTTCCGGCAACAACAGAAGATCGGTTCTTGAAAACCAGTTAAGTTTTCAAGAGTTGTTTAACCGGCTCTCAGCACAAGACCGTCGTGGTCCACCGCCAGCTTCACCAACTGTGATTAACTCAATGCCAAAGATTAAAATCAGGAAGAAGCATCTCGGTCTGGATCCGTGTTGCCCGGTTTGCCAAGATCGGTTTGAAATCGGATCGTTTGCTAGAAAGATGCCGTGTAAACATATTTACCATGAGGAATGTATAGTCCCGTGGCTAGTCCAACGTAATTCTTGTCCAGTGTGTCGCAAAGAGCTGCCACAAGACCGGAACAATGGCCGGAAAAATCCATTGTCGTATCTGTGGCCGTTTAGCTCCTCTGCTTCGGCCTCAAACTATGATGGATCACCTTTTCATTGAGATGCCTGTGTCTCAATCCATGAAATATAGAGATCGTCTTTGGTGGATTGTTGATTTTAAAATTTTAATATATCGATGTAGAAAGGGTTTTGTAGGTCAGTACGACTCCTATATGTAATCTATAAAATATTGATTTTTTGTATCAAACATTTTGAATCACAACTTTGGTTACTGCTATGTATCACTGTCAGTAGTTGATTTACAAAGATTTTTTCCATGATGTCACGGGCCTAAATCGGAATTCTCTTTTGTAAATGTTATCCATAACTATTTTTTGAAGACAATTATTTAAAAACTATGCAAAACGGATTCATGTGAATTCTTTATCTTTCCTAGCTGAACTTAAGTTCGAATAAGATAACATGGAAACAAAACATTTTAAAATATCAACTGGTTGACTTGATTCTCCCATTCTAATATAGTGAAAAATACCAGAGCATTCACTTCTCCAAATATAAGAAAATATATCTATCTTTTTATTGAAAATCTCCAAAGCATAGCATAATTAAAAAATGTATATTCATTATTTAAAAATATGTATATTAGTTGTACTTTTTTATCGAAGTCGTATATGAATGGATAATATAAGAAAATCCATGGATAAAATATTAAAGAAAAATACCAAATTTGGCAATGTTGCTGTGCATGCATTAGCTATGTGAACGTACAAATATGGCATCATCACTCTAGCTAACTCGTCGTAATCTAGATTTGTTATTTGTTAGCCATGCCGAATCTACGAGCTACGTGCCCTCTTCCCAAGACCCTCAAATGGCAAGACTATCCAATGTATGATCTTGTGATTCGGTATCGTAATCCGAAAATAAGATAAATTCTATAAATTCACTTTCTATATCAATTCAGATGGAGAAATATATCTCATAGATAAAACCATTTAAATGAGATGTTCATAAAAAGAAAAATATATACATGACTTGAAAGTGAGAGGATCTCGAAATGCACCATACTGGTATGGTATTTCAAATGACTTGAATCACATTTTGAAAAATCCCAAGATCAACTAGAAGATGAAATACTGAATGTTCCAGCCAAACAATCATATATTTTAGATGGACTAAGATGATCATTTTATTAAAAAGAAATAGCTTAACTATGTTGGGTAATATTTATATGATTTTTGGGGTGAAACGTTAATGTTTTGTTTATTTATAATTTCTTATTAATAATAGTTACGTTCTTGGTTTATACTAGAACTTATCCATTCGTCACGGTAGTCCGAACTCTTCAACACACTCATCTGTCGGTGGTCTTACCCACACGACCAAACCTCTACATTTCTTTATCAGTTTTCCTAAAGTTGTAGTATTAAAAAATACAATTATCATAAATTAATAGTCTATATTTAAAATAATCAGATTTAGGAGAATATAAATATGGTTGTTGGATAATGATAATACGGATAAAACACTCAGATACCCAATTTGTCTCATTTTCTCTAGAAAGAAAAAGGAAAAAAATAATATATACTCGGAAATCGGAAAATCACTTCACTCTCTCCGTTTTGGGTATTTTTTTAAAAAAAAAAAAATCAAAACCTTCTTCTTCTTCTTCTTCTTCTTCGGTGTGAGGAGGAAACTAAGAGAAGAAAACTTGGATTCGATTTCAGAATCGAAGCAAATTCGTTCGTTTTCTGGAATTTGGGAAGGGTTTGGTTAAGTCTCGTAATCAATCCGGTGAACTAGGGTTTCTGTTGAGCTGCGGAAGCTGAAAAGATGGGTGTGCCCACCGAATGGGAAGGTGGGCTTGGCAATGGCGGCCTCTTCTGCTGAAAACTTAGCTCCTTTGTGATGGGTAAAACCGAGGATGATGGGAGCTTACGCGCCGGCGAAGAAGCTGTCGGCGATCCGACGGAGAGGAATGCTCGTCGTGGCTGTTCAGAATGGATCTCAGGGTTCGTCGGGTGCAAGTGTTTCTTCGTGCTTCTTCTCTCCGTCTCCTTGTTTGTTTCGGCTTCGTTTTTGTTGCTTCCGTCTCCCATGGATCGTGAGGATTCGAATCTCGATCCCAGATTTAGAGGTAATTCCTCTTTTCTCGGCACAAATTTTCAGCTGCCTTAGGTTTCTTCTACTGAGAAAAATTTCCTGTTTTGGGTCTCTGTGTCCTGAAATTGGTAATCACTAGTTACAAAGCTATTTTGGGAATGAGATTTTTTAACCGTGATTCTCGCTTGTGAACAAGTGTCAGAGAAGAAGAGTCAAAGCTGCTTTCTCTTTCAAGCCTCTGATATAGGAAGATTAGGTTAGTAGGGAGAAATTAATCATCACTTATTATTGCCTAACCTATTACAAAGAGCTACTTCTTAGCTATCTCCTAAATCTCGTTACTTCGAGGACCAGCTTTCGATTGAAGTAGAAGCTGTTGGTTCTTATAATCAATGCTGTTTATTAAAAGTTTGAGTCTTCCTTTTTTAGGTCATGTATATGGTTATTGATATCACTACTAGAATATTTGTTTGATTATATGCTTTCGTTATTGGTGCAGGTCATGCTATAGTAGCGAGTTTTAGCATCAATAGACCAGCTTCTTTTCTTAATGAACATTTCGCGCAACTTCAGGATGACATCTTCCAAGAGATGAGCTACATTTCCATCAACGTACCAAGTTTCATCTTTTTTTTTATTTTTAATTCCAGTTATCATATCGTTTTCCCTTCTGATACAACTTGGTTCACATGATTTAACAGGTAACTATCCTGGCTTTTGAACCGTCAGATGGGTTGAACATAACAAAGGTTGTGTTTGGAATTGACCATGATACTGCATACCGAGAAATATTACCTCTGTCCTTGAGTACTATCAAAGAGATGTTCGAATCGGTGCTCATAAATCAGTCCACTCTTCAGCTTACCAAATCCTTGTTTGGGGATACCTTCCTTTTCCAAGTTCTAAAGTTTCCAGGAGGAATCACTGTGATTCCACCGCAAAGTGCTTTCCCTCTTCAGAACTTCAAGCTTACTTTCAACTTTACCCTAAACTACTCTATTCATCAGATACAGATAAACTTCAATACCCTTGCTATTCAACTAAAGAATGGCCTCAATCTCGCGCCATACGAGGTTTGTCACAATCTTTCCTTTTCTAAAAATTTTCAATTATGCTGAAGTTATGCCTACTTTAGGAAGTATTAATGCGTTGAGTTAGATTGTTCTTATCACGGATTTTGTCTGAATGCAGAATTTGTATGTAAGCTTATCAAACTCAGAGGGTTCCACCGTGTCTCCCCCTACAACTGTTCACTCATCAGTGTTGCTTAGAGTCGGGACTTCAAATCCAAGCCCAAGATTGAAACAACTGACTGATACAATCACTGGTGCACGCTCCAAAAACCTCGGCCTCAATAATACCATATTTGGTAAGGTCAAGCAAGTTCGTCTATCGTCCTTCTTCCCAAACAACAGTGATAGCAGCACCAAATCTCCATCACCCTCACCTCTTCCCCATTCCAACCACAAACATCACCATCACCACCACCACCATCACCACCACAGCCATCACCATCATCACCACCACCACCACCACCACCATCATCTTAGCCCAAATTTGGCTCCCGATATTTCACCAGTGGCCTCTCCTGTCCCTCAGATAAGCCCTAGAACTAGAAAAGCTCCATCTGCACCTCCACCCTGCAGCTCAGGGAATAGAAGAGGAGAAAGAGTACATTTCAGGGATAAACACTTACATTTCTCATCTGCACCTACTCCCGCTCCTTCTCCTTCTCGTACATCACATCGTTCTCATCGCTATTCTGCTCGGTCACCACATGCATCACATCATTCTCCTCGCTATTCTGCGCGGCCACCACATCATCAGCTGCACTCACCGGCCCCGATTCCTGCAGCCAAGCCTCGTATAGTTCCAATCTCTGCCCCTTTACCCCATGTAGTGTTTGCCCATGCAGCTCAACCACCGAAAACCAAACCAAGTGAAGAGCACGCAAACGAAGTTGCTCAATCTCAACCGCAGTCCTCTTTATGTAAGTTGCTACTTAAACAAGTCCTACAATTTAGCAAGAGATATCAAATCATAATCTAATGGAGGCTCTTTCATTCTGTCTTTGGCTGCAGCTAATTTGAATTTACCAGCTATGCCATGGATTGTCCTACTCGTGCTGATAGCGGCCGTGCTTCATGAATAACGACATAAACATGTCTAGTACATTGTATGAGAAACCTCCTCCTCTCCCTCAACCCAATACTCAAAACTTAAGTGTATAAAAATGAATTCATATGGAAACTAGAGACAACTGGAAGAGTTGTTGTTATAGAATGTTGCCGCACAAAAGGGTGCAGCCTTCTACTTGATATCCCAATTAAATGTATGCTCTAAGAGCTTCTTTGTATATTATACAATTATAGCTTCTGAAAGAGAAAAGTTCAGTAGTCAATCGCAGGCAGTGCCAAAAGTATAGCAAGGATTTAACTTAATACCTATCTTAAATTATAATTCAAAACCTTTTAAAACTTTTGAGTTTTACAACACAGGGCCAAAAGTAAGAAAGGAACATGTATAAACAAGTCAATGTTCGCGGACTTTGGGTCAAGATGAGTAAGAAGCGAGCTACGTCGGATCAGGTGGCTACGAGATGGAGACCTGACCGGGGAAGAACGCATGAGTAGGTAACGTACTTGACACAGTCTAAAAGAACCACCACGAAGATCCGGGAAAGTGATTTCGGGTTTGGGGGCATGACTTCATCGGTTTCAGAGTCAACGATCTCCCTTGGATCAAGCAACACTGAGACAACCATGGAAGATGATGATGTGGGTTTGGTATTAGCTTTCCCATGAAAGCTCTTGTTTTGGGCGTCTTTGGTCGGGTGGGTTTCCGCGATGTTGAGCTCAGATGCCACAAGTGAAACCGGAAGCCCCTCGAGAATTCTCCTGTTCTTCATTGTCTTGTCGTGGGTGGTGACATTTCGGAGATGCTCCCTTGTAAGGTTGGAGACTGATGATGGGACAATAGCACCAGGAGCAATATCAAACTGGAAAACCTCGGTGCACATGCTGTAATCCATAAGTGTCCCTGCAAGAGAATGCAGTAAAGAGTTATCTCCAGATTATTCCATTTAGTAGGACTATACAGAGCACAAAAGTTACCTGAGCCACCTTCATGAAACCACTGGTGAAGTCTTTTCCCCTCGGGCGAACCAGAAGAGAGAGCCCTAGAAGAATGTGGAAGCATTGCCCCATTTCCTCTGACATGAGGGACAGGTAATGCAGAAGACACGGCACCAGGAACTCTCAAATCGGGTCCTTCGCTTTTAATCTTTTCAGAGATATTCTTCTTCGCGAAAGCAGTAGCTTTCTCGCTCGCCAAAACAGAATGAATTATCAAGTTCCCGTCGATCTTCACAAGCCCATCGTTCCTTGGGACATAGAGAGAAGCAAAGAGAGGGTCACTGGTATTGCTCAGTGGACTAGGTCGTCCTTCTACTTTGGGATGACCATTATACTCTACTCCCCCACAACGATCTCTCTCACCATGACTACTACTAGAATGGATATTTCCTTCATAAGTTCCACTTTCTCTTCTAACATGAGACCCATCGCCAACCATAAGAACCTTCGCTTTATAACCATCATAATACCGACGACCCTCATACTTAGACAAACCGCTAAAGCTTCCACTACCACCTCCATAGTTCACATTCATAAGCGGAACCAACGTGCCAAACAAGAAGACAAAGAAGATAATTCCGATGAAACTAATACTAGCAACCTTCTTGAGCTTGCTTTTGCCCTCATTCTTCTTACTCTCCGCCTTCTTCGGCCTACAACTCGAGACAGGCTTAGGATTCAATTTAGGAATGGGAACCAATGGAGTCTGTGATCCATAAGCTCTGAATGGATACGGCGGATACGGCATCCATTGATACGGTAATGGCGGTGCAGCCATGTAAGGATTCATAGGAGGAGCACCAGAAGCAGCAGCCATCTGCTGCTTCAGCGCTGCATTCTCAGCCATAACATAAGAGATCTTACCATTCAATTCGGCGATGGTCGAACTCATGCTCTTCACTTTTACTTGAAGCTCCTCAACGTATTGCTTCTTCCTCAACCTCGAAAGCTGAGCACTTTCACGGTTCCTAATCTGCCTCACCTTCTTCTTGTCATCATCCTCTTCTACAGGAGCGGCTGATTTATTATCGTCGGACTTTTGGTACTTGAAGCTCCTGAATTCGCCTCCGGAGTCTCCCTTTTCCTTCTTCCTCTTGCTGACAGAAGAAGCTCTCTGGTGAGGCCCTTGACTGGTCGAGTCAGGGGAGGATAAGGCGTCAGAAGTCTTGGAGCCTTGAGATGAAACCTGAGAATGAACAGAATCAGATCGCTCTTCCGAGCCTCCATCGACGTTCCTTGTTTCCGACGAGTCCATCATATTCGCATGGTTCTCGATCGCTTCTGGGCTCTGATCTCCAGAGCTCCCCAACTCCTCTGAGATCACCACCGGGGTCTCCGCGTCCAAGGTAAAGTTGAAGAAATCATCGGAATCATACAATGAGAAATCTCCGTTCTCACCGTCGAGTAAGAAGTCTAGATCGGAGATCGGATCAGAAGCAGATAGGAAAATAGAATCTAGCGGCGGGATGGAGATCATCTCGGAATCCGATAGCATATTAGGGTTCAGATCACTCATCTCCGGCGGGTGAGCAATCACCGATGTGGATTCCCTCATCTCCGATTGTTGAATTTTTTTCTTCTCGCTTCGCTTCTCGATTATTCCACACGTTTTATTATATTTCCTTGGTAGAAGAAGAAGACAACGACCTTGACTAATATCTTATCAAAGGGGTAACGAATGTTGCATCCACGCGCCTGATGCGCGTGTACACTAAATTCAGAACACGGAGTTCTCGAGTTTGTTTCACACGTGTGTGTGTTGTGTTTTTCCCTAAAAAAACAGAACTAGTTGGCTTGTAGCTTCGACTGTAAGAAATTAATTGTGGAAGCTAATAATGAAAGAACAGTTACAAAATCTACAAGTTTTCTACAAATTAATTGTGAAGAGATATGAAGTTAGCTCTTCTTTTTTATGTTGATGATATTTCATCAACCACATTGATACTGTTTGTTTTATTTTACTTTAGCTTAGCAATCAAATAATTTTGTTACACTAATTGTAGTTATTATGAATCAAAATCGAAAAGTAGTTTTTCATATATTGTAACATAAATATAATATAATAGGTGGAGTATTTTTTTCGTTTTCAGAAACCAACTAATCAATCATCGTTTGACACGTGAAAATCGACCAGACAAGAGGTTCCTTCCGATCTCACAAAAACAATCCACTCTGTGAGATGGTATACTTTTGACTTTTTGAGTGTCATACGATACGAATACCAAACGATATGATCCACGCACAAGATTCATATGGCATCTCAACTTTCCACAACCGAACTAATCAGGCGAGCCACGTGATGACTCACACGCGGAGGTGGTCAATCCAAATAGTTACACAAGTCAGCCACATGCATGGCCTTAAACATTTGTTAGCAAATTAATCTTATAAAAGCCACTGATATTCTTAACGTGTCCACCAGTCAAAGCCAAAGTTCTAGCTTTTTGACGTAACCATTTACCACTCAATACAAAACCAAAGGAAAACATCATAATCTACCAGTCTACTTTGTGATAGAAGAATAAACTAGACGGACATACATGTGATGATTATGATCTTGGCCTATATGATTTTTGGAAATATATAGATATGTGATGAATATATAAGGTTCTGTGAGTTGATAAAAATAGTATTCTGGAAAAAAAAAACAAATTAAACATGTGTATCTTTATTGATTTGCAATTGGTAATATCAGTAACCCCTCCCCAAAAAGGCACAAGATTGCAACTTTTGTATCTAAAATAATATAGAACAAAATAAGTTAGATAAGCTTCTTCTTAAGGAAGAAGCGTTTGAGATGCCAAACTTGAAAAAGTGAAACGATAACGCAGACTCCTAAAGACACGAAGCTAAGCTGCGCAACCCTCTTGTTAGTCTTCTCGTTTATCTCCCTCATAGATGCTTCCCTGCACCATTTTTTTGATAAATAATTAGCCCAACAAAAACCTTATATCAGGAAAGAGAGATAAGATTCATCAAAGAGAAAGAGATAGCTAGATAGATAGATAAGAGTTTTTCAATTTAAATTACTTAAAAAGCTGAGATGATAGCTAGTTAAATCGTACCTGAATCTTAGATAGAGAATGTTTACCCTAATTTCACCTACACGTTCTGAAGATTTTCGAAGCTCAAGCTCCAGACCCTGCAAACAATATATATTCATCCACATGTGATTTTGCGGGAAGAATATATTGTAATCTATAAATTGGGAATTAATTAATTAATGAAGGACTTGCCTCGATCTTTTCCTTCTTAGCAACAGCCTCCCAGTCTTTGGTTTGGATACCCATCTTCCAGTCAAGACTGACGATAGCAGTGTTATTGACTGTGTAATGTGTCTGATCGTGATGCATCGATAAACAAGCCATGTATATTCCGGTCTCGCTCGTTGTAAATGCAAACTGACCGTGCGTCTCGTTTGTTTTCTTGTACAGTTCCTTCCCGTGTGGTGACATTACCTATATAACCAACGCATTTATATATAATTGAACAACAGAAGTTATAGATATCATCATTTGTAACCAACAACTTCATTTCTCAATCTAGATTTGTAACCTGATCTAGATTTTTGCCAGTTTATAGTCTTAACAAAAAAAATTGATTAATTTAACTTGTTACAATCTCTGATGCTAAAAGAATAAAAGGACTAAGGACCCGTATTTTCTTGGTAGGAAATAATTTAATTATTTCTCGATCAGATTGAGACGCAAACATTAGTGACATTGTTTAAAGGATGCTAATCCACAAAGCAATAAATTAAACCATCCTTCCGGGAACCAATCCCCACGAGAAAAGTGAATATTATTGCATATTTTGCTAATAAACCTATTATATATGTACTCAAATTCAAAATAAAATAGATAAAAAAAACAAAAAAAAATTCTAAACCGATCAATCGCTAGCGCATACAGAAGTGGGTGCGTTATGTGACCAAGCATGATTAAAACTTTCGGAGAATATGAAGTATGAATAATGATTTGTATATATAGATAAATACCCGAACATCAACTGTAGGACCAATTCCAACGTTATCTTGATCAATGCAAAGGTAATCGCCGACGACGACCACGTTGGCTTGTATCTCTTCGTAGACGCATCTCTCGCCGGAACTTGGAACCGTTAACCACATAGCCTCCACCACCGTCAAAAGAGAGCCACCGCCTGCGAGGCAAATCAAACCAATGACTAATAACGGTGATGTCGCCATTGTTTGAGAGAAAGAGCTATAGGAGAGATGAGTCTAAAGATTATTTACGTTATTCAGCAAAAGAGATCTTAAGACAATGGCGCGTGGGGGTTAAAGCTTTGTCTTCCAGATTGTAAGTTGTAACCATTGGTAGATGTTTTTCTTGTATCCAATCAGAAGAGGCCATGTAGGATGTAATGAACATTATGTTCACGCGTGAGCCGTTTCTGTCGTTTTTACTTAAATGGAAACTGCGTTTAATTTTGACCAGACAATATCATCTCTATAAGGAAGTAAATATTCAACAAGATTTGCATCATTAAGGGGTAAGCAAGAGAGGCCTGAGCAATGGGTCCATTATCAATTTTTAAAAACTTAGTTATATATAAAGGGCCCAAATCTGTTGTCTTTTCTTTACTGAAAAGGCCTAAATTTTCAATTTGCCTTGATTTTTTTTTTGTACTCGGCAAGTTACAAATATTTCGAATGTGAATGTCTAGTTGTGTGCATTGATATTTATTTTGTTTGACAAATTTTTTTGACCAATAATTCAGTTTAAAAAAAAAAAATGTTTGACAAATTTCTTTTTTTTTTTTTACTGGAGTTTGACAAATTTCTATATAACGATTCACCATGAAGAATGAAATGGCACACCAACCCAACGTCTAGAAGAAGATTAAACTAGTACTATTAGTATACTGTAGGACTTCTATATTTTATGATTCCACCAAATTAACTTTACGAACCCCACTTCTCGAGGATGGTCATATTTAAAAAACATACTATCATTAAAATGAAAAAAAAACAGAGCTATAAAAGAATAAAAAAATTCAAAGGCAGCAACTTTCTTAATATTCTCCCCACTTGATTGCGAGAGAGAGAGAGAGATAAAGGTCGAGAAGGTCATTTCATCTCCTTCACCCTCATCGTTTCGCCTCTCTCTCTTCTTCTTCTTCTCTCTCAAAATGCTCATCAGAAATAATCTCCTTTTTGTTTCCTTGATGTGTTTTCTCTTCTAATCTCCGGTGAGAGAGAAGGCAAAACAAAGATCGAGAAGAAAGGATTTCAAAAACACAAAGAGGAGAGACAAGTTCATCTATGGCCGATATGACAGAGAAGGAAGCTATGGTTGATCCTTTTTTGGTCGAAGCTCTCCAGAACCCTCGTCACCGTCTCACCAGTTAGTCCATTTCTCCCAAACCCACGATCCGATTTTACTTTCTCTGCGATGGGTCGATCTGAATTTTGTCATTAGTTTTCTAGGGTTTGATTCAATTGGCCAATTATGAGTTTCCTCCTTGTTTCGGGTGGTTTGCTTCACTTTTTTGGTGATTAGGGTTTGGCTTTTCGTGATTAGATCCATGACTTTCTAGCTACACAATCAGAATCCTCATGCTTCCGATTGTTTTCATTTGCATCATGAACATTGAAGCTTGAATAAATAACTCTGATTTGCATTGCCTTCCGTTTAGTTTGGTCCTCTCTCAACATATATAAGCGTCTTGTCCTTCTTATGTCAACACTTTTTTTTCATTTCCACAAAAGTTTAATTTCTGTATCTGGAAAGAATCTCTTTAAATGTGGTTGATGGGTGATAAAAAAAAGTTTGTCTCTTTTGTTTGTGTGTGTGTGTGTTTTTTTTTAGTTTTGCGGATGGAGCTCGATATACAGAAATTCTTTCAAAACCCTGAGCAGCTTCAGTTCGAGTTCCGGCCTTTTCCAACATCTTACCTGCGTCTTGCTGCACATCGAGTTGCTCAGCATTATGGACTAGTGACCATGGCTTTGGACAATGGTAGTGGTGCAGCAGATGGGTCCGACAACAGGATCCTGGCGACAAAAACAGCCGAAAGTAGGTTTCCTTATGTCTGCTTGTCCGAAATTCCTGTTAAGCAACCAGAGAATGGTAGACCAGAGGGTTTCAAAATTGCGATCAAGCCCAGGCCCAAGAGAGGATCTGGCTGCGGAGGCAGCGGATCAGGAGTACAGCAGAATCTCCTGAGAAGTGTCGAGGAGAGGAAAGAAGAGTATGATAAAGCCAGGGCTCGGATCTTTAACAGCCCTAGCAGTTCCGACTCTGAAGATTCTTCATCACTACGAGCTCCTGTTCCTCCTCTTGAAGGGAAAAACACTTGTGTAAACCGAAATGAGACTGAAGTGGCTGTCAATAATAATCCTGTTGATGCTGGTGCTCGAGAATCTGGACGGACTTCGAGAGTCGCCATTATCAGAGATAGAGAGAAAGATCGATATGACCCGGATTATGACAGGAGCTACGAGAGGTATGTCGTGGATCCCGCTTACAGGTAATAACCACCTTCCCATCTCTACTTAAACGGCTGACATTCAAGAAAACTACAATTTGGTATTAAGGTTCTTTGTTCTTGTGGTAATGATTGTAGGTACGTTAGGGTTATGCCGTCTGGCCAAAGCTTCAATCCGATGCCAATCCACATTCCGTTTCACGATGGTGGTTTCCCGCAGATGCCAAGAGTTCATCAAGCTAATCTAAACTACGGACATCCGCTAAACCCGGCCATGAGTCCATTTATTAATAACCCGGCTGCTTATACACCGTGGCCAAACTCACCAGCTATGAACTATGCTCAGTCATTGAACGGTCCAGACACAAATCTTTTCAGGTTGCTCATACGAAACTGTTGTTGTTGCTTTCGCCATTTGATAATCTTTCATATCCATTGCTTAACTCAATCTTTTCATTGCAGGCATCCTTCTGCAAGCAATCCCTGACTACAAGTAGTGTTTTGAGTACTTCAATGTCTGTATCAAAAAAAAAAAAAACAAAAAAAACAGATTCTATAGATATTATTAGCCTTTAGGAGCTCTCTGTTCTGTTCCGAACAATGGCTGCTTCTTTCTTATATAACAAGACATCAACTCTCTCTTTTTTATTTATATCTTAATTATATAATTATCGAACTTTGAATGAACCTTAAACGATACTTAGACCAATCTTTGGTGATGGCGTTTCCACATGTGGTGAACCAAATTGTTCAAAAGAAATTGGAATTTGGTTCTTAAATGAGATCTTTTTATGTAAGGATTCTGCTGTGTTTAATGTTCACATTAAGTTTGCTTTTCTTACATATAATATATGAGGTGGTGAAGACTTGGAGGGTCATTTTCTAACTTTGAGGCAACCACTTTCCCTAAATTCCCAAACGAATAATCAATCACTCGAGTACTCTTTTGACCGTTGGTCTCGAGTCACAAGATCCGATTTTAAATCAGCAATTGATTTTTAATTTAAGATTGGATTAGAGACTTATCACTTGTGGATAAACTTGGATTTTCAATCAACAATTGTTTTGGATTTACGATTTAATATTGAATTATACTTACGGAAAAAGAAACAATCGAGAAATCTAAAATTATATATTTTTGTACAGCGGTTTGGTCCGAATATGAGCTTTTTACTTTTAGATTATTTGGTCAAAACAAATTTCGAGTCAGAAAAATTGTGATAGAACGGAACCGAAATACACACTCTTTATGTGAATAAACGATTAACGAATCCAACAAGTTTCTCTCTGAAGAAAACCAATATTTATAATTTTATTAATATTTTAAGAGAAAAAAAAAATGACTTGGTGAGACAAGATCAGGACATGCCAGCTATGAACCCACCACCATTGCTTTTAAATCATTCCCTCCTCCCAAATAATTTAACTTTCATTATAGTAGCATAAAAAGATATAAACTATCGAAATACTTTTATTGGGTTTGGTCCCTTGAATGATTCCATAGACATTTGCATATATGGAACTTTATAATTGATAGTATAGTAAATAAGTTGGGTATGATTAAGGAAGTGAGAGCATCAGATCCTGGATTCTGATTCTGCCTCCCATTGTCTCTTTTGCCTATCGGTTGCTTCATGTCATTTGTACATTGTACTATTGCATCCATTATTGGTCAATCACACAACTATAAATATCTTCTCAGCAACACATTTTTTATAAACCCTCACTCAGTAAGTAGTAATAAAAGTAACCATGTTCAGATTTATATCAACAGATTCTTGATTTTTGTAATCTAAAACTTAAAGATGACGCAAAACAACAACAAAAAAAAAGAAAGGTGTATGAACAGTTTTAGTATCTGCAATATACTTTAACGAGAACTCAGTGCTACAAGAACAAATCTAAAAAAACAAAAGGCTAGAAAATGGGAAGCAAAGTACATTGTGAAGCAAATTTTCTAAACAAGATCAACTCTTTTTCCAACCTTGAGTGTGTCCGTACGAAATGTACAAAGAAGTCATCTTTACAAGAATCATAAAGTAGAAAGAAGCTACAAGGGTTAAGCGGCCAAGTCATGACATGAAAGATCTTCGGACACAGAACTGGATCACACGGCGATGCACGCCGGATTGCATCAATGTTAACTGATAAAAGACTGCATTAGAACTTTGTATCAATTGCTCATATAAAGGGTTTTTCAAATTGGATGGTCACAAAGCGTGTGATCAAGAGCTAGTACTTGGCCTACATTGATCAAGTGTTATTAATCGTCTCGAGTTGGGAATAAAGTCAAGACTGTTCTTCCTCCATTAGCGTTTGCAGATTCCAAATCCTCAACGTAATTACCAACTGGACTGTGTAACGTTTGCGTAGACATTCTGTGAAGTGGTTGCTGCTGCTGCTGCTGCGTTTGCCGCGCCAAGAACGACGGGTCGAATTTCCCGTTCGTAGGCGATCCGAACTGCCCATTGTTCGCTGTCGGTGAGTTGAACTGACCGTTTGTGGGAGAGCCGAAATGAGCGGCTGCGATTTGACGGTGGTGGAACTGAGGCGGTTGCAGATGAGGATTAGCGGCGGCTGCTGCGGCTGCGGCTGCGGCCATTTGTTGCTGCTGTTGAAGAGTGGCGATTGGGACGAAAGAAGGCATGAAGTGGTCGGAGCTGGGGACTCGGTTCGGGTGAAGGAAATGAGCTGGCACCGGAGAGCTAGCGAAGAGACGATCCGTGGCCGGATCTGAACCAGCTCCGCCGCCGGAAGACAAGCCTTGCATCCTCTTGAGGTAAAGGCGGTACTTTTGCAAATGGCTCGCGACGTTCTCTCTGGTCAGCCCATCGACGCTCATGAGCTGCATAATCGTTTTGGGAACGGCGTTCTTGATCCCGAGATGCGCGACCGCGTCGACGAAGCGTTTGTGGAGCTGCGGCGTCCAGACGAGTCGAGGTCGCTTAAGAGTCCGCGCTGGCTCGTCGCCGGCGGCTCCGGAGCCTAGATCTGCTGAATCGGCAGCGAATTCGGCGGAGGAGTTGGCCTGAGAAGACGGGAGGTGGAGCTGAGACGGCGTGGGAGGGGTGGTGGATTGGTGGTGGTGAGGTTGACCGGAGTTTCCATTGGCGTGGCCGAGGCTTCGGATGTCGAAGGCGAGAGCGAGATCGGGAGATATCAGAGACTGAGATAACGGCATGAGCTCCTCCGGAGATGGAAGCTCTTCTTCCCATCTTGCGAACCAGTCGGAATCCTCCTCTCTCATTATCTCCTCGAGAGAGAGAAAATCTCAAATCCGAAGACGGAGACGGAGATGGAGAGAAGAGAAAAGGGAAAGAGACTGGAATCTGAGAATAGATGATGATGATGATTGAGAAAGATGGAGAGAAGTTCGAGGTGGATCTTCTTTCTTTCTTTCTTTCTTATTACAACCTTCTTCTTTTTCTTTTCTGTTCTGTACTCTCAGCTTTTTCATCTCGATTTTATGATGAGAGTACTTACCAAATCTACAATAACTACATTTACTTTACTATTTCTTTTTATTACATAGTTTTCTGTAGATTCAATCATATCAAAGTCTCGACCGACGCCTAACCTCGGCGCGTGCTGTCCACTCTAGGAACCATTAAGTGTGAGCCACCACCCCACCAGAGCTTTTTTTTCTTCAATTTATCCTATTTTGGAGTATAATTCAGATAATCGACTTTTAAAACTCAAACATGGAAAGTTTTTGGATAAACTACTACTAATCTGTCTGTGCAAAGATTAGGAGACGACTTAGCATATAACAAATATGTACAAATCCCGGTTCTATCATCAAAAGTAGATAACGTAACGAAATTAACTTTTAACTTGGTGTTAAGTTTGAACTTTCGAAACATCACATTACAAACTATTTTTGCCATAAAAACGTGTTAATTTGTCTACATATAATTAATGTTTAACTATAAAGTAATACTAGTACTACTGTTAGCATGTCATTGTCAAAAATAATGATAAGCCTCAATTAAATTGCGTTCACTTGCAAGCAAAGAATAAACATTCAATGATGTAAAATTAGTCAAGCGAATATAATAGCTGCTACTAACATCAAAACGTCATCGTTACTAAAATGCGAAAAAATTGATTCAGTTTAACTTTTATTTTTATTTTTTATTGCATGCTCTAATTGGGACTCTCATGGTGTCAAACTCTGATCCTGATGTACGCTCTCTCTCACTCGTCTCCGAGCTTCAAATTGTTAAGGTTTAAATTCAAGATCACATTAGAAAATTCCACGGTCTCTGTTAGTTAAGTTTTATGGTGACAATATGTTGTGTACTCACTCGTATACTTGCATATGTGGTGTTCACATAAAGATGCTCTTTCGAGGCTTGAGTTTGGTGTACATTAAAAACAGACCAATCTTTTCTGCTCTAATGAGTTTTTTAAAAAGGTTTAGACCCAACAAGACTCAGTTTATGTCCGTTTTGAAACCGGACGCAAACTGATCATACAAAAAGTTTCAGAGAAGTAGGCAAATATTATTACTACGTACTTGCCTTTCCAAGACTTGTAAATTAATCAAGATCTAAGAAATGAAAGCTGGCATGATCAAACGATGAATCAATAGAACCTAAGTTCTCCTTCTTCTTGCTCATCCTCTAATCAAATCTCCATTGCAATTGAGTAGAGAACAGAAGCTGAGATGAGGCTGAAACCCTATACAAAGATTCTAAGTCCTCATATCTCGGGGAGATTCCCATTCTCTTTAAACACTTTGCGTTTGTGAGAATGTAAGCCACGAATTGTTTCTCTACTCTTCTTCCTCCATATGCCTTCCACTCAAAGATCTCAAGGTGAGACAACAAGCATACCGGTACAGAACTCGGTTGGTTCCACAAAGGTGGATAGTAAGCGGTATAGCCCTGAGAACCAGCATGGACGAATTATAAACAAACACAATTTCTGCTTTACTTTAGCACAGAAAAATCAACACTTGTTTGAGGAAAAGGATGAATGTACTTACACAGTCGATCATAAGAACTCTTAGTTTAGGAGAGTTATGGTGCAAAAGCGTAAGTGACTCCAACCAATCATAATCTGACTCTGAGTAATATGGACACAGCTTCAACTCTATGAGTCGAGAGAATTGCATGCCGCTACAAAACGCAACCTGTAATTGAATTAAAAAAAAGAACAGAACATAAGTAAAACACATCAAAGCGATAACAAAAGTAAGAGAGAAAAGGTATTCAAAATGGTTACATCGGTGACAGCCAAGTCGAGAAACATGACCGAGGAAAAATTTCTCAAAAACTTGCCATTTGGGTGAGAGTAAAGTCAGACCCAACGTTCACAATCCCCACATCAAGGCGAGGCATATTCTGGAACGAGCAATAGTCTCCTAAAGGATCATCGATGAAAACGTAATTTAAACCCGGGGTATCTATAACCAAGGACCTAACATTTTCGGGTAACTTACTCATGCTACTCACATATGTCAACTTCTCTAAAGAAGCCACTTTCACACTGAACTTTGTTACATTGTCATCGTCATGTCTGACCACAACCAAATCTTTGAGGACAGGGCAGCTCGATAAAAGCGTAACATGAGAATCCTCGTCTTTATACACCACATGGTCAAGGTCCAGCAATTGAAGTAACGGGAGGCAAACCGAGGAAGGAACATCGATTAGAATCTTGTTTGATAGTGTCATGTACACAAGCGTTTTGCAGGTGTAAAGGCTCTGAGGCAAGCTGGTGGGACTTGCCAGAAAGTTGATGTCTAGGTTTAGCTCTCGAACGGAGCGGTGGTCAATAGCGTGTGAGACCCACTTTCGGACATCTGCATCAAGTGGACATTGTTCACCGAGTTCGATACTCAAGCTCTCTAGTGCTGGTGCCTTGTGCAGCTGCATTGACTTGTCAAGAAACTCCCAAACGCTCTTCTCGCCTTTGTCTGTTTCTGTGTAGTTGAGATGAGGCATCATCATCCAGACAGAATGCCATCGTTTCGAGAGGATCATGGTGGTCACTGCCTCTTTTATCGGGATGTCGTTCAATATGTGCACTACCAAATCTTCAGGCAACGCACTGATCCTGTCTTCGCAAACTTTCCCTTTATTTGTTTTCTTACTATTTCCGGCTTCTGATGACATCTTTCAAGATCTTTTTCTCGAGAAAAGATCGGATAAACGAAACCCTATAGAAGAACCCTAGCTACACCCTTGTGCGACTCCTTGTCGTCAGTCGTAAAAGAAAAGGGTACGAGATGGCTAGAGATTTTGGGGTCTATTGTTTTGTGAATATTGGGCCCATATTTCCAGTTTTATAGTTCAAAAAAGATATTTCGAAATTTTGCATTTAGTTTTGTTCTGATGCTATTGGCATATTAATATTGTTATAGTTAAATTTGAACAAGAATAAGGAAGGATACGAGATGGCAAGAGATTGGGTTATTGTTTACTGACTATTGGGCCCTCTGGTCACTGGATTCATATTTCAAAATTTTCTGGTCATTGTTCTAGGGCTTTGAGATTGCATAATCCTTGGATACTTAGGGTTGTGCCTTGTATAACACGTCTCTCTTGAGAATTTTGGTGCTAATTATAAGAATACAGTATATCGGCTGAAAAAAAGTTACCAATTTAGCCGTACACAAATTATATGATCCATATATACTATTTACCTAGGGTGCCCATTTCTGCTCCATACAAGCAATCCTTGTACAGAACCAAAGAAAGATCTGATGCTGTTTGCTTGACTCTGTTTGTCTAATTACTTGATCAAGTCAACCGAATAACTAAAGAAAAACTTGTGCAGACTATAAGCGGAGACACAATTGTTGGTCATTAATCTAACTTGTACATAGCCCTCGTATTGCCTAAAACCTTGGGCTGGGATAAAATCTGGATCAAATATCTGTGGAAATTCACCCAACTTTGATCAAAATAGAACAATTAATTCGATGGATATGCCAACAACTCATTTCTAATTAGTCACTCTGATTTAAGGAGAAGATGCAAACAAATCATTTCTTCTTAATCTTAAACAGTATTTGCTTGATAAGTGCCGTACATAGAACTAAAGTTGTTCACATAACCAACCAAAAAATCCAGAAAGAATATTATTTGTTGAAGTTGTTGACCTTCCAAGATTTGTAGAATCCGGTCTAAGAAATGGGGTTTTCAGGTGGATGCCAACATGAAATTATGATGAATCGTTAGAAAGAATATAATGAACATGATCTGTCTTCTTCTTGCTCGTTCATCCTTTACATCCCCATTGCTATTTGAGAAAAGGGCAGAAGCTGAGATGATGCTGAAACCCTATACATGGATTCTAGCTCCTCCATCATCTTCTCTTTCTCCTGGAGGTTGTAGGAACATCTCGGAGAGATTCTCGCAGTCTTTAAACACTTGGAGTTTGCGAAGATGTACGCGACGAATTCTTTCTCTTGTTTTCCTCCTCCATACTCTTTCCAGCCAAAGATCTCGAGATGGGACAACAAGCATCCCGGTACAGAACTTGGTTGGTTCCACACAACTGGGAGATCCTTGTAGCGAACATCCACATCCTGAAAAGCAACGAGGAAGAATGTTAAACTTGTTTGAGGGACAGGGAGGAAGTTACTTACGTAGTCGATCAGAATCAAAACTTGTTTGAGGGACAGGGAGGAAGTTACTTACATAGTTGATCCTAAGAACTTTTAGTAAAGGAGAGTTATGAAGGAAAAGCATAAGTGGTTCCAGCGAACAGTGAGTGTAATCTGAGCAATAAAGATGCAGCTTAAACACTATGAGCCGAGGGAAACTAATGCCGCTACAACATGCAACCTGCAACTGAATGAAATTGAACACAACATTAGTAAAACATAGCAAAGAGATCATATAGGAAGAAGAAGGATATTCAAACCGGTTACTTTGCTCAAACTCAAATGGAGAATCCTGACAGAAGAAAAAGATCCCAGAAACTTGTCATTCGGGTAAGGACCAACGTGTCTAACAACAGCCTTGTCGAGGTGAGGCATATTCTGGATCGAGCCATAGTCTTCTAACCGAACACGTAAACTAAGGTCTCGTAATCCAGGGGAGTCTAAAACCAAGGACGTACCAAAATCTGTTATGTGTTGCCTGTATGTAAAACTCTTTAAAGAAGGAACTTTCACAATGAACCTTGTCACATTGTCACAAATGTTTCGGAACACAAACAAATATCTGAGAGCAGGACAACTGGATAAAAGCCTAACATGAGAATTTTGATCTTTATAAATCACATAAATAAGGGCCAGCGACTGAAGCGAAGGGAGGCAAGATAGGGAAGGAACATCCACGACAAGACTGTTGCATGCTAGAGTCAATTTAACTAGCGTGTTGGAGTTGTAAACGTTCCGTGGTAGTAGTAGGAACTGTAGTCGAGATGGTAAAAGAAGAGCTAGCTCTCGAACGCAGTGGTCAACAGCGTATGAGACCCACTTTCCCACATCTGCATCATCGGGAAATTGATGATCCACTAGTATACGCAAGCTTTCTAGTACAGTCGCTTTGTGGAGTTGCAAAGACTTGTCAAGTAAGCACCAAAAGCCCTTCTCTCCTTTTTTGCTTGTATCGTTGAACTCGAGTTTAGGCATCATCGTCCAGACCAAACTCCATCGTTTGGACAAAATCATGGTGGTCACTGCATATTTTGCTGGGACTTGAGACAATATCTTCAAGAGCAAATCATCAGGCAACGCACTGATCCTGTCCTCGCCGGCCATCTTTCAAGGTTTTTAATCTTTCTCGAGAACAAAGGGGATGAACTGCACGAAGAAGAAAACCCTACATTCGAGAAAGTAGGAAGTATTTCTTTATATTTATAAGGCATTGTGTCGTTGTTTTTAGATTTTGTTTTGTCTACACGTTTCAGGTTTTTTTTTTTTTTTTTAAAGGTATCTTCTTTTCCGTACTTATCCTCTCTATATACCCTGCGCTTTCTACGCTGCCTGTTTTATTTTTATGTCACATAATAAACACTTATCAATAATCATATTGGCATGTTTATCACAACAACATGATGATGTCTATTATTTTTAAAACATAACAATATAATTAGTAATCTTAATTGAATTACGATGGGATAAAAAAACATAAGAACATGAATTTTAGACCTAATTAAAGCTGAACAATTTTAAAAGAAAAGCAATCGAATCTGACATGTAGCAAGTCTCCGAGTGTACTGAAAGAATCAATGATTTTCAGAAAAAAAAATACATGGACTAAAACGAGGTTAAACTAAACTCGCAAGCCCAAAACAAGGTTTAACTTGTGTTTCTTTGTTTATAGGATTTTGAGTACACTCAAAGTCACTGAACAACTAATAATACTCTAGATAAGCAGGACGTTCCTTCATCTGGGAGGATCCTGAAACCCTAGAAAATTGATTTTAACTCCTCCATCATGATTTTCTCTTCATTATTGTTGGTGTATCCAAGGGAAATTCCTACCGTCTTCAAACACTTAAGAGCTTGAAAGGCTGTACGTCAAGTGTTGTTTCTCTTCTAATCTTCCATATTGTATGCATTCCACTCAAAGATTTAGAGATGTGACGACAAGCATCCTGGAACAGGACTCGGCTGGTTCCACGAAAGAGGGATTTATAATCCATATCCCACTGATGAGCAGCAATGAGGAATATTGTGAACACATTATAACTTTATCTTAGTAAATCAACATCAAAAGTTGCTTGAGGAAGGTGTGGATCATAAGAACTTTAAGTTCAGGAGAATTACGGAGCAGAAGCATAAGGGACTCCACCCAATACTCTGAGTAAAATGGAGTTAGCTTACACTCCATAAGCCGAGAGAAGTGGATGCCATACGCATACTGAAGTCGATGGAAACAGAAACACAGAAAAAAACATAAGTAGCTAGCAGATGCATCAACTTTGAAATTTGATAAGAAAAAGAGGTATGTCAAAAGAACTTACGGTTGCATCGATCGGTCCAAGTCAAACCGAGATACTTGTCATTAGGGTGAGAAACAATGTGTGCTCTGGCCTCGTCAAGGCAAGGAGTCATATTCTCAATCAAGCATACGTCTCCCGAAAAATCATATATATAAACGATCTACAATCCGGACTAAACTATAATCAGAGACCCACCAATCTCTCCTACATCATTTTTATCGTAGTTACAGAAAGGCCCCGCTTTCACTCTGAAATGTATCACATTGTCGTTCTTATGTCGGTTCACAAACAAACACCGGAGAACAAGACAGCTTAATCATTGTCTAAAAAGCGAGTCCTCGTCTTTATACACCGCAGAGTGAAGCTCCAGAATTGGTATGCGTTTGAATATGTGGGTTCCATTAGTACAGCAATACAAATTCAAACCCAATTGGTATAATTCCAGAGAAATTCAAAAAAATTACTAACTATACTAATTTTTGCTCCTCTAAAATATCATCTATTTGCACCCTACAACTTGTATCATTTTTTTTTTTACAATGCAAAAGCAACTTTTTTTTTTTGTTAATTGACAAGAAATCGTATGAACATTATTACTAAACAAAAGTATTATCGGTCTGTTCCATTGGAAGCCACTGGATCCAGGGGTGTAAGTTTGATGGGGAAGTTCATCATTATCCATAACAGAATACATATTTATCCATAAAAAAAGGAAAAGAAAGGGAAAAATATAAAGCGATGAGCAGGTGATGAGTTCAGTAGTCGTCGCTTCTAATCAACATCCACTTCTTCCACGAAAACAAGCAATTCGATTAAACGTGAAAGCAAGTTTCCCTTAAATTTTGCTTCTTACTCTTAAGCGAAAACGACCCAACCACAACAGACATTCTTATACTTCCATCCCTCTTCTGTCTGATCCTTCACACACTTCCTGTCTCATCTCGTCTCGATCAATCCATTGTCTTTCTTCATTTCCAGGTTTCGCTTCCATTTCTTGTTGATTCTCTGTTTATGTCATATTGGTTCTAATTAGCTACTGCTTATCAACCACACAAAGGCTCAAACTTTATGATTAATAAGATTTTACATTCTCTGAAGAAAATCCCGAAAAGAACAAACTTTTTCTTCCGAAAGTGAGCAATTGAGTTTCTTACTCTCTGTCTGTGTTAGTTTCTGAAGCCAATTTGATTTAAATTGCTCTTGATTTACTGCAAGCTCTAATCAACTCGTTTAAAATAAAAATTGATTATTAATCAGTTTTCTCCTTGTTTCTGTTTCCTGTTTTGTGATTTCTTAATATGGCTTCATTCATGGCTTTGATATATCTTATGATCACAAATTCTTGCAGTTCCAATGAGGACAAAGAAACATTAGTGATCCTTTACATATTATTCTAATGTGCTTATCTTCGTTTTGTTGAAGATAAACTGATAAGAATGAGCAGAAGAGCCTCTCTCTTACTTGTTTATGTCATCATCACCATCACTCTAGTTTTTTTTTTTGTTCTTCTTCTTTTATATAATCTAACAGCTTGAGCTGAATAAGTTTCAACCTTTCTATAAATGTCTCTTAACAGGGTACGCTTGGTTTATTTGCATGTGGTGATTATGGATATGGAGTCTTGGAAGTTTCTCAGAAGTGTTTGCATACTTTCTTTTCTCCTTGGCTCTTGCTTTGTGTATCAAAGCCTTCGTGTTGTTGTTGCTGAAGAAGATACAAAACCAGCCGTTACTTTGCAAGTAAATGCTTCTACTGGAGCTGGACGACTCATTCCTGAAACTCTTTTCGGGATTTTCTTCGAGGTTTGCGAACGTTACAGCCTTCAACAGATCGCTGTTATACATGCAATATGGTCAAATTATGGTTCAGGCTTGAGATTTTTAATTTAACATGGTCAAATCATTTGCAGGAGATAAACCATGCTGGTGCCGGTGGATTATGGGCAGAACTTGTTAGCAACAGAGGTTGGAATTTTAGCTAACGAATCGTGAAAAGCCATGAACAAAAACAATCATTGTTAAGCTTCGGTAATTTACTCTAAGCAAAAACTTTGGTTTACAGGGTTTGAAGCTGGTGGGCAGAACACACCATCTAATATTTGGCCCTGGTCTATTGTTGGTGATCAGTCATCCATATATGTAGCTACAGACCGTTCATCGTGCTTTGAACGGAATAAAATCGCTTTGAGAATGGATGTGCTCTGTGATAGCAAAGGCAGTAGCAATGGTTGTCCATCAGGAGGTGTCGGAGTTTATAACCCTGGTTACTGGGGCATGGTGAGTCTCCACTGTGAAAACTTTTACAGCTCGGTTTGCTGTTTCCGCTCGGTGTCAAGAGTATGAGTTAAGTTGTTCACTTTTTTCATTTTCTGTCTTCTCTTAGAATATAGAAGAAGGAAAGAAATATAAGGTGGCTCTTTATGTGCGTTCGACTGGTGATATTGATCTGTCTGTGTCGTTGACAAGCTCGAATGGATCGCTGACTCTTGCTTCTGAAAAGATCATGTGAGAAACACTTTCAGATTCTCCTGTTGAAGTCTGAATACGTATTCTGTTGTTGTTTCAATGTGAGAAAGTTTCAACTTTGTGCTTTCATTTGTTTTAATGTAGAGCTTCTGCTTCGGATGTTTCGAAATGGACTAAAAAGGAGATTCTTTTGGAGGCAAAAGGGACAGATCATGGTGCAAGACTTCAGTTAACAACCACCAAGAAAGGGTCAATATGGATTGACCAAGTCTCGGCCATGCCGGTGGATACGTACAAGGTTCTTTCTCTTTCGCTATAGAGCCTTGAAATGAAAGATTGCAGATTTCTAATAGAGAAAAGAATTGGAACCAACAAACATATACTCACACTGTTTTGGTTGATTTTAGGGACATGGCTTTAGAAACGATCTTTTCCAAATGATGGTCGATATAAAACCCCGGTTTATCCGTTTCCCAGGTAATATTTAAGACAAGTAACATTTTGTTGCGTATTCTGTCCGTCGACGCACCTAAAGTTTATTCGTTCACTATGGATCTTTGTGTACTTAGGTGGTTGTTTTGTCGAGGGTGAATGGTTAAGTAATGCATTCCGCTGGAAAGAAACCGTAGGGCCTTGGGAAGAGAGACCGGGACATTTTGGTGATGTTTGGAAGTATTGGACCGATGATGGCCTTGGCCACTTCGAGTTCTTTCAAGTGAGACTTTCTTTTTCTTCTATTGTCTATGAAACTCTGCAGTTTTGAATCTTTAATGGCTCCCTAAGCTCTAATAAAATGTCAAACGAACATTCTTGCAGCTGGCAGAAGACATCGGCGCAGCCCCGATATGGGTGTTTAACAACGGTATTCTTGTAACACGATTCATATCTCTTTTGTATTCCAAACCCGTCGACATTATTATTTACAAGTGCTTCACCTTTATGCAGGGATTAGTCACAATGATGAAGTTGAAACTGCCAGTATCATGCCCTTTGTTCAAGTATGACTGCGTAACCCTCCTCTGTTTCACTATTGAAGAAGCTGAAGACCAAAACTTTTTCCCCGTTTTGCTTTTTCAGGAAGCACTTGATGGAATCGAGTTTGCTCGGGGAGATGCTAATTCTACATGGGGATCGGTTCGAGCTGCAATGGGACGCCAAGAACCTTTTGAACTGAAATATGTTGCTATTGGGAATGAGGATTGTGGAAAGACTTACTACAGAGGTTCTTTTTTTTTTTTGCATTTCTCTATAATTACGTTTGACTTGTATTTTTATTGAGGTCTTTGACACTAACTAAGATTACAACTTTTCAGGAAACTATATTGTGTTCTATGATGCTATCAAAAAGGCCTATCCAGATATTAAAATCATCTCAAACTGTGATGGATCATCTCGTCCGCTCGACCACCCTGCTGATTACTATGACTTTCACGTAAATATCCGTTCATGACAGAAACTTTGAAAAGTTATTTTGTGTGTGTGTGTGTCTGAACGAAAGTGTTTACTTTTGTCACAGATTTACACTTCTGCTAGCAGTTTGTTCTCCATGTATCATCAATTTGACCGCACTTCACGCAAAGGTCCAAAGGTGCGGGAATAGATTATACAAAACGTAATTCTGACAAAGACAAGATGAAGCGCTTCAGCGTTTTTTTGCTCACTCGTGTAACTTTGTTTGCAGGCTTTTGTCAGTGAATATGCTGTGACTGGAAAAGATGCTGGTACAGGAAGTCTTCTCGCCGCTCTTGCAGAAGCTGCATTTCTCATTGGTCTAGAAAATAACAGGTTTCTTCAACTTTCCTCCTCTTCCCGGGCTTTGGATCGTAATTAAAAACACCAAATGAGTAAAACATCTTGATGCTCTCTTTGTTGCAGTGACATTGTGGAAATGGCAAGCTATGCACCGCTCTTTGTGAACACAAACGATAGAAGGTATCTCTCGTTCCGTTCTTATAATTACTCAGGAAGCTAAGGCAACAACAAGAATCTCAAAGTTCTTGAATTGGTTTCAGGTGGAACCCTGATGCAATAGTCTTCAATTCCTCTCATCTATATGGAACTCCTAGCTATTGGGTCCAACGGTTATTCGCAGAGTCAAGCGGATCAACTCTTCTCACTTCAACACTCAAGGGAAACTCTACTTCTCTTGTCGCATCTGCAATCTCCTGGAAAAACAGTGGTCAAGAGTACATACGCATAAAGGTACACTTGAAAATCTGCAGGAACTTAAGAGCTCCATCTCTGACTCTTTTAAAATTCTCTGTTAACTTCCAAGTTATTTGCAGGCTGTAAACTTCGGAGCTACCTCGGTAAATCTGAAGGTGTTGGTTACCGGATTGGACCCGAACGTGATGAAAGTTTCAGGATCAAAGAAAACAATACTTACATCTACCAATGTGATGGATGAAAATTCCTTCACACAGCCAGAAAAGGTAAATCAAGAAAAAATGGAGGAATCATAATCATAAATTTGAGTGTTTTTCCTGTTCTTACTGCTTAACTTTGATTTGATCTTTGCAGGTTGTGCCACACGAAAGCTTGCTAGAGATGGCTGAGGAGGATCTTACCGTTGTTCTCCCGCCACACTCGTTCTCTTCATTCGATTTGTTGAAGGAACCTGCAAAGATAAGAATGCCAGTTTCTGATTCTTCTTCCAATCAGTAGACTTACACTGTGTGAAGAGAGAAACGATGACAAGGAGTATTAACTCCATTGTCAAAAAGTATTTTATGGTTAAAATGTAATTACATAATGCGTACCCATGTGTATAAATAACATTAGTTTTGTGAATAAAGTCACTTCATTTAAACTTGAGCATAGCTTGCCTTCGGATAACTTGATATGCAAGGATAAAGTTCAATAGAGGAAGTATATTGGCATTTTCTTCTATGCTCAAGTTACTTTATCAATGAATCAATCAATAGTTTCTTGAGGATAGAAGAAGACAACGAAGCATGGATGTGTGCTGGACCAATTTGGGCTTTTAAAGCCCATAAAATCTGAATGCTTTCCTAATTTTGTTATCCCCTAGCAACCAACCACAAGTTCTGTAGATTTGGATTAGTGGAGACTGCTCATTAATCACGTAAAATTGGAAATATACTGAAATTTGACGATTATTTGGTCTTAATATTGGTTAATAATTAAAAATAAGGAGTTAGGACAAAGGTAAGTTTGAATTAGAGTAAATAAAAATTGCAGGAGACAAATAAACAAAAATGGCGAACATAAGTACATAAACCAACTATACACTCTCACTCACTCTCTCCAATATATATAACCGTCTCGCTCTTCTTCCATTTCAAATCTCGCAACTTTCTCTTTCTCTCTGTCTAGTCAAAATTAGGGTTTAATTCTAAAGGAAGAGCATTTCGTTGAAAGGATCTGCGAATTTTGTAGTCAATCCTCTAGATCATGTCGGCATCAACGGTGTCTATCACCGCTAAACCGACGGCGGCGATTAGGCGGACGCCGATTGTCTCCGGTGAGAAAAGATCTAACCTTGATTTCCCGCCGAGCGAATCGCAAGCGAATGCGGTGGTTGGAGAGTCCGCCGGCACGAACCAGGATCTGATTCGCGGCGAGGCTGCCGCTGAGAGATCCAACAGTTACGACGTGGGTCCGGTGACTAGAAAGTCGGGATCCACCACCGCGGCGGCGGGGACTAAAACAACCACCACGCAGCGTCGGACGCGGAAGGTACAGGGGGCTAAGACGGAGAAGATGCCGTGGACGAGAGTGGTGAGGGTATTCGCGAAGCAGTTTGTGGCTCTTCTGTTACTCGCCGGGTTGATTCAATTGATTAGGAAAGTGACTGTAAAGGATACGCCTTTATCTTCTTCGTCGACTTTCTCAATTGAAACGGAGATGGTTTTGTCAGAATTGGAGAGTCGGATTTCGGCAGTCGATGGTTTGGTAAAGACCACGACGAAGATGATGCAGGTACAAGTCGAGTTCCTTGATAAGAAGATGGATAGCGAAAATAGAGCACTTAGGCAGACAATCGATTCAACATCCTCTGCTTTGCAGACTGAGCTTAAGAAGGTAGATTCTAGGGTAGATACACTACAGGCTTCCGTAGACGAAGTCAATTCTAAACCTTTGGTGTCTAGAGAGGAATTAGAGAGGGTTTACGAGGAATTTAAGAAGGGTAATGTCCATGAATCTTCTGTTAGCGATGTTAACATTGATGAATTGAGGACCTATGCTCGTGATATTGTGGAGAAAGAGATTGGAAAGCATGCTGCAGATGGCCTCGGACGAGTAGACTATGCATTAGCGTCTGGTGGAGCTTTTGTAATGGATCATTCGGACCCGTATCTTGTTGGAAATGGGGGTAATTGGTTTGGGACAAGCAGGCGACGGGTTCACAGCAAAGCGGTTAAGATGTTAACCCCGAGTTTCGGGGAGCCTGGACAGTGTTTTCCTCTGAAAGGAAGCAATGGTTATGTTCAAGTCAGGCTAAGAGCACCAATAATACCAGAGGCTGTTACCTTGGAACATGTCTCTAAGGTAATATACTAACATCTAATACTATACTTTCGGATTGTTTTTGATAATGTGTTACGGAATAGAGGGCAAGAACTAGTTTTGTAAATTTCATTTTTGTAACTCGAGTTTCAGTTTAGGACACTGGCTGTCAAAATATGCGCTGACGGGATCTAAGTTGCTAAACCAGTATCCCTTTCCATCTTTGAGTAGGGTTTTACCATATGTTCTTCTTCTCTATGCTAGCTGTCGCAGTTCCTTTGAAGTTTGAACAATATGCCGTTGTGTTCTTGTGCTATATACTTTGGGATAACGTTGACAAAGAACAGAATGGTATGCATCGGAAGAGCTTGTGTCAATTTAAAATTAGTGCAACTATAATAATCACAGTCTGGAGATATGTATACAAATAATAGCTTAGGAGTAGTAGTTTCATTTCTTAGAGAGTTTAAGTTGATGGTCACACATTGCTTTCCATCATTTTTCTTCCTTGTAAACATTTGTCTGATCATTTATTTCTCGTCTGAACTCAAAGACGATATTGATTTTACGGGTTATGCACCATTATATCGAACAGGCTGTGGCGTATGACAGATCGAGCGCCCCAAAGGATTGCCGTGTATCAGGATGGCTAGAAGACAAAGATATGGAGAGTGAGACAATGCTCCTTCTTACAGAGTTCAGTTACGACTTAGACAGGTCCAACGCACAGACATTTGACATTGCAGATTCAGCTCACTCGGGACTTGTCAACACTGTCAGGCTAGACTTCACATCAAACCATGGAAGCTCTTCACACACTTGCATCTACCGATTCAGGGTTCATGGCCGTGAACTAGACTCAGTCTTTGTTGTCCATGCTTGATCTGAAGTTCCACGTGAAACTCCTCTTCTCTTTGTAACATGCCCTCATAGATATCTTTTTTTTTGCTGGTTCATGGGGTTGTAAAAGCTTCGAGTGTGTGATATATTCAGTATTCGTGTACTTCGCTTCTTCTTTTTTATTTTGTTACCAACTTAAGATTTTTTTTCACTTTTGTGTAATAGGAAACACTCACTCTGTTCTGATCTCTCTCCTTCGCATGCATCGTCAACCTTGATCGGTTCCTGTTTCGTATCAAAAACTTACTTCGAATGAGCTAATTTGGGCTGAGCACTCTTGGGTTCGAGTATGGTTTCCTACAAGTCTAGTAGAGAAAATATGTATACTACTTAAAACAAAGAATTTGAACTATGCATGGTTACATTGATATTATTACGATATGTCATGAAGAGGAAGAGTGTACATGTGTATTTAATTGGACCATAACTTGTAAGTGTGAATTGTGGAATAGACAGAGTGACGACTTCTCTTAGTCTTCACCGTCTAGCCTTGTCTTCACACCGTCTTGCCTTGTCCAAAAGCTCCCCAACACATCACATGCATGCCTTTCACGGTCAAATCATATGAAATGAAACTCTTCTAACTAAGTCAACCCAGCTTGTTAATTTCTAAATAGTATTTATTGCAAATTAATCTCGAAATGTATGAACATGCCTGATTGCCTTTTTCTATTACAGACTTACAGTGTCAATTAGCATAACAATGTGGACTAAACAAAAATAAATCACTAGAAGCACCCAAGTTTACGGTTAAATCACATGATCAAAAGCTCTTTCTAATTAACCAAAGTCAACCCAAATTTAGTCATCGTGACGGTGGACCACCAGCTCCAAAAACAATTGGATCTTTATTTGACCAAAACAGAATTATATACATATATATTAATTATTAGACCAACATGCATTACATAAATTCAGTTTCCCTCGAACCCATGCATTCATTAAATAGCTCAAAGCTCCTCGTATCTTCTATATATATTATACATTATACCCAATCCATTAAACACACACCTTTAATAAAAAGATTTTTAAAAATGCAAACACTACACTTCTCTTCTTCTCTCTTGTCCCTGTCAGTTGTTTTCCTCTCATGTGCTTTGCTAGTCTCACCACAATCTCCCTCTCAGTCACCTTCCTTGCCTCCGTCTCAGCCACCTTCCTTGCCTCCGTCAAAGCCACCTTCCTTGCCTCCGTCACAGTCAACTTCTGTCGCTTGTAAATCAACTCCATACCCTAAGCTCTGCCGAACGATCCTTTCCGCTGTCAAATCCTCACCGTCCGATCCCTACCGTTACGGCAAGTTTACGGTCAAGCAATGCCTCAAACAAGCAAGCCGTCTCTCCAAAGTCATCAACGGATACGTACGCCGCGTGAGAAACAAACCCGGCTCGGCGACGGCCGAGGAAATCGGCGCGGTGGCGGATTGCGGCGAGTTAGCTGAGCTGAGTGTGAGCTACCTCCAAAGTGTCGCGGCGGAGCTCAAAATGGCGGATATGATGACGTCGGCCCTCGTGGACCATGTCAACAGTCTTCTAAGTGGAGTGGTGACGAACCAGCAGACGTGTCTTGACGGTCTCGTGGAGTCGAAGAGTGGATTCGCCGCCGCGATAGGATCGCCGATGGGGGATCTCACGCGTCTTTACAGTGTGTCGTTGGGACTTGTGAGCCACGCGCTTAACCGTAACTTGAAGAGATTTAAACCCTCTAAAGGGAAGATTCTTGGTGGTCGAAACTCAACCTATCGCGAGCCGCTCGAGACTTTGATTAAGGTAATTAATTATATTGCAATTGTTTTTTAATTATTATCTATTACTTGCTTCTTCTGAAAATCAAAACAAAATATTAACATGGACTTATAATAATAAAACCATTGGATATGAATGTAAATAAGCCTATAGCTTAGGAGGACCGATAATATATGTGGTTTGAATTTACTTGTTTTGGACGTAGGGACTGATTTAATATTCGAACATATCTAAAAGTTGCTAGATCGAGTCAGAATGAAATGGACGTGCTCTTGTTGTGTGTGAGCCAGAAGCGTAAGAGTAAATGTCACATGGCCTACGCTCATTTTTAGGCCACATTTTTATTGCAAGTAAAGTAAACAATGATCAAATGGGTCCCATTTTTGACTTTAAGAAAAAATAATCAATTGGGTCCCCACTCGAATCACGTGGATTCCCTCATCGTAAGATTTCCACCGTCATTTCGTGCCACTACAATGAACATTGATTCAGCAAGACATGAATCTATAAGCTAGTCATGTAATAAGAGCAAACTTGTTGATTTTGATGTGCTTTTCTTGTTTCTGAAATATATATAGGTTTTACGTAAAACATGCGACAAGGAAAAAGATTGCCGGAAAGCTGACCGGAAGTTGGGTGAGCTTGGGGAGACGAGCGGTGGTTCCATCCTGGTCAGTCAAGCGGTTATCGTCGGTCCGTACAAAACCGACAACTTCACAACCATCACTGACGCAATTGCAGCCGCACCTAATAACACTAGACCGGAGGATGGTTACTTTGTCATATACGCAAGAGAAGGTGTCTACGAAGAATATATCCTTGTTCCGATCAACAAAAAGAATGTAATGCTTATGGGAGATGGAATCAACAAGACGATCATTACCGGGAACCATAATGTTGTTGATGGTTGGACTACGTATAATTGCTCGAGCTTTGGTTGGTTATTTTTGTTATCTTCTTTTAATTTGCTCACTTTTAGCAAATTCCTTAGTTTATGACGAGTGTTATTTTTATTTTGTAGCGGTGGTTGGAGAACGGTTCATGGCAGTTGATGTTACATTCAGAAACACAGCTGGACCTGAGAAACATCAGGCCGTGGCCTTGCGGAACAATGCGGAAGGATCCTCTTTTTACCGGTGTAGTTTTGAAGGCTATCAAGATACTCTCTACGTCCATTCTCTCAGACAGTTCTATCGCGAATGCGATATATATGGTATGATCAGTTTTTCTACCGCCTTATTATTATTTTACATACTTGTTTACTGTGTTATTGGATTAGGATTGCAAAAACCAGGTTCAATCTTATAACTTAAGATTGTTAAATGTTAAATCTATGTCCCTTTTTTCTTCCCTTTTATTGTAATAGGTACCATCGATTTTATATTCGGAAACGCAGCTGCAATCTTTCAAAACTGCAACATATATGCTAGAAAACCAATGGCAAAGCAGAAGAATGCAATTACAGCACATGGAAGAACCGAACCAAACCAAAACACAGGAATCTCAATCATTAACTGTACCATCAAAGCCGCCCCAGATCTTGCAGCTGATCCTACCTCAACCAAGACATTCCTAGGGCGGCCATGGAAGCCTTACTCAAGAACGGTTTTCATGCAATCATATATTAGTGACATTGTTCAACCAGTCGGATGGCTCGAATGGAACGGTACAATTGGATTAGACACGATTTACTACGGCGAGTACAATAACTTTGGACCGGGTGCAAAGACGGACCGGAGAGTGCAGTGGTTCGGGTACAATTTACTGGACACGGCACAAGCCATGAACTTCACGGTTTACAACTTTACCATGGGAGATACATGGTTGCCTCAAACCGATATTCCTTTCTACGGTGGTTTGGTTCGCAAAGAATGAAAATAACGTCATACAAATACTATTTATATATGTTTTTCCTCATTTAGTGATAAAACAATATTTGTTATAAGAAATTCCTATATTAACCTTGTTTAATTTCTTTAAATAATGTAATTTGAATTTAATCAATCAAATGATACGATAGAATAACAGTGATCACACTTACTTTATTACAAAATTATATAATTACGTACACAGGACAAAAAATAAAAGAAATTTGAATTGGAAATTTCGTTATCGGAACACAAAGTCAGAGACCGGACTTGAACGGCACTTTCGTCGTCGGAAGCCATCTGTCTCCGTCGATGAACGGTTTCACCGTAAACCAACTCGCTTCCTTTGTACTTAGAAACCTCAATCCCTTCCACTTAACTCTATTCTTCGTCGACGAACCGGCGCCGGAATTCTTATACTCACCGTAAAATATCGTATCCGGCGCAGAGTCTCCGGTCCACGGCAACCAACCTTTCGGATCAATAAACCTGTGCATCGACGAATCCATTATCACCGTCGTCGAGAAATTCTTCCAGGGCCGACCTAAAAACGTCTGAACATCGGTTAGGTCACCCAGTGGAGAAATGTTGCAACGTTGAATCGAAATTCCTGTGTTCTGGTTCGGATCTTTCCTTCCTTGAGCCGTGATTGTGTTCTTCTGTCCCTTCATTGGTCTGCGAGGGAGAATCTTGCAGTTTTGTAGAACGGAGGCTGCGTTTCCGAAGATGAAATCGACTGTTCCGATTATAGTGCACTCACGGTAAAATTGGCGTTGTGCGTGCACGTAAAGCGTGTCTTGGTATGCGTTCATTGTGCATCGGTAAAAGGCGGCGAGATCCGCGCTTACCATTAGAGCTACGGCTTGGTGTTTCGATGGACCGGCTGTGTTTATGAAGCCCATGCCTCTTGCCATAAACCCTTTCCCGAACACAGCTGTAGAAAACAAATGAGCAAAATCAAAACTGGTTTCTTGAAACATGGCAAAGTATAAAACTGGTCTCTTGGCCGACAAGCATTGATTATACATCTTTCCCGTGGAGATTAGTTCACATAAGTTGTTTTGTTATGTTATGTCGCCACAAAACAAGTGTTGAAGTTACCTAAGTCGATATTGTCTTAACTCAATTGAATTATTTTAGAAGAAAAGAAAAGTTAGAGAGATATACCGAATGTGGCGCTCTGGAAAGTGGGAGTTCCATCGACGACGTTGAGTTTACCAGAGACTATACTCTTGCTCTCTCCATCTCCAACCACGACAACATTCCACATTTTCTTCTCCACTTTCACATTCTCAAAATAAACTCCTTTCTTTACATAGATGATCGTTCTCTTGTCACTCTTCTCAGGGACATCCTCAAGAGCCCTACTTATCGTTCTATACTTCCCCGATCCATCCTTTGCCACCACAATATCCGCCACTTTCCTCAAATCAGTACTCTGCAACAATCTCCTTCCCACGTGAAATTCCACCGCCATGTCGGTACTAAGTAGACGCCTCCGGTGTTTGAAGGAGTCAGCGATCTTTCCGAGCCATGTGATGATCGCTAAAGCGTTACTCGTCAGTTCCGTTGCGTTCTTGAGCTGACTTTCTCCGAACGTCTTCAATTCTGGATCTTTAGATTCAGCCAACGTCTCCACGCAAGTCTCTTGGTACGTCTCGGCTGAACTCAGCCATGTACGGAGGTCATCGACTAGCTCAGGTATCGTGACGTCGCCGTTTGATGATGACGTTAACGTGTTATTGAGGTTATCTATCGTTAGGTCAAGAAGCTCAGTGCAAGCGTTCATGGTCGTGTTGTTGCCGGAGGAAGTGAATGCGTTAAGAGCTTTTGAGACTTCTTCGATTGTGATTTTTACGGCGTATATGAAGAGCTCTTCTGGATTGAGACTGCTTGCGTTTGGAGCTGATCCGACCGTTTCGAAACATTTGTCTTTATGTAATGTAACGTCGCAAACGGCTTTAACGGAGACGGAGATTGATTCTCCGTTGACGTTAGTCTCCACAGTCGTTGACTTCTTGTGAGCCATGGTTCCGAAGACGGCTCCGATCACGATTCCAGCGAGAATGACTAGTGATACGGCGATGATTGCGATTCTCTTCCTCGACTTGCGACGAGCTTCAAGGATTACATGTTCACGCTCGTCGACTTTGCCGTAGGAGGGAGACATTTCGTCGTCGTTTCCTCCTTTCCTTTTGATATTTTCTTCGTTTGAAGTTTCTATTTAGTTATGAATGGTTTGGAGATAGTGGAGAGTCGATATAAATACAAAGAAAAAAATATAATATTTTGAACAAAACTAACAACTTACGTGCGATGCACAAAGGGTGTTAGAAAATTTTATTTAGATTATCAAGAATGTAAATATAAGTGCTTCTCATGTTTTTCTTTTCTTTCATGTAAAACAACCATAAGCATATATGTCGGTGGGACGTATATATTTGTTAATTCTTTCAAGTATTTATCGCAACTATTCTTGTTTAATTATAGGATTGGTTTACTATAAGCATAAATGTTCTGCTTACGTTTACAACGAGCTGTATGCCTGTATCTTCAGTTTACAAAAATTGGAAAGATGTTTAAGTCTATCATCAAGAGCGTGATTATTTTTTTTCTTATTCTTCAATCTTGATTTTATATGTTTTAAGTTACATCTTCTAATTTGGAATTGTTGGGTCTGTCCATCACTAGTAATTGACAAATATGATTATTTTTTCTATAATAGAATTCTACGGAAATCCTATAATTCAACATTACAATATATATTGGGATTATATTGTCAACTTTGGATATTTAAATATGTTTGATCAAAAGCTGTCACTGAATATTTTTTTGATAAAACAAATTGAAAGTTCATTGATATATGAGTTTACTCGATTCGTTTGTTTTTCCTTGAAATGACATGTAAACTTATTAAATCTTCTTTTGAGCAATGAGATATGCTGATATACGTGTTCAACTTTTGACCTTTTTATTTTAATCCTTACTCTAAAGCCAAAAAAAAAAAAATCTTCATTCATGACGTTTAATAATTGAAGGTGTGAATAGAGCCGAATAAACCATGTTTCATGACTGTATGATATAAGGTGTGAGTTGTTGCGCTGTGTGCACAAGTATAATTTTCAAGGTTTCTAATGCTAAGAAAAACAATCATAGGGCGACTGAAAACAATTATAGTATGAACGTATGTTAATTAATAATAAAATGCTTCAAATGTAATTTTTTAATCAATCATTTTTTTTACAGAACTAAACAAATAAACTATATACGATTTAATGTACCTTGTATTATTTTTTATAAAACTTGAAGTAAACAGGGTTATGAGTCTTATTAGGGGCCAAAATGTTTCTTCAATGATCTTTTTCTCTGGTTTCTTAACATCTATACACTGTCGCTCTATAACTCGGATTCAAAGTCTATCTTGTGTGAACTGTGACAGAAATAGTGGTGGTGATACATAAACGAGGTCTTTTGTTTGTCTGAGATAGTGGAACATCTACTATAACCATTCCACTTGTGCATGATACGTATGTTTGAATTCACGAGAGTAACATAATTATAGAGATCTAAGTGACATAGTCATGTACTCATAACATTAACCCTTTTATAATATGTTTCTACTCATGATGAACATAATCATTAGTGGCAGTGTGGCACTGTCTCTAAGAAATGTTGTGATTTACGTGAATACGGGATGTAAGCATAGCTTTTGAACGAAGGAAGACAAAAAAGTCTCACCAAAAAAGGATAAAATTAGACGTGTTACCAAACACCGCCCTATTTGGTCATCTTCCTCTATCGACGGTCACTCACTCCCCACATCTCGCACTTCCTCTAACCGCTTCTTCGTCTCTCCTCCATCACAGAGCTCCTGCGATCATCTAAGCATCCTTAGATCTTCTTCATCTGCGAAAAGCTTCACTGCAATGTCTTGGCCTACGGATTCCGAGGTTAATCTTTCTTTTTATTCCATTTTCCCGCTAATATGCATCCCCGGATTCTGGTTAGCTCGGCGCCAATTTACGCCGTCGTGTTAATTTTCGTTAGAAACGAGTTAAAGAGATGTATTCTCTGGGTACATTTTCTCGGCGGAATGTAAATCGGATTCGTCTGCGATACAATTCCATTAGTTTGCGTGTGGAGCTGAATGTATATTCTGTGGATTGCCGCGAGTATCTCGTTTTGTGTGCGTTTGGATACGTTTGATCCTGTAACTCTCTGTGTTAATCTTTTGCGATCGTTCATTTTCCAGTTAACTGCTATAAAAGAGGCAGTGGCCATGATGACCGGAAGAGATACAGAGGAAGTTCGAGTGGTGGTCGCACCTTATCGTATATGTCCTTTGGGAGCTCACATTGATCACCAGGTCGGTTTGTGATGATAGCGATGTAATCACGGTTTTGATCAGGCTGTGGAGTTTTCTCTAATTCATACTATTTCCTTGTTTATTCATATCATCGTTGGTACTCACAGGGTGGAGCTGTATCAGCTATGACGATTAATAAAGGGATCCTTCTTGGTTTTGTTCCATCGGGCGATCCTCAGGTTTGTAGGAGTTGTTTCTTAGTTATGATGATTTTTCTGTGTTTTGGTATTTATTCCTTTGCGTTTTTTATAAGCACCATTCAGTGTTTTTGGATGAATGCTAATGCAATTCTTTTAAATAGCATTCATTATTCTGGGGGTGGTTCAGATTGAGAGTAGATGGAGAACATGGTGTCCTGAAATCCGTTTGTCTCTCACCTGAGATAGTTAGCTTAACAAATTGGAAAACTTCACAATGAATGTGGCATGTAGACAGGAGACTAAGATATATTTCCGAGTTGGGAAATTTCCTTGTGTCTGGATCTTTAATTCGAGCCTTGAACTCTTTGTACCAATTATCCTCTTTCTAATATCTATGCAGGTCCAGTTGCGTTCTGCACAATTTGAAGGAGAAGTATGTTTCAGGTGTGCATGTCTTTCAGGATCTCTCATTTTGTCATTATTGTTTTCAAAGTTACATGTCCAGCTCAGACATGCATAAGCTGGTTACTAAGTCACATATTATCGTAGAAGCCTATTCGATCTTGCCAGTACTACAATCTAGTATGTTGATCAGCTCATCTTTAACTTAAGTCTTAGACATCTTCAGATTCAACCTTTTGGTTTTGCGCATCTTTTCCTAGAATTTATTAGAAATTAAGGGCCCTTAGCGATGTAAGGGAAACAGAAGTATCAGTGTTGGAAAAACTTGCATGTTTCTTTCTAGTTTCTGTTTCCTGCATTCTTTATGTTATAGCTTTTCTACAGGTATTTCTGTTTTGTTTTCTTTATTACGTTTCAATTGTGTACTCGTTGTGGTGGTAAAGGAATTGCATATCTTTTATGCATAATGCTTATAGCTTTTTTTGTTTCCAAAATTTTAGAGTCGATGAAATCCAGCAACCAATAGGCCTAGCAAATAAGAATGGTCCACCAAAGGATAAAAGCATCTGGGGCACTTATGCCAGAGGAGCGCTTTATGCGTTACAGATGAGCAAAAAGAACATCAAGCAGGTAATGGGCTTAAGTTTGGTTTTCCGCTTACAGCTGTAGATAAAGTTGACCATTAAAGTGTGATCTTCTGAGTTCCACATTCACCCTTCTTTTGGTTGCCATGCCTAATCTCTTAGGCCTTGCTTTCCTATAACAGTTTACATAACTGTACTTAAAGCAAAAGGTATTTGAATGTGTTTCTAAGTAATTGTTTTGATCTTTGAAGGGCATTGTTGGTTGCATTAGTGGCTCGAATGGACTAGATAGTTCTGGGCTTAGTTCATCAGCTGCTGTAAGTAACTAAACCCGCCAGCTTTCGTACATCAGGTTTTCTCTGGGAAGACAACTTTCCTGTACTTTACTAGTACCTAAACACTTATAGCATATGCGGAATGGTGTTTACTTCTCATTTTTGTTAAATGAATCTTGTAAATTATTTTTTGATCGCCAGAAATGTGACAGGTTGGTGTAGCATACCTGCTAGCTTTAGAGAATGCAAATGAATTGACTGTCTCCCCAACAGAAAATATCGAATATGACAGGTAAATACCATTTTCCCTTTAATGTAAGCTCATCTTTATTGTTTCATGAGCTGTTGCCTGTAGAATCAGCAATTAGTGCTGCAAAATGGTCTACTTACATGTGATCAATTGCATCTGCAGACTTATTGAGAATGGGTATCTGGGTCTGCGGAATGGAATTTTGGATCAATCAGCTATTTTGCTATCGAGTTATGGGTGTCTAACATACATGGACTGCAAGGTAAAATTTCCGCAAGAAGCTTGCTCATGTGGTGAAACCAATACTGTTCTTTAGGGGCAATTTAAGTTCACATGGTTTTCTTGAGATATGCTTTGTTTGTTAAACTGAAAAACTGATTCACGTTCAAATCAGATCGACAAAGGTTCAATGCTTTCCTGAGAAACATGAATGTTGCTTGCCTATCTTTATTTTCTTCCAGAAACTGTCATCTCAGAAGAACGGTTTAAATATGCAGACTATGGACCACAAGCTCGTACAGGCTCCTGAACTGGAGAAACCGTTCAAGATATTGTTAGCATTCTCAGGCTTGAGGCAGGCATTGACCACCAACCCAGGATATAATCAGCGAGTTGCTGAGTGTCAAGAGGCTGCTAAAGTTCTTTTGACGTATGTGCAAATCTACTTAATTCACACTTATCTGCATAATCGCCTTCTTCATGTTCAAATTTCAGTGGAAATGCTGTAAAGAGTATTACTCTATTGCTTGGGATTCTCATTTGTTTGCATCACAACCTTTTCTTCATTTTCTTTTTCTTCAGTGCATCTGGGAACAATGAGCTGGAACCTACCTTGTGCAATGGTAAAAACACTCTTTTGAGTTTAAATTTATGTCTCTTATTCGTTGCACGCTAATAAGATCTTTTGTTGCCATCTCTTGACTGACTGAACAGTTGAGCATGCGGTCTATGAAGCTCACAAGGTAAGAAAACAATATTCTTAAAACTTGTGGTAAATCAGGTTCCACCTATATCAGTTCTGTAAATTTAGGTAATACGATCTTACTTGCTCTTGCAGCATGAGCTGAAACCGGTATTAGCTAGAAGAGCAGAGCATTACTTCTCTGAGAACATGCGGGTTACTAAAGGCGAATGCTCTTGAATTCTTTTATAGAAGTCTACTCGTTAATTATGTTATGATTCATTGAGCGGTTGATGATGGCTTGACGGATTTGTATGAATGTTTGTGATACTTAAATTTCAGGATTGGAAGCCTGGGCTTCAGGCAATCTTGAAGAATTTGGAAAGCTAATTTCAGCGTCCGGCTTGAGTTCTATTGAGAATTACGAATGCGGTACACTCTCTTCCTTCCTTTTCTCCCAATGCACCATATCTAAAGTGAAAACAGATAACAAGTCTGCTTTCACAGACGTTGCTTTCTCTCTCTTAGATTCATCATTTGGTTTTAAATTGTGAGAGTTTTGGTGAAAGGTGCGAAGCCACTGATTCAGCTATACGAGATTCTTCTGAAGGCTCCTGGTGTATATGGAGCTCGGTTCAGTGGTGCAGGCTTTAGGGGATGTTGCCTCGCCTTTGTAGATGCAGAAAAAGCGGAGGAAGCTGCTTCATATGTTAAGGATGAATATGAAAAGGTCCAACCCGAGTTTGCCACGAAACTGAATGGAGGACAACCTGTTCTCATCTGTGAAGCAGGCTACTCTGCTCGTGTTCTCTGATCAGTGATCAAACCCCCCGGAGCTTTGGTTTCTTCGATGACCCACTTGAACCTGGATTTTTGTCCCACGAACGCTCTCTCATGCTCTTTATTGATTCTTGTTTGTTCATCTCTTTTTGATTTCTCTGGTCAGATCCGAGTTTCATCCTGATAGATTTTGCAGGGTTACAGAAATTGTTAATTGATTGATACGTTTATATTGTTACTACGATGTTGGTAAATGGTAATACATACATAATGTAAATCATGTTTCTTTTTTTTCTTTTTGGGAATTCTTAGAGGTTTTCCGAATTTAGGCTTACCGTTTTTGGCCGAATAGAGAAATTTCAAACTTCGGGGCAGAACTATAATGTTTTCCAATTGAGAGGGACGACTGACTTAAATAACTAATTCAAGGCTTGCAACGTGTTTCCGATGATAAGAATTTTCTTTTTCCCCAAATTGTTTTTGTCAGCTTAATTAACTAAACAACAAAGACACAATTTTAGTTTTGTGAAATTATAAACTGAAATCGTAATGGAAAGACATTTGAGTATGTATATAGTATTTTTCTTTGGGTAAAGAACAGTGAGTATATTATTACCATCATTTAAATAAACATATAGTATGACAACAGACAAATTGAGATAGATTAGTTTTTGTGTTTGGACAGAAAGCCCCCCGCCAAAGTCTTGAAATTGGCGCCTGGGAAAATCCTCCGGTGTCGCTAGGGTTTTAGCTTTCTAATCCCTTTTCTTCTTCAAACCCTCTGGGCATGACTCCATTTTGCCACTCCACTGTATCTATCCCTAACCCTAACTCTCTCATGTCTCTCTCCTCCACTCTCCGCTTCTCTTCTTCCCTCCTCCGTCGCTCCCTCGGTCAGTCCCGCCACTTCCGTTTTCCCCTTGCCGACCCATTATGCCGTCTCCGCCGCAGTGAACCCGCCGGCGTCCGGTTCCTCTCTTCCCGTCCTCCTCACTCCGCCAACAATGGCGGCTTGGTGGTTTCCGGGGACGGTAGCAATGGCGACTCTCGTATCGTTCCCTTTGAGCTGCACAAGGAGGCTACTGAGTCTTACATGGCCTACGCCCTCTCTGTTCTACTTGGACGCGCTCTACCAGATGTCAGAGACGGTCTCAAGCCAGTTCATCGGAGAATTCTGTTGAGTGTTGGGCTAATTGCTTCTGAATTGTAAGCTTATTCCGCAAAAAATTTCCCTTTTTAAAATTTTGATTGTTTCTTCCAGCTTTGCCATGCACGAGTTGGGGATGTCATCCAAAAAGCCATACAAGAAATCTGCAAGAGTTGTCGGAGAGGTTAAGTGAATTTTTCTTCCAAATGTTGTCTCACTTCAAATTCCCTAAATTTCCGGGTGTGGTCCTGAGTAACGTTTGTGTGTGTGGAACTCTTGAATCACAGGTTCTTGGTAAATTTCATCCGCATGGAGATACTGCTGTTTATGATTCTCTTGTTAGGATGGCTCAGGTATATAAACGTCTGAATCCCCATGGAATGTAGTCTAGTCTCTAGATAATGTATCTGGAATTTTTACTGTTTTTTTTCGTGCGTCTTCTTCTTCGCAGAGTTTCTCCTTGAGATGTCCACTTATCCAAGGACATGGAAATTTTGGCTCCGTTGATGCAGATCCTGCTGCTGCTATGCGATACACTGAATGCAGACTCGACGTGAGTGACTTTCACTCTCTCATCTTCTGCGTTTCTTCTTGTCATGTGTTTCTGTTTTGTGTCCTCAGCTGATTGATCTTATTTTTATCTACAGCCACTTGCAGAGGCAGTATTATTAGCTGATCTTGACCAAGATACGGTAAGCACACGGCGGCACTTATTGCCAAGCCTACTAATGCTCCACTATACTGTTGCTTACCCTCTTTTGTATCTAATCTTTTGCAGGTTGATTTCGCGCCCAACTTTGATAACTCACAAAAAGAACCAACAGTATTGCCTGCTCGTCTTCCTGCTCTATTGTTGAATGGAGCTTCTGGGATTGCGGTAAAAATAACCCGACTTTCTTACTTATTATATTTTAGGTTTCTTCAATCAGTATCGTGAATATTTTTCCTAGCTGTATCAAATTAGATATGCAATTGAGTTTAGATCATTTCACACTGTTTAGGTTGGCATGGCGACAAATATTCCTCCTCATAATCTTGGGGAGTTGGTCGATGTGCTTTGCGCTTTGATCCATAATCCAGAAGCAACGGTACCAAAGCTACCTCTTCTCTTATTTGCTTTAGTGTGATTGTCAATATTGTGTGGTCTTTTTTCGAACGTGAAATCTTCCCTGCTTTACGACTATACATGACTATAAACTCATATGATGCTGTTTCCACTTTCTTCTATGTCCCATCAGCTGCAAGAACTGCTGGAATACATGCCTGCACCTGATTTTCCAACTGGAGGAACAATAATGGGAAACCTTGGGTTAGTCTTTGCTTTCTAGCTTTTTTTACTCATCTCGTTTTTTGAGTCTATCTGTACTAAATTCTCTTATACGCGTACCCCGCTTTTCTGATTTAATTCAGATTTCGGCCAGTGTTTCATATCTCTGTAAAAACATGCTATGCTCTATATTAATCAAATTTAAGGACTCGCAAGCCATTATCTAAAATTTGTTAGAAAATAACTATGGGTATGAAGAAACAAATAGTCAGATGTATGATTCTAATAGGTTGCAAAAGCTTTGCTTGTGTCTGAAAATTAAAGTTCCTACAAAATGAGCGTAAGGATAGTATGGTAACTAGGTTTCTTTTTTTTTTGCTTGTCCTATGCAGTTTTGTGGAATCATTGTGTATTTTTTATTGTATTGTAAAAGTTTACACGTTATGTAAAACATCTGCACATAGATTTTTTTTTTTCGAGTTTGTTACATACTTTCATCAAAAAGAGAAAAGGTCGCATGCATATGCCATTTCTTGCTGTTAATGTTGTTTCCTTATAGTTTTCTAATGTGTGGATGCATTTTCAGGGTTTTAGATGCTTACCGAACTGGCCGAGGGCGTGTTGTAGTTAGGGGAAAAACTAAAGTTGAATTGTTGGATGCAAAGACAAAGCGCAATGCAGTTATCATCACAGAGGTGATTGACTTAGATTTTCAGATTATGTACTGGTCTCCAAGGAGGCTTCCCGTAGATTTATAGCAGTATCATTACGGTAAAAAGCAGGTAGAGTAACTAACCTCATTAGTGAAATTTACTGCAGATTCCTTACCAGACCAACAAAGCTACGCTTGTTCAGAAGATTGCCGAACTTGTTGAGAATAAGGTACTGAATGATGTCTGGTCTAAAATGTTTGTAGATTCTTGGTATGTTGATGAGACATGTTATGAATGAAGACGAAGGCCAACTAAGCTCATGTAATATTTATTTTGTCATACTTTGTTCACGGTCTGTTACATTCCTAGCACTCGCCCTGGTTCAGTTTTATGATTAACAAAACTGAAATTGATCTATCAGGCATAGATAAATTAGGTTGATGTTTGCAAAGTTTCTTTTTTCATTCATTGACGTGAGAAGTTTGTTAATTTCAGACACTAGAGGGGATAAGTGACATACGCGACGAGAGTGATCGTAATGGGATGCGTGTGGTTATTGAGGTATTACACTGTTTTCTCTGCACTTAGACTGTAATGTCTGCTTTAAAATTCCACAGTGGAGGGTAACGGTTTTGGATGTAATTTCGAAATATTTCTCATAGCTCAAACGAGGAGGGGATCCTGCACTTGTGCTAAATAACCTTTACCGGCATACTGCCCTCCAATCAAGCTTCAGCTGCAACATGGTGGGGTGAGTTACTCTGAAGTACCTTTTGTTGTTGCCTGTTATCTTATTTAACCCAAGAGTCAAGACATGTGGACGAAATAGATAAAAATAGGATCCACATTTGTTATCTAGAGAAACGCTTGCACTTTCGAATAAAAATTGACTAAAAAGTCTTTCAGGTCGGGTAAATTAAATAGAGTAGTACGGAATGTCCTTTCTTGAAATCAATAAGGATAAGAATGTTGCCAACTAGAATTCTAGATTTAGTTACTTCTCATCCTTCTGTAGGAAAAATAAGAGTTGGGTGAAGTGTTTTGGGTTAAGTCTGTTGAATGTATCAACCAACAGCATCTTATATCTCAATAATGAAAGTAAGAACTGGGAGACAGATGGTTGAGTTATGGAGATAGGTGGCTATGGCTGAGGAATGTATCAATCAATACTTTGCACTTCGTTTATCCTGTCTTTGCTGCATAGAGATTCTTGTATTTCTTGATAGAATCAACATAAAAAGAAACATGGGGTTTCGCAGGTTGACACATGGGAAATTCTCTAATGAGTATGTTGTATTTCTTGATCTTAACTGTTTTTAATATTACGTGTTTGCAGTATCTGTAATGGAGAGCCCAAGCTAATGGGTTTAAAAGAATTACTTCAGGTAACTACTTGCCTATGTAAATGATATGTCTTTTTAAGGTACTGGATCTATATGAAAAACATACTGAAAATTGATCTTGGTAATAAATATATTTTCATGGACTATGTCCAAGAATATAGGACAGAAGGAATAATAGAAAACTGAAAATCAGAGATAGGATGTTTAATTTTCTGTTATTACTACCACATTAGAATATATATATGTTTACTCTTTTTTTTTTGCTTGTGTGTAGGCATTTATTGATTTCAGATGTTCTGTTGTCGAAAGGCGCGCAAGGTTCAAGCTTTCACATGCACAGCAAAGAAAGCATATTATTGAGGTGTGTTTTGAGATACTTAGTTTTCTTAAATTGTGCTACCTATCTTAACTATAAGTACTCTGGAAATTTCTTATCTGATTGTGATGCATGAAGACCACGATCGCACTATGTAACACTCTACCTAAATTTTCCTTCTAATTGCTTCACTGTAGGGTATTGTGGTTGGACTTGACAATATGGATGATGTAATCCAACTCATCAAAAAAGCCTCAAGTCATTCCTCTGCTGCGGCTGCTTTACAGAATGGTGAGCTGTATTTTACTTCGACAATTTACTATATTAGAGCCATTTTCTTAAATGAATTGATGGACATAGTTTAGGATCCACATTTCAAATGAATACATTAGATATGAATAACACAATGTGTTTCTCGTCTTGTTCTAGAAGTCTGGGTTGTTTAATCAAGTTTTATTTGGTGTTAGATTTGTTGTTTGCTTGCAAAGATTTCTAAGGGATTTAGCATGTTCAAATTTATCTATACAGAATATGGGCTTTCTGAGAAACAAGCTGAGGCGATATTGGAGATAAGTCTTCGAAGACTAACTGCTCTTGAGGTGCCTTTTTATTCTCGTTAGGTTTTTGTTAATTTCATTTTTGAATTTTAAACTTGTAAACTTGAAGATGTTCTAAAGTCGATTCTACCTTCAGCGGAAAAAATTTACTGATGAGAGTAGTTCACTGACGGAGCAAATTACAAAGTTGGACCAGCTATTGTCAAGCAGAACAAACATTTTGAAGGTAACAAACATTCTAATGCTTCTTCGGAGTACTATTTGCTAAACGGAACCCTCAGTTTTCTCAAGAAATAGTGACTGCTATTTCTTGCTTGTATTTGTAGAATCGCTTACTATATATATACATAATTGTTGAAAAAAATCTTGTGCTATTCTGGGCCAACGTTCAGAAAATTGTTGATGCATAATGATTGTGTTATAGACGATATTATAGCTCTTTGCTTCGTTTACTTCAAGTTCTTGTTACTTACTAATTTCTTCCCTTGGATTTCTTCTCGAATTTTTTTTAGTTAATCGAACAAGAAGCAATCGAGCTGAAGGACAGATTCTCAAGTCCCAGGCGTTCAGTGTTGGAAGATTCTGACAGTGGTGATCTGGATGATATAGATGTTATTCCAAATGAAGAGATGCTAATGGTATGTTGCATACTTAAAGCCTATGAAGTTTCTCAACGTTGAAAAACTTTGGTTGTTTCGTGACTTTTGATTTCTTGATGATTTTAGGCAGTCAGCGAAAAGGGTTATGTGAAAAGGATGAAGCCTGATACGTTCAATCTTCAGCATCGTGGAACAATTGGTAAATCTGTTGGGAAACTGAGAGTTGATGATGCAATGTCTGACTTTCTTGTTTGTCATGCACATGACCATGTCCTCTTCTTCAGGTATATTTAACGGAAACCGCTTTTGTTTTTGCAATACACATGGGACTTGGTTTTTCTGCCTTGTAATTAATTGCTTACACTTGATCTACGTTCAGCGACCGGGGTATAGTTTACTCAACCCGTGCTTATAAGATTCCAGAATGCTCCCGGAGTGCAGCTGGCACACCATTGGTTCAGGTAATTCATGTATAATATATGTTTTCCTTCTGCTACTTGTATTAGTTGTATGAATGCCTAATGCTTTTCTGTATTCACGTTACTTGTGGAAGCAGATATTATCCATGTCAGAAGGTGAAAGAGTAACCTCCATTGTTCCTGTTAGCGAGTTCGCTGAAGACAATTATCTCCTGATGCTTACAGTGAATGGCTGCATCAAGAAAGTACCTTTGAAGTTATTCTCAGGGATACGCTCAACTGGAATCATAGCAATTCAATTGGTTTTTCCCTTTTCGTTCTAGTCAAATTTTGGGTACACTCGTCTTATCAAATGTTGTTCTAACATAATTATTTGTCTCCAGAATTCTGGTGATGAATTGAAATGGGTTCGTTGTTGCTCAAGCGATGATCTTGTGGCCATGGCGTCCCAAAACGGAATGGTCGTCCTGTGTACATGTGATGGTGTAAGTTGCAGTTCTTGATTCTTCTTCCAAATTAGACCTTTTGTTTCTTGAGCAAACTCTTATGGCTATTGTTTATTAGGTTCGAACACTGAGCAGAAATACAAAGGGAGTGACTGCCATGAGACTCAGGAAAGCGGATAAGATGGCGAGCATGGACATCATACCTTCATCTCTGAGGAAAGATATGGAAGAGAAATCAGAAGAAACTTCGACTGTGTATGCGTTTCTTAAAACTCTCGTTACCACACTAATTAATGCTTTGCTGTCTTCTTTACTCTGTTAACACAAACAAAAGCAGGAAACAATCCACCGGTCCATGGCTATTATTCGTGTGTGAGAATGGCCACGGAAAGCGTGTTCCCCTGAGTAGCTTCAAGCCTTCGCGTTTGAACAGAGTTGGTTTAATTGGATCCAAGGTATGATCTGGATTATGAATACTACTATCTCATCTCTTATTAGCTTTGTTTGTTCATTAGTTGGTTTGGATCCTAGTTATGATCTCGATTATTACTATCTCTGGTCAGCTTTGTTTGTTCATTCTTCCTCCATCTCAATTTCTCAGTTTGCGGAGGATGATCGTTTGGCTGCTGTTTTCGTGGTTGGTTACTCCTTAGCTGGTAAAGATACGCTCTTCTTCTACTAATAAGGATATAGATGCTCCAAAAGTGTTCTTTCTTTAATCTAACCAATGTTTTTTTTCCTTGCAGAGGATGGAGAAAGCGATGAACAAGTGGTTTTAGTGAGCCAAAGCGGAACAGTGAACCGGATCAAAGTCAGGGACATCTCGATCCAATCACGCCGCGCACGGTATTGTTTATTCCCTCCCCAAGTCTTTCCATGTGGCAATTGTATATATCTTATATGTTTTTCTCATTTGAATTTTCAGGGGAGTGATTCTTATGCGACTTGATCATGCTGGAAAGATTCAATCCGCCTCGCTAATCTCTGCAGCAGATGAAGAAGAAGGCGAAGGAATTCAGAGTCTTGAAGAGGCTGCTAGCTTGTAGATTTTACCATCCCAATCCAACCCGTACAGAGGTTTTTTAGTGTCTATGCTTTTGAATTCTTCTCTTCCTATTTTTGTTTTCTGATGTTATGTTACTACGAGAAGAGAAGACCATGATTGTAATTGGTTATTAAAACTAATGTCCTAGTATATTTCTTTGTTTATTCGAAAGATTATCCAAACAAAACATGCTGCTTGAAAAGTTGAAACATATTATTCTGGAATAGCCATTCTTCTTCTTTGAAACATAAAATCTAAAAGGAACCATAAGCGCCACTTTCTTTTGTTTTGATTTTATCTGAATCAGTAGAACATCTTTACAAGTGGTACAAAGACATAAGCACCAAACCCCATAATTACAAGAGAAGCTACTCCAACATTGACCAAAGATATGTTATATTTCTGACTTTCTTTTTTCTGTAGTCCGCTTCCTTCTGTTGCAGGAGGATCAATGCTGGTCTTGTTCTCTCCTCCGACTAGTAATGGAACGGTTTCTGATTCTGAACTCTTTTCAACCATTTTCTCTCTAACTTCACCTCCTTTGGTTGATTCTTCCTTCACAGGATCACCTGAATCTATCCTTCTTGGCTCCACGACTTCAGGATTATCTTTCAGATCTCTTATTCCTTTGACTAAACCGGTTTCTTCTGCATTCTTTTCTTTCACTCTCTCTTGAATCCCTCCTTCACTTATCTTGTCTCCAACCATCTTCTCACCATTCGTGCTCATCACGTTTCCGTTAACATCCCGTGCTGTTCTTTCAACTTGCCCTTTCGTTTTGAGCTCAGGCTTTGCCTGGTTTATCGCAGAAATTTCCTTGTCTGTTCGTCTTGCCTCATCACCAACAGCTGGTTTTGTGTGTTTCTCCTCTTTCGTTTGTTCCAAGCCAATCTTTCCTTCCTCTTTCAGCTTCTGAACTATATCACCATCTCCCTTTCTCTCAACTACTCTTCCAACTCTCTCTTTCGTTTTCAGTTCAGGCGCTGCTTGGTTCGTCGCATCAATTTCCTTCTCTGTTCTTCTTGTCTTATCACCAACAGCTGGTTTTGTGTATTCCCCCTGTATCTGACCTATTTCACCATCTCCCTTTCTCTCAACTACTTTCTCTTCTTGTGCAGGTACCTTGGCTTTTAAGCTACCACCAACGGTTGGTGTACTTCTAGCCTCTTTGTCCTTTACCTTCTGTACAGTCGTTTGTTGACCCATTTGAGCGGCCTCCTTTTTCTCAACCATCTTCTCTTGTTTCGTATGTTCCTTACGACCCAAGCTTGGGCTGGCTTCTCCCTCTTTCACTTTCTGTTCAGTCTTCACTCGATTGGGCGCTGGCACTGCTCTCTTACCCTCAACCACTGATTTATACGTTTTTGGTTCTTCTTTATTCGCCATTGGAGCAGCTTTCTCTTGACTTGTTCCCACTTGTTTCTCCTTGTCGGAAGGTTTATTTGGTCGAACCAAGCTACTCCCATTGATACCGGTCCCTCCAGTCTTCCCCTGATCATTGGCTGCCATTCCCGTTTTCTCAGCTTCCACGACCGCCGGAAACTCGATCGTCAAGAGTCCATGTGAGAAGGAGGTGTTTGATTTCGTCATATCACATGACTCAGGGACACGGTAAAGTTCATTGAAACGAGCCTTAGTCTGAGTAGAGAGCGGTCGCTGGCCTTGAATGTGGATAATCCGTGTCTTATCATCCTTCTTGATTTCTATTTGGTCCATATAAAACCCTGTCGATTCCACAATGTCAACGAGAAATTCAAAATATTCTTACTGATAAAAAAAAAGAGAAAGGAGAGAAGAGAAAATGGACCAGGAAGATTGACATAGAGGAAAGTGGAAGATCCGGAGTTGATCCACTGAGCTCTTGGCTTGAAATTGCTCACCGTCGGAGCCAACGGTGGCGGGTGACGACCACCGCCCGGCCTTGGTCTCCTCAACATTGACATGTCCGTATATATATATATCAGAGTAAGAAATGGAAATGAATTAATCAAACTGTGGTGAACACAGAAAATTTGATGTGTTTGAAGGATATAGATATGGTTCCCTGTTCCTCTATGTGTATATATGAGATACTTATGGGTAGTGGGAGGTTTTGTGATTAAGGTTTGGGTTTAGGATTGCTTTAGGGTATTGACTTTGTCTGTTTCTTCGTTCACAGGGCTCATCTCGTTTACAAGTGTTTTCTTTTGCTACAAGGAAAGCATACAAGCGTTGAGGTTATTTATTAAGAAGACGCTCATTAAAACGAAGTGACGTCGTTTTTAGTCTTGTTTTTTAAATTATTTTTCATTTTCTTTTTAAACTAGTAGCCACCTACGTGGCATTGAACACATGATGAAATTAGATTCCCTGGACCTAACCACACCGTTCACGCATACTCCATCACTCACCGGATAACTTCCGTCGTCTTCCGCCGTAGTTTCTCTCTCTCTCCATGGCCGGCGCTAACCTACAGCTCCGTCACGCGTACTCTGTTGCTCAATTCGTTCCAACTGTTTCTTCTCCTTCTCCTCCTCCTCACCGAGTTCGACTCGGAATTTCACCCTCTCGTGTTCTCTTCTGTAATCTCCGAGCGAATTCCGCCGCCACTCCAACCCCGCGAACCACTCGCCGTTCAAGTACTGTTGCTGCGTCGTCCGTATCCTCGGCATCCGATTCGTCCACCTCTTCGGATTCGTTGGTGGTAGACCGGGATGACGTGGGCAGGATCCCTTTGCTTGAGGTCAAGGATTTGAGAGCGGTGATAGTTGAATCGAGGCAGGAGATACTAAAAGGCGTCAACTTGGTTGTATACGAAGGAGAGGTACGCATCAATAAGTGAACTTTAGTATGTTTATTTGAAACTGAATCACAAAAAAAGTTCGAATTGGAATCGTCTCATCATCTGAGAAAGTTTTGAGTTTGAAATCTCATCAGGACTGATGACTCAACAAGACATTGACCTTGTGAATTTCGATGATTTTGGTTTCTTCAATTTAAGAAAAAACTAGTTGTGTGGATCATTTGCAACTCTGCTTTAATGTAAAACTATGGCTTCTTTTGTGGAATTTTGGTCGACCCTCATGGAATGTTGCTAAAAAATATCATAGATTCACGCAGTGATGGGGAAGAATGGTTCAGGGAAGAGCACATTTTCTAAGGTGAGCATTTTGACTGTATCTTAACAGAATTTAATCTGCTATTTTTTAACTCTTTGAAACCAATCGTAGGAGAAAGAGAACATATTGTATCTCAGGAATTCCTCTATGCTGTCTAGTATTCTTCTCTTCCTATTTTGTTTTTTTTTTTCTCAGTGATCCTTATTCTTTGTAGGTTCTTGTTGGTCATCCTGATTATGAAGTGACCGGAGGAAGTATTGTGTTTAAAGGGCAGAATCTGCTTGATATGGAACCGGAGGAACGATCTCTTGCTGGTCTCTTCATGAGTTTCCAGTCCCCAGTTGAGATCCCTGGTGTTAGCAATATGGATTTCTTGAATATGGCATTCAATGCTCGGAAAAGAAAGCTCGGTCAGCCAGAGCTTGATCCAATCCAGGTGCGTTGGCGACTTATTCAAATAGGATTTTGGATGTACTTTGCATTCTTTCTTACTTGTTGTGTGCCTCTGTGCAAATTGGTCCTCCCCTTTGCAGAACTGTCTAATTGTGAATATCTTCTGTCTAATCTCTTACGGATATAACATGGCTCATGCAGTTCTACAGCCACTTAGTATCAAAACTTGAAGTTGTGAATATGAAGACCGATTTTCTGAATCGAAATGTCAATGAAGGATTTAGTGGTGGTGAAAGGAAACGCAACGAGATTCTGCAGTTAGCGGTATTGCTCCAACTCCCCGTGTTTCTCAGTTGCACAAACACCGTATATGATAAGAAACAAATGTGGTAACAGAAGGTAGTTGGAATGCTGTGCTTGTTCCACAAGTATGAAAAAAATATAAGGCTAATAATTTAGATATTTGGGTAGACTTGCCTAAGCAGGTATAGGTTGTTTTTATAACGAAACAATGGAAATTGCTAGAGCAGTAAGGATCTATTATCAGTATTTGACTGCAGTGTTAGCTAAAAAGATAAATATATATGTCTGGAGGACTCTCCTATAAAAAAAACTAGCATCTCCATCTCTCCTTAGATTTCCTTGTTATTGAAATGTCTACAAGCAATACATGTCCATATTTTGTTTTTAAATGCTTTGACATGAGATGGTCGGACCACTTAATCTTCAAGCTCTAAACAGGAGAAGAGTAATAGTCTCTTTTTCTTCGTAGAAATACATGGAAAGAGGTCACGGAACACTAATGCTATATGTTTGGTAACGGTGTCTTCCCTCTCCTTGCAGGTCCTTGGAGCCGAATTGGCTATACTGGACGAGATTGATTCAGGGTTGGATGTTGATGCTCTTCAAGATGTGGCCAAGGCAGTGAACGGGCTTTTGACACCAAAAAACTCTGTTCTGATGATAACCCACTATCAACGCCTATTAGACTACATCAAACCAACTCTCATACACATCATGGTGAGTATTGTTGCCACACCAGCCTTCTTTACTGAGTCCACAGATCATATGGGCATGGTTTCTTTGGCCAAAACACAAGTTCACTTCGATTTGTTTGTTTCGGTATCTCATTGATGTTACTCGGTTTCAGGAGAATGGAAGAATCATTAAAACCGGAGACAATTCCTTGGCAAAATTATTGGAAAAGGAAGGCTACAAAGCGATATCCGGTTAGTTATCGCAGATCATAGTAAACCGCTCTTCCTTCTTCGAGAGACCAGAGTGTTGTTTATGGGTCAAAGACAATGGAATCTAGAGATGATGTGTGGACAATCAAATTAGGCACTACAATCTTTGACCGGTAGGCATTTTTGGCTTCATTGTTTTTGCAAGACAAACTATTGTGTTTGGTTATTTTTTGTTCTGTCTCGTTTATGAACAGTTCTTCCATACTGTTTTGTAACTAACAATAAAATTCAGTTAAATAACCCATTATGCTCTAGTGATGGTATCAACAATGTTCTAATAATGTTATTACCCTGGTGGTTATTACATAACTTAAGAAATTTGACAAAATAAAAATTAGTTTGATTATTCTATCGCCTGCTGTTGCTGGGAGAGCGAGTGGGCACTACAAAAAAAAATTAATTTCAGACAATGAGATCGCAAAACTTCGCTGGTGAATTAAACCCAAACGCGTTTTTCAAACTCCTTGGATCATCTCCTTCATCTTCTCCACAATTGACTTAATAAACAAACTACACAAGATTACAAATCCCCCAGGTTTTATGCATATGTATTGCTATTAAGAAGCCATCCCTCGATTTTCCCTCGCTTATTTTCTGACCAAATAAATAAATAAAGTTCCTTCTTTTCTTCTCCATCCCAGATCCTTTTGTTTTCAGATCATTTCCGTTTTCTGGATTTCGTCCTTCTCTGTTCTGGGTTCGTTTGAGTTTTCGATTCTCGCATCACCCTTCTGAAAAATTCGAAATTTTTGTTCGTGACTGTATTTTTTATCTTTGGCTTATTGATTGTTGTTGTGGAAGACTCCTTTGCATTTAGTCTATCGACCCGAGTAGGCTTTTGCTTGTTCATCTGTATTCGGGAGTTTTAAATCATTGTCTGATCCGGAGTGATCAATTTTTTATGATATCCGATTGTCGTTGGAGAAGAGAACCAAGTATGAGATTATGAGGGATTTGACTTTTCACTTGTAGTGTCTCTGATCATTAGGAAATGAGATGAGATTAGATGAATCTGTGTTCTTCTGATAGATCGGCTTGAATGCGATTCTGGAGAAAGTTGATTTAGGATCATAACAAGTAGAGAGATATTTTTTATGGGTAATGCTTGTGTAGGACCAAACATCTCTGGAAATGGTTTCTTGCAAACTGTTTCGGCTGCAATGTGGCGGCCACGGATCGGAGCTGAGCAAGCTTCTTCCCATGGTAATAAAGAAGTTGCCAAAGAAGCAGCTTCAGAACCATTACCTGATCAAGTCCAGAATAAGCCCCCTGAGCAAGTCACAATGCCAAATCCAAGGACCATTCCCGAAGCCGAAACCAAATCGAAACCCGATGCAGAGATCCAACCTGAAGAAACCAAACAGGAAGTTGTTCTGCAGGTGGAGACAGCAAAACCAGAAACAAAGCCTGAATCCAAGCCGGAGGCAACAAAACCAGAAACAAAGAGTGAAACCAACCCGGAGACGAAACCTGAACCTATGAAGCCTAAACATATGAAGAGAGTGTCCAGTGCAGGGCTTAGGACCGAGTCAGTATTGCAGAGGAAGACTGAAAACTTTAAAGAGTTCTATTCATTGGGAAGGAAACTCGGACAAGGGCAGTTCGGGACGACGTTTTTGTGCGTTGAGAAAGGTACGGGGAACGAGTATGCGTGCAAGTCGATTTCCAAGAGGAAGCTTTTGACGGATGAGGACGTCGAGGATGTGAGAAGAGAGATTCAGATAATGCATCACTTGGCTGGTCATCCAAATGTTATATCCATCAAAGGAGCTTATGAGGATGTTGTGGCGGTGCATCTTGTGATGGAGTTGTGTTCGGGTGGTGAGCTTTTTGATAGGATTATTCAACGTGGACATTACACTGAGAGGAAAGCTGCTGAGCTCGCGAGAACCATTGTTGGGGTTTTAGAGACTTGTCACTCTCTTGGTGTTATGCATAGAGACCTCAAGCCCGAGAATTTTCTGTTTGTTAGCAAAGAGGAAGATTCCCTCTTGAAAACGATCGACTTTGGACTCTCAATGTTCTTTAAGCCAGGTTTTCTTTTGTAGTTACTTTTTCTTTGAATATTCAATATACACAACATATATGTTTGAGTTTTGGAACTTCGTTTCCTTTCAAATTTTGCAGATGAGGTTTTTACAGATGTTGTTGGTAGTCCATATTATGTGGCTCCCGAAGTTCTTAGAAAGCGTTATGGTCCTGAATCAGATGTGTGGAGTGCTGGTGTGATTGTTTACATTTTGTTAAGCGGTGTTCCTCCTTTCTGGGCCGGTAAGAGATGTTGCATCTTTTTAGATTCAAGGATCTGTTTTGTTTTATATTGGGCTCTGAAACAAGTGATGTTTCCATGACATGGTCAGAAACCGAACAAGGTATATTCGAACAGGTCCTTCATGGCGATCTTGACTTTTCATCTGATCCGTGGCCAAGCATCTCTGAAGGCGCTAAAGACTTGGTGAAGAAAATGCTTGTGCGGGACCCCAAGCGAAGACTAACCGCACATCAAGTATTATGTAAGTCATTCAAGTCTAAGCATTCGTCTTGATTATGAGCACAGAACTTTCTTTTCAGGTATATGGTAGTTGATTTTCCAAATACACTGTCGTGTTTGGACTTCATCGTTCTGCTTCTCAAGAAGTTTTGACACTAAACAGGTCATCCATGGGTTCAAATTGACGGTGTGGCTCCAGATAAACCTCTGGACTCTGCTGTTTTGAGCCGTATGAAGCAGTTTTCTGCCATGAACAAGTTCAAGAAAATGGCTCTTAGAGTAAGTGTTCTTTTCTTAACGCAAAGAGGGTCCAAGAGAAATAGAAAAATAAGAAGCAAGAATAGCCGTTTGAAAGAAATGTTCACCTTGTTGTAGGTCATAGCCGAAAGCTTATCCGAAGAAGAAATAGCCGGTTTGAAAGAAATGTTCAAAATGATTGACGCCGACAATAGTGGTCAGATAACTTTCGAAGAACTGAAAGCAGGACTAAAACGAGTTGGTGCCAATCTCAAAGAGTCAGAAATTCTTGACTTAATGCAAGCTGTAAGTCTTTAACTCAAGAACACTTCAGGATTTGTATCAACTCCAGTCTTTTCCTTTACTCTGAATTCCAAGCTTCAATCATTCAACCGGTTCTGGATATAGTTCCATGATTTGCAATAATCTCGTATGTTCTTACTCGTCTAATTCAGGCTGATGTGGACAACAGTGGAACTATAGACTACAAAGAGTTCATAGCCGCAACATTGCATCTAAACAAAATAGAGAGGGAGGACCATTTGTTTGCCGCCTTCTCCTACTTTGACAAGGACGAGAGCGGATTTATCACCCCGGACGAGCTTCAGCAAGCTTGCGAGGAGTTTGGTGTCGAAGATGGCCGCATAGAAGAAATGATGCGCGATGTTGATCAAGACAAGGTAAAAGCTCCTTTTTGACACCACCTCATCTCATTCTAAACTGCATTATATTCTCAGCAACAATGAGTTAGCAAATGCATTATACAATCCTAACTATAGGAAACCGCGTTTTAAGATCCCTGAAGTATTCTTTGCAGAAAATTGCAGTTCCCTGATAACTCTCATTTCAATTTTCTCCAAGCTTGGGAGTGATGATGTTGAAATCTGTTTTTGTTGATTGATTGATTGGGCTATCACACTTTTAAAAATTGAATCATTGTTACAGGATGGACGAATAGACTACAACGAGTTTGTGGCGATGATGCAGAAAGGGAGCATCATGGGAGGACCTATGAAGATGGGTTTAGAGAAGAGCATCAGCATATCTCTGAAACACTAGCTTTCAGGCACAAACCCAAAGACAGAAATATTTATAAATGATGATGATGATGATGATGATGATGATTGTGTTTTTTCTCAATATTGTGATGAGATTTTGTTATTATTAGACTGGTTTAGGCAGATCTTTTTTGTACTGTGTACTTCTATGCATATACACATAATTCTTTGTTTTGTCTGTAACTTTTGGCTACTGTGAGAGGAGAGGAGAACTCTACTATTATAAACAATGTGCATTGAAGACACATTGTCGAGATATTGTTTCCACTCAAACAAATGCATGATAAAGGAACACACTTGGTGATCAGGTTTTTGATTTATTTCTCTGCTTTTTTTCCATGTCTCTCAGCTCTTACAAAAATGATGACAAACAACTAAAATACCTTTATTCATAACATTAATCTAGACGATCAGCCACTAAGATGAGGCTGTGATCAAAGCCAGCAACTGCTTGAAGAACACAACCCTCAACGTCCACCAGCAACATCGGTTCAGGCTCGTCAATCGAGCTTCCTAAACCCAGCCTACCATTTTTTCCGCAACCCCAAACCCAAGCTTCTCCTCTCTCTGTTACACATAAGGAATGCACACGCCCTGCTGATACAGACGCTGGAGTTTCCCCATCCAAACCTTCCACTTCTCTTGGCAGCTCTTCAGGTTTTCCCCTACCAAGCTGCTGACTCCGGTTCCAACCCCATGACGACACAATCCTCCTTGTGTTGGAATCTGACTGGACATTGCAGATAGCAAGAGAATGACCAAGACCAGCTGCTACAGAGATGGGAGACCCGGTTATATCAACAGGTGACATTCCTAGCTCTAGCCTAGATCTACGACCCAACTGACCATACACATTGCTCCCAGAGCTCAAAAGGGTGCCATCATGACAAAGGATCAAGGAGTGATCGGACCCGCAAGCAATATCTGCTACCTTCACATCACGTAACTCTTCCACCAGACGAGGCTCCCAAGCTATAGGCATGTTGTTCTCCTTTTTCATAGCTTCTGCAACTTTCTTTTCAGCTGCCTCCTCAAGATTTTGGTGATCATCATCATCATACCCATTTGTAAGTGAATCTAGCGGAGATGGCTCAAGCGGAAGTCCAACATTGCCTACTCGTCCATCAGCTACATAACCCCACCCAAAGACTTTACCATCCACAGTAAGCGCAAGTGCGTGCCCCCAGCCCAATGATACCTATCAAAATCGAATCGAGTGAAAAGAGTGCGTTTTTAAAGCCAATAGGTGTTGATTTTTCTCCAAAGCCATGTACACCAAACCTTAACGATGTGTTCTTGAGCTAAACTTTCAACTCTTTTAGGAACTAGAGCTTCAATGATACCTTTTCCAAGACCAAGCTGTCCTCTTTTCGATCTTCCCCAAGCCCACAAAGACCCATCATCTCCGATCGCCGTTGAAATAACTCCAGACGCAAATGCTGCCCGGACACTCACATTCTCCAGACCTTCCACTCTCTTCGCCTCGCTCCTTGAATCTCTACCAATTCGACCGAGCTGGCCCTCCTCGTTGCGACCCCAAGCCCAAATCTCACCGCCAGATGTAACGGCAAGTGAATGGTAGTGTCCGGCGGATATAAACGAGACATCGGAAGGCAAGTCACAAACTAGAGTTGGTTCGTAAGCGTCCAATCCCATTCCCATGCCTGGTAACCCCAGAGCGCCATGGCTTCCGTCACCGAAGCTCATCACCCTACTTCTCACGCCGCCACTGCTCGTGAACCATCGCCGTCTCCCAACTCCAACGTCCCTGCAGAAATTCGATACTTTCCCGATCGACCATAATCGCACCATTTCACCTTAAGAGTTCGAAGCCAAGGAGAAAGGAAAAAAGTAATTTTGAATTTTATTTCACTTTTAATATAAAAACAATTAATCTAACTCGTGGTTGTGGGGCCCATTATGTCTTCTAAAAAGCCCAGCCCACTAAGTATTACCGTCACTTGGATGAATTTAGTGTGACGGCGGTATTGCTGAATGCTGAATCTTGAACCGTTGGAGGGATATCATCTTACGGCTGTAAATAATCTGTTGTCGTTGGTATTTTACGTGACGGACGTTTGCTCTTGATTTGGTTTATTGGAAAGACGAATATACCCTGTGTAAGGTGCGTCGCTTTACGCTCCTCTCCTTTTAATTTTATTTTTGGTTAGTGGTCACTGGTTACCCTAATTTTTTTAATTTTCTTTTGGTTTGGGTCTGCTCCTTCCTCTCGATTTCGGTGCCACAAATTAGAAAAAAAACCCTAATTCCTCAAATTTTTCGATTCCTTCTTGTCTCAATAAGTTTTCGATTTTCCTTACGCGGAAAGGTTCGTTGAAACCCTAGATTCGGTCTCACCTTTCGTTTGGCTAATGGCGAGTGCGGCACGGGGAGAGAGCAGCAATCCTTACGGCGGCGGATTGGGAACCGGCGGAAAGTTCCGGAAGCCGACGGCTCGAAGGTCTCAGAAGACTCCGTATGATCGACCACCGACCTCTGCGAAGAACCCTGGACTTGGGGGCGGAGAAGACAGAGGCGGCGGCTGGTTGTCGAAATTGGTGGATCCGGCTCAGAGGCTTATTACTTATAGCGCTCATAGGCTCTTCGCTTCTGTTTTTCGGAAACGCCTCGTCTCAGGTGAGACGCCCTTACAGTCGCCGGAGCAGCAGCAGCCTCTTCCAGAAAGAGGTAAAGGGCTTTTTACTTTTTTCGATGCAAAGTTTTGTTTTTTTGTCTCATTTGCAGTTAGTCTTAGAGAAGTGTTTTATTAGGAATTTTTAGCTTTTACATAGAGTACCTAGCCAGTTTGCATATAATTGAATTAACCTGTTAGGTATTCTACTAATCTCTTCTATTATCTTCGTTCGAATGCTTGTGATTCCCGCTTCATGTGTTCTGTATGAGATTGTTTAGGTAATAGTAGCTGATTGATGCTAGCAATCATATGTGTTATTAATATGTATTGTTTCTATTCTATGCAGATATGATGCAGGAGACTCAGGTAGGACACAGGGAGAATACCTCTGCTGTAAGTACATAAGCTACATCGTTTAATAAAATGTTCTCTTCTTCTTGTGGATTTCCTTGTTCTTTCATCCTCTGTATTGTTACCCATGATTTATCTTTCGGTGGGGTCTATGTGAAGTTGTCCATGAAGAATGATGTGATCGGGAGACAAGAAGCCAATGCATCCGGCAATCCAAGCAAGGATGGATTTACAGATCTTGAGAAAATGTTGAAGGAGAAAACTTTTACAAGGTACACCGTCGTACAAGTTTTACATAGTTCATATAACGTTGTAGAGTAACAACTATATCCCCTAAGGTTATAGAAGTTTCTTTTTTTCTTTTCAGGTATTCAACACTCATAATTAAAAAGAGTGGAATATCTTAGTCTCTAATACTTTTCCCTCTTCTTCTTTTTAGTGCGTTTCATTTCAATATGTGTAAACATATTTGATTTCCTGAATAACTGAAACTTTTTTGTTTTGAAATTCCGTTGATCTCGTTTGATGGTTTTACAGATCTGAAGTTGACCGATTAACTACCCTGCTCCGCTCGAGAGCTGCTGATTCATCCACTGTAAATGGGGATCAGAGAAACGAAGTGAGTATTGTGAGACATCCACCATCACATGAGAGGGATAGGGCGCATCCAGATAATGGAAGTATGAACGCCCTTGTTTCAACACCTCTTGGAAGTTCGAGGGTAGAAAGTTGTTAGACATATGAGATATACTAGTCTGTGTTATGCCGATGGCGTTCTGAATCTTTGATTGTTGTTTTCATCCTTACCAGGCTCTTGATGAGTGCATTGCTTCGCCAGCACAGCTTGCAAAAGCCTACATGGGTAGCAGACCTTCAGAAGTTACTCCTTCTATGCTGGGGTTGCGTGGTCAAGCGGTTAGGGAAGATTCTGTTTTCCTGAACAGAACCCCGTTTCCGTCAAAGTCACCTACAATGTCAGTGGTGCCAAAACGCTCTGGACAAAGACCTCTGGAAAATGGTTTTATCACCCCTAGATCTCGGGGAAGATCTGCTGTTTATAGCATGGCCAGAACACCATACTCTAGGCCTCAGTCAACTGTGAAGGTTTCAATGTTGAGCCATTACCTTTTTATTGTAGAGTTTGCAATTGGTTCCCAATTTTATTGTGTGTGTGTGTTTTTTTTTTTTTTCAGATTGGGTCTCTTTTCCAGGCATCTCCAAGCACATGGGAAGAAAGCTTATCTTCTGGTTCTTCTAGACAAGGGTTTCAATCGGTGAACTTTTTCGACTATGCACCCAATGGGTTCCAGATTGGTCTCTGAAACAAAGTATTGACATGACTTTTACATTATTTTGTAGGGGCTCAAACGGAGGAGCTCAGTCTTGGATAATGATATAGGATCTGTGGGCCCTGTAAGGAGGATTCGCCAGAAATCCAACCTTTCATCTAGAACCTTGGCTCTGCCTGCCTCAGAAAGCCCACTTTCTGTTCGTGCCAGTGGTGGACAAAACATTACACATCCATCTAAAGATGCAGGCGATATTCCTGGTTCAAACTTTAACCTTGTCCCTTCTAAGTCCAAGGAGATGGCTTCAAAAATATTGGAGCATATTGATAAAATGGTTTCAACAAAGGAGAAATCACCAAGTAAGTTATCACCATCTATGCTACGTGGCCCGGCTCTCAAGAGCCTCCAGAATGTGGAGGCGCCAAACTTCTTGGATAATCTTCCTGAGAAGAAGGCAAATTCGCCAGGTTCTAGTTATCAAAAGCGGGAAAAATCTAGAGAGTTTTTGGTTCTTAGTGATAAGACTGGTGACGCTGCTGATGACACAAGCAAAGCAGGTTCTAGTAAAGATCAGGAGACTCGTGTTAAAGGTGCTTATATGCCTCTCACGAGTTCTTTGGAAGAGCATCCTCCAAAAAAACGAGCGTTTCGGATGATAGCGGATGAGGTAATTTGTTTATTTCTTATGTTTATATTTCCAGAATATGCAAATAAGAGTGTCAAAGCGGGCAATCCTAGAAATGCCAATCCTAACACCTCTATCTGCAATTATGATTTTGCCCATTCATATTATCAATTAGTCTTGTTTCCTTTCCCTTGAAAAAAATCTGATGTTTTAATAGTTGATTATCATGTGTATGTTACCTTTGACCATATTTTACTGCACACCTTTAACCATCTGTATATGCAACTTCGAACTTAACAATGCAGGATTTCTTGGAGATGGATGATGATCATGGTGAGGCGTCTACTCGATCTGAAGTTACAGAAAAACAGAAAGTGGAGAAGAAAGGTGTTGGGATCAGCATGCCTAAAGGGGAGAAACAACTTACTTCTTCTGAGGCCATGGCCTCTACGTCATATACTCCTAATGGTGACGTCTCTCAGAGTACTTCTAATGGATCTCTGAAAACTGAAAGGAGCCAATTTTCAGCTTTACCCATAGAAGCTGGTCAGCAAAGTAATATGCCCTCTGAGCCAACTTCAAAGCTCATCCAAGGGACTGAGAAATCGAGTATTTCTCCTGCCAAGCTAACCTCAGAAGGGGAAGTTATCTCTCGGGAAGAGCCTAAAAAAGCTGCTGCTGTGTTTCCCAACACCTTCTCGTCACCGGCGTTTCCCAACTCCTTCTCGTCACCGGCGTTTCCCAACTCCTCGTCACCGGCGTTTCCCAACACCTCGTCACCGGCGGCCACAGACTTATTAAATCAAAACACTGGTACATCTGCAGACATCAAATTAGAAAAGCCTAGCAGGTTGGTGGCATAATTATTTTCCCTCTCAGCTTATAGAAATTAATTTCATTACTCGAGTCAGTCCACCAGTGAGCCTTATCCATACTTGTAATGAAAGTTTTTATTTGGTTTACTGGCTTCTGACTCTCTTTCTTGCTGTTGCAGCTCGGTTTTTGGAGTATCAGAGGCTTTTGGGAACCCAACTGAATCAAAGAAAACTGTTAGCAACAGTACTTCTGGAACCGAGTCAACTACCTCTGCTGAATCAACCCTCAATGGTAGTATATTCTCAGGTGGAGCAAACGCTATCAGTCAACCTCAAATCAACGGCTCTCTTGGTTCAAACCCTTCCTTCCCACCTAGTACTTCGAATATCCCTTCCAATAATTCTGTGAGTGAGGTTTCATTCACTGTGCAATCATTTGCTCCTACTCCGGCTGCCTCGAGTTTATTTGGGAAGGTACCTGCTAATACCAGTAATGACAGCAATTCCGGCAGCAACTCACAATCAACTCCAGCACCTCCTCTCTTTTCTACATCATCTTTCAAATTTGAGGAATCTGCGGCAGCTCCATTTGCTGCGTCAACAGTATCTGCTTCTAGCGGTCAGATCTCAAAGGAGACCGACGTAAAAATCCCAACATTTGGAAATATAAACAATTTCAAGTTTGGTAGTATGGCGTCAGCAGATACGAGCACGGAAAATGCTTTTGCTGCTAAATCCTCAGAAATTAAAAGCACGCCAGGTTTTGTGTTTGGGAGCTCATCCTCTACGGTTGGTGGCAGCACATTAAACCCTTCTTCTGCTGCATCTTCTGCACCGGGGAGCTCTGCAAGTTTAGCATTTGGTGCGACATCTTCGTCAACCCCTGGGACAGAAACCAGCAAATTTTCCGGGAGTTTTGCAGCTACTAATGGAAGTAAAATTTTTGGAACTCCCTCACCTGCATTTACAAGCGCTGGTAGTAGCGTATTAGCTTCACCTGCATTTACAAACGCTGGTAGTAGCGTGTTAGCTGCAGGTACTACAAGCAGTGTTTTTGGATTCAATGCTGTTTCATCAGCTTCTGCTGGTAGCTCCCAATCTCAGGCCTCAAACATTTTCGGTGCAGCAAATGCTCAGACGGGTAATTCAGGGAGCGGAACCACAACTTCAACCCAAAGCGCCCCGTTTCAGTTTGGTTCATCTGCATCAGCTCCTTCATTTGGTTTTTCTGGGAATAACACTTCATCAAATAGTTCTCCATTTGGATTATCAAAGTCGGAACCTGCAGTATTTGCTTCCTCCGGTTCAACCCCTCAACTGAGCTCGACAAACTCCTCTGCAAGCTCTAGTGGTACAACGAGCTCTTCCATATTTGGGACAAACTGGCAAGCTCCCAACTCTGCTCCAGCCTTTGGTTCTGCATTCACAACTTCCTCATCTCCAGTATTTTCATTTGGAGGATCTTCTGCTGCTACTGGTTCAAGCGCTGCTGCTCCCAGCTTTTTCAGCTCAACCGCTCCTGCCACGCCGCAGCAGTCAGTATTTGGTAACTCGGCCTCCTCGGCGACTCCGTCGCAGTCTCCGTTTGGTAACTCAACTACCGGGTTTGCTTTTAATGCAACTGCTCCACCACCAAATACAAATGGTTTCAACAATAACCAACAAATGAGCATGGAAGACAGTATGGCAGAAGACACAGAGCAAGCTAATAAAGCATCCATGGTGCAACAACCAATGTTTGGACAACAGCCTGTCTCAATGCCTCAACCAAGCTTTGCCTTCGGAGGAGCACCAGCAACGCCGGCTCCATCAATGGCTAACCCGTTCCAGTTCGGAGGCCAACCGATTGCAAGCACACCACAGAACGCATCACCTTTCCAGGCATCCCAGAGTCTAGAGTTCCAAGGAGGTGGGAGCTTCTCACTGGGCAGCACTGGAGGCGGCGACAAGTCAGGACGCAGAATCTTCAAAGCGAAGAAAACGAACAGAAAGAAATAAGCACCGACCGTGGATGATGATTATACAAAACACATTGCTAATGAAGAGTCATTTTATCAGCCTTTTGGTCTTTTTGTTAAGTACTCGGGCATCTTGGATTCAAAAGGAATATCTCGTCTTTTGATGGAAGAGGTAAAAAGTCAAAATGTGGGTTTTTGTTCTTCTTCATCGTGTCTTTCGTGTCAGGATTCGTGAGGTTATAATGTTGAGGGTTTATAAGTTGTAGGAAAGTTTTGTAATTTTTCCCAAAATACTGGAGTCTGTAAGAGTAGCTCTGTCTGTCTCTCTTTGTTTTCTTTATGGAAAAAAAAAAAAAAAACTCTTATTGTAGTTGTACCCTTGTAGTAGCAACTAGCAGTAGTGTTTTTTTAAACACACATCTTTTCAAATATTTATGTTTTGGTTTACGGGTACTAAGTGCCTCTTTTCATTCAATCCGGTTTACGTAAAACTTAACCAAACCACCAAAATCGAAAAAAAACCCGAATCGACGATAACCTTGAAACATCTTCTCGTTGACCAATTGAAAGTTTCGTGTTGACTCATTCCAAATAGGATTATAAATTAAAGCAATACAACAGATAACTTCGTTCGAAACCCTTCTTCTCCGAATTTTCGATTGCTCTCTGTCTCTCTCTCCTTCCAAAGTCTCTCTGTCTTTGTCTCATTCTAGTCTTCCTAGATTTTCTTACAAGAAGATGAGAAGAGTTTTCGGCGCGAAAAAGAACACAGAGCCTCCTCCGTCCATTCAGGATGCCTCTGATCGGGTTTGTCCTCCTCTCGTTTGTTCTATGTTTCTCTTTTGCGGTTTCAATTTGGGATTTCTTCGTCGAATCGTTTGTTATGTAATGTGAAGAATTATGGATTCGTGTTGCGGATTTTACGGAGATGTTTTGATATATGGGTTTAATTGTGTTTGATCATCGATCATACTTCATAGATGATCTGGGTTTTTTGATGAAATTTTTAGAGACTAAGTCGTAGGAAAGTATTAAGAGCTATTGGAAGCAGTAAGATCCAAAAGAAGGAAAAATTAAACTCAGCTTCGTTGCAATTTTTATGTTTTTGTCAGATAAACAAAAGAGGAGATTCAGTGGAAGATAAGATAAAGAAGCTTGATGTCGAGCTTTGCAAATACAGAGAACAGCTTAAAAAGACGAGACCTGGTCCAGCTCAAGAAGCTGTCAAAGCTCGTGCTATGAGGGTTCTGAAGCAGAAGAAAATGTGAGACTCATTAATCATCTTATGAAGTGATTTTTTGCTATATAGAACCACCAAATCATCAAGTTCATTGGCTATATGGTTGATAAACACCTTTTTCTTACTAGGTACGAAGGACAACGCGACATGCTCTATAATCAGACATTCAATCTCGATCAAGTTTCCTTCGCCGCTGAAGGCCTCAAAGATGCTCAACAAACTGTATGCATCTCTTTTTTTTCTCACCCCTCTACAAAAGATCGATTCTAAGAACATGTGAGAATGTTTTGTGTATCTGTTAAATCTGCAGATGACGGCGCTAAAATCTGCGAATAAGGAGCTGAAAGGAATGATGAAAACCGTCAAGATTCAAGATATTGATGTACGTTAAGTTACTTTTCAACATCGTGGTTTTGTCTCTTTTACTTTCCAGCTTTTTCCTCCGGTATTTGATTTGCCTGATACTATCTCTGTTGGTACAGAATTTGCAAGATGAGATGATGGATCTGATGGACGTGAGCTCTGAAATTCAAGACACTCTTGGTAGAAGCTACACTGTTCCTGATGGCCTTGACGAAGATGATCTCATGGGAGGTACAGTTGTTGTTGCGTAATTGCCTAGTTGGGATTACATAACTCTTTTTACATGTTCGTTTTATTAATCTTTAACGGCTTCTGGTGAATTTCAGAGCTTGAAGCTCTTGAAGCTGACATGGGAAACGAGACTGAAGCAGATGGAGTGCCTTCTTATCTCCAGCCAGATAAGCAAACTGATTACGATGATGACCTCCACTTGCCTACAGTACCCACTGGAGGTCCACAGGGTCGACCTCAGGTTAAGTTTCTAAACCCTTTTCTATTTCTCTCTTAAGACACTGACTTTGTAACTTTCGAATTTGAAATGCTTCAAAGCATGATTAATGGATGCCTAATGGGAGGTTTAACGATGTCATTAACAGACTGAGGATGAGTTTGGATTACCGGCGGTACCACGAGCTTCTCTCCGGGGATAAGTTCTGGCGATTCTTTCTCTTTGTGGAGTGGAGCTACTAAGCTCTTTTCTTAGCCTTAGTATTCTAATCACTGTGTGCATAATATTTGTAACTTTCCTTTTGAGATTTTTTTATAATAATTGAATCTCAGCTTCAAGATAGATGTTATTCCATATTCGTTTCGTTTCATATATCTCAGATCTTTTATGTTAGTGAACACAAATGAGATTTGTCTAATTGCAGAATCATTAATTAGAAAAGGCCAAAAATGGGCTAATAAAATATTAACGGGCCAATTAAATATTAGTAGGCCATAAAATATTAACGGGCCCAAAAATCTTCATAGGCTTATATCATATTAATGGGCCAATAAATAATAAATGGGCCAATAAATAATTAATGGGCCACAAAATCTTCATGGGCCAATAAATTATTAACGGCCCATGAAAATCTTCATGCGCCAAAAAATCTTAATGGCCCAAGAAAATATTAATGGGCCAATAAAATATTAAAGGGGCCAAAAATCTTCATGAGCCAATAAAATATTAACGGGCCAAAAATCGTCATGGGCCAATAAAATAATAATGGGCCATAAAATATTAACGGGTCAAAAAAACTTCATGGGCCAATAAATTATTAACAGGCCAAAAAAGTTTCATGGGCCAATAAAATATTAACGGGCAAAAACATCTTCAAGGGCCAATAAAATACTAACGGCCCAAAATATCTTCATGCGCCGATAAAATATTAACGAGCCAAAAATCTTCATGGGCCAAAAACATTAACTAGTCAAAAAATCTACATGGCCCAACAAAATATTAACGGGCCAAACAATCTGGGCCAATAAAATATTAATAAGCCAATAAAATATTAACGGGCCAAACAATCTGGGCCAATAAAATATTAATAAGCTAATAAAATATTAACGGGCCTAAAATCTTCATGGGGCAATAAAATATTAACGGGCTAAACAATCTGGGCCAATAAAATATTAATAAGCCAATAAAATATTAACGGGCCAAAAATCTTCATGGGCTAAGAAAATATTAACGGGCCAAAAATTTTCCTTAGTCCAATAAAATATTAACGGCCGAAAAATCTTCATGGGCAAATAAAATAATAACGGGCCATAAATCTTCATCGGCCAATAAAATATTAACGGACCAAAAAATCTTCATGGGCCAATTAATATTAACGGGCCAAAACATTTGGGCCAATAAAATATTAATAAGCCGATAAAATATTAACGCGCCAACAAATCTCCCTGGGCCAATAAAATATTAACGGCCAAAAAATCTTCATGACCCAATGAAATATAAATAAGCCGATAAAATATTAACGGGCCAAAAAATCTTCATGGGCCAATAAAATATTATGGGACCAAAAAATTTTCATGGGCCAATAAAATATTAACGGGCCAAAAAATCTTCATGGGCCAATAAAATATTAACAGGCCCAATATCTTAATGGGCCATTAAAATATTAATAAGCCAATAAAATATTTACGGGCCAAAAAATCTTCATGGGCCAATAAATTATTAATAAGCCGATAATATATTAACGGGCCATAAAAGCTTCATGGGCCAATAAAATATTAACGGGCCAAAATATCTTCATGGGTCAATAAAATATTAACGGGCCAAAATTCTTCATGGGCCAAAAATCTTCATGGGCCGATAAAATAATAACGGGCTAACAATCTTCATGGGGCAATAAATATTAACGGGCCAAAAAATCTTTATGGGCCAGTAATATATTAACGGGCCGAAATCTTCATGGGCCAATAAAATATTAATGAGCCTATAAAATATTAACGGGCCAAAAAATCTTCATGGTCCAATATAATATTAACGGGCCAAAAAATCTTCATGGGCCAATAAAATATTAACGGGCCAAAAAATCTTCATGTGCCAATAAAATATTAACGGGCCGAAAAATCTTCATGGGCCAATAAAATATTACGGGCCGAAAAATGTTGATGGGCCTATAAAATATTAATGGGCCTCTTACCGCTTTGAATCTCCCTCTCCACTGTTTCTCTCTGCTCTCCTCTTTCCCCATCAATGGATAAACCACCGGATCGGAGCAAGCGGCCATGGAAATTCTCTACGTTCGTCTACTCTTCATCGATCTTATTCCTTCTTATTTCTGTATTCGTACTCGGCTTCACTACGACGGATCTCTACAAAACCCAAAATCTGAGATTCACCTTCACCGCGAATCGCATCTACAGCTATCTTCAAAGCTTCTACGACGGAACTTCCAAGTCCAAATCGGAAACTCTAAACCCAGCTTCCTCGACGTCCCATTGCGTGTTATGGATGGCTCCTTTCCTCTCGAGTGGTGGTTACAGCTCAGAAGCTTGGTCTTACATTTTATCACTTGCCCACAATCTCAGGAACCCTAGGTTTCGAATCACAATCGAGCATCACGGTGACCTAGAATCGGTGGAGTTCTGGAATGGTTTAGCTAAGGAGACGAAAGAGCTAGCGATCGAAATGCACAGCACACAGTGTAGACCCAACGAGACGATTGTCGTTTGCCATAGCGAGCCTGGTGCTTGGTATCCACCATTGTTCGAGACTCTTCCTTGTCCTCTCACTGGTTACGGAGATTTCTTATCTGTGATTGGTAGAACAATGTTTGAGACTGATAGAGTGAATCCAGAGCACGTGAAGCGATGCAACCAGATGGATCATGTCTGGGTTCCTACTGAGTTCCATGTCTCTTCGTTTGTACAGAGTGGGGTTGATTCATCTAAGGTCGTCAAGATTGTGCAGCCTGTAGATGTTGACTTCTTCGATCCTTCCAAGTACAAGCCACTTGATCTGGTGACCATCGGGGGTTCGGTTTTGGGTTCTGGCATGAGGGATTCGGGGTTAGGGTTTGCGTTCTTGAGTGTGTTCAAGTGGGAGCAGAGAAAAGGTTGGGATGTGTTGTTGAAAGCTTACCTTAGAGAGTTCTCTGGTAAAGACAATGTTGCACTGTTTCTGTTGACAAACCCGTATCACTCGGACAGCGATTTCGGGAACAAGATTCTAGATTTCGTACAAGAGTTGAGTCTAGAAGAGCCTCGAGATGGTTACCCTTTAGTGTATGTGATTGAAAAACACATAGCTCAAGTTGATTTACCTCGGTTGTACAAAGCGGCTGATGCGTTTGTGTTGCCTACAAGAGGAGAAGGATGGGGACGGCCAATAGTGGAAGCCATGGCAATGTCTTTGCCTGTGATTGCAACGAACTGGTCAGGACCAACGGAGTATCTGACAGAAGAGAACGGTTACCCTTTGGTGGTTGAGGAGATGAGTGAAGTGAAGGAAGGTCCTTTTGAAGGGCATCAATGGGCAGAGCCATCTGTGGATAAGCTTAGGGTGCTAATGAGGCATGTACTGAGTAAACCTGATGAAGCTAAGGTTAAAGGAAACCGTGGAAGAGAGGACATGGTGAAGAATTTTGCTCCTGAGGTTGTCGCTAAGGTTGTTGCTGATCAAATCGAGAGAATCTTTGATGAGAAAATAAGAAAATGACAGGATCTCTCACACTTTGCTCAGATTGAAATAAGGATTGTATTTTCTCGTTCATGGATTATTCAAGAAGCAAATATATGTCAAAGAAAGAACAGGTTATTGTAACCAAAAACTTAAAAACAGTGAGTTTTCTGGTTTGTTTTTTACTGGAGATGAGAAGCGAAAGCTGACAGGACTTCCTTGTATACTGGCTTCTTAAACTCCACTGCCTGAAATAACAACGGGAATAGAAGAAGATGAGTGGAGAAGTAGTAGTAAAAACAAAAAACTGAAACTCAATATGTTATGATTGGTGGTGTAAAAAGAAGAAAAACTTGTACTCACAAGTTCAATGACTTGATCAGGAGAGACCCAGGACCATTCCCCAAACTCGGGTTTCTCAGTTCCGTCACCAAGAAGATTGATTTCTTCGTCGTTCCCAGTAAATTTCAGAAGAAACCTGAGAGGCAACACCACAGAATTTGATCAGTTGTGTCAAATAAAGAAGAGTCTTGATATGATATCTCTGAGTGACTAAGAGACTCACCATTTCTGTGCTTGGCCCTTCCAGTCAGTTCCCCATCGGACCTTAAGCTTCTCCCTAACATCTGGAGGGAAATCATAGGTTACCCAGTGAGGTGCCTAGAGAAGAAAAAGAAGAAGCTTCTTAAGATATGATGGTGACGGCATATGGATTTAAGAAGAAACCAAAAACAAAACCTCAGCGATAATCTCAGCGGAGTGAACTCCAGTCTCTTCTTTAAGCTCTCTCATGACTGCAACTCTTGGATCTTCACCCTCGTCGATTCCACCCTTTTATGCATTAAACAATAGATTCAGAGGTTGTACAAGTAGAAAGCTGGAATGCGAATCGATGTTGAGCAATATGCGCTTGAAATTCTTAATTCAATTCTTTTGAGAGTTGGGATTAATCAAAGCCAAGCACTATGATCATCGAAAGGCAAATCAGACAGAACATGGGAGAGAAGTGATTCAAATCTGAGAAATCAAATCTAGAGATTACCTGAGGCATTTGCCAAGAGCTGGGAATATCCAACCTCGAGGCAGCGAAAATCTGGCAGTTATTGAGGATCGAGTTATCAGAAAAACCAAAGTAAGAAGAGTAGAGAAACTGCGAAGACGAAGTTGTTTCTGAGAATTCATCACCATCACCTTTTTGGACGAATTCATGAGACAGACACCGACATTTCTTCTATAACCTTCCGGAGGAGATTCCATGGACGAAGAAGAAGAAGAAGAAGAACACCGAGAGGAGGAGGAGGAGGTCGGAGACTGACGGCTGTGACGGAAGAAGGGCAGGCTAGAGAATTTGAGCGGTTTGAAGGGGTAATTTTGGAAACGAGGAGTTACAGACGGAGGAGGAAGCGCAAGACAAGTTGGATGATATAAGATAAGGGATCGGTACAATAATGCCATTACAAGAGAGGACTTTGATTTCGAGCCGAACCTATTTTCCTCGCTCGCTTTCGGGAATAGCTATCTAATTTGACACTAATGCCCCTGGCTCATCATGGAACAGACAGTTTTCTATGTAAAATGCACAAAACATGAGCTAATCGTTGGAATGATTCAATTCAAGTTGTCATCTTTGATAGAAAGAGCAAATATACGAAAGAATGTGGATATCAATTGATTGCAACTCCAAATCTTAGTTCCAAATAGACAAAAGATGAGAAACAAAATAACAAAAAGAGTGGGAGCTTGTAAATTCCAGACATTAATCTTGAATCCAAGGAAACAATGTTGAATCCATAACACACTCGAATAAAAAAACCAAACTCTTGTTTCCTAACTCTTTTTATGATTGAGAATGATAAACTCAAGCCTTAGGCTCTTCTTCCAGGTCGGAAGACTGGTGCCACCATGGCTTGTGGCTCAACTTGAGAAAACCCGGGGATGTCAGACATTCCCAAAGAAGCAAGCATCTCTAGAGTCTCTTTGTCGACCTTAATCTCATCCGTTCTAATGGCTGACTCGTCGGGAACAAAGTCCATTCGCCGTTCACGCTCTTCCTCTTGTAGCTTGAGTGAGATTCCACGGACTGGACCCTTTTGGATACGCTTCATCAAATGGGTAGAGAATCCAGCAATCTTGTTGCGTAGTCTTTTCGATGGGATGATTGCCACTTCTTCCAAGATCTTCTTGTTGGTGTGGAAGTCAAGAGTCATCCTCGAGTAGTACTTCTCAATCACCTGACGTGAAGATTTCTTCACGGTTTTGGTACGAACACGACCCATCTTTTCACCACCTTTTTTACTTACCTGCCCAAAAATTAACAAGAACGACAACAATAGGTTCAATTGTCTACAATCAACTTACGAATATGAACAATATAATCATCAATACTTAGTGACTACAAATTGTTGTACTGACAGTAAACTATGATTCCAGCTTTAGACGAATTCAGACACTAAGCAACATCAGTGATAAATCAATTAGAATCTACAAGTGCCTTCAGAGTCAAAATAAAGAACAACATTATGGACGAAGATACAGACAAAGAGAGATCGATCAACGTATGACTAATAATTTGTAAGAATCTAAACTTAAAAACAGATTTAATAAACTCCAGCTCTTTTTTGTATTTACTGATATTCCTATCGAGATTCATAAAGAACAAGTGCCACTGTGACACATAGACTTCTTTATTCTTTCTTCATTTGTATAACGAATCTAGCAAAAATATAAGACTATCAATCTAATACATCAGACACAAATCGGAAGAGTAGATCGATTTCAAGCACGAGACTGTACAGCTCTCGTATCTGTCTCCTAAGTAATTACGTACATTTTATTTCAGACAGAACGTACCTGTACGGCCTTGCCGGAGCTGGAGAGCAGATGAAGCGGCGGCAAAGGCAAAAGATAAGCGAAAACGGAGCTGACGGAAATTTTCTGTATAAATATAAGAAATCTTATTAGGGTTTCTTCAGAGGCTCGGGACTATCTCAACACGTATCCAAACGTAATTGACAAAGCCCATAAATTCAACTAAATGGGCTTTACCGTTAGGCCTGGCTTAGTTCTGTTTGACAATATTGGGCTTTTATTCTTAACTAAGCCCAACATGACTTCTAATTTAATACATTTTGTAATTAGGGATGTATAGGCTTTTATATATGTGAGTAACAACTTTAATACGTTGGGACCATGGAGAGTAATTCTCTATATGTCAAGTTGATGGCTCTTGGAGGAGGTCAAGTTCTACTTCGAGACTAGAGTACATAAAAAAGAAAACGAACAGATATAAAAGCTAAAGAACACCACAAATTTACAGTATTTTTAATGAGGTTCTTTTCTTTTTAAGTCCCATTTGAATTATTAAAAGTGTGTATTGATAGACTTTTCGTGGATGTTAAAATTATCCATATGATATATATAGTTGCACGACTTGGCTCACAACTAGAACAACTACTTTTTCGACATAACGAATGGAATAAAACGAACTTTTTTTTTTTTACTTTTATTGGTGGAGTATAATTATATGATCCGATCTTGCAACTTGCCAACACTTGCTTCTGTTTTGAGCACTTAAACAAAAGAATCATCCGTTTTAAAAAAATTTGCCGAGAACAAAAACAAAATCATTTTGTACAAAAGTTATTGCGATCTTTATCTGTTATTTTTCTATATAGAACACTACTAGTGAATAGATGGTCAGATACTATTATGATTTTAAACTTGGCTTACAGCATATTGTCTAAACATCCTACATATTGCGTGCTGAAAAATAATTATATACATAACTAAAAAGATAAGAGTATAATTGAAACATATTTTTTATTATTATATTTGGGTTTGTTCCTATTTTAGTGCATTTTCGAATATCTTGAATTTTGTAGGATTACAGAATATTCTATTTTTGTAAAGCGAATGTCAAAAAAAAATGAGGAAAAATCAAAATATCTCTGGAAAAAGGTAAAAGAAAGTCGACGAAAATCAAGAGACAGACACTGTCAAGTGTCAACATCTTGAAAGTCAAAAAAAGTGAAGGAACCCCTGTGACTGACTATGACAATGGACATTCACTAGCTTCTTTTTGCACAGCTTGCTTTGATTGCTTCAAAAGTCGCTGACTTTCCTTTTTTTGTCAGCGGCGTTGTCTTTAATTTATATTTCACTTAAGCATACAAATATTCTGAAATTTATTCTTAAGCAGATTTTTCTTTTAAGCAACTAGATCAATATGACGTTTAATTTACCTAGTTACTCTATATATCAAATTAAACATGATATCAAACTCCCCTAGGATAAAGTTCCTACTTTTCTGTAAATGTTACATTTATAATTAGGTCTTACTATCATACTTATAGTGCCTCTAGTCTCTCCTCTACATGTCCAGCACAAAATAACATGTTAGTTGTTTTTGTTTAAAGCGACAATTTTGTTCAAAATGTTACATTTTGTTACTCTATATATATTTTTCTTTTTTAAAAAGAGAGAGATAACAAAGTTTTCACCCAAGTTGTGTCTATTAAAATGCATTTTCAACTCAAAACTTTGTTAATTCTTTCAAGACTTTCCACGTCTTTGAAATCAAGAGACCCATCTCCTTCAGCATCAAAGCTCGCATGAACACTATAAAACACATACACGAGCACTGCCAATCCCGAGAAGAACCCAAATCTGACATACGAAGGAGCATCCAGCGATCCAAGCAGGAATATATTCAAAAATATCGAACCGCACGGAGTCCAAGGCATCAACGGTACACCCCAAAACTCAGGAGTCCTAGCTTGAGGTACAACACAATGGAATATCTGCACCACGGCTATAGCCGCCACGGCGCTGGCTCCAAGCATGAACCATTTAGGTGGGCCCGAGGGTGCTAGTTTCCAGACTAAGGTGAAGACAATCGAGGTTATCGAGAATAGGCAAAGGAAGGAGAGTGTGGGCCATGGTTTTGTGTATCCAACCGCTACATAACGTCGGAATATAACAGCGTTTGCGACCATGTAAAAGACAAAGAGGGTTCCGATTGACACGAGATTTAAAAGGACGTTTAGGTCGGTAAAGAGGGCGAGCGCCGCCGTTAAGATTCCTGAAGAAACAATACAACATTAGGACTTAAGCAGAAGTATATGCTAAGATCCATATTCTTTAATTAGCTCAATCAGTCATATTTGTTTTTAATAACGCATATATATTCGATAATGTATAAAGTTGATTTTGTAATAAAACTGAAGATATTGGAGGAATTTGTTCCATTAGTTCATGGCGGTGGATAAGAGTATTTTTGTGTGGAAATATTTGAGTTTTGTTCCACGTTCAAGATCTCTCCTGGTGAGTTATATCAAAAAAGATTATATATCCAAATCTCAAAATTTCTACATTTTAAAAAGCAAAACACTTTTTCTTATAAGATGGATTACAGTTTTTCTAAAAGTTAGTGGATGCATAGCTGGTCAAATTAAGTGTCTACAACTGTTTTTCATGTTATAAAATATAGTATCCAAACTCGTTAGATCAGTGATATATGAGAGAAGGAAATTAAAACAATGCTTAGAATATGCAAACATAAGTAGATTGTGGGTCTAGATTCGCTACTACGACACGACTCGTCCATTTTGGGCAAGTTATAATTTAAATAATGAATCACCAAGATCTTACACACACCAATAATTAGCAACTTCATATACATTACTGGCTAGACTTATATATAGTGAGCTGACCTAAAGATGATATGCAGAAAAGTGTGTGTAAAGTTACGAAATCTGAGAGCTTGTAAGAAAGAAAAAGGCTAAAACATAACTTTAACATTAAAGGACAAAAAGGGACCAAAGAGACCCAACCGATCAAGACCGTTGAAAAGATTGAACCTTTTGAACCTGGTTGATGAACATGAGCACGACATTTTGTCGGATTCTATGTTCTAAATTAAGAACCAACACCAAAAAATCACATAAGAACATATTACATGACCTACATTATTATAGACACACAGTCAGAGCTACACGACTACAGCCACAATCACAATCAAAATTAGTTGGGAAAGATTTTTTTTGTGTGTTTTAAATAGTGATTAAAAAGATATGATTTGATTTTTATTTTCTCCTTTTGAACACGTATATGTATGTATTACGTAATCACGTGGAATGTATGATCTATATTACTTACACTCAAATCCAAAAAGATCACGGAAAAAAAACAAAAAACAGAACAAAACTGGTTCATACTGGGTCCCCACTCATATGTTGTCTCTTTATCACTTGATGACAATAAAACATCGAGAAAACATAAATCGATCCTGACGAAAGGAAAATTCCAAGATAACCTTAAATTAAATTTCACGGGATTTACGTATGTTTTTTTATAACTTTTTCTGAAGATTTGATTAGATTGTTAAATACTAGTATTAATTTAATGGAATGAAACGTTGGAAGAGTTAAGACAAAAACTTTATTAACTTACCAAGAAAAGCGGAGGCGTTGACTGGAGTTGATGTCTTGGGATGGACCTTAGCGAACCAAGTAGGGACCACTCTTGACCGTCCGATGACGCACATGTACCGAGCCTGACCCAACATCGCCACCAACAAGGACGTCAATATCCCAAAACTTGCTCCGATCCCAACCACTTTCGTCACCCATTCCCAACCTTCCGATTTACTAAACGCCGCCGAGTAAGGTGCTTCAGGATCTATCTGCGCACGCACACACCTGATCATTACATTCAAATCAATAGAAATAATAAAAAAAAGAGTTCAATATTCTGATCTTTTTTAACGGACCAGATCGTAAGGGAGGAGCATTGACATGGAGACAGCCATTAAGCAGTAGAGTACGATGACGATTGCGACTGAGCCACAGATCCCCATGGGGATGTCTTTGACCGGGTCTCTTACTTCTTCAGCCATTGTTGAAACGGCGTCGTATCCTATGTAGCTCAGGTAGACCATCGCCGCTCCGTTGAACACTCCCGAAGCTCCGAAAGGGAAGAATCCGGATGGGTTATCCGGGTTAGCGGGTCGGGTTAGATTCTTGGCGTCTCCTTTCCAGAAACCCATCACGATGACGAACACGATGAATGCAATGTGTAACGCCGTCAACACCATGTTCACCTTCGAACTCTCGCTCGTGCTGTAGCAGATGATGAACGTGACGGCGAGGACGACGAGAACGGCTACTGGATCGATTTCGTTGAATCCGTTTGGGAGGCCGGAGACGACGAATCTCCACTCGGAAGTGGATATTCCGAATGCAGATCCGAGGTACGCCGTGAATCCTCTCGAAACGGCGGCGTTTGACATAACGTAGTCCATTATCAGATTCGCTCCGGTTAAAAACGCCGGGAACTCGCCTGAAACGGAAAACTTGAAAAACGGTTAAAGATTTTAAATTTGAGAATTTTTTATTTATTTATTTTCACGGAGACGGAATATTGAGAGTATATGCTGACCGAATGTGATACGGATGTAGCTGAAGGCACCGCCGGCAACGGGGAGCTGGACGGCGAACTCGGTGTAACAGAAGGCGGAGAGGAGAGCGCAGAGGCCGGCGATTGCGTAGGAGACGACGATCGAGGGACCAGCGAAGAGGCGACTAGCGCGGCCAGTGGTGACGAAGACTCCGGCGCCGATCATTCCGCCGATTCCAAGTCCGACGAGATCGTACCACCGGAGAGTGCGGCGCATCTGCTCGCCGGAGACGGCGCGGACGCGGCTCATCTCGTCGTAAGAAGTGGAAACGGAGATAGCGCGGCGGGAAAACCGGGAGGGAGTGTCGGAGAGAGAGTTGAGGTAGACACGGAGGCTGGAGAAGGAGGTGTCTCCGCCGTGGGTGCGGTAATGGGACTCCATTTCCGTTTAGAATCGGGTCGGGTCGGATCGATATGGATCGGGTTTACAGAGAGTTTTGAGCGTGATTTGATTTGAAAGAGGTGGTTTTATAATGGGAGATTGCGAAAGAGAACAACGAGACAGCAAAAAATAAATAATTAGAAAGGAGATACGAATACGAGTCCAGTGGCTTTTCGTGTAAATACTACTAACTTTAGGGACACTGATTATTTTTGTATTCATAATGATCACATTAGCATCGGCTAATATAAGTAAAGGCAAATAACGTAAGCATATATTATAATAGTCTACAAAGATACTAATAACCCAAAGATTGTGTAATCTGTTCGCTCCTGCAACTTTTTAATTTTATTTAAAATTTCAAGTTACAACAGCACATATCTCAGCTTACATGTTTTTTTGTGTTTTTTTTCTACTAATATTGGCTTAGCATATACTTTGTTTACAATATTTTCTCTCTTCTCTTCTACGACTATTTTTGTCCAAATAGAAATTTAGTTCGTGATCCAATTAACATTTATATGAAGTTACCATATTCATAATCAACTAGTTGATGTTTCTACTGCGTTACCATATTTGCTCAGGGACTACCATGGAGGCGTTGACGATCCTTCGGATCAAACTAGTATATATATATATATATACTTTTTTTTTTTTGGCAAGACAGAGACCAACTATATATTCTTACGATGGGTTCTACTAATTCCATCTTAATAAATACCGACACATCTAGCCGAACTAGAAAACTTACATGTAATTTTGGATTTTGAATTTTTTTTAGTGGTATCAATTTGTTACCTTGTTATAACTTTTTGCAATATATTTATTTTATATGTAATCAAATTCACATTTAAGTTTCTAACACGTCGATATACAAATTTAGTTGAACATGTGTCACAATTAATTGATTTAAAGCGTCTATGAATTGACTACATTGAAGTTTTAATAATTACATATATGTAACCAAATGAATGGAAAAATAATCAAGAGAAAAAAATGATTAAAAGACATTATATTGTACACAACATAGCAAAAATAAAGAAGGTACCCTTGAATCTAAGAAAAAAAAACGAAGAAAAAGATAAAGCATCCAAAATAGAGAGAAGAGAAGACGGTTTGAAAGGCAAATCAAAGACCACATCTTGAGCTACTGCAGAACACGCCCGGTCACTTCGTCCAAAAGGATACAGCTTTGGCTTTTATCAGCAAATAGCAACGTTTGATAGCTTGGCAGCGACTCTTTTACTGCTTGCTTCGTCTTCATCGAAAACGAATTATTTTATTCTACTGTTGGTGGACTAAACTTACAAGGTTCAAATCTGGATGTTGAAATAGGATCACGAACACTTTCGAATGGATGCAATCTCGACTATGTAAATATCAATATAAATTTCTCTTTTGATAACTACTGAAGGCTTTTGATACACCCGGTGACATCTAAGCAAGAGGGTGATTCCTAAAAAACAACGGTTGTTAATTTTTCTTTATAAATGTTACTATACGTACGTTCCTATAGAACTAGAAATATTGAAGACTTTATTGAAATTAATGATTATACAGAGTAGTAGTAGTAGTTCAATGATCAATGATCATATTATACAAATGTGAAAGGCCCTTCTTTTTGTTGGGGACCAAAGTGGCCATTCACCATTAGTCAATCAGTTGACTTTTCAATGAATCTTTGACCTTACTACCTTTGCCTTTCTTATAACCTTTTAAATCTTCAAATTTCTCATTTTTTTCTATACTTTGAGCTCTTGAGTAATAGGCTCTCATCGTTATTCCCCTCTATCGATCCTTCCGATATCTCAACGCTGATCTCATCATGGTCGATGTTGTCCTTTCTATAAGTCTTTTCAGGATTTTCAGATCGATCAAAACAATGATGATTAGATCCTTCCACGTATTCAATCCATTCAAGATAATCTTTTTTCGAAGCAAAATCAGAAGGTTTTTTAGTCGATCCTTCAGATTGGTCTACTTGACCGCTTGATTTAGGAGTAACGTTTTCACGCTGAGATTTATGACCGTTCTTGCTAGATCCTTCGAGCTGGGCCGCACGGTCACGAGCACCGTTCCTAATGGATCCTTCAGTATGGTCCGTACGATCACGACCCCTAATCAAGTCTTCAAGATGATCCATATGACTGTTTCTAACTGAGCTTACAAGCTGATCCATATCACCACGATTAATGTTTCTAACCGATCCTTCAAGCTGGTCGTCCTTGCGATCACGACCACCATTCCTAACTGAGCGTTCAGACATTTGAGATTGGTCGTGACTGTCCACGTGAATATTCTTTTTATTTGCCTTCTCTTTTAGCATCAGCTTACGATGCATGGACTCCATAATGTTTGTAACCTTGGGTGTCTCCTTCGTTTCTTTACTTTCTTCATTTTCCTCATGTTCAGACTTTTCGGATTGATCCTGACCGTTCACGTTGATGTTCTTTTTGTTTGACTTCTCTTTCAGCTTCAGCTTGCGATGCATGGACTCCATAATCTTTGTAACCTTACGTGTCTCCTTCGTTTCATTACTTTCCTCATTTTCCGGCGAATGGTTTTCCTGGAAAAGCTCTCCACCGTCCTCCGACTTCATGGACCCATCTTGCCGGAGCCGGCACTTGTGGAGCTTCACGTACTTCGTCGATAGCTTTTTGGTAATCTTCTTCATTTTCACTTTTCTTTTTTATCCCAATAAGTAATATGAGAATTGTAAGAATTTCGTTTTCAGCTACATGGAAATTTTCATCCCAAAGAACTTAATAGGGTAATGAAAAATTAGAAAAAAGAGAAAAAGTTATTTATAAAGATAATGAATTCCCAAAAGAAGTAATTCGTTTTGATTATTTGCTATAATTTTTAAGAGATTGTTAATAAGAAAACGCGGTTTTAACTTTTAAACAGCACACTTTACAACCCATCAAGCTAAGATTTTAACATGAGTTTACGACAACGGCAAAAACTGTGCCGTACGTGCCAATTTAACTGGAATGTAAACATTTTCTTGGCAACTTCCAGAATTTAAAAATCAAGATAAAATAATCCTACTTTTAATATAGATATGGATGAACGGTTTCTCCTATTTTTATAATTTAAAGGTCAATTTTTGTTGAATGAAAATGCCTATACATAACGCATAAATCCTGCAACAACATGTATAAGGCGTTTTACTGTAGCATGAATAAATCTAAACGATATATATTTATAAATCTGGTTACAAAATATAAATTCGGCTAACATGTATAAATGAGATGAAAGAGGCATACATCAAAGCTCACAAAATTCTAAAGCTAGTGTGTGAGAAGATATCTGCCACTAGCTTGCCTAGCTCCCCGCCACTCTCTTTGTCCAGCTCCACTATCCTCTTCGCAAGGAGATGACTTCATCTACATATGGAAACCGCCTCTTCAAACGTGACACCAAACCTTGGTTCTGATATTTCATAATGCAAAACCCTATCTATTGCGTGCTAAACAGAAAGAAGAAACGAACATATCGATTGCGAAATGTGTGCAGCTAAAAGCTGAAATTATTGACAAGACTATCAGCCTATCACTCACAAAAAGTACCGTTTTTAATAAAGAGTACTGTTACTGTACTTGCATAGGCTTTAATTGACGATTGGCGCTAAGGACAAAATAAAAGAAAAATGGCGGTACATGATTGGCTCAATAAAAAAATATGAGGTAATATACAAATCAAAAACCTTTTGTGTTCGATTTTTTTTTTTTTTTTTCCAATCATATCACAATCATTAGATTGCCTTGACTTGTACCAAGCCATCCATACCCTCTCGAAACATAATAAACGCATCAATTTTATCACTTCTATATCTCTCTCTCTCTCTCTGTACAAGCCCTTCACTGTAGTTGAAGTTTCTGTGAGACACCGAAGCTATGTCTCAGGTATTTCAATCGGGTTTTTGACTTTCTTCTTTGAATTCCATTTTTTGAGATCTGGGTCATCGTAAAGACTGTTACTTTATCGCAATTCTCACCGTTTGATAGAGATAGGGTTTCAAACTTTTCAAATTAAGGTCTGATATTGTTGGGTTCTTTCTCCATTTCTTAGATCTAGTTATGATGTGTGGATTATTCTCTGCTGTAACAATGATCTCTCTTGTTGCATCGATCTATCAACTCTAGTTTCAATCGCATATATAATATCGCAACCACTGGAATTACTAGACTTGAGATTTTGATGTGACAATTAGTCGTGAGGGCAGGACTGAAAAGGGTTTGGTGTATTCTCATTGGTTCTGCGATGATTTTTGATAAATTTTGATCACTGTCTTAAAAGGGTTCAAAGCCGTTTACTCTTTGTCTTGTCCATTTGATCTAAATTTTTTTTTACCGAAGTTAAGCTGTTGGTTTTCTGTTTTCCGGTGTGTAGACTGTTGTTCTCAGAGTGGCTATGTCGTGCGAGGGATGTGTTGGAGCTGTGAAAAGAGTCCTCGGAAAAATGGAAGGTTAGCTCTATTACTAATCATAACTAATGATGTTATGTTCTGTCTCAAAATGCTTCAAACGAATTGTCTTCTTATCCATTTGTACTTGTCGTACCATAACATATAGATTCGACGAAAAAACTCTCAATCTCGTGTATACTGCATATTTCCATTTCCTTATTTTTTAAACTTCTTTTGCTTCAAGCTTTCGTTATATACAAACACGTTTCTATAGAACCCATGAAAGTCAAGAGCATGAACATAGCTTCACTCGGTTTTGCAGGCGTGGAATCATTTGATGTGGACATAAAGGAGCAAAAAGTGACAGTGAAAGGCAACGTGCAGCCAGACGCGGTTTTACAGACCGTTTCAAAAACGGGAAAGAAATCGGCTTTCTGGGACACCGAGGCTGAAACCGCCAAGGCCTAAAGGAGAAGCAGAGCATTTCATGTGACTCTGTTTTTTAATAATAAAAAAAATCTGTATGGATTCCTTTTTGTTTCTTTTTAGTTTCTGTGACTTGTGGCTGAACATTTCATGTGACTCCTTCCTTTTTCCTATATGGTTTATGTTTTCTAATCTTCCTCAAAGTTTATCATATGGTTCACTGTCGATTTTATATAGTCATCAGTGTATTTTTAAGCGTGTTGAGAACAATCCGTTAGTTATTTATAATCAAGAGTCAATGATATTAATAGTTGAAGAAATATAAAATTGTGTTTAATGATCCTGAAACAAGTAAACAAACGCACGCAGTTTATTTCTGATATTACAAAACACAATGTATCAACTAAACTTCTGATCATTTCAGAAAAAGGTGTAGAAGAATTCTTACCGTATGAATAGCAGCACGTTTTCTCTTCAAAGCATAACAGATGATTGATCCAACAAGGGTAATTATGGCAACCTTACCCTTGGACATGCTATATTAGTTTGCCTTTCAATTTTCACCATAAACAGTACGATGCAGCTTTATTTCAATTCAAAACGAAGTCTTTGATCCATCTTCTATACTGTGGGAATTGCCTCATGTTGTGGTGCTTGGTATGGATTGAATAGCTGCAAGAGGATTCACTTGGTATGAAAACGCAAGCTTCCAGAAATCCACAATTGCTTTTCTCGTAGACTCCATTTGTCTGCGAATGACGCTGAAACACACGCACACAACTTAGTTCTGATACTACAAAACACAATGTATCAACTAAACTTCGGATCATTTCAGAGACAGGCTTAGAAAAATTCTTACCCTATTAAAGCAGCTCTTTTTCTCTTCAAAGCATAACATATGATTAATCCAACGAGGCTTATGGCAATTTTTCCCCTGGACATGCTAAAACGGGTATTACCAAGCCTTAGGCTTAGAGGATGGGATGACCAAAGTGACGACGGTTCATGTTGTTTAGAGAGTTTCAGGACAGAATCAATCTCATCATTCTTTCCATCAGCCAAAGACTTGTTATTCACTACAGCATAAGAAGGATTTTCCTCAGAAGAATTAGCCTCTCGAACGTTTGCTGATTTGAGAGCAAGTAGAGAATGCAATCTCCTCAAAAGCTCCTGAAACAGAGATTTGAGTGTAGCATCTTAGTTCCAACAGATTCCTAAGTGAAGTTCATACACAACTCATGAACGATTCAATAGTACCTGTCGTCTTTCCTCAGGCAATGCAGCTTCCTCAACCCATGAAATGGCTAGACCGACGTCGTTTGTATCTTTTCCAACAACTCCAAAGGTATACAGCTCCACAGCTTCCATGTACTCATCAATATCCAAAGATATATTCCCGTGGAATCCTTTTGCATTTACTCCAGCATCATTTAAGATATAGTGGTTGTCCTTGTGAACCCATATGCTAAAGAACCCATCCAGAATCTCACGTACACCCGAGTAGGAACCGTTTGATATTTGAAGGCATATTCTAAAAGGGGAAAACAGAAGACAGAAGATAGTTAGACAGATATCTACAATAATTCTGTGACTTTTGTCCATGCTGAAGTATGCAGAGAGAGGAGTATTTTACTCCTCCGCATAAGTAAATGTTATTATGACCTCTCAAGTATTTAGTTAAGATTCTGTTCTCTCACATGACTCTTCGGTTATGACTATGAATGTCATATACTCCTACTCCTGAAACCTATTCCAGAAAGAACCAAATATCCTCCTCTTAAAGCTGTAATAAAATAATAAAACAAGAAGGATACCCAGTGAGAAGAACTTGAACAGGAATAGCTGCAATTTCGCCAAACACTTGTCTAAGCACATTTACAATCTCACCTGTCCTGCATGAAAAAAAGGCATTGGTTGTAAAAAAACTATCACAGAGCCAAAACTACAAGAAAGAGTAGTAAACTCTAAAGTTTCTTACATGATCCAATTCCAAACGGAAGTAAGAGAGAAAAGAATGCTTTGTGTCCCACACATCAATCTGAAATATACCTGCCGAGTCCATGCAAGGATTGGACTAAAACCATGCCAGTAGATTCCAACATGTCATGCAATTGATGATCAGCAAGAGCTTCCTCAGGTAAAACATCAACGTTGCCAAAGATTCTTTTCAGTATGGAGGAAGACAGTGACTCTGCTTCTTCATACATAGAGCAGACGAGGTAGCTATGCACAGCAAACAAAAACACAAGTAGCAATCAAAATTTGAAACAGTGCAAAATCTCTTTCTGCAACTTGTAAATAGCCCAGAGAGATTTCATTTTGAGAAGGAAGTTTTTCTAGGAAGTGTGCTGCTCCAAGTATAAGATTAATTTTTGTTTCTTCAGCTTATATGTATAATTGAATCAAAAATCAGACGAATGATTATTCTCCTGTAAAGTGTACTGGAAGAAAAAAACAAAGGATTACTCTTCGGAATAAATTTCCTTTCTTTCTCCTTATACGCATCGTTAATTTTAGTACAGAAGCAGAATTTGTAACATTTAGCAAGCATGAAAGTAAGAAAATATGAATCGATTTCTTAGAAGCACCTCTCAGAACGTTCAATATCTCCCCAAATACCAGTTGCCTCCATGTCACAAGTGTTGGAAGTAGACCATACAAAGCTTTGATTCCACAGCAAAAAACTTCAAAATGAAACCCTTGAGCGAGGAGATTGATTTAGCTCGAGAAAGAGAAGAAGAAGAGGAGGAAGATGACGAAGATGGAGAAGCGAGCAGATAATTATGTTATTTGTTATTGGGCCAAGACAAATGGGCTTCTCCGTCGCAGATGGTAACAAACGAAAATGTAAAACTTAAAATCTAATTCAAGAAATTTTAATTAACGTAAAAATTAACACACCCTAATTATTATTTGCCACAATAAATTTAATTTCCCATAAAACTAAATTAACGTTGTTATGCGGTTGACCAAGCTCGTCGGCCAACAAGAGAGTGAAGAAAGCTAATTCAAAAGTGTCATCAGGACTAAGTCAAGGTGACCATGCACCAAGTCTTATTTTTTTCTCTTAATTTTCGTTAGTTGCATGCAAATAATGGCGTCGATCACTACTCTCTTCTCTATATAAGTAAGGAGGAAGAGTAAGTAACGTTTTGTTTGCTACAGTTTTATTTTTCAGTTAATGAACCACATGATTGACGATCAAAATCTGAGCTAAATTGTGGCGGCTCCTTAAACGTTCGACTCAACTATACGTCCCACATGCAATGTTTTCACATCTACTTTGTTGGCTATCTAAAATTCTCTATCATTCATAACTTTCTTTTTGGGACATCATCATTAATCATAACTACTTTGATATTGTCCTGTAATTTATGTGGCATTCCACCGTTAGCCGATCTATTTAGGTGGCCAGTGATAACCATATTTTACCATCGCCACACTCGAAAAGTAAAGGTTTTGTTGTTTGCCATGGTTAATTATTTAAGTAGGTATTAATTTGCGATATACGGATTCATGAGTCTTATGTGTCCAAGTATATAGTTCAAAACAGAGAAAAAAACTTCATTCATTGATATGTTTGGCAATAAATGTAATCTTTTACTACAACTCACAAAACCCCTCACCAAATTTGAAAAGTATAAGCACACATCGTTTTCATAACTCAGATAGTAATAAAAATAAAAGTTAAACCCTTGGCTTAACCATGGCTCTCAACGGTTTCTTCATGACCACCGTGAACTCCAACTTCCCGGCGAAATCAATTTCGCTTCCCGCCGGATAAGCGCTCCATTCAAACTCTTGAACCATCTTCGCAAGCATCAAGTGCACGTGTACGGTCGCCATCGATAGGCCAGGACATATCCGACGGCCTACACCGAACGGCATCATCTTCACTCCGGTTACTCCGGTTATGTCCGCATCCTCCTTACCCGAAACAAACCGATCCGGGTCGAACTTCGTCGGGTTAGACCAAATTTTCGGGTCTTCGTTTATTCCCGGGAGATAGAACTCGACGTTGATCCCAACGGGAATATCGTAGCCGGCGACCTTCGTCGGCTCCGTCACCGAGTGAGTCAACGTGAAGTACGTCGGTGGATGTTTCCGGAGAATCTCCTTGACGAAGGCTTGTAAGAAGACCATTTTATCCACGTCTTTTTCCCCAACCGCACGATCTCCCACCTCCGATATGATCTCATCGTAGAGCCGAGACTGAATCTCAGGATTCGCGATGAGCTGCGCGATGCCCCACTCGATCGCCGTCCCCGTCGTGTCCGTACCGCCGTTAAGAAACTCCGAACAGAGCGTCACGAGCTCTTCGTTCGACGGCGTCGTTTCACGGCCTTCGATTTTTAAGTCGAAGAGTGTGTCGAGGTAGGAGAAAGAAGTGGCCGTTTGATCAGATCCCGGGTTCTGAATCGCCCTCCGTCGTCTCTCGATGAAGCCGACGACGAGATCGACCTGTTCACGGCGAACGTCGAGAGCTCGCTTTCTCTCCTTGGAGTAAAACGGAGCGAGGATCGGGAGATAATCGTCGAGCCGTGGATCGATTGTGATCAACACCTTCTTCATCATCTGATCCATCTTCAGAATCGACTCTTCGTCCATTTCGATCCCGAAACACATTTCCAAGAGGATGCAAAACGCAGCGAATCTAGCGTTTCGCAGGACCCAGACAAGTCCGTTATTTTCACTAGCCTCTGATTTGATCCTCCCGGCGAGCTTCTCCATGGCGGATTGTCTAACCGACCCGAATTCTTTGAACCGGGTCGAGCTCAGCATGTTCTGTACCATGTTCTTTCTGAGTGATCGCCACACGGGCCCGTACACGGAAGCGTTAACGGTGAAAGTGTTGGAGCTGAAGATGGTCCGAGTCGGGTTCTCTTTGGGTCGGGTCGCGAACATAGGTCCACGTTGGATCAGAGCGTCGTGTGCGAGAGTCGAATCAGAGATGATGATCATCGTTCGGCTCCCCATCCTCAACGTGTAAATCGGACCGTATTTATTCCTCAGGTCATCGGCGTACTCGTAAAATTGCTTCCCGGAGCGCGCGAACTGGAAGAGGTTTCCGACAACCGGCCAACCGGGAGGACCCGGAGGAAGGTTCACGCGTTTTGATTTAGAAGTCTGGCGCGTGAGGGTCAGTAGAACGAAGGCGGATACGAGAATGGCGATGACAGTGAAGAAGGAGAGTGAAGGAGAGATGTTGAAGGAAGTGAGAGGAGAGGAAAGGAGAGACATATTATTAGCACTCTTTTTTTTTTTTTTTCCTTCTTCTACTTTTTTCTCTGAGCTTTGTAGCTACGGAGGATTTAGAATGAGTGGGAGAGAAGAAGAAGGTATAAAAACAGAGTCGAGCCTGAGAATTTAGGTGAGAAGAATTTAAAGTGAACAGAGTCTTTTCGGTTTTCTGACTCAAGTCATTTAATCTTATAAGTCTAGGTTTGGTACGAGAAGTACGATGAAATATATCGAAGTATTTTTCTTTCATCATGGCTAGTAGTTTCTTGTTGTGTTTTTCGGTTAAAACTTAAAAGCATTCTCTATTTAATTGCGTGAGAAATAAGACAAAGACTGTATAGCCCAGCCCAGGCTCAACTGCGTTTTAATCACATACAAAAGCTTTAAGTTAGACCCAATAGTGAAGTGAACCAGATTTGAGACTAGCATGTAGTTGTTAATTTGTTTTTGGCCTTTTTTACAAGTTGACTAGTAGTTCATTTCTAGCATTTTTTTAAGGTGACTTGTGTGCCTTTCAACGTTTTCCAGTAAAAAAAATTGATTTTCAGTCATTTGATCATTTGGCTACTCCAAAATTTTATAACAATTAGTGTCATATTATTGTTGTTTCTAATTTCGTATTTTCGCAAAACTTGACTTGAGTTTTAACAACAAAATCTTGTTTCAAACTTTTTTTTTTAATGTTGTTTACTCACCATTTGGCTATATTACAAAATACGCTTAGCTAAGTTTTTTCCACTCAGGATAATAAAAATTATAGAACGGCACAAGATTTATTCATTTTGATATTAGAGTGCCTGTGTATTCAAAGTTTTAGTTGGATATTCAATCCATAACCAGTTCGTAATAGTTCCGCGGGATTCAGTTTAAAGCCCTAGGTTTCACCATGGCTCTTAACGGCTTCTTCATCACCACCGCAAACACCAACTTCCCGGCGAAATCCACGTCGCTTTCCGGTGGATACGCGCTCCACTCGAACTCTTGAACCATTCTTGCTATCATCAGGTTCACGTGAACCGTCGCCATTCCCATCCCCGGACAGATCCGACGGCCAGCACCGAACGGCATCATCTTCACTCCCGCCACTCCAGTCATATCAGCGTCTTCCCGCCCCGATACGAACCGGTTCGGGTCGAACTTTTTCGGATCGGACCATATCTTCGGGTCTTCACTGATTCCAGGAAGATAGAACTCGACGTTGACTCCCACAGGGATGCTATACCCGGAGAGAGTCGTCGCTTCCGTCACGCCGTGGCTTAACGTGAAGTAAGTCGGCGGGTGTCGCCGGAGAATCTCCTTAACGACGCCTTGCAAAAACACCATTTTGTCCACGTCTTTTTCTTCGACCGCACGATCTCCCACCGTTGATTTAATCTCATCGTACAGCCGAGATTGAATATCCGGATTCGCTATCAGCTCTGCGATCCCCCACTCGATAGCCGCTCCTGTCGTATCCGTACCGGCGTTGAGAAACTCGGAGCAAAGCGTCACGAGGTCTTCGTCAGACGGTGTCGTTTCGCTTCCTTCGCCTACTCTGAGATCAAAGAGAGTGTCGAGATAAGAGAAAGACGACGCTGTTTTATCAGATGCCGGATTTTGAATCGCCTTCCTCCGTTTCTCGATGAATCCGACGACGAAATTCACCAGTTCCCGGCGAAGCTCCAGAGCGCGACTTCTCTCGCCCGAGTTAAACGGCGTTAGAATCGGGAGGTAGTCGTGGAGTTTTGGATCAACGGCGTGTAATATCGCCGTCATCATCTCATCCATCTTCTCGATTGATTCCTCCTCCATCTCAACTCCGAAACACATGTCTAACAGAACACAAAACGCTGCGTATCTGCTGTTTCTCAGAACCCAGACAAGTCCTTCGTTGTCTCTAGCCTCTGATTTGATCCTTTCTATTAGCTTATCCATGGCGGATTCTCTCGCGAAACCAAACTCCTTGAGCCGATTCGAGCTCAGCATGTTCTGAACCATGTTTCGCCTCAACGACCTCCACACGGGTCCATACATGGCGGAGTGGACCGTGATTTCGCTGGAGCTAAAGATTTTCCGGGTCGGAGTTTCTACGGGTCGGGTCGCGAATTGTGCCCCACGTTCGATCAACGCCTCGTGTGCGAGGCTCGCGTCGGAGATGATGATCATAGTCCGACTCCCTAGCTTAAGAGTGAGTATCGGACCGTAGATCTTTATCAGATCCTCGACGTACTCGAAAAACTGCTTCCCGGAGCGCGCGAACTGAAACAGGTTTCCGATCACCGGCCATCCCGGAGGTCCTGGCGGGAGTTTTTCACGGTTTGAATTGTGATTCCAGTACGTGATGATTATTAAAACTAAACCGGATATGAGAATCGCCAGATAGGTTAGGAAGACATTAGGGAGCAAGTCGAGAGAAGTCAGAGAAAATGATACGAGTGACATTTATTTTTCGGCTTTGGAGGATTTGAAGAAGAAGAGACGAAGAAGCTTATATTTAAACAGAGCAAAACATGTGTAAATAGAAGATACGTAAAAAAAAAAAAAAAAAGTGGATTGGATATTTGGATCAATCGTCAATGTAATAACCACGTAAAACGGTCTTTGGTGTTTGTTTTCCTTTCTCTTAATCTCATTGCTTTATTTACACCTTCGTATTATTGCTTACCATCTCTATGTTCGATTGTACTTTGACTTACTAACACGCAGATATCAGACGTGTATGATATGTTATAAGAAGTACAAAATCATCTTTTTGAACAGTTATACGTTATATATTTTGATGAAAGCTGAAATCCGTTTAACAGTGAAAAACTCATTCTCCTTGATGGAAATGTTTGATTAGTTACTAATTGCACCAAATCTTATCCTTATTTTTCCAAAAAATCACCAAGAGATTGCAAAAAAAAACCGATTTGGCAGATCAGCACGAGGATACAACAAGATATGAAAGTGGTGAAGACATATGTCATGTGTAGTTTTTATTTATTTATTAAGGTTAGGAGGCAACATGCTATGTGTTTAAGTTGACTTAGGTTAAAGTAATTAAAATTTGACAGATAAGTGTCAGGGAAAAAATAAGTTACATTTGTACCGACATATCATTTGGATTGAAGTGGTGGAATTTACAAAATATGAGAATTGATGGAATTGAAAATGAGGTGGAACTCAGGAATGGACATTGGTAGATCACTGGAAAATGATGCAGAAAGTAGTATACTTGCAAGTATCATCCAATAACACATTTTTTTTTTTTTTTTTCTGAAGTACTTTCATTTACATTTCAAACACAAGACTGGTAATGATAGTAAGAGTTGGTTTTTTCAGGTGAGAAGAACACTACTAGCTCCTAAAAAGAACAGGTTTAGCGATGAATCGATGTTGGCCGGAGAAGTTTTGGAGAGTCATACGAGGAAATGTTGAAATCAGATTCGTCCTACACTTCTACTGCAAACATAACATATAACAAACATTCTTCCTCTTTTTGTTTTTTTTTGTTTTAATATAATTTCTCCAAGACCATGGTTCCTGATCTTGTGTGCAAATAGCAAATACATTACCATTCCAAAGCGGAAGTAATTATTTTGTCCATACAGCAATTAAACATACCAAAAAAATTGAAAACGGCTAAATGTTTATTGGTGGTCTCAACTTAAGTAAAAAGTACAGAAAAGTCGATCAATACATAATCTTCTGCGACAGATGTTACCGAAGAGTAACAAATACGACAGGAGACTAGATCATTCATTTTGTGTAAATCCAAAAGAAATTTTTTTCCCCCATTTTAGTTGGGAGACCCTTCGTATGAATTTATCAGCTCCTTGAGTTTTTCAAATCCCTGAAATAGACAGAATTACATCACTAAGCTTTGTAAGAGATTCTCAAAATCCTGAGAATTCAAAAAGAGTCGTCTGGAAATTCTTACCATGCGGGTTGTGAATTCTCCAAATGATTCCTTTGCCTGTCTCCCTAGTTTCCAGTTGTAAAACAATGGTTCAAAGACCTTCTCTAAGTCATGAATCTTCACCTTGTCCATGAAAGCCCTTGCTATCTGTGTCTGGTTCGGTGTTCCTCCTAACCAAACCTACAACAACACCAAGAACCTCCAATGAGCCTTTTTTTCTTCTGTTAGAACCCAAGAAAGCTAGCCAGAGATTAATTACCTGATAGCTGTTTGGACCATCCCCTACTAGACCGACTTCAGCCATGTATGGTCTAGCACATCCATTAGGGCAACCAGTTACTCTTACCACAACGGATTCATCATATTCAAGACCAACCTAATACAAGAAAGTGTTTGCACATCAACCATCGTTATGGTCCAAACCTGAGTGGATTTAGCTTGTATCCATGAGATCTTACCTTCTCAAACATTGCTCGCACTCTCTTTAGAATGCTGGGTATCCCACGCTCAGCCTCGGTTATAGCTAGAGGGCACAAAGGAAAAGCTGGGCAAGCCATTGCGGTTTGGTTGAGAGGGTCTACAAACTCTGGTTGCTGCTCAAATTAGTAGACTTTTGTCAACTTAATTTCACAATGGCAAGACTGTGTCAAACTTAAAATGTCAAAAGCAGATTTTTTTTTCTCTCCCATGATGAAAATAAACTGCTTACCAGTAGGCCAGCCTGAGCAAGCACTGTGGTGATTGAACGCTTCCATTCGCTCTTGATATCACATAACACAATGTTTTGATTGGGTGTGATACGCACATCAATTTTGTACTTCTCGATGACTTCTCTCAGTGTCTTTTTCATGATACCGCCAACGCGTCCACTGTCTACATGAAGCCCACAAAACCAAGCACCATCTCCCTGCAAGTTTTGTAAGCGATTACAAAAGAATAAGGTAATTGATAACTATGAGGACAAGAGAAGCTCTGTAACATTATGCAAAATTGTTTAGTGACTAACCTGCTCATGCCATCCCAAATAACTCTTGAACTCCCACTCTGGCAAATCACGGGAAGACTCAAACTTTTTACCATAATATTGCTCAACCACATCTCTAAACTTTTCAATTCCCCAGGAGCTGATCAGATACTTCATTCTACTGTATTTGCGGTCATCTCTCCTCCCGTGTTCTCGTTGTGTGACAACTATGGCCTTTACAGCATACAAGATATCCTCCTTAGGTACGTAACCTAATGGTTCCGCAATGCGGGCAAAAGTAGACTCCATTCTGTGTGTTCTTCCCATACCTCCACCAACCTGAAAGAGGAAAAAACAAATTATTAGCACTTCGAAAGAAAATGATATAATATGGAGATGCTAAAGCAAATGTTGAGACTTACATATATGTTGAAACCCTGGGGTTCCCCATTTTCATCTGAAACAACAACAACGCCAATGTCATTGGTGAGAAGATCGACGGAGTTATCTGTAGGCACAGTCACGGCGATCTTAAACTTCCTTGGCAAGAACTGAGTGCCATAAATGGGCTCAGGAGAGTCGACAAAGTTAGTTCCATGAGAGTTATCATTTCTAGCCTTCACAACCTCAGGTGGCTCAGCTGTCAAAAACTGCTCACCATCAACCCACATGTCATAGTAGAACCCTGATTGAGGACTGAGAAGAGCCGCGATGTTATCGGCTGTTTCTTGCGCAAACAGATAGTCTTTCTTCACATAAGGCGCAGCAGGAGCAAGAACATTTCTATTCAGATCACCACAAGCACCAAGAGTGCTACCCATGTTTTTAATAATGGAGCTCATCACGGTCTTGAGATTCTGCTTCACAACACCATGAAGCTGAAATGTTTGCCTAGTAGTCAAACGAAGCGTACCAATGCCAAACTCATCGGCTAAGTCATCCATGGTCAAGTAGAGCTGGTTAGGGACCTTGCCACTTGGGTTTTTAGTACGGAGCATGAAGGAGTAGGATCTTCCACCACGTTCCTCTCTGTTGTACTGTTGGTAGCTTCCGTGGAACTTGATGAGCTGCACCGCGGATTCGTTGACGTTTGGAGCCTCTGTCAGAAGCTCCTCGTTAAGAGGGTACCTAATGAAATTACTCTTCTCCTTGATTATTTCAACCTTGCTCCTCTTGGTGGTTTTCGCCGTCTCAGGCTTCGCCGGCTGAAGAATAAAAATCACAGAACAGCATCAGATAAAGAATGAAAAAAAAAAAAAAAAACTTCTCTCGTTGCTATCAAATTTCGACCTTAAACCCGAATAATCTAATATCGTAACACAAAAACCAATTACCGAACGATCGTATCATTGCTCCAAAAACAGCATCGATCGATTAACAAAGATTTCCAAAAAATACCATGATTGTTTTCAACACAATCGTAACAAATCAAACATCCCAGAAGTCACTTCTATACGATTGGAATCAGAGAAATGAACGTTTCCTTTAGAGCAAATCCCAGAGAAACTGACTTCTCCGTTGGAAGAAAAATCCACTCTAAACAGGGATTTTTCGAACGCTACAGCTAAATCAGGCAAAGTATGAACTCTCACCGTCGAAACGGCTTGGATTGACGAAGAAGACGACGAAGATGACGACGATGGAGGCACCGAGTGGACACCACGCACATTTCTTCCCAGGAAAACCGCACGAGAGGACCTCAGAGCGTCGAGCCTGCCAAGACGGATCTTCTGATCGGCGGAAAACACAGTGGCGGCACCCGCCGGAGATCGAAACGACGTCGTCATCGCTTCAGATAGAGTGAAATCGAGAGAGAGAGACTGAGAAAGCTTGTCGATTTTTAGTGGTTCATATAAGAAAAGCAGAAAAAAAAAAAAATGGCATGCGTTAAATAAATATAGAAAACATTAGAGACCGTGGTCAAAACTAATGTGCGCAGTCATGTGCACGGCACGAGACATTAACACCTGGGATAGCTAACCGATAGAGCGCGTGAATAATACGATGAGAAGATCGATGCGCGTGTCGAACGTTTGCTGCTTAAAGGCGCGTGAGATCAATTTCTGATAATGCTTAAGAACCTGACCGGTATTGGGTACAGAATACAAAGTTGATGGTAAAAGTAAAACTCAGTTAATTCTTCAGTAAATAAGCTGTAATCCTATGTGAGTTGGTGCACTAATATAAAACCTTACGTGGGTGGCGTGGATTGGTTAGTTGTTGAATCAAAACACGCACGTGCGGGAAAAGCTGTGTACAGCGACTCTCACTCACCTACTTAGCTTCTCGTGAGCTCGAAGGGCTAATAGGCTCCGTGGTGGGCACATGCTATAATTTGTAGTTAGTTAGCTCAAACGTTTTTTAACTATTCAGTTACAATTAAAACACATTAGAATGTTTATCGCAAACCCCATTGTTGAATACTGTAACTGTAGTAAATATTGTGTATGGTTACAAAACATTACTATAGATTAACCAGAAGAAAAAAAAAATAATTCGTTTTGCAAAATGAATGTAATTGTCTAGTATACTGACCCCACCATTAGCATTAAAGTATATTCTACCCCGAAAAAATGGTGGCCTGAGTTGATGGAATATTTCATTTGTTGGAGATGAAATCTAATATTGACATTTTAAGTATACAGCATATGGAGAAGAAAAATGGGCAAATTCCGAAAGAAGAGGCGCAACATTATAACAATATCAATTAGCAATGCAATCATGAAAGATAGATATCATACTAAAAAAAAAAAAACCTACTTTTAAATTTGGTCAATATCGATATTTTGTTAACGAAAATCTTATATCTGCATCAGAGATCTTACCCTTCATGCAACTGATATCCAGATAAAGGGAGATTTTTGAATATCAGTCTATTAATGCCACCAGTTAATAGCCAAAACATAATGAAATTTCTAAAAATTAACAGTAGACTCCTTGATTTCGTTGAATGCCCATATATGAAATTGGAGAGTGGATATATAATTGCAGTTATACTATCAATCTAGGATGCTTGTTATTAATTGTAAGGAATTATTGTTTGATCGATGTTGATGTTTTACACACTCTAGAGAAACCCAAAATATATATAGTTTGAACTTTGCACCATGCATATATCGTTTTTCACGTGCCAATATTCGGAAAGATATTTTGATATTGCGATTGGACAAAATAACAAAGAGAATCCTCACCAACTACAGCTTTGGATTCTTTCTGTGGAAAATAAGAAATACACCAACATATTAGAGAAAATAAAATATGATATAATCCTCTCACTACGATTGCATATGGAATAAACAAATGATATAAGTACAACCAGGAAAGCATAACACATGAATAGAAACTCATGCTACACAAATTAAATAATTTGGGTGGTATAGGTGGACTGAAAGTAAATTAAAATGTCAACTTTGATGCTAATGTGAGGTTAAATATTAATGTACTTTAATGCTAATGTGAGTTTAAATATTAATGTACTTTAATGGATGATACTTGTAGTTACAAGATTAACATAACGACATTTTCAATCGTTTTTTATTCGTGCGATTACCCTTCTTGTAGTTCTTGCCTTTTATCTTCTGATGTATGTTCTCCGTTATTGCTTGTGTTTTAGCGTCTTTTATTTTCTCTGACAGAGAACAAAAGAAGAAGAAAAAACAGATTCTGGATGTTTGGATCTCTTTTTTCCAGAATGTCGTTGTTTTCTTATTATAAAAACTAAGACACGTAGTCCAACAAAATGGAGATTTTGAGTGTTGGTTTTGGCTTTTTAAATCCAACGTGGGTTATCCAAGTGAGATGGCTATTTTTTTAGAGATTCATATATTTATACAATTCAAATTGTTGATAAACACCTGTGGATTGTTTCGTAGTTTGTTGTCAAGACGGTGACAACTAGAGATAAGTTCTACCGTCCAAAGTTTAACTTTATTAATGTTTATTCATCAATCATCACAGAAAGAGAGACTCAATCACTAGTAATTAATCTGAACATTCATTTGTTTTTTTTTTATTTCTGGCCGTTTCATTTTAGTTAAAAATCTATACAACAAATACTTCTTCGAAGATTAAAGCAACAAATAGTATTAAAATAAAATCTTAATTAAATTAATATTGTGAATTGATCTCATGATATACACAAATCGTAGAGACATAACACCAACAAAAAAAAAAAGTAGTCCACAAAAGGAAAAAAAAAAAAAACGAACGACAAGGCCGTACCAAAACAGTGTCGTATTATTGGTGTGGCGAGAAGCCAGCGTAACAACAATTGACAAATCCGTCGTTTTGCCCCACGTTGATCGGCAGGTGAAGCTCCGTCACCGTCTCTCTTTCTCTCTTTCTCATGACGCCGCCGAGACCACCGTCTGGGCGACCAAGGCCGCTTCGTTATTACTCCGATTCAGAGAAGATGGAAAGTACCGGTAGTTGGAACACGCTTGAATGGACCAAACTCGATGTAATTGCTCTTTTTCACTCTTTTCGATTCTCTCCTGATCCTATGGTTTCTCTCTTCACCTACAATTCAACAGACAGCACGTGATTTACGTTTTTTTTTGGCGATTCAGAAAAGTTCATATTCTAATTTTTTTTGTTTTGTTTTTCGATTGATTAGTCGCAGGCAGTTTCATCAGGGTCAACATCTTTCGCGGATTTGGGTTGCTTGCTGGAGTCGGAGAGGGTCGTCGTTGAGGTATGTCTGGTCAAAGTGTTTTGTTTTCTATTCGAAATTAATTGTTACCATATCTGGCTGTGTTTTATATCGAGACTTGGTTTTGCATACGATGCTTCACTAGTGTTCATGAACATATGCTTCACCAGTATTGGTTATGGCATTTGTCCATGATGATAGTTTAGTATGGAGAATTTGTTTTTGTATCATTTTTTTTTATCTCTTTTGTTTTTGCAGGGTTATGGAGTTGTCCTTATTAACACCGATGAAGCAGGAACCCTGTTGGTCACAAATTTCCGTATTCTGTTTTTGGTATCATAATCGTCTTTCCTCTGTTTCTTGTTTGTGTCATTTCCTATAACTTTTTACTTTTAGCCTTTTAAGTTATGATATCTTCTTTCGTTTTCTTCGTGAAGAGTGAAGGTACCAGAAAGGTCATTCCACTTGGAACAATCCCATTGGCAACGATTGAGAAGTTCAACAAAATGGTCAGTGGGGACATAGATATGTCATTAATACTAAGTTCGGCTCTGAGGTTTAATACTATTTGTTTGTATGCACTTTTTTATTCATGTGTGACATTCATACCTGCAGAAAGTTCAATCAAACAAAGGTCAGTCCGACAAGAATCCACCAAGACGTCTTTTACAGGTCACTGGTATGTTTCCAGATTTTTAATTATATACATGAGCTGATTTTGAGTAAGGGTTTGTTTGCCTGGTTTTTACGTCATATCTCAAAACATCAACAGGACTTTTTTCTTGTGTTTCGTTTGATTTCCTTGCTTCCTGACGTTTCGATGTTATCTTTGACATTTCACAATGATGCTGACATTGCATGCGGTGATCACTTGCATTTTGCAGGCAAAGACATGAGGATAATTGTTTATGCTTTTCGTCCTAAAACCAAGCAGGTGAAACTCTCACTCCTTCTTATGTTGGCATATTCATTTCTTCTTGAAATCTGCGTGACCTTATGATCTTACTTTTGCAGAGGCGTACTGTGTTGGATGCATTACTGAGGTGTAGCAAGCCGGAGAGAGTATGGGATCTTTATACTTTTGCATGTGGGCCTTCCAAGTTTGGTAACGCAAACCCAAAGGAAAGATTGCTTAATGAATATTTCCGTCTTCTCGGAAAAAGTTCGCTACGAGCATCAATGGATATGATTGAAGATGGATCATTCACACTGTCAAATGAGCTGTGGCGGATAAGTGATTTGAACTCCAATTATAACCTGTGTCAGACTTACCCGTTTGCGTTTATGGTTCCAAAATCTATAAGGTAGGACATTGGAGTCTTTTACGAACCTGCCAAAAAAACATCCTCATCACGTACTTGAAACTGAACCATCTTTCTAGTGTTTATTAATAAAGAAAATTAAAACTAATAAATCACTATTGCTGATAGTGATGACGAGCTGCTCCAGGCGTGTTCTTTCCGGGCAAAATGTCGCTTACCTGTGATCACGTGGTGTCAGCCAGGTAGAAATGCAGATATTCTGGCTGCTTCCATTATAATTTTGGTGGTATTGCTTCCACATTGACATGCTACTTTTGGTCTCGATTGCAGGCAGTGGAGCTGTAATTGCACGCTCATCACAACCTTTAGTGGGTCTTATGATGAATATGAGGAGGTATATCAGACTTCCAATTTCATGAAGACACATTTGGATAATAGTTTAGCTTTATTTTTGGATTTCAAAGTTCTTGAAGCGATAGATCCCGAAGTTTGATTTGTTTCACTTATTTGGACAGTAATTTCGATGAAAAACTTGTTGCTGCATTCTGCATTCAGTTAGGTGATGCTAAGGGAGAACGAAGGTGAGCTTTTGACATTCCCTTGATCTGATTAACTATTTCACATCATGCTATAAAGAGTGAAAATTATGAATCACTAATGTATCTCATAACGGGAAATTAACACTCTAGTTGGTCTTGCTGGACGCGAGATTATCTTTTGAATCATCAAAGGGTCTCATTGGTTGCAATGAAGATACCTTTTTTGCTGTTGAATATCCAATATGATTGACAGTGGTTTCCCATTCACAAGGACGTGCTGAACTCGCTCCATACGGTTGATATTAAAACAGATGGACTTATCTCATCTTGTTTTTAAACTGCGCAGGAAGCTTTATATTGCCGATGCGAGACCTAGGAAGAATGCATTTGCAAATGGAGCCATGGGGGGCGGCTCAGAATCATCTTCAAATTATTTTCAGTCTGAAGTTAGTAAATGATCTTTCAACATCTTGATCTTCTGGAATTACTTGATTTTAATGACATTATTTCTTGCTTCAGATAGTTTTCTTTGGCATAGACAACATACATGCAATGAGAGAGAGCTTTTCCCGACTTAGAGCTTATTTAGATATGCACGGTACAACATCTTCTGATGGGAGATCATCGTTCTTGGTGAGTACTGAATATCCAGGAACGTTCCGTAATTAAAGTTGGTCTAACTATTACCCTTTTTCTCTGGCACATCCATAATGCGTTTTTCGACTGTCTCACTAGCACGTGACCTTAAGATAGTTTTAGCAATGAAATGGATGTCCTTTGCTCAATAAAAGCTGATGAGGTCTTTGGAATTTGATAAGCTGATAAGAACTTCATTCAAAAGTACATAGTTTTGTAATGTATTAGCTTTCTCGACAGAGTTCTGGTACGTGAATCGTATCGAGTTCAGAGAATAGAGAAATATGGATAGATGACTGATTACAAGTAACTAATAACAAGTTTGAGAGCTATTAATGGAGTCTCTCACCTCCCCCTGATTGATCACTCTCTTCTGTGATGATCCTCTCCTCATCCTTATCCCCCCTTATATACTACTTAAAGACAATCCTAAGTTAAAGACACTAACCAAACCCACAATCACTCTTATCCATTAACTTTCTTGGGCCTATTGAGTCCGGTGATGGACCATACGTATCAAGTTCCTTTAGAGGATACAATATGATATTATACTTTTGGTTCTTACTTATGTTTCTGACCATCAAAGATATATGTGTGTGTGGAATCTGCAGAGACATGGTGGTTCGACTTGGGCAGGAGGTAATCTTAGTAGTATGTCTGCTTCCGTGTCATTACTTGGAGACAGTGGCTGGTTGATACACATCCAGAACGTCTTAGCTGGTGCAGCGTGGATAGCTGCACGTGTTGCAATGGAGTCGGCATCGGTTCTGGTGCACTGCAGGTTAGCTATCTTGAAGTTACATCACCACCCAACTGTTTCCTCGGATACCAGTTTCTATCTTTGTGATAGGATTAAGATGAAGAAAAGGCGGGTTACTGTTGTCAGTATTTGTTTGTTATTTCATGACTCTTATAATCTATGTCATTGCACAGTGATGGATGGGACAGAACAACTCAGCTCGTTTCTCTTGCATGCTTAATGCTTGATCCGTACTACAGAACATTTGCTGGGTTTCAGGTATTCCTTCTGCTTATTTTGGTGTTTCCGGGTTCTTGTTTTCGTATGTGACTAACTATACTAAAGCCTTTATCTAGTTCAGGATTTAGTTAAAGATGACTTTGGTTTCTCATGACATATTTTTTAGCTCTGTGAAATACGCATTTGATAATGATTACATATGCAAACTGGGAGTACCATAACGAATACTATTCCAAGTAATCATGCATGTTTTGCTGTGCACCCAATGAAGATGTTTCCATTCCATTCATATGTTCTGTACAACTAATTGTGCATCGAAATTCTGTATAAGATTCTTGTTTGCTACACCCTCCTCTTATGTAATTTTTTCATTGACCTCACATCAGGCTCTTGTCGAAAAAGATTGGCTTGCTTTTGGTCACCCATTTTCGGATCGTGTAGGAATGCCTAATATATCAGGAAATGGTAATTTTGACTTACCAAGGCAATCTTCTTCTGCTGGAAGTTTCCCTTCATCTCCAGTGCGTCAGTCTTCAGGATCAGCAACCTCACAATCTTCAAGCTCTTCCCATGCGCAAAACAATTATTCACCTATATTTACGCAGGTGAGCGAGCAGTTTTTTATTGCAACTACAGAAATCTTTTTAGTCTGTTTAGATCTACTTCGATAGGTTGGCAGACAAACAGTTGATACAATGTTCACAACTATGTGTTTGCAGTGGGTTGATAGCGTTTCACAGCTAATGCGGATGTATCCTTGTGCTTTTGAGTTTTCTCCGGTATGCATAAAGGCTAACACTTTTTTTCAGACAATTTCATGTTCTACTTCTTCCAGTAATAATAGTACTAACTGGCCTTCAAATTTGGTATTGCAGACTTTCCTTGTAGATTTCATGGATTGCTTGCTTTCATGTCGTTTTGGGAACTTCTTATGCAACAGGTACATCTTTCTTTTGAAAATCCAAACAGAAGTGATTGTCAAACCAATTAATTGGTATAATGGTTGACCTATATATGAGATAATGTGAATTTCAGTGAACAAGAGAGGCAGCAATGTGGGATTGCTGAAGCATGTGGATGCATATGGGCGTACTTGACTGATCTGCGTTCATTTGCTGGAACTTCTCATGTCCATTGTAACCCGTTCTATGATCCTTTGAAATACGACGGCCCATTATTACCTCCAGCAGCATCTCTAGCTCCAACCCTTTGGCCCCAGTTCCATCTCCGGTGGGCCTGTCCCGAGGAAGCTAAAGCTGCGGATATCGAGGTCCAATGTAGAGCCATGAGAGTGAAGTATTCCGAAATGCAAAAGGTAACTTAAATTAACTCATGTGATCCCTTTTTCATAGATTGTGTTTGAAATTTCTCACATTCAAATTGATTTGAAACAGGAAAAAGAAGCAGCCGAAAGAAGAGTGGACGAGATATCATTTGCAATGGAGTCGTTAAGTGCAGAGTTGCTAAGAGAAAGGCGTATGAGTTGGTCCGCTAGAGAATCAGCAAACCGAGCCACCAAGGAATATGCAGCTTTAACTCGAGCAGTACAATCACTGGGCTGCAAGGTTAACTTCACCACATTAGATGTCGAAGACGACCCAAGAATGTGCTCTCTAGAGAATAGTAATCTTAGGAGGCGAGACAGACACGGAAACAGCCCAGATGTTTCTGTGTCAGTCTCACTAATGTCAGAAGAAAACAGATCTGAAAACCAAACGGGAGGAGTGTGTGAAGCATTGTGTCCATTGCGTACAAGAGAGGGAGTATGTCGATGGCCTGAGGCGGGATGTGCTCATCTCGGAAGTCAGTTTGTCGGCTTAAAAGCTAACTTTGATGCGTTTGATCGGCTCTCCATCCACGAAAGCTACTTCCAATCTGAATGAAGTGATCAACATCTGGAGGAAGCTGTAATTTTCTAACAGAATAAAGACAATGGAGGATCAGAATCATCATTAACCGTCAAAAGAAAAAGGCGGGAGCATAACCGTATAACTGACACTCTGAGTTTTTGCAACAAGGGAGTCTCTGATCTTTACTTTGTGTATAGCTAAAAGCAGGAGAATGTAGAGGCTTAATACATCTCTCGGGTATTTTTTATTTTAATTTTCTGAACCACTATTTGCTTTAGATTTTATGATTCTTTTTGGTTAGAATGAACAAGGTTGAAAAGTGATGTACATATACAGTTTCACCGATTATTCTTCTTTAGTTATATATCTATTATTTTTTAAAATATGTTCTGCAGTCTGCACATTTTAATTCAGATTAAGACTAGATCTCTTAGAACGGGAATAACAGATTCATAAAGTAAATCTCAACGTGTAGAATAGATTCTCTTGTTACATATATATCTGCAAAAACTGAATCGGAAAGAAAAAACGGATTCAAAACTTAATTTGAACACTCTAGTGTGCAACTCTTAATGACAACGATAAGACAAACTTACGGTCTATGCATACAACGATATGTCGTAAGCGTAATCAATTGAATTAAGAAATAAAAAAAGAAAGCAAAGGAAAAAAAAACAAATGGGGATTTAATGAATTGACACCATCAGCCTACGAGTCTCAACGGTTTTGAAGAGTTTCGATTGCCTTTTTCCACTGCAAAGCTCGTTGTTTCGCGTCTTCAAAAGACAGAACCTTCTTCGGCTGCCAAATCAAACAAGAAGTAATGGCAACAAGAATTAACAGTAAGTTTCATCGCCTAGAAATAAACAAAAAATAAAGAAGGGAAAGCTGGTGAGAGGCATTGGATTGTGTGTTACTGTGCAAATTTTGAAATGCGAAGGACTTGAGACTTGAACGTTGAGGTCGTTAGAGTTGTCAGACCATATGATATTCCCTTTTACAACAAGCTTTGATGGATCGACGTAGATCAGTCTCGGTTTGTTGGTGAGTATTAGCTGCACCTTCTTACTTGTGATTTTCTGTAGCTTCTTCACTGCTGATATCATTAGAACCGATTCTCCCGGTTCAAGAAACTGTTGCCTGATACAAAGCCAACATTACAAAACCGGGTTATGATCTGAAAACAGAGATTTTCTCCCGGAAAAAATCAGCAAAGCCTAGTAGTGTCTCACCATCTCGAATCAAAAGAGTCTATGGAGGCAAGCCTGGTTATGGAACCTGAGGATTCAGAAGTTGAAGAGACGCCACCATGTCCATCGTTCTGCGTTACTGAAGCATCTCCAACATGTGTTGGGTTCCATGGAGAACCGTCCCTGTCGGGAGATGCTGACTGAGACTGCACAAGATAAAACTGGATCAAGAGAAGGACAAGACGGGAAACATTTCGGCGTGGGGGTTAGGAGTACAATATAAGGACGTAAATACCGAAGGATCTGGAGCTAGTTTTGGAGGAGTTTGTGATCTTAGGTTTTTCCAATCAACTCCTTTGAAGAAAGGATGTCTCTTGAGAGAAGCATAACCTTCTGATCCAGCTCCTGGTCTTCTACTAGGATCTGTATCCTGAGAGAGCACCATAGCTCAAAACTTGTGTTTCCTGATGAGCAAAGACTAAGGTAAAGTGAGCATATGTTACCAGCAATCGGTCGATGAGGTCTCTTGCTGCTTCTGAGAAATGATTTGGGAACTTTATATCTCTCGCTATAATTCTTTGGAAAATCAGCCATTCACTTGCATCCTTGAATGGAGAAGTTCCTGAAAGCATTTGGTACAGAGTGCAGCCGAGCGCCCAGAGATCGTTTCTGTTTGAATGTGTTCCAGAAATTCCAAAGGAAATTGTTTTAAGTAAGAGGCATTGTAGTACTCCACAGAACCAAAAAGCTACTATAGAATCAAAAGCTCCATATCTTTATCACACAGTGGTGAAAAGTTTCTTCTAACACAAAAATCTTACCCGAAAGTTGCTGGAGAGGAGTTGAGAACTTCAGGAGGAACATATGCAGCCGTACCGACAAAAGTGCACGCCTTATCATCTGCATAAGAGTTTACAGTCAGGCTTACAAAACAAGAATCTGAAAGCAATATCATTGCGAACTGAAGCCTCAAGAATATAGACAAGACATCGAACTTCATATTACCGGAAGCCGCATTGGGAAGTAGTGTGATCTGGCTGTCTTGCATTGGCTTTACACTACCAAAATCAGCAATCTTAATGTGTCCATCTGAAGTCAGCAATAGATTCTCCGGCTACTCATACAAAATTCAAGTTAACAATAATGTCCTCGTTGGGTCTTAAAAGAGATGATATGTGGAAAAAGAACCTACCTTTATATCTCGATGTATCAGTCCCATATTATGTATATACTCAAGAGCATCCACAACTTCCGCACTGTAGAACCGAGCTTCATCCTCTGATAGACGACCTTTCTGCCAAAAAAAAAAAAAAAACAAAACAAAGAGAAGAACCATAAAGCAACTACATTTTGAGAATATGAAACAATCTCCTAGATTCTGAATAGTATCTTACTCTGGTGATTTGGTCGAAAAGTTCCCCACCTTCGCAAGATTCAAGCGCCATGTCTGTAAGTATGAAAAAAGAGCAAAATCACTCATTGTTCAAGCAGAGGGAGTGGATAGCATGCATGGCCTATCGAAAGAAAGCGACTTTGGATTGAAACTACCTACATAGTGAGAAATTATCTTGAAATGTAAAGAAGAGTTTGACAATCCCGGGATGCTCGAGTTGATCAAGAACAATCCTCTCCAATTTGACATAGGCTGTTTTATTCTCCTTGGTAATGAACTTTTTGTCCATGATCTTCAAGGCATACACAGCTCCATTTTCTTTCTTCTTCGCCCTAACAACCTGATTCGATTATCCATAAGCCAAATCCAGCTAAAGCAACTATGTACAAGTTTTCCACTTCCCACCAAAATGCCCCACGACATGAACCAACCAGATTCATGAGTGAATTGATTCATGAATCAAACCAAAATGCAGAGGAAACGAAATTCGTAGAGAGGACGCCATCAATGGATTCGATGAAAAGAGAGAGAGAGCATAATACCTTTGAATAAGAGCCAACGCCATAGATCTTGTCGAGCTCGAAATCCTGGATGGTGAAATTCTCCTGAGGAGCCTTAAACGCGAAGCTCTTGCTTCTGGATATACCATTTGATGAATTCCCTTGAAGAACAAGCTTTGAATCAAATTCCTTCTCCATCGTCACCAACATATCCAAACTTTCTTCTACATGTCCATGAGACCCATCTAAATAACACAAATCAGAGACACGTCCCGCATTATGATTTTTAAGCTTTATGTTTTTTTTTCAATCTCGAAATTGAAGAAGAAGGGCGAGAAGAGAGAGAAATTAGAGGAAGTTTGTCAGTTTTTTTTTTTTATGTACAAAATGCGACACTTTGGGGATTCGAACAAGACATCATGAAGTTCGAGTTAAAATAGTTTTTGTTTCTCCCAAAGTTATGTTTGAACCTATACTCGTGAACACTTAAATTGACTTTTTCGGGAGTAATTTTGCATGATCTATGGAACTTGGTCTTTTTTTTTTTTCTTTTGGAGGGGGCTATATCGTTAAAGTTCAAGTTTTTCCCAATATAGAATTATTAGGATAAAAAAGGAAACAAAATTAGAATACAAAATTTCAGACATTGCCGCAAACGTATCCACCTTGTCTGTGTTTCACATCACATTCAGTTTTTTCGGGCAAACCTTTTCAAACTTGTGGGTAGCTCCGCCGCAGCATCTTCACCGATTCTTCTCTTCTTTCCTGCGGCCTTGTGCTCTTGCTCCGGGAACGTCCGCTTTGCATTCTCCACCATCTCTTTCTTCTTCTTGGTCCGCTTGCTTGGTTTATTCCTTCCTTTCGTCTTGTTCTTCAGCTCCACGCTCTTTGCTGTTTCTATGGCCACCTCTTTCTCAGCTTCTATCTCTCCTCTAGTTGGCTTCTCTTTCCTCCTCGAGGGTCTCATCGCACCAATCTTTGAAGGATCGAGCATGATCGTCTCCGGTGGGAGTTTATCAAGAAGCAAATGAACTTCCTTCTCCCGTCTCTGTTTCGACGTTTCAAAGGGATTAGCCACCCAAGAATCGAAATTGGGTTCTCCAGACCCTGGAATGAGAATGCTAGACCAACCCATCGAGTGACCAATCCCGAGAACATCCTCATATGGTCTGAACATAACCTTCTCGATCTGGTAACCTTTCACCATCGAGTGGTTCATGTATCTACTATAGTTATGTGAAGAACCACCACTCGAATCTCCTAAAACCTGAACAAACGATCCAGTTCCAGCTGCTAGCAAACCTTTCTGGCTGAAACTCAGCGTCTTGGCATGGAAACCGTGAATAGTCTGGACCTCCTCGAATTTACGCAGATCCCAGATCTTGACTTTGCGCTCTTTACCCGATGTAGCCATGAGATGGCCATTTGGATGAAACGCGACTGAGGAGACTGGCCCAGGGTGACACTGCATCTGGACTAAAGGTGCTTGGCTAGTGGGTTTCCACATTGTGACGGTTCCACCAGAATGTCCCAAGGCAACGACACCATTGTAAGGATTCACTTCCATTACATCTGTTCGGCCTTTACCTGTTCGGATACTAGCCACCATGTTACCATAGGTTACGTCTTGATAATGTAGCTGCCCAATTTTGTTCACTGATGCAAGCAGGAAATGGTTCTTTAGGAACCGGAGTCTGGCCACTGAGCCACGTTCCTGAAGTAGACAAAGCTTGAAGTCAATAACCAAGAACACTAGGCATATGTTTCGTTGTTTGATCCCCAAGAGTTTTCAATGGAATATATCAACAAAGAACATCAATAAACCTCACCTTCAAACAATGGAGCTCAGTTCCATCTCTCCCATAAATATAAGAATACCTGTCAAAATCGACGAGTCAAAATCTTAGACCAAGCACCATCTAAGACACAAGGCAACATATCATACAGAAAGTGATGTTATTAGACGTGAAAATACATACTTTTTCTGGGCAACTGCAAAGAATTGGTCATTGTGAAGGAATGCAACATCACGTACTGTTTCTCTTACCTGCAGATATCATCAATTCTGATAAGATCTAAATCATAAAGCTTACATATAAAAAGCCCTGATTGAAGTTATTATAAAATAAAATAAAATAAAAACCCGACCTGGATCTCTTTAATTAAGCTCATATTCATCATGTCTACAAGAGCAATGTGGCCTTTGCGACCACCAGCGAGCATATGCCGACCACTTGCAGTAAAATCAAGTTTGTAAGGGCCAAGATCTACATATGTTTTCCAGAGTCAGTATAATGAATCAGAAAAAAAAAAAGGAGAGTCTCTATCACACAGAGTAACCTAATTACAAATTTTACAAGTATAAAATATGTTTTTCCCTCTGAGAGGAAGCTATTGTTCATTTACCTGGTAGCACTATGTCATATTGGTTTCTTGAGCTTAATATATCTACTTCTTTGGCAATATCTGTCTGCTTGACCCGCCATGTCTTCTCTAAACCTTCAGTCTCCAAGTACCCTGCCGCAGCCGGCAAGAGCCACTACATAAAAACAAACCAGATAACAAGACACTGGTTAAGAATTCGAAACCAGCTGAAGTATCAAGAACAGAAGAATCAAACAAAACTGCTGCTCAACGTCAAGCGAAGCACAACAATTTCTTTCATCTCCAGGAAGCACCCGAAATAATAGAGGGTAAAACAAGATCCAAAGAGAGCTGGTTGAAGGAGTAAATTTACCTTCTCGATTTTAGCAGCAGCTTTTGCAGACTTCCCATACAATTTTTCTCGTGAAGCAAGTTGAGTCTTTAGCTTCTTGTCTTTCAAAGTCTGCAAAACAAAAACAAAACACTCAACTTCTGCATTTCACAACCAAAAGCCACAATCATTAAAATGTATGTATATGTACCTCTAGATTAGCACCTTCTCCTCTGAGATATTTCTTTTCTTTAGCCTCCAACTCAACATCGATCTCCTGCATACAAACAAAGACAAAAATTGAAAGTCAACTTGCCTGAAACCCACAAACAATGAAGTGTCTGAGATTCTAGGATAACGAAGGTAGAACCTGCTCATCAGGAGGCAAGACATTCTCCATGAGATTGTTATCCTCTGAAGCGACCTCCATCTTGATCCTCCTTGCAAGTCCTCTTTATTACCTTCGACATTGATAGCAAACCAAAAAGTTAGTTACTTCAGAGAACCCATAAGGTTGTAAATTTATCCCCTTTCTGTCTGTTGAATCTGAAAACCCAGAGGAAGTATCCCCAGCAATAATAAGATTAATTATATTCGTTCGGATTGAATCCTGGCTCACCTACGTTTTACAGTAGAACGAGAAGAGCTGGTAAGATCGAGACAACAACCCTATGAAAAGATTGAAAATTTAAATAAGCTTCACCTGAGAGGAGCGAGTTTGAGATTAGAGTAGGCGGCGCGGAGGAAGAACAGCACACGACGGTGAAGCTTGTAACTTGTAAGGGTTTAGAAGAAAAAATGTGTTAATGGGCGAGAGGCACTGAGAGCTCCGACATCGATCCTTCGCGCCGACAGGGTTTGAGGGTTTTGTAATTTTAGGGTTTTACAAGAAAAAAAATTGTAACAGAATAATAATATTACTACAAAATACAAATTAAGAACAAAATAATTGAGATAAATTTAAGTAGGCCTGGAGGACTCTCAATTGGGCCTGAGCTGAAGAAAAAAGACTGAGCCTATCGAGCCCATATATACATATCTACATACAAATCTGAAAGTTGTTTTGTATTATACCATTTGTTTTATTTGGTCAAATTTAAGCCCATATATGTAGACAGCGATTGCTCTTCTAAAAGACAGTGGTTACTGGTTATTACTCTTTTTATCAGTTTTAAAGATGGAACTGCATATTCGCTTGAAGCTAGAGAGGCCACTTCAAGGTGGGTGACTTGAGTATGTTGACTCTTGCATGACTCTTCCAAGTCATTTTTTTTCTTCTACTAGTCTATCTTGTATGTTTCATGCTCATAATTAATTATATGTGGAATTGGATCAACTAAGATGATAGCAGACTTCTGCAATTCAAAGTTAGATTGATGGATTGATTAATTTGGCTTGTGTCAGTTCGTTATGTTAGAATTTTTGTTGCGAATTCTAGTATGATCACATCTAAGACAAACTTTATGACTAATGAAGCTTTTGAGAGTTAGAAAAACTATTAACAAATTAGTCTATGACCTTTACGGGTTTTATTTACAAGATTAAGAGAGAAATGCACCAAAACCCTACATTTAATAACTTCTTATTAATGCTTTGATTTGATCCATTACTTGTAAGTGATCCCGTAACGGCGGACCGACCTAACTAGCTATTATGGACCTGTAGCTTGTAGGACACAATTGTTTGTTATTATTATTAGCTTTTTGTTTCTTAACTAGCACACAAAAAAAAACATTGGATTCCAGTATAATTCCTTTTTTCGGATTATTCCTGATTTTATGAAGTATAATAATAACAATTTTTTATTACATTTTTATATTAATATAAATAATATTTTCATAAAATGTAGTGAATTGACATCCAGACATAACGCTTCCTAATTTTCCTCGAAATCTAACCTAACCATTTTTTTTTTAGAAAAAAAGGAAATCCTATATAAATAGATTATAAGAAAGTACGAAATCTGTTTTTTTTTTGTAATAATAAACAAATCTTGGTCCTGCATGTGGCTGCTGGTCCGATCAGACTCGGGCGGCCTCGTCTAGGAATAATATAAAATGTAACACAACTACTATCACCAGCAACCTATTGCGATAACTTTCATTGATTTAATAATAAATGCAGCTCATATATATATGTGTCATTTTTAATTTGTATATGATCGATACATTCGTTCATCTTTATAATAGGGAGACAATTGGGTATGAAGTTCCCTAAACCATCCAAGGGAGAGCCATCATGTTCCTTATCTTTACTTTTGGTGTCGATTGGTATAGTCTTTGGAAGTTTATGGTATTTGATCATTTATTGTTGCAAAATAGCAAGCTAAATATATTAGTGTAAAGTAATAAATAACAAAAAGAATACAGGAATATATTCATGATTTGGAGGCCATGCACGTTACGTTTCACTTGCTTTCTTTGTCTACATTGTACATTACAACATATAAAATGCTAAAACGGTGGTGAATGCTAATCATTTATGTTATTTTAATTCGTATCAATACAAAATGCCAGTAGTAGCATAAAATATCAATCTAATATATATGTGCCTAGCTATACATAATTATGAGCCAAAAGCTATCACTACAATATATCGATCCGCTTTGTAAATCAGCTTGTAAATTAGCTCTATACGTCATTAGATACATATGCACCACAAAATTCAATCATTTATTTTCGGATCTTGAAGAAGATTTATTCCTTGAAAAGAAAATACTATGTTTCTAAATATATAGTTACGGATCAAAACATTCCCAAATGTTATGTAATATTTAATTAGGACTTCTTGGAAATCATTCTTTTAGATATGACCATTCGGATCTAAAACTTACCTAAAACTTTTTTTTTATTTCATATGATTTTCATATGAGACATATGAGACACATGATCATTTGTCTTCTTATTTGTTGGTGTACAAATTTTCTGTAGAATTTCTATAATTAAAACTTTCAAAAGCATTAGAAAAAAAACAGAAAAATTTTGGAATCCTATGTGGATTTGATCGACTGTATGGATTTGCCAAAATTTTAGTTTTTATAAAAAAACTCATTCTTATCAATTAGGTTTGTTTTCTTTGTAATCCACCTGCAATAGTGATTCTTATGCCTACGATGTACAATCTATGTTATAACCCCTGTAATGCAAGGACATCGGGTTTCATACCTTGAAACTATATGTGAGAATCTTTCCTCCGACTCAAGTTGTAGGAATTTTAATATTAATTACGAATATGTTATAATATTAGTATGATCAGACTATATAACTTTTAATCGATTAACCAAAGTACTATAGATCTAGGAGTCTTCAATCTGATTTTTTTTTTCTTTTTGTCCTCTTTGGTTCATGAATTTTTCCATTTGTAGGAACTATGCTGAAACCAGTTGAAACAAGATCTACTTTAAATTGATAGTTTAATCATTTAGGGCTGTTTCAGAGTTCCAAATTAAAACCAAAAGTAGATTTTGAGAGTTTTTATTATTATTTTGTTGTTGTTGTTGTTGTAATGTATTAATTTTATAGGGCTGTTTCAGACTTCCATCGATCCAGGTCACTTGTTTTATTTCCCGATCCATTTTCCGCTTGACAAATCTGGTTTGATTTTAGATGGTTCGGTTTGGCCAAATCCAACAAACGTAGGTGGACCACCGAAACTTCAACATCGTGTGTAATTGTTGGATTCTAAATGCTACAGATTGTTTGATTGTGATCGTATGGTTTCGTGGCCTCACAAATAACATCGGCTTATCCTAATTCCTCATACATCTCTCTGTACAAGCCTCCCTTCGTACTTAAATCAAACCCAACAAAACGTGTCATTGTCTATAGACTCGAAAGAAGTTTAGAATAATAACCAAAAAAGAAAAAAAAAATGGAAGATAAAAAAGAGAGGAAAGGTTGACAAAAACAAAAAGGTAAATAAAGCAAAGGCAAGAGATTGAGATCTCCTGCGAGAGATCATATAGATCTTTCCACTTCTGTACTTTTTTTTTTATTTGGATATTCCTACTGACTCACTTCCACAGATCTACTCTATATCATAACCACATGCATCGATACGTGGCATGTCACAAAAAATGTCATACTTTGCCGTATATCTACACAGCATTTCTAATTTATATAAATACATCTTGTACATCACGCAGCGCAGCAAGTGTACATATGTTCAGAGTGATCAAATCTAACTTCAAATACGACATAGCATAATGATGACAAAAAAAAGTCGACGTAGCAAAATATAAACTAAAGCTAAACCGTACCAACCCTCTAATTTTATATTATATCTTTTGAAACAAATGTATAGACCAAACCACAATCGCTAATAAGAATTAAATCATAATTATCTACGAAAATAAAGAGTACGCAACTAGCTAGCTAGTAGCAAACTCATGTTACAGCCTAATAATTGTTACATGGCATGTAAGGTCGTATATATTTTATATTATTAAACTCGGCGTGTAAAACGTTGTGGGTCCATCGTATATCTTGAAATCATAATGTCACATAAAAATTATACAACTTCTCACACTGGACATTTAATTAATAAATTACAAAACTGATTGCAACCAATTGTTTACATAAATAAAATGATGCATGGACTAGAGTTTAAATCTAAACACATGCCATGTCTTTAGGTTGTAATAGGTACAAGACATATACTTAACCAAACTTTATGTTTGAGATCTAAGATAAGACGTTGATCTAGAATTTGTGTTTATATATATATGTACTTTAATTTACCTATAGTGTTATTATAGTTCTCTATATCAAGTAAAAGTTTCTGGCGTTCTGTATATACAGACTTTAGTGTTGTTGTTGAGACCATAACCCACACGTCTTTAGATGGGAGACCGAGAGTACGAGAACACCATTTGCGTTTGTTTCATCTGTTGTGGCCCGCTAATTACTGCGTTTCCAAAATTTAGAGTTTACTTTGTCTTTTGTATATTTGCGAAAATTTTAGTCTTCCCATAATTTCGTTAAGTTTTTACTATCATCATTGTTCAAAAATATTTTACATTAAAATAAAAGCTATAGTCATATACTAAAGGTTATCTCAAAGTTTTTAGAGGTTTTCTTCAAAAAGAATAACAAAAATAACAAGAGAAATAACAAAACAATTTTAAAAATCTAAACAAGTGATGAGTTTGCGAACCTAACTTCTCATTGGTCTCTGCCTATAAATTCTCGATTAGTTCCATCTAAAATTGGCATATCGATGCTACCTTTGTGTGACGCTGGGGTTTTTATTACTGTGTTCTAAAAGCTTATAAGACTTTTGTCGGCTAATCATGTAGATTACCAAGAGCTCTTTCTTTTGTATTTTAATTCTCTTTATTTTCACATGTAATGGAAATCATTGCTAATATGTCATTCATCACAAAATTACTATAGCTTAAGCACCGTAAAAAGTAAAAACATTGTAACATTAGATACATGTCTCATTCACATGATCTAATGTCTTCAGCGTGAATAAGATCGTTTACATTAACAGTGTGAGCAATGCTTATCTTTGCTTTTGATTTGAGTTCGATTTATACTGCTTTGGGTTGGACACACCCAACTCTCCCATTCTTTTTCATTTACGTCGATTATATTCTTGTCCGACAGCTAATTTACTACTTTCATAAACCCCCAAAAATTGTCGACCCGTTTTGACATATTTTACCACAACACTGATGAAAATAACTTTTTAGTAGATCAAATTTTTATTTTGAGATTACTTTTGGTTAGCTTATAATTCTTTAATTGTGGCAATTACTACATCAAATGCTTTTTATTGATAAAATTAGAGAGCATATAAATTCTTTCAAACTTTCTAAGATGCCTCGCTATTTTTTCAAATAATATTACTTCTTAAATTTCTATCTTCCCCTCGTATTTAATGGCTGTGTTCCATTAAAAACTCATTTTTTTATAAAAATTATTATTCAGAAAATTAGGTAAACCCTATCAAAATGGTGAACCACATGTGCTCTAGTTGTACATACATACAAATACAAATACATATACACAAGTAACTTATCATCATCCCTTCCCTAGTAATATTATATTTTACTAAATTCGGAAATTACTTTCATTCTCCTTCCCATAAATATATTTACCTTGCTTATCTACATTTTCTTTTTCTTGTTCTCAATCATGTCAAAAAGTAACTCTCATATCTAAATGCGACATTCTAACTTTATGTGCGTGTATATACGTGTATGTAAAGATACAAACACTTATAACAAACCCCTCTCAACCTCACTTCTCCAACAAGTTTTCTACATCCACAAATAAAAAAAAAAAGAAGTTTCCTCAGCAAACAAAAACATATATAGGCACACATTTACAGATATGGATCTTGAGTTATTACAAGATCTGTCCAAATTCAATTTCCCAGCAACCATTAAGATCCGATCCAAAACCTCTAAAAACAAGAACGAGGGCGATGATGACGACAGTGGCTTTAGCTGCAGCACACCCACATCTCAAGAACACAAGATTCCCTCCGTCCTCGATTCTCCACCTCCCCCGCCGCGAAAACCTCGTCCACCACCGTCAAAACCGTCGGCTACGGCGGCTCTGATGATCAGATCGTGTAAGAGGAAGCTCTTAGTGTCGACTTGTGAGATTATCATGAATCGGGAAGAGATTGACCGTTTCTTCTCCTCCGTTTATAGTGACACTTCGACGACTGCGAAACGGCGGAGAAGTTATCCTTACTGTGCCCGAAGATGAGCTTTTAGTTCAAGATTTACATTTCTTACAGTTTTACTGGAAATATTATGAACTCCTATATAAATTTAAAACTTATTCTAAGTTATAAATTTTTTAATTTTTAAAATGGATGGATAATTTTCTGCAACCGCATATTCATTTCGCATGGAGGGGTCGTTGTAAATTTCGTAATAAATGAAATTTAATTCCAATTGCCAAGTTTTCTAATAATAATTGGGATATTTATGTCATTTATAAGAGACAAGATCGACTTATTTATGATCCAGCGTCATGGCGAAAAAACGTTACGTAATTTCACAATATGTCCAAGTCGATAAAAAATTTCGATTTCTACCACGAACAAATAAGTCTACAGCCACATTAAACCTCGAATTTTCTCTTGACACAAAAAAAAAAAAAATAATAATAATATATATATATATATATATTTCTTTTTTTTATGACGCATTGGTAAGATATTAAACTAGAAGTATATTTAGAAACTTTTTGTTTATCCACATACTGTATTAAGTTACGTACTGTGATATCATGTTACTGATAGCATTGCTTAATGAGCTATAGGTGGTACATGTTCGTTTAAATATGAAATCATTGCATTTATGCAACCAACTAAGGGAAATTGAATGCAACAAAGTTCATACTCTGCTATAGTTTCATATAGATTGATGCCTTAGACGCCATTTCTATTTTCATACAGATTTATATATTTGTGTAAGTTATTATACACATTTATGTTTTTTGAATATTACATTATAATTTTTTCTTTATTATTGTTTCGCTATAGTGGTACGCTTTCAAAAATTACATTCAGTTGAACAAAGATACAAATGAAGTTTTAAGTGTGAAATGTCATTTTCACTGACAGAAATAATTGTTGTAATAATATTGAAGTAGTAGTAACATTTAATTAGGATATCAAAAATGCTAATGGCGTTTAAAAGTATTAGGTGCTAATTTGGTAGAAAACGTATCAGTTGCGTGTCCTACGTTGTGAAAGCAACAATGCATAGATAATGAAGCCTTGATATATGCAAATATCTATTTTAAAGTAGTAATGATTCTCTATAATAATAGCTCAGTAAAAAAAGCATGCACATGTATAATTAACTGAGTTATATTAATATCAAATTTTGTTGATCTGAAATTCATGGTTGCTTCTGACATTTTGACCGGCCGGTAGAGCGACGGACGTACGTAACTTTGGGATCTGTAGATACTATGCAATTCATTTTTGTATTGTATAATACTTATAAGAAAATATTCTAAAGATTTCAAAGTTCGAAGTTGATACCCATCGTTCAATTCTTTACGATCTCCAAAATCATCACATTGTATTAAGAAAATATAATTACTGAGATGAATCCAGATAATTAAGAAAATATGTAGTGAAGATCTAAATTATTTTCATAATTTGCAGTTGTTATGTTAAATTTACAATAATGAAATACAGCGAGCGCTGATTACTAAACCAAAATCACTGAATTCTTTTTTTCAAACGACTTTATATCAGCTTAAATATGGGATTTGATAAAAAGTATATTTAATTTGAATATTTTTGGCTTGATTTTTTTTTTCACTTAGGTTAGTATTTTTGATAGAACAAAAACACAAATTGAATTTTGACTCCAGAAAATTGAATTGTGGTTGATGCGTGTTGTGTCTCTTTCCACATTTGATTTTTTTTTTCTTTTTCTTTGAGAAAGAACAATTTAAAATTCTGTTACTGGCGGCCAGAAATAAGAAGATTACTCAGCAGACCAACGAAATTAAATGAAAATTAAATATAGAGTAATTATATGGCCCTGCGACCAAAATGGAGTTAATGGGCGTTATGTATTAGACCAATAAAATTGAATGGAAATTAAATATAGTGTAATGATATGGTCCTGCGACGAAGGAGGAGCCATGTCTACGCAACCAACAAGTAATTTGTCTTAGAACATAAGCTACTCTTTTTTACTTCTTCATGATTGAGTTATTCTCTTATTCAATAGGAAAAATCAAGTGTGTATATACTATATTGTCTCTTTTAACAAAACATACAAATGCATACGGTATCATCATGTCGCATGTGAGAGAAGCTACATTTTTCGTAACTAATGGATTTTTTTTTTTCTATTTTGAGAAAAATCTTTAAAAAATTTAACAAAAAGTACAAATTGACTATCGGTTTTGTTTTGATCCAGTAGTGTCAGAATGGTTTTGTTTTGATCCAGTAGTTAATCAAATTTCATTTTTTATTGGTTTGGTTTATTGACGATGAAATAAGGAGGTATATACATCCAAATGTGTATTGGGCTGGACATCTGTAGGGCTAATTTAAGGGCCATAAGGCCCATTATAAATAATTAGTATTCGGGCGAAAAGATTAAAAAAATAGTGAAAGTTGCAACTTCTAACAGAGATAAAATTAAAACACATACAAATAATTAGTAGGTCCTCATTGAGTGAGTGAGAAAGAGAGAGAGAGAAGAGAGATGGGAGAGATTGTGTTTACAGAGAAGCAAGAAGCTTTGGTGAAGGAGTCTTGGGAGATTCTGAAGCAAGACATCCCTAAATACAGCCTCCACTTCTTCTCACAGTAATCATATAATATATACATACAAGCATATATATATATATATATATACGTAATCTCTGTATATGTTGTTTATATATGTGAGCTAATAAACATCATAATGATGATATATAGGATACTGGAGATAGCACCAGCAGCAAAGGACATGTTCTCTTTCCTAAGAGACTCAGATGAAGTCCCTCACAACAATCCTAAACTCAAAGCTCATGCCGTTAAAGTCTTCAAGATGGTATTTTTACTTACCTTTTCTTTATATTTACATATTTTGTTTTGTGATAGATAAACATACATGATCCATCTACATATATATATGTGTATCACTTACATATAGAATCGTATCATAATCTTCACTACAACTTAGATCAAAAATTGAAATGGTTTCATTATTACTGCTAAGAATCTTTATTGACTATTCAAATAATATCATATATATTATATTCGCGTAGCCATGTGCACACGATTTTGCGGTCTATCTTGTTTGGACTTGGCTAGTTGGTTTTGTCTTCTTATTACAATCGATATGTATTGGCTCATTCATAAAATCCACATGAAACAAACATTCATCGATTCCTATCAACAAATAAACGTTACCGAAGAATCCAAGAGGTTCGGTTCGCTTTCTGGAATTTTTATTTTTTCTTTATGGTATAGTAGGAATAAGTAGGATAATAAACCAAACCATTGCTTTAGTTTTTGCTATAAAGCTACTTTAAAAAGCTCCTAATATTTTCACCATTAAGATTATGAATTTTCGTTTATTTGGGTGTAGACATGTGAAACATCAATACAGCTGAGGGAGAAAGGAAAAGTGGTTGTGGCTGACACAACCCTCCAATACTTGGGCTCTGTTCATCTCAAAAGCGGTGTGCTTGATCCTCACTTTGAGGTCTGTTTTTTTTTTTCTTTCTTTCATTGATTTTCAGTTAAAAGAAATTGCTATATACGAGTGAGTGTGTGAATACAGGTGGTGAAAGAGGCTTTGGTGAGAACACTGAAAGAAGGGTTGGGGGAGAAATACAATGAAGAAGTGGAAGGAGCTTGGTCTCAAGCTTATGATCACTTGGCTTTAGCCATTAAGACCGAGATGAAACAAGAAGACGCATAAAACCCTACAAATTATTTGGTTATATGCTCATACATGAATCTATACACGCTTCTGTATGTCCTAATACTATATATGTTGCTCTTTGGCTTTCTACAATTCATTGTTTTTGAATAAGGATTTTTTGAGCTATCGTTAAGAAGATACATGGTACTGTTGTTTCTCTTGAAAATGTCTTTGTGAGAAATCTTATGCTTTGAATCAATATGTATATATTTATCTAGATAGTTTATATATCGTAAATAATCAGTAAAATATAACTACCGAAAATATCCAAATCATATCCAACGATAGAAATTTGAATTTGGAGTTTGGACTTTAAGCTACAAAAGTGGCTACGCGTACGCTTGAAAACGATTAATGTTTTAGTGTAGCGATTAAGGTCACAATTTGTGGAAGATATTATCACCGCTTGATCTTCAGGAACATATGAAGGGGAAAGAAAAGACATCTTTCTATGTAGATCAACGAACCATGTATCCATAAATTCTAACGCAAGATGCAGTAACATACAATATTAGTTATTCATGAAATGGTGAATCTGTATGCACAAATATGATTATTTCATTCCATCATCTTTGTGAAATTTCTCTCAACTAGTTATGTTCTTTCCTTAGATACAGAGGTACATGACACTCAATAACTGAAAAAAAGTAAAACCTATTGTTGACAGAATAAATATGTGTCTGCTCTTGGTTAATTTGATCCCGACCACAGAATTTACATCGCTGAAACAATCTGCAGAGACAATGTTTCCAGAGTTTAGAGAAAACATGATTAAACAAAAAGATTGAGGATCTTAACCAGACGAAGAATTAAAAGTAATGAAGATTCTTTTAGAGCAATATCAAAGATTCCAAACCTGTTCTTGCTCAGACATCAGTTAAAATCCCACTCTTTTGTTTGTTTTTCCTTTGTTCCCAAATCTCAGAGGGCTTATGCGATAGAGTAGGCTCGGATTACCTCGAGGATTGGCGCTCTACACAACGGGCATTTCCCTCCAGTTCGGACTAGCTCGTTACCGCACTTTGAGCAAGTGCACATGTGCCCGCATCTACAGATTCACAAAGATATGATGAAAACACTTTTTTTTGGTTCTGTAAATCACAAACAAACCGAATTTGAGCAAACAATTCACCTGTACAAGAGGGCATCTATGTCGGTATCGCAGCAGACACAGCAAGTTCCGTTCCTTACATGACCCCATCTCGACCCATCCTCGGATGTTCCTGGTCCAAGACCTGATGGCACCATCCATTTGATGAACAGATTGTTCGATATGCAAACTAGGAATGGAATTTCGATAGAAAGGAGGAAAAAAAAGACCTTCGTCACCGGGAGATCGATTTAAAGCTGCAGAGACCTCTTGCCTAACCAAACGCTGCAGCTCAGACTGCATATCCAAACAAGTTTCTAAAGTCCTCTGCATATGACTCATTCCTTGCTGGAGGCTAGCCATGTCTCCCCTCAAGTCGTTAATTATCTCCCATTCCTATTCACCAGGACCAACCACATTAAGACATTTTAAGTAATAAAAAATCTCTGAAGTGGGGCAAGGAGTTAATACACCATTTTTATGATAAATCACCAGAACGAAAGCTGATAAGAGAGCGAAAACGAAAAGAAAGCCTGAAATTTTTAGGCTTACAAGTTCAGATCGATGCAAAGAGCGACGAGCGTAGTTACTGTGATGCCATATTGGCTGTGGTGGAGGCATTGGTGGAGTTGGCAGTGTTTGTGATCGATTGATGCCATCAAGCTGATCCTCGTCCTGTAAAAACCCTTGTTGCTCTGTCCGATGTTCTTGAGAATCCGATATTGCTGTTTGAAAATCCCAGTCAACGTGAGCAAGTCCTCCTCTCCTCTCAACATATGACTGTATCAGTTGATCCAGATTTTCCCGGAAACCACTACGTAGAAGGTTAGAAACACTTCTCCTACAAAAGTGAAAACAAAATAATTCCATTAGACAAAGAGAATATATGCCAGGAAAACAGAGAAAACGATTCCACTATCTCCGTACCTGCTTAGTAGCTCTCGAAGTTCAATGCTGTAAACATTATCGTCATCAGATAAATGGATCCTGTTTAATCTTCTCATTGGTACTACACGGCGGTTCCTTGGGGCTCCAAACCGTGTCTCAGGCCAATTCCCATCAGATTGTCTAGAGCTATCTGCAGGCCAAACACTCTGACCTTCTGCTGTAACAGTTTCATTTGAGTTTCCAATTCCGTCGTGGTGCAGGTCATCAACTGAGTTTTCTTGCCGGTTTATAGCTGTGTTACCATCATCCCTTTCACTGAACTGACTTAACGTTGCTTGCAGCGAATTTCGCCTCTCGTCTGTTGTAAAAACTTCAGGCCAAACCCTTTCTTGACTGGTATCTTCTTCCCAATTTCTATCTGCATTTGCTCGGTTACTTCCTGACCTGCTCAAACTGTTAGGTAAGAGGGGGGCCTGTCCAAAAGAATTTAAACTCTCATTCAGCCGCTGGGAATCCTCAGCAGTATTAGCTATTGTTCGGTTATTCCTGGAAGTATTAATGTTATCGCCATTAGTGTTGCTTTCTAGCCTGTCACGAACTCCTTCCCTGTAAAAATCAATATCAATATTGAGAAATGAGCTGCGAGTAAGCTAAATGTCAAAAAGTTAAAGTCGATAAAATGAAAATGCGTCAACCATTATATGCATATCTTCAATGAGTGGGGGAAGGTAAATGAGATGCAAGGATATTGCATATCCACAATTACGACTATGTGTCACTTATAGGTAAATGTTCAACCACTCAACGGGAAAAAACAAAAGTTTTTACCGCAAACCAGAAACTGTCTGTCTTTCTCTTAGCTGGCGAAGTTCACTTGCTGCCATTGATGGAGCTCTAACTTCCTCTGCAGGTGTCTCATTCCGCAAGAATCTTCCTCTTAAAAGCGACTGTCGAAAAGAAAAAGAAAAAAAAAGTTAGAATCAAGTTACAAGGTTCTATCATTACGTTAATATATGGTGGTAGTAGCCCAGCCTTGCAATACGCCTTAAATTCTAGCCCACTCTAAAGTTTACAGCTCATACTATGTGCGGCGGTCCATCTAATATAAGTTGGATCCAAAGCATGCATTTCGGTCGTGTAAGGCATTAGTCTGTTCCCCTCCTATCATGTGTAGTTCTTATCACAATAACTAGAGAAACTGTTTATAGGTATGTAATAAATGTTTGAACAAAGAAGAGAAAGAGGACCAGATGATGTCACAAGGACAAACCTGAATACGGTTGCGATGAGCAAAATCAGAGACTGCACGATGCTCCAACAAACCCTGAAGCTCCCGTTGTCGCTCTCGTTCAATCCTCATGAGCAAATCAACCAATGCCTGCCTTCCTCGTAGTCTCCGCAAGCCTCGACGAGTATGCTCCCGTCTCCCTTCCTCATTCTCAACGGCTAACCCTTCACGGACCCTCTGAACTTGTGGACTCTCATGAGTCCTGTCATCTTGTGAACCTAGAGATCGTTGTTGATCTTCTCTTCGGCTTGCACGAGCACCTCTCTGCTGACTTGTCATTTGCATCCAATCCCTGATAATCCCGACTCTTTCTCTTTCAGTGTCACCAAGCCATTCTCCTCTACGATTATCGTCTCTCCGTCTTGCATTAGATGAATTGTCACTGATTCCGGTATCTGTCCATCCACGCACAATTTGTCTCACCCTCTCACTCTCAACATCGCCAAGATCTGGAGACTGTTCTCTACTGGAAGAGCCATAATCATTCTCACTCTCACTCGATCCCCTAAGGATCTCATTGTTAACACTCACCTGACTCTCAGACGCATTAGAGCTCGGAAAATCAGCAGTTATTTGCCTCAATCTCCTCCTCTCACGTGCCCTGTTCAGTACATGTTCATCCTCCAACTGTCTCCACATCTGCAAAATCCCAGAAGCTTGAGTTGTAGGCCTGTCAGCAGCAGCTTGACGCCTCGAAGAGGGAGGAGACTGTGACTCCCTAAGGAAAGACGAGTCAAGCGTAGAGACAGCGTGCAAACCAGCAATGGCAATAAGTTCGGACTCACGGTTCCTCCTCTCGATGGTGGTAATCATCTCCTGAGCCTGCCTTGCAGCCCAACGGCTCAGAATCCGGGACTGCCGCCTTCTCGCAGCAGAGGATTCAGCAATGTCATCACCTTCGAGCTCAGACCTCCTCCTCCGCAGAAGATGTTCATCCTCTTGATCATCATTGTCTGGGTTGTGAACCGAGCTGCACGACTCGAAGGAGATGCAATCGTCCATGTAATCCTCGAAACCACGATCAAACTCAGCACCGGAACCATTCACAGACTCCGTCTTTTGTTGCAAAGGATTAATATCAGTCATCCTCGCACCTCAACGAAACCTTCAATTCCCTCACAATTCCCTTTTTTTCTTTTTTCCTTTTTCTAAGAATCCAATCAACAACAAAATATACACACAAAGAGCTTCCTCACACTCAAAACCACAACTGCACAAAATCTCGACACCCAAATTGTTATCTCACATGATTATCACAACAACGTTTCATCATCACCCAGAAAATCCCAGAATTTCCACTTTCCTGGAAAGAGAAAACAGATATTGATTGATTCCGATGAAAATTCTACGAAACAATCGGACTCAATTGTGAAATTAACCGGAAAAAGACGATAAAAAATCATGGAGACATACCTGTTCGAGCACTTGGTCAATGGCGAAACGAAAAGGGCAAAACGAAAACTAGCAAAGTAAAAAAAGTAAATCGACAAACTTTGCGAAATTGAAGGAAGAAAAATCCGGAGAGATTGAAGAAGAAGAGAATCGGCAGTTTATATATGGCGCAAGAGAGGGACTCATCTTACGACAGAAGAAGCCTTGAGAGAGAGAGAAGGTGCCAATGGTCATTATTAGATAGCGAAGAAATAAAACACAATTTTAAAATCATTAATGTGCACCATAATAATACGGATGGTTCTTCGTCACACTTGTAAGCTTCTGAAATTGACGGAAAAGGAAGATAATGGATTTTATTTTCTGCATATAATGATATACGTTCTAATTTCATTTATTCATAAACCAAAAATGTAATTTTTATGTATAATATTTACTTTTGTTTATGTAATTTACCACACATTAAATAATTGTGAGGTAATTATTAAAAGCTAATGAAAAGATGTTCGTAAACTCTTTATAAGAAAAAACAAGATTTTCTGTTGACGTAATTATTTCTCATATATTAATGTTAAGAGATTATTATTTATGAAGACATTTAAATTGTAGAATGAAGAATTTCTATTAGAGGTAGGTATGATAGATTGAATGTAACATCATATAAGACCTTTTGAAAAAATATGTTACATCACGTAGAGATGTAAACATGTGTTAATATCTTAGGATATCTCTATTAGAGAGTGAAGTGAATATTTGAACTAAATGAGTTATGTAAAAAAATAATTGGAGCTAAATTTTTAATTATATAATCAAAATAGTCTCACTCAGTCACTCACAGTTAACAAACAAACCAAAACCGCTCAGCAGCAAACACGAAGAAGGCCGTTGAAGGATACGATCACGAACGCCGGAGAGAAGCACCACCACATCGCCGGAGATCTAACAATTCAGAGGGATAAAGTTGCGGCGGAGGAGATTCGAATCGTACGAGGAGAGAGGTGAGTAAAGGTCTCTTTCTCTTATCCTCAAGTTATCCATCGGTTGATTGTTTCTCTATCTTTCGAAGCGGAAAATGGAGCCCACCGAGCCTGACACGGCGGCTCAACGATCTAGTGAGAAGGCAACGCACATTAGTTTCCTTGTACCCCAAGCGTTAGCTGGTTCTGTGATTGGGAGAGGTGGCTCAAGGATCACTCAGTTCCAGGATCGCTCCGGTGCACAAATCGTGCTCTCGAGTAATCGAGAATATTATCCAGGAACGACTTGTAGAATTGTTGTGGTATCTGGCACGACTACACAAGTTGTCTCTGCAGTGGCACTCGTGCTGGGCAAATTGCGCGATGAGGTGATCTTTTTTTTTCTAAGCTGTTTGAAAATTTGTCTCTGTTGATAGACCAATCTTGGTTTTCAATTTTCCTTGATAGCTTAAACCTGAAGATGGTAGTGACGTTGAGCTTGGGAGAACAAGAATTGTGGTTCCACACACTTCCTGTGGAGGCATCATCGGAAGAGGAGGAGCCACCATCAGGTACATACAAGTAATCTTCTCTTCACAGAAGAAAACTGGTGTACAGAGTCAATCTCAGAATGTGGCTTGTGAATTAATTTGTTATTGGGTTAGGTCCTTTATTGAAGAGTCCAAGGCTGGTATAAAGATATCTCCTATGGATAATACAGACTTGGGGTTGAGTGATAGGCTACTTACATTGACTGGAACCATGGAGGAGCAGATGCGAGCAATTGCTTTGATTTTGACTAAGCTTACCGAGGATGATGATTACTCCCAGAAAGTGCATTACCCCAAATCATATGCACGAGGTATACCTTCCTCCTACTAGCTCACTAATCCATTTTGTTTTCCTTCTTGAAATGTCTTATGTTATGTTTCTTTGATTGTGTCTGCGAGTAATGACTTCTGCGTTTGCTGTAAATTTCAAGACAAAACTTGCCTAATTCTCTGAGCAAATAAGCCGCTTGTTGAAGCTTCATTTTCTTGTAAAGATAGATTCTAGGTCTTCTTTACCAGTTGGTTTCCACGGATGGAATTTCAAGTCACACAGAGCTCTTGGAAGTGGACAAACCCACAAGGTTTTCTCTCTTCTCACTATTTTCCATCATAATTTTTATACCAGTGATTATGAAAATCAATTCATATCCAAGGACTTTATATAGGAGACTTATCATGCTAGATCTAGAAGAATATGACTTCCCTGGAAAGCAGGCCCTTTCAAAGAGAGTTTAAATGTTTTTTTGAATGGCTGTTTTCTGATCAACGAAACTAGAGTAGAAGATTGTTTAGTTCAAAAGCTTCATTGTTTAAGCCAATACTTACAAATGTTTTTTTCGCTTGTATTCTAGGAAGATAATTTCAACTTGGTGACCATAAGTGTGTCGGATGAGCACACAGGTGTGCTCCTTGGCTGTGGAGGAAGTCGCATCAAGCAAACCAGTCTTGTCCGTTTCAACATTTCCGATCCTTTTTGACTCTTTTCTCACTCAATTTCATTATCACCAAACTCTCACGCCTTTGTTTTCTTTCTGATCTATAAATGGCAGTTAAGTGGTGCCAGAATAAAGATATCAGGCCGAGGAGATTTTGTCCCTGGAACTACTGATAGGTATGGTTTCACAAAACATTTTTGCTTGTTACCTAAATGACATACACTTTTTAAAAACTTTTTTTCTAATTTTTTTTCTTATCAGGAAAGTTACTATCTCTGGATCGCAACGTTCGATCGATTTGGCTCTATGGATTATACAAGTTCAAGTTTATTCGGCATCGAAGAGGCCCAAAAGATTCAAGTCCAAATGACGTCGAAGAAGAACCTTGATTTGTTCATTTGTTATCGGGAAAACAGCCGATACAAACTGGTTTTAAAACAAATGTTCTAATAGTTAAAATCAATCGCAAATTGAGGTTGTCAGTGGCTCTTTAACGGTCAATGCAGGCGCGTCCTTTTTATGCAAACAATGAAATGTCAAAGGAGAGATCATGCATTTTTTTTTTTTTTTAAATTCTTAGATAGTTCTTGTTTTGTTGCTGATGCGCTTGTGACATCTAACAACATGTTGCACATATTTTAGCTTGTCACTGCAAGTGAACCTATATCAATCAATGTGTACAAAAAACACAAAGGTCTTGTTTTACAAAAAGTGATAATTTAACATCGGGAAGAGACCAAAGTGCTTATTTTGAAACTAACTGAGAGTAGAACGACCCAGAAACACATGAAGAAAAACATTGCCCTTGTTGAACCATTTCTTGATTTTTCGGACGCAGCAGTCCCTTGGCCCAACCCGAGAGAAAGGATTAAGTCAAGGTTCCCGTTTTTCTCATATGGCCATCCTATGTTGCTGTCTGATATCGTGATCACACCTGCAGTTACATGAACCGAACCAGATGATTGTCCTGCGTGTAGCCGGATAGCTGCATCCTTTGCGGGGAACTCAGAAGCAAATGCAGGTGGAGCAGGAATAGCACCTAACATGTGGCTCGCCTTCTTGAGAAGCGGGTACTTGCAATCTGCGTTATTAGGAATTGATCCATCAGCTAAACAGAACACGTGAGGCTTATTAGCATAGAGGGGAGGGGGGAGAGAGTTTTGATTGTGGTAAAAGGTGTTTTACCTGGCTCAAACTCTGTTGCATCTGCATCAATGTGTTTCGAACAAGATGCTTCATCATCCTTATCGGTTTCTTCCACCACTTGTTTGCCTCCTGTGGCTTCCTCTTTCTCCAATTCCTCAGTCTCGGCCTGTTGGTTTTTAAAGGTGAGTCAAAGGGAAACTAAAATACAGGTCGAAGATAAAGGCTTATATACCATTTGAAAGAAGTCTTCGTGATCAGCAATAACATGTTCAGTTCCCATCAGTTGAGAAGGATCGAAAGTCAAGTTTTGGTCGTCCTCATCAAAGAAGGTAAGATAATCTTCAAAGTCGAAACCATCTTGCTGAGTACTGCTGAGATCATTCGTTTCTAGGTACAAGCCATCGTTCTGCAGAAGATTACTATTCGGGTCCAGAAATGCCTCACCGGTAAAGTAGTTACTCTCAACAGGAAAATCATTGTAGCGCGATGTATCAGTCTCAAAAATGTTGTCAGAAGATTGCAAGTTAGCGGTGCTCTCGTCCTGGACGCCACAGCCATTTTCTTCATCTGGAAACAATGCATCATTTTGAAGGCTACCATCACGGATGATAGGCTTCTGTTCTTCCTCTGAAAATTCCGCTGGTCGTTCAAAGTAGCCATTCATGTGCACACAGTTTCCAGGTTGGATATAGTTTCTTGAGTCTGAGTAGTTTGTTTCAACATTATTGCTGGATTCCCCGTGATTGAAGCCCAAATGAATAGGAATGGCATCACATACCACAAGGTCGCCTGGCTTCTGCAAGAATGAAAAATTCGATTTCAGAAATGGAAGAACAACAGCCTAGAGTGAATGAGAAAGAGAGATCACGCTTCTTTTATTCCTCAGAGTGAACCCTCGATGAATACAACGGACTAAAAGCTAGCTAACCACGATAGATCAGTAAATATTAAAACCAAACCCTAAATCTAGAGTGAATTCTTAAAAGCTCCAGACAACCAAATACTTGCAACATGTTCTGCCTCCATCCTATTTGTACTATTCTCATTCATCCATCTGTATCAAAGATTTCAATATTCTAGTGCCCCCAACAGAATTATTAACCATAAGTCGATGCATAATTTTGCAATATGACCAACACTAGAACACGAACCTGATCAATGTCATCGATGTCCAGATAAACCTGATCTTCACGACTTCCAGGATCTTGGTTAGGTACGAATGTCAGATCATCCTCCTCCTCCCACTCTTCCTCAACAAACGGAGCACCGTACTGCTCTCCAATTTTAGGACCTGAACCACTCTTATGGAATATCTTACAAAGCACATACGCATCCTGTCCACAGTTCCCAAGAGACACAGACAAAGTCAGCAACACAATTTCATTTTTTTTTTTAAAAAAACGAAAGTGTAGAAATTCGCAAACTTACTTGCTGAAAACCAGTTTTAACGAGGTCTTCATCAACCAAGCGATACTCGTGCATAACCCAATTGGTTCTTTCGCCACGAGGAGCTCGACCTTTGTGATAAACAAGAGTCTTCTTCATCCCTACGACCCTTGGCCCATTACGAATCTCCCGATCCTTCCCTGTCGTCTTCCAGTAACCTTTCTCGGTCGCACGGTTCGTCTTCGATCCATTTGAATACTTCTTATCAAGCACACTGAAGAAGTACCACTCCAAGTCTCTGCTTTTCAGCTTCGACTTGTCTATATCCAAAACCAAACACAAGTCCAATATCATTTACCATCGTTTTTACGACACACAAGTATTCGAACTAATCGGAAACTGACCTGGGAGATCCCACGGCTCGGATTTGTATACATCGGTGACGGAGATAGCATCGAATTTAAAGGGTCTATTGCAGATCTTGCGTTTCAGATAGTAACGAACGAGTTCCTCGTCCGTTGGGTGAAAACGGAACCCAGGAGCAAGCGACGTCTCTGAGCCACGGCCCATTCAATCGGTGGATAGAAAACGCAAAAACACACGAGATTCTAATAAATTATGCTCCTTAATCCAGCACAGAGTCGCCGAATCGAATCGGAGAAGACAGAAAGAAGGCGAGATGTAATGGGTAAATTTGGGGTTTTAGAAAATGGAGAAAAAGCAAATCGGAGAAGACTAGAGATGAAGACGAACACAACTTATTAAAGCGACCGAGGAAAACATGTAAGTGGAAATTTTTTACGTCGTCAGGTTTTAAAAACTTCCAGGAAAGTGTGCCAAAGAGTGAATATAAAAGGGACATGCTGTGATATTCTTTCGGTGACAGTCTCTAACTGCAGCGACACGTAGGAAGTCTTGGACTAGTCATCCATTTTAGTCCATGCAATTTGTTGAGGTAGGTTGCCGCAAATATATATATATTTTTTGTACCTTTACTAATTTCCTTTGTAGATATACAATTCTGGAAACACCATTTTAAAAAAAAATAAATGTATGAGTAAATACACATATTCATAATTTGAAAATGGAACCTGGCGTGTAACAAAAGTCTTCTAACTTGGCTGACGCAACCGCATTCGTAGCCTATTTACCAGAATTGCACAATGACGATAATGCCCTTGCTTCTGACAACCAATCAAGTTTTTACTAGAAAAGTACTTTACTAAGTTCTCATAAAGACAGGAACATTATCAGATATAATTCTTGTCTGTAGACGATTACTCCCTCAGACATGCTATTAATAACGGTTTTGCCCAGAATAGCTCAGAGTCACACCAAGCATTCTTGAAACAAACAAAGAGCCTTCTTGTCTGAAAAGATTAGATGATAGATATCATATATGACAATGGACCAACCTCAAAGTGTTCTCAAAAGATGCATAAATATCCAAAAAAAAAAAAAAAAAACACCCAGCTCAGCGGCTGGGATCCGGTTTATCCTAATTTTACAACAGAGATTCACACGGCTCTTAATCCGTCTGAAGAAGATACATAGATAGCTCATAATATTACAGCTAAAATGCAAAGAAGAAGAAGAAGAAACCTGCCGAGACGGTTTTAGACAGTTGCTTCCCCCTTGGTGTTGTTTTTCCTCAGCTCATCGTTCTCCTGGCGCAGTGCATCGATCCTCGACTGGAGAATACTGATCATAGCCTCTGCACTCATCATCTCAAGCTTGAAAGTCTCTCTCTCAACAGACATCTGGTGCATCTTCTTCTGGAGATCATTAAGCTTCTCTTCAGCAGATGGAAGTGGAGCAGGAGGAGAAGCTTCCTTGTGAGGCGGGTTTTCTTTCTTCTCGGAGATACCCATGAGAGAGAATTCAAGCAATGCAGAAATGGCGGTGTTGGTAGCAGCAGCAGATGATGATGAGATTACGATTGGTGTATTGTCGACGGTTGTTGTTGTGGACGAGCAGTGGTCCTGTGAGGCCCTGCTTGAGTTGTTGTTGGATTCGTTTTGGCGTCTGCGTTTGTATTGGAGGAGAGGCAATGGAGCTTCTTTGTTGAGAACACATACAGAAGGAGGACGCTCATCTTCTTCTGCTTGCTCAAGTTTGAGTGCTTCCTCTACTTCATCATAATGGTTATTCTTGTTATTCTCATGATGATTCTGGTGGTTAAGTTCGATATCCATTGGGGAAGTCTCTCTTGGTGGCTCGTTGATGTTAATGAGGTCCTTGCTCGCTGACTGAATTTCCTACGACAAATTACAAAGTTATATGAACCCAAGAAGGAACACACACAAGATCTGAAGCCAAATGCTTTGGTCAACTTTAAAGATGAAGAAAACTGAATAACACAACAAATCCTTCTCTTTCTGATCAGCATTCACTGATAATTAAATGAATTCATATGATGCAAAGTGGCAATCACTTCTCTAAGTTAACGATCTCGTAATAAGCATGATTGAGAATAAATCCCACAAAACAAAAAAATGGATCAAAGAAAATTTAGATAGCCAGTAATTCATCAGATAAATCTATAAGGTATATAGGTTGATTATACAAGTGTTGGATACAGGCTCAAAGGACTAGCCCTGTAGTCCAGTTTGAGAGTACTTAGAGAAGCACGTCTTTTCATATAAAAAATATGATATCTTGTAAATCAAGAGAGATGATTCGTCAGATAAATTTCGACACTTGCACTTAGTAACATTGAATTAGTAGAGTGGTTCATCGATAAACTAATCCAGTTCAAATAAACTCACTCAGCCCACTGGAACAAGTTAAGAGATGGTTTCAGCTCAGAGCTTTTGCATATAAGAAATACTGAAATGAAACTAAGCAGCTTCTGGGATATGAAGGAAGTACAAACCTGGTCCATCTGGTTGTTTCCATTGGCTAGTGGTAGCGGCTCAGCCCTGACCCTAACGTCAACTCCTGGAATCAGAGCTACTCCATCATCAGCCCATTCCTCTTCCATGAAGGGCGCATATCTGTTCCCACTTGGTGGCCCAATGTTATTCTTGTGGAACACTCTGCACAACACATATGCATCTTGCTGCACCCAAACAAAGAATTGAGTTAACATACGATTCTTTGGACAGTATCAGATAAACCGATAAGTAACTCTTTTGGAAAAAAAAGAAACTATACCACGAGGTTTCCGTTGTTTTCAGTTTCATATTCCACGAGGCGATACTCGTGCATGACCCAATTGGTCCGGAGCCCATCCGGGGCACGACCGCTGTGGAAAACGAGTGTCTTTTTCATACCAAGCAACTGAATGTCACGGCGGATTTCTCTGTCTTTTCCAGTTGCTTTCCAGTAGCCTTTGTTAGTTGCTCGGTTCATTCTAGCGCCGTTTCCGTACTTCTTATCTAACGCGCTGTAGAAGTACCATTCCTGGTCCCTTGTCTTCAACCTCGAAAACACTGGAACACACACAACACACCAGAAGAGAAAAAATCAAACTTGAGATACTCAGACACGCAACAACAAACTTCATGTCCTGAAACACAAGCAAACTAATGTTAATGCACAAGTTAGCAAGAAATCTTTTAAAGAATCTGAAATACCCAAGGCAAAAAAAATGAAACCTGACTTAATAACACTAAACTCAAAAACTTCATGTAACCAAACACGGAACAACAAACTTCATTTCCTGAAACACAAGCAAACAAAACTGAAGCACAAGTCAGGCAGCAATTCTTAAGGAATCTGGAAAAACTAGATTTTGCCCAGTTAATAAGTCGATGGGATGGAAAATCTTTTCACAGTTTTACAGCCTAAACATAGCAAAGGTTATATGCAACGAAATTTCCCCAGCAAATGAATCGGAGCCCATAAAGCTGAACTCTTTTCCCAGAATTGAGTCAGGAGATGAAACCGTGAAGAAGCCCAGGCCACAAAACAAAATCCCGAATCAACGAATCCACAGGTCTCACAGAAATGAAAAAAAAAAAAAAAAAAAACCAAAAATGATACAGAGACGCAGAAATGAAGAGTGGGAGAGAGAAACTCGAAGAACCTGCTAAATCCCAGGGCTCGTGCTTGTAGATGTCCACCTCCCCAATCGCATCGAAACGTACAGGTTTGCCCAGAACCTTCCGCTTCAAGTAATAGCTCACGAGTTCCTCGTCAGTTGGATGAAATCGGAAGCCAGGAGCAAGCGCCGTCGCCGCCGCAGCAGTACCCCTCGCAGTGGCTGTCGGCGGCGAAGACACAGCAGCCACAGATTCGCGACCCATTGAAGCAAACACCGTACTTGTTTCTAGGGTTTCTTCTATATCTCCGCTCCCCAAACCTCAGTAGACGAACAGCCAAAGAAAGTTGGCAAATGGGTTTTCAATTTTATGGAGAAGAAACCAAAGAGAGCAGCCCGAGATTGAAGGTAGCTTCAATTGCAAGAAATTTATTTCTTTTTCGCGTTTCCTAGAAGGCTAGAAAACAAGTAATTCGGATTGTGATTCCAATTTTGCTTTTTTCCCATTTCTTTTTTTTTTTCTTCTTTTTTTTTTCTGCTGCAGTAATAAACCCTAGCAACAAATGTTACTGTGTAGGTTTTGTCGTATTATGTAGTAAAACAAAGGGAACGCTCACGTGTTGTCCTGGTGTGAAAAGTAATTTTTTTTTTTTTTCAAATTTAAAAATCAAAAGAACAGACCTACACATACAAAAAGTACAATCAAACAATGGACAAAATTCGCACAAAAAGAAAATAATGGACAAACACACTCATAAATGACAGACATTAAATTCTGAAAAGAGTTAAACATAAACAGATTCCGTATAACATAACTACATTGTCTAAAATCGAAAAAATCCATCCAATTTGATTAAAACATTAGGGGGTGCCGGTGCTGCGCGCGAATTTTTGTTTTGATTTTTTCTAATTTTTTTGTTTATTTAGTTAATTAATTTGAGTACGTTAAAAAAAATTAATTAATTTAAATTTAAATAAAAACAATATATTCGGTGCATGTGTAAATATTTATCAGTTTTTTCATTATGGGATGAATTTAATTCTATATTTATTTAATATTTTCAAGATGTGCAATTGATTTTTTATATTGAACTTAATTATGTGGACATACGTAATGATGTCTAAAATTAATGTATTTTTTTTTATTTTTTTGTATGTTTATATTTTTGTGTTTTATATTTGGTTGGATGTTTATTTTTTTTTTCTCTTATCCCTTCTTTATTTGCATTTTTTGTTCGTCATTTTTTTTTTAATTTTCCTTTTCTAGTTTTTATTATGTTTATTTTCTTTGTGGTTCTATTATTCGGGATCATTTAATCGTGTTTTTCTCTCCAAATACCGATTTGATATAATTCAAATTGATTATTTTTCACATATATGGTTCACTTTAGATATTTTATATTCAAATTATCCAGAATATTTTGAATTAAAATAACTAATATATTTTGACTTTAGAATGATAATGTTTAGTTATGTGTTATCTCAAATATTATTAGAACTAATTTTTTTCGATTTTCGTTTCATTGAAAGTTAGATACTGATTCTTTATAATAACAGTTTATATATTTATTTTTGTTAGAAAACTTTGTAAGAAAGTTTTATATATTATCTATATATATTGATTATATGCATATACTTGTATAGTATTTTAAATGGATTAAATTATAAAGATGAAATAGTGAGAGTTAAGAGTATTGACAACGTATTAAATTGCCTAATTCATTGTTGATTAGACACGTTACAATTTATAAGAACAATTGATGTTGTAATAAAAGATAATGTTTTAATAAAAGATGATGTGTCAATTTGTGAGAAAATGTTTACTGAGGTAGCTGAAGGAGAAAAGAGATTATTCTCTTTTATATATATAAATACGAAATTCCATTACTGCTATATTAACCCATTAATTTTCAAATACGTCTATATGGAAATGTCCTCTGAATAAATTACAAAATCTTCTTTGAAAGTTAATAAACAAAAGAATTTAGACAATAAAATGAATTAAAAGATTAAGATAAATATTACACTCTATACCTAAAAGCTTGTAAATTAAGCTTTTGTAAAATGCACTAGAAAAATCACATGTGGCTTATTCTCATATGACAAAGCTTTTACAACCACAAATTAGATAAGTTCATGGTTAGACAAAACACCAAGGAAGATCAAATAACGGTCGACTCCTGCAGCCACCACCACTAAAAAGTCTTTCCTATTAATTTGGAAATTCTTTTCCGTCTTTAAAGAATTTTTTCTCTTTAATCCAGCAAAAAGAGTTGTCAAATCAAATCAAAAGAAGAAAAAAATACAAAGCAAGTATAATATGAGAATTAGTGTATAAAAATTTTGGGAAAATGTACAAAAATAATATATATCAGAAGACTAAAAAATGACTACAAACTTATTGAAACTAAACGACCGTTGAATATAAATATGGTTCTTACTTTTAATATCTCTCTAAATATATCTGAAAAATATATATTTTAATGATGCTGTGATAGATTTTAAATAACACCTTCTACTGGAGTGGTACCTGAAGAGTTTTGGACAATTAATAGATTTATTAGTTCAAATATGTTGATTGATGCATATTTATAAATCATCATTATTTAAATTATGTTGTAGGAAAAAAAAAAAATTTGTCAGTCATATTGAAAGAAGTATATTTCTTTTCTTTGAAAATGGAATGACTTTAGTTCTTATCAAACCATTTTTACTTTTAAAAATAATTGTAAATTACGTGTAACGAAAGTTTTCAAACATAGTTGACGGAACCAAGCCGATCTGTTAAATTACGAATATATACTCAGTCAGTCCTTATGATTATTGTGAGATGTTCTCTTCCTTTCCCAGTTCTCAAAGAGAACACTGAACAAGATAGTATTTCTTTTCTTAAATAAAGGATGATTATGCACTTAGACTTGACTCACTAATAATAGTATAAATGATAAGATTACAGTTTTTAACTGAAAAGACTAATGATAATATATGACAATCGAACAACCTGAAAATGTTCTTAAACGATGTTTCTACATCAGAAAAAGGAAAAAAATATATGAAAAAAAGCACCCAGCACAGCGGCTCTGATCCGTTTTGACCTAATTTTACACAGAGATTGACCACACGGTTCTCAATCCGTCTGGAAGAGCTACATCGATAGCTCATAATATTAGGGAGATTGCAGCTAAGAAGAAACCTGGCTGGAGAGACGGTTTTAGAGCATTTATTGTCAATTGGTGCTGTTCTTCTTCAGCTCATCGTTCTCCTGACGCAGTGCATCGATCCTCGACTGGAGAATACTGATCATCGCCTCTGCACTCATCATCTCAAGCTTGAAAGTTTCTCTCTCAACAGACATCTGGTGCATCTTCTTCTGAAGATCATTAAGCTTCTCTTCCGCAGATGGAAGTGGCGTAGGAGGAGAAGCTTCCTTGTGAAGAGGTTGCGGGTTTTCTTTCTTGTCGGAGATGCCCATGAGAGAGAACTCAAGCAATGCAGAGATTGCGGTGTTGGTGGCAGCAGCAGTCGATGAGATTAAGGTTGTTGTGTTGTCGACGGTTGTTGTTGTGGACGAGCAGTGGTCCTGTGTGGTCCTGCTTGAGTTGTTGTTGGACTCGTTTTGGCGTCTACGTTTGTATTGGAGGAGAGGTAAGGGAGCTTCTTTGTTGAGAATACATAGAGGAGGAGGACGCTCATCTTCATCTGCGAACTCACGTTTGAGTGCTTCCTCATCTTCGTCATAATGATTATTGTTGTTGTTCTCCTGCGTCTTGGGGGCATTTTCATGATGATTCTGATGGTTAAGTTCGATATCCATTGGAGCACTCTCTCTTGGTGGCTCGTTGATGTTAATGAATTCCTTGCTTGCTGACTTGATTTCCTACAACAAATTTCAAGTTATGTAAACTCCACAAGGCACAAATACAATATTTGAAACCAAAATGCGTTGATCTACTTTTCAGATGAAGATCAAAACTATATAAATCAACATGATGGATGATAAATCCCAGTGTACAAAGGCCTAAGAAGTAATTTGGATATCTTGTAATTCAAGAGAAACGATTCATCAGATAAACCTATAAGATTGAGTTCTATAAGATTTGGTAACAAACTCAAGGGGCTAGTCTAGTTCAAGTAAGTCAGCCCCTTGAAAGAGGAAGGACTTAGAGAAGCTTCACTTCATCATACAGCTTTGGCATATAAGAAACATGATATCTTGCGAATTAAGAGAAGGTGTTTCACTTCATCACAGTGATTTTTGCATATAAGAAATACTGAAATGAAACTAAGCAGCTTCTGGGATATGAAGGAAGTACAAACCTGGTCCATCTGGTTGCTTCCATTGGCTAGTGGTAGCGGCTCTGCCCTGACCCTAACGTCGACTCCTGGAATCAGAGCTATTCCATCATCAGCCCATTCCTCTTCCATGAAGGGCGCATATCTGTTCCCACTTGGTGGCCCAATGTTATTCTTGTGGAACACTCTGCACAACACATATGCATCTTGCTGCACCCAAACAAAGAATTGAGTTAACATACGATTCTTTGGACAGTATCAGATAAACCGATAAGTAACTCTTTTGGAAAAAAAAGAAACTATACCACGAGGTTTCCGTTGTTTTCAGTTTCATATTCCACGAGGCGATACTCGTGCATGACCCAATTGGTCCGGAGCCCATCCGGGGCACGACCGCTGTGGAAAACGAGTGTCTTTTTCATACCAAGCAACTGAATGTCACGGCGGATTTCTCTGTCTTTTCCAGTTGCTTTCCAGTAGCCTTTGTTAGTTGCTCGGTTCATTCTAGCGCCGTTTCCGTACTTCTTATCTAACGCGCTGTAGAAGTACCATTCCTGGTCCCTTGTCTTCAACCTCGAAAACACTGGAACACACACAACACAGCAGAAGAGAAAAAATCAAACTTGAGATACTCAGACACGCAACAACAAACTTCATGTCCTGAAACACAAGCAAACTAATGTGAATGCACCAGTTAGCAAGAAATCTTTTAAAGAATCCGAAAAACATGATACCAGAAGACAAAAAAAAATGAAACCTGACTTAATAACACTAAACTCGAAAACTTCATATAACCAAACACGGAACAACAAACTTCATTTCCTGAAACACAAGCAAACAAAACTGAAGCACAAGATGGCAAGAAATTTTGAAGGAATCTGGAAAAAAACTAGATTTTGCTCAATTAATAAGCCGACTGGATGCAAACTATTCACAGACTAAACATAGCAAAAAGGTACTAACAGAGAATCTGAAACAAAAATTTCCGAGAAAGTGAATCGGAGCCCATAAAGTTAAACTCTTTTCCCAGAATTGAGTCAGGTGACGAAATCTTGAAGAGCTCAGGCCACAAAACAAAATCCCAAATCAACGAATTCACAGGAAAAAAAACAAAAAAAAAACCAAAAATGATACAGAGACGCATAAACGAAGAACGATGGAGAGAAACTCGAAGAACCTGCTAAATCCCAGGGCTCATGCTTGTAGATGTCGACCTCCCCAATCGCATCGAAACGTACAGGTTTGCCCAGAACCTTCCGCTTCAAGTAATAGCTCACGAGTTCCTCGTCAGTTGGATGAAATCGGAAGCCAGGAGCAAGCGCCGTAGCCGCCACGGCTGAACCCCTCGCAGTCGCCATCGGCGGCGAAGACACGGCAGCCACAGATTCGCGACCCATTGAAGCAAAAACCGTACTTGTTCTAGGGTTTCTTCTAAATCCCTCTTTCCTCGAACCTCACCAGACGAAGAGCAGGACAAGTTGGCAAATGGGAATTTGATTTGAACGAGAAGAAACCAAAGAGAGAAGCCCACGATTGAAGTACCTTCAATTGCAAGAAATTTATTTCTTTTCGAGTTCCAAGACGGCTAGAAACAAGTATTTCGGATTGCGATTCCGATTTTCATTTTCATTTTTCATTTTCCCAATTAATTTTTTTTTTCTTTTTTTTGAAGTGTTGCAGTAATAAACCCTAGAAAACGTTACTGCGTAAGCTTTTGTCGTTTTGTGAAGTAAAATAAAGGAATCACTGTCGTAGTGGTCTGTCTGAAAAGTAACTATTAAACGAAAATAGTTTTTATTTATATTTAACGAAGCGACTCTCCATATTATGTTATATATGTATAGTTGACAAACAAAAGCATATTACATCAATAAAAATTATATCATATCAGGGTTATAGATATATTATTATTCAAATCAAACGCAATATTTCGCGAAACAAAACAGAGAATTTCAAATTTCCCTTTTATACTAAGTGCATTGTATCAAATATTGTATCAAATATCTTATATTTCATCAAATACTGCAACTTTGAATTTTACCAAATTAGGGTAACAAAAATTAAGGAAACGGTATTTTTGGGAAATATATATGCAAGATATATACTGGTTTTATTTTCTTCTGAAAACTATTACATTATTCCCTTTTCATATGTCATCAGAATACCAAGTAACTTGTCTTTAGATATTTTTTTTTGTAGTTCTCAAAGAAAATATAATTTTTGTTATTTTTCCAATTTTGAGATTAAGGTCCAGTTTCCATAGCAAGTAAATGTTTTTAACCCTCGCTCACAAATGTATACACTGTCCAGTTTTATATAATCTCTTAAGAAATTTTTATTTTATTAGGATAATGTGTCGTTTGCTTTTTGGGGAAACAATATATAATATTATGTTATGTAATTCCAGAGATTTTTTCAATTAAAAGATATAAGTAGTAACAGTGGATTGTTGATAAGAATAAGTACTGCTACTAGGTTAATCTAAATGTACACAAAAGTTATTAAGAAGTTGACCCCAAACAAAAAGAAACAAAAAAAGAAGTTAATGTGAGAATAGAAGGTGAAAACAAAATAAAGGAGTGACAGGTACGTTTGCTTGCACAAGGATACTTTACCAATAAGGCAAGCTAAAGGGGGAAGAAGACTTGGTCCACACGAATCATCATCTTCCCCATTTTCTCTTAATATTTATTCTTCTTCATTTATTTTTCTTCTTTCTTCTATCTACTAGTAGTCCAACCTAATTTCTTTCAATTTTTCAATTTGTAGTTTGGTTTCCATTTAAATATTTTCGAATTATAATAACATGCAGAGACTGAAATTCATATTTTTTAATTAGTGTTATATAGTATAGATAGAGACCAGGGCGGACGAAGCATACTAATAATGATAATATGCACTATTTGTTTGGTTCTGCTCCGTTTCTTTAACTATTCGAAACATGAGTTCAGACGAAAAATTCCTACTCTTATATATTATGAAAGAGTAAAGTAAAATGAAATAAATTAAAGTATTACGCATTTATTTATTTTAGTTTGTCAGCTAACTGACACCACTGTCTCCATAAAAGGACAAAATGCTAAAATATCAAGACAACTTTTTTCAGCCTCATACTTAAATAAATAAATAAAACCTGTTCGGGCCTCGTGTTTAGGCTCTGGGCCTAATTTCGTCTCAGATCAGAAAATAAATTTAAAGCCCACTATTCATTTCTAGCCCATTTCGATGACCGACAAAGGCCCATACCCAGACTAAAGCAACCACCGTCTTCGAGGCCGAAAGGCAATAAATAATTCACCCAGAAAATTCTGACGTTAAGTGATTTTAACATTATATTTGTTTTTAATGTTTTATATATCCATAGCAAATTGTGCATTTTATGTTGTAATGTGTGATTGTAATTAAGGTCGAGTTAGACACTACATTATCAAACAAAATAATAGCATAACGGGCATAGAAATATTGCAGTTTGATCTCTAACTCTCGAGTCTCGACCTATAATTTTTTAATGTCACCACGAACAAGTTTGAAACGGAAGTTTAAACAAAAAGAGTTAGGAACCGTCACGCCGTTTTCATGAACTTTTAGATTTTTTTTTTATATCCGAAAAATACAGTATTTAGTATTACTTCTTTTTTTTTGTCAGCATTTAGTATTTACTTTAAGTATACATGAACGTGACATAAGTTTATTAGGAATATTATTTCCATATAAACTACAAAATAATATATAAATATATATACACTATTTAGCTTAATTTGTAAATATTATTACAAAAAATTTAGTATCACGAATGTTTTTTTCTTAATACTACGTATAATGTACTGGAATTGATACAAAACATGGCGAGTATGGTATTTTTATATATTGTGCAATCAAGAACTCTTACATTAACTTGTAATTACATAGCATCTGCACATATTGACTAGGAAGACAAAGAAAAGTCGCGTGGCTAATGGGTATATATATGCATATATATTTGTATAATTATATAGTTTCCTTTCGAAATGAAGTGAAAAACAAAAAAAAAAGAATCTTGCACTTCTTGTACAAGCAAGGAATCTGTAAATTTTTAAAATGGTTCATCAATTTTTGCGTAAAATTTTTAAAATTAATAAACGAATTTTGGTATTGAATTTTGATTAGTAATGGCAATCCACCAATGTAGGAGCAGAAGACAAAACAAGAGACTTTTGTTCTTCTCTCTGTTTCTTCTGTTGTGTTTGTTCATGTTCCTGTTCGTGTTCTTGCTTTGAAGCAAAGTTTAATCCGTTGACTCGATTCTCATCTTCCGGGGCAGGTAGATTCAGATCTAAATCTAACGACACAACCGCACTCCTCGCTCTCTTAATCGGAGCCTGAACGGGACCATCCGACATTTGGTCAAACGACATAGGTGACAATGACAAAGCCGTGTTTGCAGTAGCCGCAGTGGCCGCAACCGCTACTGTTGCGGTAGAAGCGGCCGCTGCGGCCACCACCGCGCCTCTGTGACGTCTCATATGACCACCCAAGGCTTGTCCGGATGTAAATTCGGCTCCACATATCCCACATTCATGGACTTTATTGTTACTCGCTTTACCGTATACCACAAGCGACCTGTGGCTACTATTGTTGTTAGGAGTTACGGTGAGGACGTTGTTGAGATGAAGAGAAACGGCGTCGTCGTAGATAGACTTCTTGAGGTCATGATCGGAGTGAAGACCCGCGGCGGCTTTAGGCTTCTTGTGGCTGGCTCTATGGCCACCAAGAGCTTGGAAAGAAGGAAAAGTCCGGTCACACGTTTTGCATTGGTAAACATAGTAACCGGCTCTACCTCCACTGCCATTCGTCGTGGTCCCATTAGATGAAGATGTCTGGAGAAACCTTCTGCTGCTAGATCTATACGCACTGTTGTTGTTGTTGTTACCGGATTCTTGGTAACTTATCATAAGTTGTCTTGTTTGTTGTTGCGGGTGCGGTTGGGATTGTTGGTGGGGAATAGAGTGGCCTTGGGCAAGGAGGATCAAACAATTAGCCATATCTTGATCTTCTTCGTCAGCCGCGGCCTTTAATGTCGCATTGTTGTTAGAAGATGAAGAGGCAGAAGATGAAGATGTCACACCATTGATCAAAATGTTGTTATCATTCTTGTTGTTGATGTTGATTTTATCATTGAGACTCTTCTCCTTGGAAACAAGACTAGTGGACTCTTCGTGGACATCCGGTTCTTGAGAAGACATAGGAGGGACGATAGAGAAAGGGATTGGAGACTGCGGACGCTGCCGCTTAGTGCGCTTCCCTTTAAGGATCATGGACTGCTCCTTAGCGGCCGATATCGCCTCCTCCGCTGTTTCCATTGGCTATACAGAGATATTCAAGAAATAAAGAGGGAATAACTGGAAAGAAGATGGATTAGAGAGAAGTGAATTTGAAGATGGAGATGATCAGGATTACATATATATAAACATGTATGTGTGTGTCAAGAGAGATATATGTGTGTGGATTGGAGAGATGCATACATAAATAGAGAGTGATTTAGGGAGAGGAGTCAAAGAGAGACACCACATTCTCAAGTGTGTGGAATATGTTGGACTTGTCTTTTTGCAGCCTCTTAAATTTTAGTACTTCTGTTATTGTCTCTATTACAATTTTCCCAACTTGGCAAACTCATCAGAATACACAAGAGCTAGAGAGAGGAGAGAGAGAGACCAAACATAACAAAAAAAGGGTGTAAATTTAGACAATTACTTGAGTAATGTATTATTTGTCTCTTCAATATCCCTTTCTTTTACTCTGTATAACAACTTATTCTTGGATTAGTTCTGTTAAAGAATCACATGTGGCTTTTTTCTTTCTCTATAGATAATTACATGTGGTTTAGACTCTAAATACAAATGTTTCCAATACGAAGCGGATCAATATCATCCGGTTAATTACCGAAACTGATGGTTATCATTGTTTGTAGTAATCCGGATCGAACCTTTAACTCAATATATATGTTCTTTTGTTATTGACAATGAATATCCCTTAATATATTTGATGTAACAGCTATATATTACGGAAATTAGTTTGAATATGTGATATTCCACCATCGTTGATAAAATATAAATGATTTTAAAAGAAAGCAAAAAAAGAAAAAAAAAAAAAATGGAAGTAGAGATTACTTTTGGTGAACGAATGTGTAAATTAATGATAGTGCAAGCCTGGCTCTCACGGAATCTACGGCTCTACCTTCGTCTCTCTCTACCATTACTCCACTCCATCTTCTTTCTTTTTATTTTGTTTTATTGGTTTTTATTTTGGCATATTTCTTATACGTATACGTACGCATCTCTACGCACATGTTGGTTTAGCGCATAAATACACTCTTCTTACTAATCTATAATGACACACACGAAAGAAAAAAACTTAAGTCCAACCAATATGTCGTAAGAGTACGACGACGACTTATCAAATTAACCAGACTTGAGACAATAATTGGCGAAGTATAACTAGACAATGACTAAGTCTCTTAGTTTAAAACTAGCTCCAAAACGTGTTTATTCATATTTATTCATTAGAATTTCGGAATTACCTAACATACGAATCAATCAAGTGGAAATTTAATCAGCATGCCAACATCAACGACGTGTGTGTACATATACATATAAATGGGGTAAATTCAATTATGAATTTATGTAAGAACGGATGAGTTATGTTGGTCGATTGATTATTAATTTACATTTTTCAGAATCATGCATATTGGCATGAATTATTAACTACTGATTTTTTGTCCCAGAAACTGTGAATTGAAAGTCTAACTTGTGTTTTGTGTATAAACTATAATTTTAAGATATATATAATAATATAGTTAATACATGTTGGCGTGTGTATGTATTATGAAGTATATGCCTATTTGTTCATGGTTGCATGATGTGAAGAGCACCCACTTCACGTAAAGAATATTACTAAGTAACAAGAAATCAACAAGTGCAGCTCATCGTATCTCCAAGACTTTTCAGATTATCAACCAAGAACAATCATTATATTTTTAATACACACTTGATTAAAAATAGTTTTTAAATCGTTTTATGCAGAAGCGAAACATGAGCACTTGATTATCTCATGTTTTCATGGCTATGAAAATGGATCAATAGCATAATTAAAAATTAATGGAAATGTAAATCACTTAATACTACTTTTTCAATCTAGGTTTTTAATATACGTTCAGTTACATTTACTAGATTAAGTTACTTCAGTTTAATGCAACTAGGATAAATATTTTGTGTGTGAGAACATGATAATCATTTTTATATTATATGAACGAACACACATTTGGGCCAATTTTAGTATATCTGGTTGATAAGTGGCATTCTGACATGTTCATACACATATAGTCATATGCATAAAATAAGGCCATTATATTATCGAAGTTCTTAGATGAAATAAAACTGTGAATTTAATTAGGGGATTATCTATTGCTGTATTAATCTTATATAAAGTCTACTCTCCATTGTTGGATGTAGCTAATAATTAGCTTAAAAATGATAGTGACTTATTATTGCTTATTCACAATGATTAGGGAAGAGTCGACTGGATAACATGGACTGCATGTAACCATAAAATATATACAATTCTATAGACTTTAGTACATCTACTTTCAGTATTATATACTTGAGTAAGTATTGTTTCGGCCAGAAATAATAAATACTTTAGTAACCCAAGGCAACCATTTTTATGGACCTCATATATAATAATGTACATTTTCACCATTATCATAAACATATATAATTTACAGTTAGTTTCGTAAATATATAGTAAGTCAGTAATATCTTAATTATAAACACTAATACTAACTAAATCTATCTAAAATACTATATGCAGATTAAAATTAAATTTAGTATCTTAGAATATGTATTCGTTTTTATATAAATCGTTAAAACATATTCAAAGTTTGTATTTATTTATTTGTACAATTGGTTGATTTGATCGGTTCTGATCTTTTAAAAATTTAGCATTTGTTCATCACCGCCATTGATTAAATTGTCCATATCTCGAATTTAACGATAAGCGTCCAAAATATTAAAATTTTGAAAAATCCACCATTTTCTTTATAATATGGAGGGAGAGATCGGATAATGGGAGAGTTAAGGAGAACAAGTCGGTTGTAAGTTCCGTTTAGAGGAAGAAGCTTTTAATGATTGAGTGAGTGAGTCTTCCTCTTTATCTCGTGCACTTGACTGCGTTCATCGTCGCACGTAATTCTTATATATAGAAACTAAAGATAAAAAAAAAAAAACATGTTTTGATCAAATGTTGAAATGTTGTTCATTTGACCAATTTAGCATTTACGTTTGGGATGATTCCTTAGTATGAAACGACTTTGTCCAAACAATCTTGATATGTTATATACAAAAAAAAAATATTTCAGATGAATGAATCTCAAAATATACGAATATGGTTTACTGAAAAGAAGAAAAAAGAAAATTATTGACAAAAATAGAATGAAGTTTATCATATCTGAAATAATAATTGACAGTAGTTGAATCAAACCTTGGGAGAGTATATACATATCAAGGTTTGATTCTTACATATTCCGTCGAATAATTACAGTAATACACAATTAGTTGAGAAACATATTAATTACAAAACACATATAAATATATTATATATTTGAAGAGATTGATGAAACCGTGATATTTTTAAAGTTTATCATCCCAATTATACCTGTATCTAAATTCGTCACCATTGACAGATTGATAAATGCCATCTCCCCTCACGGACCATCTAAGCCAATTGCTTCTGTGTTCATACTGCTTACCTTCGTAGGCGATGATGGTCTGGTGATGCTCGAAATCATGACCATGCCATATATGACACCAGAAGAGTGTTTTGTCAAGTATATGATCTTTGAATTTAAAATAGTATACTCCGTTGAATTTCCTCACGTGCCATCCCATATCGTTGTCGCCCGATTTGCAATGGACTTTTATAAGATCTCCCTGGCGAATGTTGTTATAGACAAACACCGACCCTCCCATCGCATGTTCGGTCGTGTATAAGCAACAAAGTATCAGAATTATCGTAACACGAAACATTTTTTTTTTTTTTTTGGGTTTCTTTTAGCAATGGATACTTTGAAGTGTTTTTATACAACATTTCGATCAGTTATTTCAAAGGCTGTGCGTAAAACTCTGTTTTTCTTTTTCTTTTTATAGGTTTTTTCTATTTTAATTATTTTTTTGATTCATTCCTTCACCGTACATTTTTATATACCACTTGCATTTTATCATTAAAAATACATAAAGAATGCAATGGTTCTTGAGGGGGATATTCAAAAATTTAGTGGTTCTACCATAAATAGAGAATTCTTCTTTATTAATAACGTGTGTTTTTAAGTTTTGATTTTATTTTCCTATATATACATAGCTTATTTTTCTTTCCTGGCAGCAAAAAAAAAAAAACAAAAAAAAAACTATGAATATTTTCAAATCTTTTCAAAAAATTAGATTTATATTCACTTAACATAAGGCATCCCAAATCAACAAAACCTTAATGTTGAATGTTGGTATTTTACTAATTAAAATATAAAAAAACAGAGTAAAATTTCCAAGTTTGATTATGATGTTTAGGACAATAAAGTCTCTTATGAATTATGTGAATAACTAAAAATTTAAAATTCACAAAAGAATTGTAGATAATCACAAACGTATATAAAAACACAACAAATGTATTAATTAAAAAGTTATTAGTTATAGTTATCTTAGGAGATGCTCGAACTAGCTCAAAGACATGCATGCAACTGCGAACACAATGAGGAAGCTGTTGATAAGGTTAAAAGGAACATCACAACCATATATGCCGAGGGTATTAAGTTAAGATAGATGCCATCTTCTCTAGGTTCCCATTCGTTCCCATAGTACACTTGGTGATGCTTGAAATTAGGTTCTTGCTTGGTTCAAATAACCAAGATGAAATGCTTTGGCCAATTTCATTTTATTCCTTTTGTTTATTGTTTATGCAAACAACATATATATATATCGAGGGATCGAATATGCTGTGTTTCCTCAAAAGAAGTAACATGGTCCTTCACTTTTACTCCCCTCTATTTCCAGTTATGTCGGAACGTTTAGTTCCATCACTTCCAGTACTTATTTGTTTATGTACATTACATATCGATCCAAATGGGTAAATGTAAATCTAAATCATGGTTACTCTGAAATTTCTGTTAATTTAGGTCACGTGTCCATCACACCAATATCGAAAGATAAGATAGCTCTTAAAACAACATTGGTATATTAGCAAAAAAAAAAAAAAAAAAAAAATTAGTTAAAATAAAAGATAAAACACTAGTTTTTCTTCCAATGCTGGTCGAGTTTTACTGGACCAGCATTTTTGGATATGAAAATTCCATTGGCTCTGGCATAATATGCTCGTAACTCCCCACATCGAGGAATGAAAGATCCTATGTATGCTCTAAAAAACGAAGAGGAACCATCTTGTTGCAATAAGCAATGCCAAGTTGTGCTGCCACCGAAAGCCTCACGGATGTTTATACGATGTGGAAGACCTTTCACTTTCACCGTGCCCACGGATTTATCCTTTTTGTTAGACTCACAACTTACTTTCAGAAGACGATTCCTTGGAAGCTCGTTTACGATTATTACGGTGTTTTCTTCGCAAGCTTCATTTGACCCAAAGTACAAAGCAACAATTAACAAAAAAACTATAAGATGATTCATTTTTTTTTTTTACGAGTAATATAGTTTTTTTGTTATGGATCTAAGAACATTAAGTGAAGTAATTTATAACTTTTTTTGGTGGTGAATATATGTTGAGCTTTAATAAGTAAGAAGTTTAAGCCATGCAAATTTTAGAACACAAACGTGAACCACAAGTAAACCCTTGCCGCGGAGCATTCAGTGCCAGCAAGTTAGGCTTGCCAATAAGATTAAACCAAACGCTTTGACGAACGAACTCAAACTCGGACGTGTTACTATTCTATAAGATTCAAATATAAGTGTGCTACTACTAGAAATTTTGATACATCAAACTGCATATTAAAAGGGACTAATGTAGCACATTAAAAGTCTCACTTAAAAAGTAAAGTATTCATATGGAGAAGGCGTGATAACTATATGCACATGCTTTAATAGAATAATAATTTTTTTGTTAAAGAGGTTGGCCATTGATCCACCTTTGGAACATGATATAACTCTCCTCTGGTTTATACTCTGGAGTGTGTCCTCCTCCCTATAATCAAACCCAAATGAAACATATGTGAAAACTGCTATCAACATGTTTGAGTGGAAACAAAGGAAAGAGACTTGCTTTGATAGTAGCAAATGTCATCTTATTGGCATAAGTCCTCGTGTATCTGCCAAAACAGGGCGAGTCAATAGAAAATTAACAAGAGAACTCATCAATAGAAAATGAGGTAATACCCAGCAATTTGATTGCCTATCATCCAAGGTCTCCAGTCATCAATGAGAGAATAGTTAAGAGATCTAATCCAAGCTTGAGTTCCAAGGAAAGGCACAAACATATCGTGGTCACCACTGTTCACCCAAAATAAAAACCTCACAAAGCCTACGAAGAAAGTCTTGAATCTTGTACAACTTCTTTCAAAAGTCAAGATCCTAAACACTGACCTGAAGATGAGAGAAGGATAGCCGTCGATGCTGTTATTCATATGGTACGGCACACTGCTTTTAATGTCATGGGTGTAAGGTATTCCCCAGGAACAACGTACCCATTTACCTATACTCTCCTGCAATCATAGTTACTCATCGTTACCAAATTTGTTTTATGAACTTTCACTTTTGACATATGCAATACCTTAGTGATTTGAAGAGCCTTGTGCACTCTCTCATCATTGGCCCAGTAGGCAGTTAACAAGTACCGATAAGGCTGCAAATGCAAACTCGTAACTTTCTCAATGGCTTTAACAGTTAACAGAGGGTAAGACGGATTACTTACATAGCAATCAGGAGGTGTGTCTTCAGATTCTTCGCATAATGGCGTTAAGATAAGTGCGTAGTTTATTCCATCAGTGCACTATAAAAATCACCACAAAAGTCTGAATCAGTGATATATATTACGAGAAGTGAACTCTCCATGAGTGTGTGTGTACCTTATTATATTCATCAACAAGTTTCAAGCATTCCGTGTTACTTGGATCAACAGTTTCATATTCTCCTTTGCAGATTCTCTTCATCGACTGCTTAAAAAAACAGAGTTTTGAACTACTTTGTTATCTCCTTTCAAACAACAGTACACATGTCGTGTTTCATACCTCGTAAAGTTCATCAGAGATCAGTGCCATTCCATGAGCATAAGGAATGCGATGGTTATAATCAACTTCAGCTTCGGTTGACGGGTTTCCGAGCACGTAGCCCTGTTTTGTTTTTTTTTTGCAGTAGACCAAAGAAGAGAAGGTAACTAGCAGTTTATAAATGCTCGTCAAGGTATATATATATATATGTACGAAGCAACAAATAACGATGAACCTGAAGGTTTATTGGAGGTTCGCAGCATAAATAATTTCCTGCATCATCGTGCCTATACTGTTATAAAATAGCAAAATATTGACTCAAAAGTAAATGAATAAACAAAAGTCATACCCTTTGAGATTTCTTGAACGAGTGCCGGAACAACCATACCGGAGTAAGAATCTCCACCGACATAGAAAGGGTTGGAGTAAAACTCTTGATGCTTGGCTAGCCACTGCACAACAACCCCAAGCAACATAGAAAGGCTCATAAAGGTATGTCTATTCACAGAGAAGAGATGCTTCAAGAGACGACCAAGTACGTCTTTTTAACCTTTTGAAGAAACTCGTGGATCCGCTTGGCTTCTCCTGAATCACTGGGTTTATTAGCAAGCTGAGTTCTTGAGTAGGAGAAGCCAGTTCCAACAGGCTGATCCAAATATATTATACTCGAAATCTGATACACAACTTGAAAAAGATCAGGCATATAAATTTGGGGAGTTGGAATCGAAATATGTACAACACTTTGTGCTACCTTAGTCCATGAATATGTAGTAGAGACCAAGGAAGGAAGAGTTCCATTGTAAACCTCGGATTTCACAGTAAAAGGCCCTGTTTTTTTAAAAGTTTGATTCAAACAAGTCACTGAAGAAAAACAAAGCAGAGACACAACGTAACAATGGGTTAAAGAGAATTAATAACCATTCTCGTAAAGAAGACCGGAGATTGAAGAGCAACCAGGTCCTCCACTTAACCAGATAAGAAGAGGGTCTTCTTCTGGATCCCTCTCGGACTTGATGAAGTAGTAGAACAACTGCACTTGCTCTTCCTCACCAACACCAATATACCTTTCAAGTCACAAAAGAAAACACATACTTTACTCGGAACTCAGAACAAACCCGGTTTAGTAAGGTGGAGTTATTGAGAAAACAAACCCGGTTTCGAGCTCAAAAGGAAGAGGACCTTCAAAACCAGGAAGGTACTTGATGATAGAGGCAGAATCAACAGCATTGCTACACAAGATAAGAAGAAGAAAAAGAAGCAGCAGGTTCTGGACAGAGGAAACGTAGTCGTTAGCCATTGGTGTTCTGATAAACAAGTGCGACCAATTAACGAATCTTTTATAGTAGATAATCACACTCACAAAAGGCGTACCGTAATTCACTTGTCTCCTCCTCACTGTCTCCATCATTGATTTTTGTTACTACTTATCCGAATCTGTCACGTATTTTTTCTAAAAAACGAAAAAAAAAGAGAACGAGAAAGCTTATTAATCACGGCATAAGTCTTAAGAGATTTAGATACAATCCGTCTTCTTCCTTCTCCGGTTAAGGCTCCGGTCAGCTAATTGTCCATGATTGGAGAGGACTAGCGTTTTCCCGCGGTTGTCATTTACTTGGATTGTGAGTACTACCTTTTGTCGGAAATTGGCGCAAGTGGGTGGGTCCCTTTCCTTTCCAATAATGAAGAAACAAAGGCGGCTCGGCCACAAATAGAATTTAGGATGGATTTGTCATTTACGGGCCGTCCAATTTTTATTAAGGTTCTATTTAATCAATCACAGATCCATTAAACCATTTTCAGCCGTGTAATATATGTAGTTTCTGAGTGGTTTAAGTTAAATCTTTACTTCAAATATTAAACACACACAACAAAAGAAACCTTTCTTTTTTAGTCTCTATATACATGAATTCCCACGATTCTAACAATTTTATTGAAACCATATTCATAATATGATAAATCTCCTATTAACAATGGCTACAAATCTCAAAATCACGTAAGAGTTAATTGAGTAAGCACCCCTGAGATTGATGAAATTCCTATTGATATGATACCATTGACCCATTGTTCAATATTTATTAAGTCGAGAACAAGAACAAACAAAAATGTAAAACCCGATTAGGTTCCACTATAAGAAGACAGTACCCAAGTTTCAATTTGCATACATTGCCATCACGTACTACTAAACCCATTCCACGGTTACGTTGTTCCTTGTATAAGTGTATAGTAGCAAGATCACTCGCTAGCTCTCATTGGAGCAAAAACGCCTTACAAATATACCTTTGTGAATTTGTGATGAGTATCTCAGCTCTTTCAACAAGAGTGAAGGCTTAAGGCGGTTTTCGATCCAGAGAGACTCAGAAGTCCCTTCGCATCTTCTCCTTAAGCGAGACTTCCTTGTATGATTTGATTTTTTCTGCAGCTTGCCTCAAAGGTCTCCCAGCAGATGTTTTTCTCATCTCCTCTGCTTCATCACCTCTTGGTTTGTTCTTTGATTCCCTTTCAAGCTCCACTGAAACTGAAGATGATACCTGAATAGGTTCCTCAACAATGTCATCGTGCAACGGAGGATCCGCGGATTCATTGCTGGCACTCTGAGATTTAACCTCTGTCGATTGTCTTCTTGAAGAGACTCTGTCAAGTATACCCTTTAGATATAACAGTCTTAACTCTTCTATTCTGCGGAATAGAGGAAATTTATCTATCACTACAAAACCTGCTTTTCCCGGTTATCTCTTTTGCGTCATGTAGCTCTACTGCTTCGGGTTCAGACCCGATAGACAGATCACTCGCAGAGCATCTGAAATGGCATCCATGAAGGAAAAAAAAAATCAGAAGTGGCATTAGTGTACTTGGTTTATGAACAAGTTATCAATCAAGAAGAGTGGAAAAAGTGGGAACATGTGGTGCTTATACAAACCCGGCTTTTGCAGCAAACTCTTGATTATCATGTATACCATTCAAGTTTTCAGTCACGCCTAGCTCTTGGATATTAAACCTCCCAGACTGTCTTCTCGAAGAAACCCTGCGAAAAATTAAATCGCAATTTTAGCAACCTTCATAAGTGTACACTACTTATAAACACGGCCTAACGCTTATTCCAGACCTCCTGATATTGGTTGTCTGTACTGAATCTCCCGGTCTGCCAATTATATCTAATACTTCGGAATTGGCGGGACTCAACCTTCCAGAAACTCTACTGTAAAGAGAAACAACAAATCCATAATAACCTGATTTCAGTGGATGAAACAAAAAGCAGACTGAGCAAGAGAGAAACTGGACCTTTTATTATTGGCTTTCTCATTTATTTGCAATGAGTTACCAATGGAACTCTCTGAAGCTGAAAATAGAACGTTAGTAGGCTAAAGGTGTTAAGTGGTTCCTAAGTTCCACAATGATAACCAAAAAGCTAACATTATATACTTGACTGTTGCTTTCTCTTACCAGTCTTATGATCCTCGCCATTTGGATGAAAGGTTACGCAAGCCCCACCAGAGGCGTTTGCATGATCCTGAAGGTCACAACAATGCAGAAAAAAAGTTTGAACAATGTGCTAGTATGGTTATAATGTCTAATTCCAGAATTCCACAAAAGCCAGTTCTCATAAGTACCTTGTCTTCTGATGCCTGGTGATGTATACATGGAAGGTTTTGCCACTGGAAAGAAAAGTTAACAGCCTCTCAACTATGTAACAGTTTTGATAGTAATTATGGTCATCGGAAAACAGACCTCAAGCTGCAATTTCCTGGCCATGAGTATCCCGTTCTTGCAACTAAGTTCGTGCTGAAGTGCCTTCAGCTGAAATGCACAGAAAATTCCAGCTGAGGAACTTATAGTTAATGATCAAGCAAGCCTGTGTTTGAGAAACTTGGCTTCCAGTTTAATAACAGACCTGGTCTTTGGTTGTATTGATCTCCTGCCACGAAATATTAATAAAAGAAAAACTTTGAAATCACATTGTAACCAAGGAATTCCCAAAATCAAATATCCAAACGAGCCATTTAAAGATGAGATGTACCGCCAAGATACGAGTGTTGGTCAGGGCAAGTTGTAAATTCTGTTCTTGAACCTTCTGTAAGTTGATCCTATATTTTTGCAGCTCACTTCCACTCCTCTCGATAATTGCACTGTAGTCACAAAACAACAATAAGCATTAGCAACAAATTAACGTACACAAAACACTCACAAGTCTCATGTTTTTCGAAAGAAGATCGATACTTTCTCTCCATGAGAACTTTCATCAGTCTCATGTTTTCCTGAAAAAGCAAAAAGATAAAGCGTTTGATTAAGCACAGCCAAAGAGAAAAAAAAAAACATTTCCCAAAATCCAGCTACAAAATATCATAATCATTTTCATGAGCTCAAAAAGGGAACAAGCAGTGCCTTTTGAAGTTTTTCAGCGTATTCTGCGGAAGAGAGTAACATTGATTGTTGCTGCTGATTTGGTCCATGGTTCCTTAGTATGTTCCGATTCGGCAAGTTTGTGATATCTCCCAGTTTTCTTCTTTGCGCACTGTTCATCGCAGGTTTCAGAACCATTTTCTCTCCTTTTGCTTTTGCTTTGTCAGTAGGAACACCTACAGGTTTCAATAAACGTAACTCATGATCATGGTAAAGCTAGCATTCTCCTGTATAAACACTCCAGAAAAACAGAATCAAACCATAAAAATCGACAAAGAACAATGCTGCGCCCAGAAATTCCAAGCAAATGAGATGAAATCAATCGGATTCGAAGAGGAAGAGGAGCAATTAGCAAAGATACCACAACAGATTATATTATTACTGAGACTCGATCTATAATTTATACTGGCAAAAAAACCATATGACATCCCGATCGAAAGGATCTCTCGAGATGCGAGCTCTCTCTCTACTTCGAATGAACAACATCGTTACCAGGAAGACAAACACAGAGAATGCGAAGAGAGAACGTAGTAAGCAAGACTAAATTCGAACCTTCAACGGCCTGATCACTGACTTTAAGACCCGTCGCTCGCACCATTGCGAAGGCGGAGATCATAAAACCCAAACAGCTCTTCGTGTCGCCTCTTCCGGGATCGGAATTGAATTCCGGAGGGAAAATAAGAGAGAGACGGAGGAGAGTGAGTAATGGGCCCTGGAGGGAAGCAGAGGAGGCCCGTTATCTCAGCCCACCTTAGATTTGTATTTCTGCGACCCTTATTTCAGGTCAGTGGTTCGAACCTCCTTCACTGAATTTTTAACCTTTTACCTGTGATTTTAATTTGATACAAATTTCAGTAATGGTATGTTAACATTTTCAGTGCTACAAATCTTCAATGGTATGCCCTTGGCATTTTTAATTTGAATACTCTTTATAATAAACTTAGAACCCAAGTAAAGAAAATTACCCTAAATCATTTACATGTGATGCCTTTGAAATTCCCGCCAGTTTTAGTTGGGTTTGGTCCGGTTGAATCTTAACTTGGCTTGTCTTATTCGATTAGAGTATATAAAGAATCATAGATCGTTTGTGGTTCCCTTCTTCCTAATTGAGAAAGGAAAAGAAGATTTATCCAAGAAGCTGCTACGATTCGAATCTTTCAAAGCGTTGGTCCATGGCTTCCTCAAAGCGTTCGTCGTCGTTGCCAAGGTTGCCACTCGAGTTAGTAGAAGAAATCTTATACAGGACTCCGGTGGAATCTCTGATCCGATTTAAACCGACGTGCAAGCAATGGAACGCTCTCATCAGCGACAAGAGATTCATGTACAATCACTTGCGTCGCTCCCCGGAGCGATTCATAAGAAAAGTTGATACGGTACAGATCATGGATCCGGTGACCGGAACACGCTCAGATTCACCAATTCCGAATGAGATTGATAGGGATGATACATTCTTGATTCACTGCGATGGAATCATGCTGTGTGTATGTATTAATTGGCTGTACGGAAGCGAAAGAAAGCCCAACCTCGCAATTTGGAATCCTGTTTTGAGAAAAATGAGATGGATCGAGCCCTCGCGATTTATCACGAGTTTTGATAGCTACGGGATTGGATACGACAAGAATCAGTCACGCGATGGTTACAAGATCTTGAGGTTTACAGAAGTACCCCTCGATGACGATGAGGGATGTGAAGATGAACCACAGGTTGAGATTTATGAGTTCAAGACGAATTCCTGGAGAAATCTTGATGCCATTGTTGGTGGTTCGGAAGGTCAACGAGCGGTTGAGGAGGTCAACCACATAGGTGTGTCAGTGATGGGTAATATGTATTGGCTTTGTAATAAGATGGACAAAAACTACATTCTAGGTTTCGATTTCTCCGTTGAAACATTCGAGGACATATGCTTCTGCCCTCCTTCTTATGACAATTATGATTTAGGCTGTTTCAATGGAGATAGATTGTCTTTGCTAAAGCAAGACCAAGCATCAAGGCAGATTGACTTGTGGGTTTCAAGCAAGTTGGCTGATGGGAATGTCTCCTTTTCCAAATATTTCAGTGTGTCCCATCCTGATCGTCCGTCCTTACAGTTCGATAGAGATACGACGTATCCGGTCTACTGCTTTGTCAATCCCAAAAGTATCATCGCATGGTGCGAGGAACTTGTAGAAGAACGTGGTAAGTTTTTTAATTGCTTCACTCTTTATGAAATTGATGAGGGTGGCATAAGAAAAGCACTTGTGACAGAACAAGACTACGACCATGCCTATCGTCGCTCCCTCGTTTGTGGCTACGTGTACGTTCCAAGTCTCATCCCTCTTCCCGGAGAAGAGGTGTGAATAAGAGAGATAGGGTTTTGCTTCGTGTTCTAAGCTTTAGTTTTTGTCTTTGTTTGTTGACCTTTTCGGCCATATATACCTTGAAATCAACTGTGATACTGTGCACATGTTACTGAAATTTACATTGGTTTTGGTTTTGGAATTACAATCTTGTCCAGTTTTAGGCTTTGGTTCACTCTTGTATCATGTGTGTGTGTCAGTCGCAGTCATGTTTGTTGGTTCAACAAAATTCTCAACTGTATACTTTCAATCAAAAAGTCTCGAACTTGTTCATGAGTCGAAATGTTATCCAAATGACATTGACTAAACGTTTTGATTTCAAGTTTCTTTTGTTGATCAAACCATTTTATAAACGAGTCAAGTTATATCTACAGCTTGCACTCTTTTTTTTTACCTCAACGTTACAGAGTACCCATGGGAATTTTTAAAGAAGACAGAGCATTGCATTTGTAACATACATTGCAAATGAGTAACAATGATCAACAACATTTACAGATTATTTACGAAGACTTACAGTAAATGTACAATGTTCAAGAGTGTCTCCAGTGTATATAGGATACATATGCTGAGTCAGAGATGTCAATCCTCGAGGAAAGGAAGACGAGTAACAGTACTCCCCATGCTCTCATCTGCTGCTTTCTTTGGGGATGAAGATGGCAACACTTTCTTGGTGGATCGACGAGGAAGAATCTGAAGCCGCGGATTAAGGTGAGTGCCGAGATTCTCCACCGCGAGTTGATAACTCTCTACCAGCTCTAGCTGCCGGACTATTATGTCTGACCGTCTAGGAAGAAGCTCCACTGGTTCACCTCCTGGGATTACAATGTATTCGATTGCTAGACGGACCTCCTGCGTTTCAGGAACAGGGATTATTAACATCAAGTATACTCGCAAGTGTCCCTATTATATAGTCACTGAGAACTGTAGTGAGCCTTTTGTAACATGAGATTACTATATAAATCCTCGTGAACTTAAGAGATGCTCGGTGGAAGAGTTTGATCTGAGATAACAAGCCATCTCTATTGGGAAATCTAATAATATTTGCAGGAGCGGAATGATAGTTTTACCTCGAGGGCATCAAGTTCTTCTAAACTGGGTTTGCTCTCTGGAGCATCATCGTTGATCTCGATATCATCAACAGAAGATTTCTCTATGGTTATAGGGGCTGAGCCAAATGATTCTCTCCCAAGGATCATTCGGACTGCCTTGACCATCTGAGCCATTGTAGTTGACTGCAAAAGTATAAACAGTAAGAAATAAATGATACAAATTTATGAAACATAGGAATGCGCTTCATCATCATCATCTTCATCAGTCGTGCAAGAAGAAGGATACCTTAATGACAAATATTGGTAACTTGTGCAATTTCGCAACACGACGGATTGATGGATTCTGTTTCAATTCAGAACTTGAGGCCAGAATGACATCTGCTTCTCCAACATCATCTGTCACTTCTATGTCGTCTTCTAGGCCCATAACTTCGGCTACTTGAAGGAGATCAGCTTCAACGACCTAAATAACAATAACATAGGGCCATATATACAGTTAGTATTTAAGATCAAGACCATTTTCTAAGGATCAGAAAAAAGGCACATTAAGAAGCTCGAGAAAGATAAGATTCGGGTTCTTTACATTGTAAGTATAAACATGAACAGGTGAGGTTCTTTGGCTCATGGATATGTTACTGCTGGCCTTCTTATGCCGAGTGGGAAGAAAGTCTTCATCCTCGTCGTCAGAGAGCACTTCACTTGCAAAATCTATGTTGAGCAATGGTGCAGACTCCTCTTCAAGGTTCTCCAAAGGAATGGGAGTCACTAGCTTATGAGGAACATCGTCTTCGCCACGAATTTGACGGATCTCACATGGAGCGGATTTCCCTGTAAGTAGAAAAAGTTTGTTCGGTTTGGTTTCCCCATTTTCTCGGTGAATGTCACTATGAAGGGGGAAACTATTTTAAGTTAACTTACCAGCTAGTATAGCATCAACGGTGACATCTAGCCTTTGATGAACACGGCACTCGGTTCTTGATATCATTTCTACAGCACAAGTGAATGTTGGCGGTCCTTTTCTTTCAAGAATTGTCTTCTGCACTTTTCGTTTCCTTGCTTCTTCGTCACCAAGAGTCACGCTCTGTGTAAAAAAAAATATTCAAGTTAAGGTCGACTCTTATAACAAGAGAGCAAAAAACGAAGCAAAGTTGTAGTCTAAGGTCACACCTCAATACCACCAATAAGGATCTGCAAAGAGGGATTCTTGATTATGTTGTCTATAGTCATCCCATGAGCAGTTGCAACAAGCTGGACGCCTCGCTGAGCAATAGTGCTAGCAGCTAATGCTTCAAGCTCTGTTCCTATCTCATCGATGATGATGGTCTCAGGCATATGATTCTCAACCGCCTCAATCATAACCTGTGTAAGGTTTTTGCATGAATACATTAAGATTCTTTTCATTCCATCTTACAACATACTTTTACTACAACGATTAAGACTTACATCGTGCTGTAAATTCACATTTGGAACTTGCATCCGCCTGGCACGGCCGATCCCAGAATGAGGAACATCACCATCACCACCAATCTCATTTGACGTGTCAACAATCACTACACGTTTCCTGTGTTCATCAGCTAACATCCGTGCGATTTCTCTGTACAAAGCCAACCAAACCTTGTCACATAACATGTAACATCACAATCGCATTTGGAGATCATCATTCATTACATCAGAAGTTCATTACCAATGCGGATCTAAATCAATGTACCTAATTAACGTTGTTTTGCCAACTCCAGGAGAACCTATGACCAAGATGGATCCTCCTCCTTCTATCAAGTCTCTTATTATCTCTGCACTTCCAGACACAGCTCGACCCACTCGACATGTCAAACCAATGACTTGCAGTTTGCGGTTACGTATAGCGCTTATACGATGCAAAGATCTGTCAATCCCCGATCGGTTATCATCCGAAAAATCACCAACCTAAAATATGAAAAACATTCATCTTCTCATCAGCACAAACTTCATTAAAAAGAAAAAAACATTTCACTCAAGCAGAGAGACTATAAACAGTATGAGCTGCAAGATCATATGCGAAACCAGTTAAAAGCTAAAACATTTGAGAAATGAGTTGCATGTAATAGATGAGAGACACACCTTTGATACGGCAAGCTTCAGATCTTGTTGTGTCACAGGCTGCTCTGAGATCACCCAATCGCCGGAAGGGAATCTAGCAAGTGGCTTTCTCCCTAAATCCATCACCACCTCGATCAATTCCCCGATCGCCTCGTGCTTCATGAGCTCCTTCCTCGTCGCCGGAGGAAGAATCTCGAGGAAAGCGTCAAGCTCCACAGTAGGAGGCGTCGCTGTCTTCCGCGATGAGATCGATGCGGTGTTCTCTGAATCAGCTGAAGGTAGCCGAACATCGAAACTGAATCCATCAGACGGCCTCCGCACAGGAGACGGAGACGCCGGAGACTTCGACGAAGCGATCCTCTGACGCGCACCACGTGTTCGACGGAATGAGGAGGAGGAGGTGGAGTCGGCTGAAAAAGCGGTTGCGGTGGCGGAGACCAACCGTCGCGATGCTTGCCATGAGCTGTTGATATCGATCAGAACTAGCCGCGAATTCAACGCCCGCATCGCAATTACTTTATTTTTTTATAAATTATGTACCTTTACTTAAAATAATGAATTAAAAAAAAAAAGATTCCGTTTTTCGTTTTTCGCGACTGGTGTTGGTGTATGTGTTTCTGAAAGCAGGAACGAAGTTAAAAAGGAAAAGCTAAGGAGGAGAAGACATGAAGCAAAACGAAACGACGACGTTCACAGTTTACTATTTAGTTTTTTCTACTTCTTTTTTTCCAATAATATGATGCGTGAAGACTGAAACTAGTGGAAGATTCCAAAGGATCAAAGCATCTCTCCGTGGAAGCTGCATCTGTAGTATAGAGAGCAAGCAATGTAGGGTCCATTGTGGAGGGAAAGATAGCATAGCCGTTTAGGCAAGTGGTTGACGTGGTGCCACGTGGAGAGTTAGACAATATTGTTGACACGTGTCTGGTGATGGAGCTGCCGTTGATTGCCAATCTTCGGGAACTCTTTGACGAAATGCAAACCAAACCAAACTGGGGAAGTTGGTGTTTCGCACGGCAGATGAAAAACTCTTCAACTTTTTTTGCTCTGCAAATTAAGATTTGAACCAAAATCGAAGACTAGACTAAACCGACCAAAAACCAAATTAAAATTAGTGAAATTAAAGTTATGAGACGGTTCTTCTCATCCGATCATCTTCGTCCTCTAATTTCTGTTTGTTGACCGAATGGGCTTACGTTGCTTTCAATGGTGGTATGGGCTTGGATCTTCTGGTTATATCCAGCAACAAACTCACGTATGGAATCCTTTTCCATTTGGTTAAAAAAAATTTACTTAAAAAATATAAATTGTACAAACTTAAGGTAGTATTTAGCCCATTAGGGAAGTTTGGCCCACTAAGTAATTTAATAAACTATTAGCTAAAAGTGGATCTATTAAGCAAACCGACCTTAGCTCAGTTGGTAGAGCGGAAGACTGTAGTGGGTTCTCCCAAAGAAATCTTTAGGTCGCTGGTTCGATTCCGGCAGGTCGGATATCATTTTTGGTTTCACCTATTTATATCTATGGGACACACATCTCCATCCAACTTTTGCTTCCCATTCAACTCGCGTGCCAAACCGTTGATTAACCCAGACGTTATCTTCGCGTAACAGATCACTAACTATTTCTTGAAATTCACAAATTAGCCCCAAATTTCCCGGGCACGTTGAGAAGATCCTTTTTCTGATATTTTCTTCCACGTGTACACTTTCTTCTCCCTCGTATACAATCTCAAAAACACGAGAATCTAAAAAAGAAAAAGCACAGTTGAAAAAAAAAAAAAACAAACGCAAATGGAGAAACTTACTTTCCTCTCCCTTCTCTTGCATTTCGTCGTCTTCATCGCTTGTACATCTCCGTCTTCCTCTATCCTCTTGAACGATCGCAGCTTCGAGATATCGAACTTGCCGTCATCGCGGGCGGAGAAGCTGATCCGGGAGCTAAACCTTTTTCCGAAGCTCGACGTGAACGTGATCGATGGCGGTGATTCAACTCTCACTTCCGCGGAGGTACCTTCGATTGTTGAACGGAACTTCAGATTCCCGAATATTGTCTCCGATGGCGGCGCTACCGTCGAGGATTTAGGTCATCATGCTGGTTATTACAAGCTCCCGAGATCTCAAGGCGCAAGGTTTATATCTAATCCTAGCTTTCATTTTTCATGTGTGCTTGAAGCTTACACTCATACCGGTTCGTGTGCGTTTGTGGATTTAGTATTTATGCTTCACTCAGAATTTGCAGCGAGCTCTTGACTAGGCTGTGTTTTATGTCGATCTGAACATTTTTGCTAGTAGGAATCTCAAAGGTGGTGGGAGCTAGCTATTAAATGTTTGTTTCCTTTGTTTGTTCACCTGTTTGATTTGGTGTGTTTAGGATGTTCTACTTCTTCTTCGAGTCACGCAACAAGAAGAATGCTCCTGTTGTGATTTGGTTGACCGGAGGGCCTGGATGTAGCAGTGAATTGGCTATGTTCTATGAGAACGGTCCTTTCAAGATCGATAAGAACATGTCTCTTTCTTGGAATGAGTATGGATGGGACCAGGTACTATGATCCTTGTATACTGTCTCCCCAATTCCTTTCACTGCTCTTAATTTTTGCACATGAGAGTTAATTGAGAATTTATCTTGCAGGCTTCCAATCTCCTGTATGTTGACCAGCCTGTTGGAACTGGTTTCAGCTACACGACAGACAAAAGTGATATCCGTCATGACGAAACCGGAGTTAGCGATGATCTGTATGATTTTCTGCAGGTCTGGCACTGGATATTCTCTTGAGTTCCTTTTTTCTTCTTCTAAACTTTTGTGAATACGGAAACCTGCTTCCAAGCTTTGACTTGGATCAAATAAACCTCTTTTAGATTGTTCTGGTTTGGCCTTGTTTGTTTAGCCGTAACAAGATAGTGATCATGTTTCCTCATGTTACCGCAGGCTTTCTTTGCGGAGCACCCTAAGCTGGCAAACAACGACTTTTACATAACTGGAGAGTCATATGCTGGGCATTACATTCCGGCTTTTGCTTCCCGAGTCCATAGAGGAAACAAGGATAAGGAGGGGCTTCATATTAACCTTAAGGCATGTGACTATTTTTTTGTTTTTTTAAATCTCTTAAGGTGTTTATGGAAGGCTGGTATTCACAAGTATAATCTTGCAGGGATTCGCCATTGGAAATGGGCTTACAAATCCTGCAATCCAATACCCAGCTTATCCTGACTATGCTTTGGAAATGGGTTTAATTACGAAAGCAGAGCATGATCGTTTAGAAAAGATTGTCCCACTGTGCGAACTATCAATTAAGCTTTGTGGTACTTCCTCCCTCATTCATTATCAAGATGTCTTTAAATTGCTCCCTGTGTTTTGGTGGATCCTGAATCCGTATTTTTTCATTTGTTTTGTTTGGGTTTCTTCAGGAACTGATGGAACAGTTTCTTGTTTGGCGTCATATCTTGTTTGCAACACCTTGTTCAGCGGTGTAATAAATCATGCTGGTGGAGTAAACGTAAGCCCAAATTAACTGTTTGATTTTCATTGATAGTTGGATTTCCAGATATTATTGATTCTGACAACATGATGTGAATAAATGAGACCTTTAAGATACCATCGCTATCCACCAGAGAAGCCATCAATCTTTCTACATTTCTTGTGTAGTATTACGACATAAGGAAGAAGTGCGAGGGGAGTTTGTGCTACGACTTCTCAAACATGGAGAAATTCTTGAATCTGAAATCCGTGAGAAAGTCGCTAGGTGTTGGGGACATAGAGTTTGTCTCCTGCAGTACTAGTGTCTACCAGGCAATGCTACAAGATTGGATGAGGAATCTAGAGGTTGGAATTCCCACGCTCTTGGAAGATGGAATCAACCTTCTTGTGTACGCCGGAGAATATGATCTTATCTGCAACTGGCTCGGTGAGTTCCAAAAACATAACATAATCGATTCCAGACTTGAGAATAATGAAATAGACGGAATTCACCAGTGAACTTAGCTAGTAAAAATACAATCGTGTATGTATCTTTGGCACTAAAATAGGGTAAATTAGATCACCTGGAGATTTTACTATCTAACTATAAATATGGTCTCCATTTTGTGTGATACATGATATGCAAAAAAGCTTTCGGACATGATAACTTGAATTGGAGCAGGTAACTCGAGGTGGGTGAAAGCAATGGAGTGGTCAGGGAAAGAGAACTTTAAGGCGACTGAAGAAGTTCCCTTTGTGGTTGATGGTAAAGAAGCAGGCAAGTTGAAGAGCTATGCACAACTCAGTTTCCTCAAGGTCAGGCTTTTCTTACATAGAATCAGTCTTCCGACAGTTCTGCTGATTGTCTTTTATAGTAAGAAGAAAGAGTTTTGATGATTAAAACAAAAATAAACAGGTGCACGATGCGGGACACATGGTTCCTATGGACCAGCCCAAAGCTGCGTTGAAAATGCTGATGGGATGGATGGAGAATTCTCTTACTGGAGATGCTGTGGCTACTACTACAGAAGGAGATGATCTGGTTGCTCAGATGTAATCCCATCTTCTTTTGAATTCCAGGAAAACCTAAATAGCAGCAAACAAAGAAACAGTGTGGACTGTATGTTGTGTAATTTGATATCTAAAGAAAATTATATGTAGGGTTGTACAATTTCGTTAAAGTCAAAACTCTTGTGAACCAAGAAAACATGTTCTAAAAGAAAAAGATTTAAAATCTGCCCGTTTTTATTTTATTTTTCATTGGTAATGTTTTGGAATAGCAAGATATGAAATATTTATGTGTAATGAAACGAGTGAATTGAAATGTTTACAAAATGAAACCCACGTTACAGAGTTGTCGATTTTGTAAAGTACCAGTTCATTTTCTACAAGATTTGATTCCAAATTTGACATTGGAATCACATCAAACCGAGTTGAATAAGAACCTGGTTCGACACGGTTAAGCAGAAAAAGTTAGAAGAGAAACCGAGTACAATAGAACACTCCTGCATGACAAATGGCGAAGCATTATTGGCTAGAGGAACAATTTTATCTAACAATCAAGAAGACAGATGAGATTGGGAGAGGGAGCAATGTCGATTCCTTCGCTGGGGTTTGCAATCTCAAGGCCGACTTCTTCGCCTTTTTATAAGAATTTAGCAAGTTCTGACATCTTTGGGGTCGCTACGTCTTCTTTGTCATGGGCAAACAACAAACCTCACGACACAAACACGAAGCCCAAGCAAAAGCAAAAGCTCTGCGTTAAGGATTCAGCTCAAGAGATTCCACAGAAACTAGAGGAAGATTCCAAGTTTGTACCTTTGGATCCTCAAGATCCACTGTTCGGCCCTCCAGTCAGTTTCTTTCACTCTTTGCCTACTGTTCAAGTCTGTGATCATAAACAACACTTTTTGAATATATAGTATCTCTTTTTGCAGGTTTTGCTGTTGCTTGGCTTTCAAATTCATGAAGCACAAAAGGTAATAAACATGATTACATATCACACTCTGCAAACTGTTTTTGAGTCTTCGGATTAATCTATCATCTTCTAGTGCAGATACAGGAGCTTCTGAAGGAGCTTGATGGCGAATTCATGAAGGTACATCGGAATAACTCTCTCTCTCAGTCTTGCAAGATGATGCCAGACTAATGATTTCGTTTGGTTCAAACTCCAGGTTATGTTCTGTACAGAAGATATGATCCCGCGTTCGTTATGGGAAGCAGTTAACACAAGACAGACTGACCTGAAGAGAGTGAAAGTATGTGACTTCCACTTTCCATTAAGTTGCTTTTCTGTTGTTGTTTCTTACATTAACCGCTGTGCAGATCGCGGAGTCGCTGCCTCGAATCTGCTTCTTATCTGGTTTGACAGGAGAGGAGATGATGATGTTCATTGATGCATTTCCAGAAACTGGTACCTTCGTATTCAAAATGTGTTAAACAAAACAAAGACTTTACAGCATGTCTTTTTAAAAAACTGGTGAATCAAATGCAGGGCTAGAGCCTGCTGTGTTTGCAGCTATGGTTCCGAACAGCGCTGATAAACCCATCTTGGAATTGATGGAAGAAATCATGGGAGATCACGAGTTGTTGGTTAGTGAATCTCTGAAATAATGTCGCACCAGATTCACTAGTTTCAGCTATGGTCTCTTGAATCTCTGAAAAACAATAAAAACTTTTCTTCTCTAATGCAGACAGGGAGCGGTTCCAGCTAAAAGTTTCGACTGAGGAAGAAGAACAGGACAGCTTTGGAATACTTGAGGTTATCTGCAGCATGGCTCTATAAAGTTTGGCAATACACCAATGTATCGTTTGCACAAGAGTGTAAAGTTAGGATAAAGAACTGAATTGTAGTCACTTGGACATATATCTAGAATCATCAAACAAATCTCAAATGAAGACAAAACCAGCTCAAGGCAAATCCAATAATCTGAAACTCGCACTGAGTTTTGTTAAATCAGTATCTCATTCTCTGAGTGGAGGAGCTCTTTCAATACTCACAGACCTTAAAAAAAACTATAGTCTATAAGCTGCAGTGCAGTCATACAAATGGATTAAAACCACTAGCTAATATGCATTGATGAACAATGATTTCAAATCAACAAGTGAAAAAGAGTTGGTTTTTCTAGTGATCCTTGATTTCGTTCCTGAGTTTTCATCAATATATCTCTGATTCGAGCTCCTTCAATATTCAAAAACCAGGAAATGGATCCATAAGCTAATCTTCATCATCATCACTCTCATCACTAAAGTAGCTAACTTTCTTCCCAGCAGCCTCCTTTCTCTTCTTTAACCTCTCTTCTTCCTCCTCTGCTTCTCTCATTCTCAGCCTCTCCCCAGCTTCATTATCCACCACCGAAGCCCAATTGTCCTCATCGAATCCCTCCTCCGTCGCAGACGACGACGGCGCCGGCCAATCCCTCGAGTCCTCAGCCTCTCCTCCATCCTCCTTCCGCCGCCCCCTTTTCTTCGGAGGAGGCGGTCTCTCCCTTGGACCCAACTGATTTCTAGGGCACTCGTAGGAAAGATGGCCTTCGTCTCCACACTCGTAACACCTCGACTTATCAGTGTACACTCTCTTCTTTATAAACTCCGACGCCCTTCCGTTATCGGCGGCGATTGAAACCGTCAGTTTCCGGCCATTAAGGATCTTCCCTTCCATGAAACGCGCCGCTTTAGCCGCGTCTTCACGGGAGACGTAGAGCACGAAGGCGACGCCACGTGAGCGGCGAGTCTGGCGATCCTTGAGAACGGTGACTCGCGCGACCTTTCCGAAGGTGGAGAAGAGCGTGTGGATGTCGGAGTTAGTGAGGGAGAAGTCGAGATTCGAGACGTAGAGCGTCGACTTGGATGGCGCTAAGCCGCCTGATCCGCCCGGAGCTGATGATTTGGCGGAGGAAGAAGCTTGTCTAGGGTTCGAAGGATGTAGAGGTGGTGCACCGACGGAGGAATAACGATAGTAGAAAGTGTCGTCCCCTTCATCGTCGCTTTGGTCAATCTTCTTCTTCCTCTTCTTCGTCTGCACCATTTCCACTCTCTTCCACAAATTATTTCGTGTTTTGGGTTCTTCTTCTATTCGATTCGAGTGTAAGGTTGATTTAATTTTATCAAATGTATATTAATATGCCACACAAAAATGTACCCTTTTCTAATTATCTTATATCTTTAAGATAGGTCAACTTAACAAATGGGTAATTATATTTGAACATTGTTAACTTCTGTAATTAGTCTTCGTGTATATTACAAAACATTACTTACTTTGGGTAAAGAGTGAGTGTTCGTTTGATAAGATAAAACTACAATGGAAAGAAACATGAGACTCCATCTGTAAAAGACTTGAAATCAGTGGGGTGGAAATATTGAGACTCTAATGAGACTTTTTAAAGAATGAGTCACAGATCAATAGATCATTCATTCACAATCGTGTAGTGAACCTTGCACCGGATGGCCATATCTCCAATCTAATGGCTTGGCTTGGTCGGAGCCGAGACCAGAACTACATATGTTCTTGTCTCCACCAAACCCTGAATTCTCCAATCATTCATAGCTTGAGTGGGGTTTTGTTCATTCATTCATTCCTTCTGTCATCTTTTCATCGTCTCTCCATGTAAGGAACCACCTACGTGTTATCATCAATGCAAATTGATCAGAAATTTCATCAGGATCAATACTCCGAAGAGCGACACTGATTAAGAAGAATGAATACCGGAACTTGATGCAACTCCTGTGCCCAGCCACTTGCTTTCCTCTTGCGTGCTGCTGCTGCTTCCTATCGCCTCTACTACTGTAGCTTGCTCAGAGGCTTTGCCATTCCCTAACGATTCATGCCTTATGTTCTCTGACTCACCATTATTATTTTGATTCAGCGGCACCGGTCCTTTTATCCTTCTGTGCACCAAAAAAGTTCTAAGAGATTGTCTATTGATAAGTGAGAGAGGTTATTTCACATAAGATCTTGTAGTTTACCTGATCAGCTTACGCTTCAATGCACCGGATTTCCCTTTTAATATACCTTCTCAACAGAGAGAAAAGGAAAAGATGTCACTAATGGTTGGTTCTATACGACAAGTATGGAGAGTAATCAAATCACAAATTATACAGCCTAACCAGATTTTGTGCCGGAAGATGATGACGCTGGCTTGCGACCGGTTCGCTCAGCTTTAATAGAAGCGATGACGGAATCAGCTCCAATTCCTAGACCTTTTCTTCCCACCAGCTTCACTCCAAGTGTCTCACATAGGTAGTAAAGTCTCTTTTCATCACCACCTCTGACTTCTCTCAGGTCAAGAGCCTGTTGTCTAGTCAATAACGTATACACCTGAATCTGTTGCTGCTGGTTGAAATGAGACTGAAGCTGCTGAAACAGTATCTTGTTTGAATGCTGATCTGCAATTGGGTCTTCGTTCCTCTTAAGAGGCTCGCTTAGCGTTACCCTCAAAATTGCAGGAGACTTTGGGTCCGGATTCCTTCGACTAAAGATTATGGAAAAACTCCCAAACTCCAGATCAGGGTCCCTGAACAAATCTGCAAGAAGGGTGGCACAAGAATAAGCATTCTTTGAAGGGTTCCTATCGATTCTCTTCCTTACGCCTCGGGCCTTTGCAGAATGAGCCATATTAGCAGCTTCGCGCAGACCAGTTACGAAAGCTCCATGCATGGTTGCAGGGTACCGCCTTGTCGTGGCTTCTCCGGCAAAGAAAAGCCTTCCATCTCCCACACTTTCTGCTAATATGTCGTAATCATCACCTGAAGCTCCCACTGCAACATTAGAGTAAGATCCGAAACTGAATGGATCCCCGCCCCATCTCGTGCAGACCGTTTGAATTGGATCAGGGACATTTATTCCTTGTGGTTCATACATACCTGTGATGCATTAGGATCCAAAGTATGGCATACATTAGCATCAACGTCATGAAATCTGGAAAACCAATCTCGACATAATAATGCTGGACCTACATATCAGGTATAGGAATTCTATTACCCCTAAGAATCTGAAGAACACGAGTCACTGCGTCAGTGGGTGGCATTGTCTCAAACTTATGAGCAGCTTCTCCCGCAACCAAAGCAATCAGTAGAGGACCACCTGCAACTTGTGCATAGCTATAGAACAGAAAGAATTCACCTCGATAGTTCGGATCCTCAGTAAGATGTCCAAAGGTATCGAGATCTGTGCCCCAAAACCCATACGGAAAGAGCATAGCAACTTTATTCAATAACCCAAAACCTAGTCTCTTTATACAATCAAGCTTTCTCTGAGGCAACTCCGGCACAAATTTGATGGACCCGTTCTTAAGAACACCAAGTGGAACTGTACACAGCACCATATCACCCTCATACACTTGATTTCCAGCAGTAACCTTCACACCATCTGCACCATATCTGATTGTTTGAACGGTCTTCTCATATAAGATTGGTACATTTTCAGCCAAAGCCTGAACCAGCCTCCCATTTCCTCCAGGCAGAAAGCAGTGGTCTCCACCCATATCGTATGGGTCATCCTGATCCCAGAATGCAAGAGAGAGCTTTGATACTAAACCCGCATTTGCATATTCCAAGTTAGCAAGATGCCAATTAAACAAACTCATCTCCTCAGTGGCCACATCGTCCGCGTCCCCATGAACCTGCCTGAATGTCTCGAGTGCTGCCCCAAGGGAGACATCCATGGAAACATCACCCATGGACTGCCTAAGTTTACTTGCCTTGTCTAGAAGCCGGTTAAAAGCAGCCTCGACCTTCATATCCAGATCGGGATCAACCGGTTTACCATCCACTCTATAAAGAGGACACTTATCTCGTACCTTAAAAAGAGAATAACCTAGCTGCTTGGCTATAATCCCCAGAGGGTTTCCTAACGTTCCAGTCAAAACACTTCCTCCTAAATCCGCTGCAGCGACTACTCTATTACCTTCCATCTTCTTGGTATAAACACGTCCACCAGGTCGTTTCCTACCTTCCAAAACCGTGACTTTAAACCCAAACCTCAGAAGCTGTCTCGCTGCAGCCAAACCAGATAAGCCAGCACCAACTATAACCACACTAGGCTTGCTTGGTTGAGAAGGAATCTTGTCTTTGATAGCCTGTGCTATACCGAAATTGATATATCCATGCATGACCAAGTAATGATAAGCCGAATCCAAGAGACTAGTGCAATGTTTAGGAATCGAATCGAGAAACATCTCCTTTGTGACCCAAGCAGATACATTTTCTCTCCATTTCGATATGATGTGGTTCCTAATCAATATGTAGTTCACTTGTTCGATTCCTCCAACCACAGGCACCACACCGAACTCAATCTCCTCCTCGGTAAGTGAATCAGCAGGGAACCCAGCTGTGAGAGCAAGCAAAGCTTCGGTGGTAGCTTCCTTGTTGATCGTGATGATCTCGTCACCTATCCCAGGATAGTTTTTTACACTCTGGCTTGACCCATTGAACTCTGCGCTCGGTCTACCGGAAGAAGAAGCTGAAGATGATACGAAATTGCTGTCACCGGGAAGGACACCGACGTTAGGGACGGGAAGGATTTGAAACGACGACGCTGAGCGCTGAGAACGTCCTCTCCTTCGTTTCTTTGGCGCGGAGAAGGAGACCATCTGCTCAAAACTAGGGCTGGAGATCGAGCTCGGAAATGGATTCAAACTTGGGTCTGGGTTAGGATCCGAGTTCGATTGTAGAGGAAGAGTGGGAAACTGAGAGTGAGATGCAGACGGGACATTATCTTGGTTCTTCTCCGGTGGATTCATCGTTCCACCGTCGCCGTCGAACTGCCGGAGAGTGGTGTCGAAGTAGACGGAGGAGGAAGGAAAACGACTTTTTTTTTTTTTGGTAAAAGGGTTTTTCTTATTGAAATTGCAACTAAAGGCCTTTACAAGGCCCAGTTCCTTCTCCAAAGCCCATCTGGCAACATATATGTATTCTGTTAACCTAATCATGAACCAGCCCATTTATACATCGCTTGTTACCTTTTTTATATATAGAACAATTATAGAATACAGAATATATATACACAAATCACGTATGGAACACAAAATATATACACATGTGTGTTAAAAACTTAAAATTATGGCTTATCAATTTTCACATCTGAGACTACATGGTTGTGCGGTTTTGCTCAGTTGGCATAGTTTCATCTCGCCATAGACGACCAAATTATGGCTTTGATGATATGTTGTTATAGTGACAAACAGTCTAATTAAGTGCACCATCGTAGCCATTTGGACGTTTATGTTGGGATGAAATTATATATATCATATCAATGTTGTCGTCCAAATAAGAAAAATCGTTGGTTTGTGTGACTATTTTCCCACAATTAAACTAATAATATATACAAAATTGGGGGTAAAAAAAACAGAAAAGAGGGAAAAAGTGGAAGAGAAAAACAATTAGAGAGAAGAAAAGGTCTGGAATAATTAGAAGAAGTTATTAGAACGAACGCGTTTTAGAATTTTCCTTCATACGTACCTCTCAATTTTCTCGAGATTTTGATATTTCTCTTCGTGATCGGAGACGCACCGATCAGATTTCGTATTCCAGGTAAGATTCGTAGCTGAAATTCCATCATTTCGTTTTCTCGATTCTGTTGTTGTTGTTCTTCTCCTCTCTAGATCTACTTCCACACCCCAAGTGTTCGATTGGAAATTTTCGATTTCTGTATACGCCGATAGTCTCGCCTTTCAGTTGGAATTCTCATGAGATTGGATCATCTTTCTCTGCTTATCGTTAGATCTTTGGATGAATGAGTGATGATGATCGAATGTTTGCGACGTCTTCTCCCTGACTTGAATTCTATGTCCTTCGTTCGGTCCACTAGCTCCTCTTGTGTGAAATTGAACTGTGTGTCATCGTGGGGATGCTGTAACTACGTTGTCTCTAGCTCATGTATGTGTTGGGTTTTGAACTTTTGCTTTCAGCTTCAGAGAGCTTCATTGGAATGTGCTGAGGAATACTCATTTGGGCTCATACAAAGCCATACGAAAAAAAGTTCGCCAGCATGGGAATCTTCAACGGTTTGCCTGTTCCCTCCGATAAAACTGTAAGTCCATTTTTCCTCACTCCTAGTCGATTAGGAGGAATCGTTTGGTTCAACGATATAGGGACATCAAGTGTGTCGGTAGTTTTCTTAATTCTTTTCAGCATGGGGTTGGAGCTTATTGGAAGAAATGAGACAAGGGCTAGATAGGAGACCCACTGGAATTATCGCCGCTCTTGATTTTGTTTTGTGGACTACATGTGTGTGTGTGTGTGCCTGAGTGATGATGGTTGTTGCAGTACCTTAGGGAGGAGCTGGCACGAATAGATGAGAGCTGGGCTGCTGCACGCTTTGACTCTTTGCCACATGTGGTTCATATCCTTACGTCGAAGGACCGTGAAGCTGACATTCATATATTAAAGGAGCAAAGTGATGTTGTCGAGGAGGTTGTGGATGAAGTTGTCCATGCTTATCATGGTGGTTTCAACAAGGCCATTCAAAACTACTCACAGGTTTCTAATATCTGATGGATCTTCTTTTTTTGTTGGATCGTGCCCTTTTTTTCTCTCTCTCTAAAGCAATATACAGATATACGTCCCATAAACTTTCTGTTACCGCTTATTGATATTAAGATTGCGCGTTTTGTAGACTCTATGGCTACTTCTATTAGATTCTCTTTGAATAATACTAGTCAAGAAATAATTTATCTAGTAAAAGTTTATTGTGAAGTAACTTGATTGTAATTCTCTCGTCTTCTGCCTTGTTTGCAACGTATTCCTCATCAGATCTTGCGATTATTCAGCGAGTCCACTGAGAAAATTGGCGACTTGAAGCATGATTTGGCAGAAGCAAAGAAGAGCTTGGGTGCACGCAATAAACAATTACACCAGTTGTGGTACCGTTCTGTAACATTGCGGCACATCATCTCACTTTTGGATCAAATTGAGGGCATTGCTAAGGTTGGTTGGATTAGCCATAACATTTCTTACTTGATTCTTTCGTGGACACTGCTTGCTATGTATTTGTGATACTCTGAACTTTTATACGTCATTCATGATAGCATTTTGCTATTTAAAAGAAACTGCTTCGCTGATGTGACAATAATAGCTCTTCCTCTTGAAACATTTAATAGGTTCCATCTCGGATTGAGAAGCTCATTGCTGATAAGCAATTTTACGCTGCTATTCAAGTGTATCTCCAGTCGTCTCTGATGCTTGAGCGTGAAGGGCTTCAAACGGTAATTTTCTAACAGCCAATGCTAACAAATGCTGGTAAAGCAATTTCATGGGAACTTTTTTGGATGTTCCCAATCATTTGTCAATTTGATCTCTAGGACTCTTTTGTAATTAATCCGTTGAATGGGATCTGTTATCATTTAATTTCCATCGGCACCTTCTGATTCTCTCTGTTCGAGAGATCTACTGTTCAATTTCATCTTGTTCGTAATATATATTCTGGTACGTTCACCTAGGTTGGTGCTCTTCAAGATGTCAGATCTGAGCTAACTAAGCTGCGGGGGGCTCTTTTCTTCAAAATTCTAGACGATTTGCATGCACACCTATACAATAGAGGTGAATACAGGTGGGTTTCTTTTCAGCTTGTATAAACGAATTTCAGAAGCTGTGCTGCTTTTTATCCTTGGTTCCAGTGGCCTGCTTGCTTTACAGTGTGTCTCATCACTTCTATCAGTGCACAATCTTCTGTTCTTGACCTTGTCTATGCTGCAGTTCAGTTGCATCAAGCATATATGAAAGAGATGATGAAGTACCAACAACAACAGTTGTTGCATCTAGTCGAATGAGCTCACAACCACTGTCTCGTAGAACACGGACACTGAAAGGTGATAGTCAGTTTGGTCTGAGAGGGCTCACAAATGGTTCACATAGAACGGCTTCCATTGAGGAAGGGTATGATTTCGCAACCTTTCCCTTCAGTTGATTCTTTATGAGATATTAGGAATATATTTTCGTGTATAAGGGTTAGCTTTATTTGGAGTGATCATTGTCTGTTTACTTTCGGTTCTCCATAGAGGCTCTCGCGGCTAACTTTAATATAGAGATTGCCATACTTGCATCATTTCTCTAATCATTGTGTGGAGGTTCTCCCCAAAAAATTTGTCAATGAAAGAAATTATGCTGTAAATTGATTATGGCAGAAGTTGCTTTGTCAACCTAAGGTTCTGTGCTACCTTTGTTCTGCTTTTATAAAAATAACTTTGTTTGTTTTGCCATTCCTTGACTTTGCTAATGTGTGTTCTTTAATCACGTTGTGTTTCTTAGCTCATCATTTGATGGACATGATGAGGAGGACTCTGTAGAACATGATGAAGCCACCGCAGATGGGCAGAATAACAGGAATGGCACTGATAGTAAATTGCTTTCTTACCAACTTCCGCCTTGGCTTTCTGATTCCACTCCTGACGAGTTTATTGTACGTGCTTGTTACACTTAGATAACATATTTTCTGCCCAATTTTTTCAGTGTTGCGACATTGCTTTTTCTCCTGTTTCAGGAAGCAGTAAGAAAGAGTGATGATCCACTGCATGTGAAGTATCTACAGACCCTTGTTCAGTGTCTCTGCATGCTCGGCAAAGTTGCAGCTGCTGGTGCTATTATATGGTTGGCTTTCTAATATTTTTCATTTTCTGAATTGTTTTAAAAATGCTAACGATTTCTGTTTTGCAGCTGGATATAGTTAGAAAAAATTCACTCCTTTCATATCTTTTAGTTTTAGATCACTAGCAGTGGTCTCATATCGTTAGTTGACTTGTCACCGATGTCATCACTAGATACTATCTTTATCAAATGTATATGTGTAATTTGTGGGGCCAATTGACGTTTATCATTCTTAAAGTTAAAGATGAATGAATAACCGATGCCGCTCAAATTTTGCTAGTTTTCCATTCAAAAATTTTACTTGGTAGAAATGAGTACATTCCGTTATAGAAATCGTCGAACTTTTCTTAGTGATGTTTTGTGTTCTCTCGCAGCCAAAAACTCCGACCCACAATACATGAGATAATAATATCCAAGATTAAAGCCCATATGGAGACAAGAAATTTGTCAAAGTCGGCCTGTAGTCAGGGTGATCGAACGGGAGCTGCGGGATTGCATTTTATCAAAGGACAGTCAGAGGCCTACAGATTATCAAAAGAGAAACCTCAAAATGGGATATCAAATTCAGGAACTCACCTGGCTGTGAGCCCTGTTTCGCCTCTTATGGCTCCTGGAGGCAAAGCGCAAGCTGCAGCAAAAGACCTTCTTGACTCAATTTTAGATACTATCGTCAAGATATTTGGTGAGCTATTCAACTGTAAAACTCGTCTCAATATTTTATTATCTAAAATGAAAGCTCAAAATTTCTCTACTGTTGCTTCTATAGAAAATCATGTTGTTATTGGAGAGCTTTTGGAGTTGAAGGCTTCGCAACATGACATTAACACACCGAAGTCATTGCCTACTGATGTGAATTGGAACACCGATTCTGACGCATCCCAAGCTACTGGAGGCTACACTATCAGTTTTCCGTTGACAGTCTTACAGGTCCGCCTATAGATTTCAAAATATCTAATTTGTCGTGAAGCTAAATGTTTATAAATCTACATTGAGCTCCTGATTCTCATACGTAAGCTTTTTGAAAATTTACGTGTTAATGGTGAAGAGTGAATGCCAACAACTCATATGTGAAATTCTACGAGCAACTCCAGAAGCTGCGTCAGCAGATGCTGCTGCACAAACTGCTAAACTTGCAAAGAAGGCTCCCAAGAAAGATAAAAGGCAAGTGGCCGGTTACCTTTGGTAGTTCATTCATTTACGGAGATGGTTTTCTCATTATCATGTAGATACATAGAGAACGAAACATGTCCCAAGAATTAGAGATTTAAGATTTTTCTAAGATAGGCCTCATTTCCACGTACACGCATGTTGTCGTTGGGCTGTGAATCACCTTAATATGGTCATTGGATGATATAGGGAGGATGTTAGAGCAGAGATTTCTTCTGATGATTACGAAACCCATATCTAGAAATTTGTCGGCTAGTAAAGTGGAGCATTGAAGAGTATAGCACATTTTTTAGTGTGAAACTCTGCAGTTTGGGTAGTAGTATTGATGCTTGATTGATAATGGTGGACTGCAGGGATGCACCTGAAGATGGGCTAACATTCACCTTTCGGTTCACTGATGCAACTGTATCGATTTCTAATCAGGGTAATAATCAATCATCCTGACAATTCTTTGGTTATAATGCCTTTGGTGGACTTACTGATGTTATGTGCTGCTGGCAGGAGCTGATCTTATTCGTCAAGGCTGGGGAAAGAGGGCTCCAAATTCATCACAGGAAGGTTATGGATCTGCAGCAGTTTTGCCTGAACAGGGAATATATCTAGCTGCATCTATTTACCGGCCTGTCCTTCAGGTTTTAATTCTGGTTCATCTAAGGTTTTTCGTTCAATTTCAACTGTTTTTCAGTAGACTAATGATCTTTTTGTGTCTTGCAGTTTACAGATAAAATCACTTCAATGTTGCCCAAAAAGCACTCCCAGCTTGTGTAAGTTCAAAATTTCCGCTTGCCGTTACTGGCTGTCATCCTGGCAAAGCTAAACACCTTGCTCATGGTCCAAAATGAAAGTTGAAATTATTGTTTCCTCAAGTGCTGAAAACTTGCAAGTATTTTCACCATCGAGTTTTCAATACCTGATGCAGGAATGATGGCTTGCTTACATTCACTGAGAACTTTGTGAAGGACCACCTGTTACCGACAATGTTTGTGGACTATAGGAAAGGCGTACAGCAAGCTATATCAAGTTAGTTCCGTAGACTATAGAGATCTGATCATAGCGTTTTTGCTTGCTACTTTAGGGTATTTCTCCTCTAACGGTATACATAGAATTGCATCTTTAAAGGAGGGCTGTTAAATTTTGTTCCAAAGACCTAGAGTTATACCATCGCGAGGTGGTAGTAGAAGCATTTGCTTGCGAAACTAACTGAACTGGTCTGCCAATATAGGGTATGGCAGTTTTATAAGGTAAAGGGTCCTTGAAATTTGTTGTATTTATTTTGAAAGATTCCTTGGCTAGAAAGTTTTTGTAGGAATAGTTGCATACCACTAGTTATGAAAGTACCAGTAGTGTCAGTGTGTATACCTACCTAGATTCAATGTTAGAAACCCATGGTTCGCAAAATTATTTTGCAGGTGCTGCTGCATTTAGGCCTCGTGCACATTCAACTACTTACACCCCAACCGTAGAAAAGGGTCGACCTATCTTGCAAGGTCTTTTGGCAATAGATCTCCTTGCAAAAGAGGCAAGTTGTCTATGCTTTTTAACTGGAAGCCAAACTTTGTTGCTGTTTACACTTTTGATGTGCCATAAAAAGAATGGATGGTTACTTCCCGTTCATCATTTAATCCATCTTTCGGGTTCTCAGTCTCATGATATTTTTGTTTAATGAACTTCCTTGCTCTTCACTTTTTTTCTAGGTTCTTGGTTGGGCTCAAGCCATGCCCAAATTTGCTACTGACCTTGTGAAGTATGTTCAGACATTTCTTGAGAGAACATTTGAGAGATGTCGAACATCATACATGGAGGTATGGATCTTACTTGTGTCTCATTTGTTGTCCTCTTCCTTTGACTCTTCTAATCTATTTATTTGTTCGGCATCTGGATTAGGGTTTTGCACCTATAGCACCAAATCATACACTAAAAACTAGCCTTGTCGACGTGATTGAATTTAAAATTTCAACTGAAGGTGTATGAATTAGATGATATGACCGTGGATTTAGAACATCGTGATAGAGTTCGGTTTGAGCTACGGGAAACCTTACCTACTTAAGTTAAATAGCAGTAGTATTCTGTTTTAGGCTTTTGGCATTGTCTTGCGTAGCCTACAGTGTATATGTAGGTGTTTTACCAGCTTTTGATAAGCCCTGCAGCAGAACTTGGCATTAAATGCTTAGAAGCAATAATCCTGAAAACGTTTGACTCAAAGAAAGAGGTGGAAGAATATGGACTCAGCCAATCTTATAAGCGCTTTTTTCCATCGTTGATAAAAATCTTCGCCGTTTTCTTGCGATTTCTCTGCCTCGAGTGTCCCTAAATGGAAAGCGATGTATTTTCTTCCATTGCGCACACTTTTCTGAGCATAAGTTTGATTATCAATATATCAGGCTGTGCTAGAGAAGCTCAGTTACAGGCTCATTGGGAGGCATGATATTGAGAAATTGATGCGACTTGATGCGGCAAGTGCTTGTTTGCCATCTTCACTTGGCCATTCTGTTTCTCACTCTGAGGCTGTTGGCTCCGAAGTAGAACTCAGTGAACTATTCTTAAGTTTGCCGTCTATTAAGCAGGTAAGTTTCATGTGTTGTCTGAAACTTATTGTTGCTAGAATTTTCATCTGGCGGAGATTATTTTAAGTAACTGTGTTTCTTACAGGATAATCTAATTCGTGATGACAACAAACTGATTTTGTTAGCCTCTCTTAGTGACTCGCTTGAATACGTGGCTGACTCTATTGAGAGGTGAGTTCTTTTGGATCAGATTCTTTATGCATGCCTCTTCCTGTCATGTCATGTTCCTATCTCTCAGTACATCGTAGATGTTATCAGGACACAAGGAAAACTGGGAAGTTCTATGATTTTATAAAAGATGAGGGAAAAAGGGAAAGGATAGCTAAGAGACTAAGCTAGAATTGATTGCTGTCTTTTCCATCTCAATTTTAAAGAAACTCAGAAACCTTTGCGTTCAGTGTAAAAGAGAAACTTGCATGGTTTGATAGGTTTCCTTTAGTCCTCTCTTCCTTCGCTAAGTAGCAAGCAAATGAAAACTCTTTCTAAAGTTTTGATTTCCCAAAATCTTTAGGCTTGGACAAGCAGTTCCTCGTGCAGCAAGTCAAGCTGAAGATAATAGCAGGAATCAAGCATCTTCTCCTAGGAATCTGGCATCATTTGCTGATGAGTACAGAAAACTTGCGACTGATTGCCTTAAGGTTCTTCGTGTTGAGATGCTATTGGAAACAGTCTTTCATCTTCAGGTATGTGATAAATGTTCCCTTTGCTAGGAAAGTGGCATAGCTATGAAAAATAAAATTCAATCTGTGGCCGGTAGAACTTACGTAATACTATGGTGTTGAAAAGGAAATGACGAATCGGGAATACTTGGAGGATGAGGATGCTGAAGAGCCAGACGACTTTGTGATTTCTCTTACTTCACAGGTTAGTTATATCACTTAAATGAACCTCATCTTAGTTTGCTGCGGTAAAAGTCATTCTTGTTTAGTGCGGGATCTTGTTTTGAATTGGTTTTGCGAGATGATAATCTTTTCAGCCCCTATATTTCTGCAACAAGTTTGTTTACACTTCCTCTTTTTAACAGATAACACGTAGGGACGAGGGGATGGCGCCTTTCATCTCTGGTGAGAAGCGCAATTATGTTTTTGGTGGCATTTGTGGTATTGCTGCTAATGCGTCCATTAAGGTACACCTCTTCTTATTATCTGTGAAACCGGTTTGTGTTTACTGTAAGGGAATTTATAAGATATTTGGTACTTCTAATTTAAATGTCAATATACCATATCACAACTCAATCTCTAACATTTGATCATCATCTTCTAAGCCGTTATAAGTCTCTTATTGTGTATTATTCTAGGCTTTGGCTGACATGAGATCAATCAACCTTTTTGGAGTCCAACAAATATGCCGGAACACTATTGCATTGGAACAGGTAAAGATCAGCGATGTTTAGGTGTCGAGTTTAATATTTTTTTAATCATTTCCAGTAGCATTCACTGTCCACATTTGTGTGTGTTATACATGGCAGGCCATGTCAGCGATTCCATATGTCGATGGTGAAAGCGTACAACAGAACCTAGATCGTGTCCGTACTTATTTTGAACTACTAAACATGCCATTCGAGGTTAGCAAAAAAATACTGTAACTTCTTTGGTTTCTCCTTCGCATTTCTCAGCATTCTTATACTCAAGATGTTTACCTTATTTTCTGCAGGCGTTGCTTGCATTCATAGCGGAACATGACCAAATGTTTACACCCACAGAGTATGATGCTTACTCAACTTTATCTCCTTTTAACCTAAACTTATGGAAATAAACACAAGATTGAGGCTAATACGGTTTCTTAGACTTATTAAAATCAAATTATTGGGGCTTGCAGGTATTCCAACCTTCTAAAAGTCAATGTTCCTGGAAGAGATACTCCTCCAGATGCTCAATCCCGCCTTTCGGAAATTCTTTCTCACTAATATGAACTCCTCGAGCCATGAACAAACAAAGCTTCTCCAGCACCCAAGCTGCAGAAAAATCACAATGGCGAAATCCCAAAGGAGAGGCAAGAGACACAAAAATGTATATCATCTTCCTTCTTCTGCTGCGGCAACAGTCCGGTTCCATGATTTTTTCGTTTCTTTTTTTCTTTTACTTTTACTTTTACTTGTCTAGTTTCGTGAGTATCTTGTTTTGTGGTCTCGAATACGGAACCAAGACCTTTCTTTGAGAGCTTTTCTCTTGTTTAAATTCTTTGGTAGAGATTTTGTTTGTATAAAACTTTCCAAGGTGTGTTCATTTTCCTTCCAAGTGATAACAAAACAAAAATAGAGAAACCCACAAATTATTTACCATTCGTCTTGATTTGGAACGGTGTATATTGACGGTAAAGACATTCCCGCTTATTCAGAGGTTTTTGACTCTCCTACTCTTACCCATCAGTCCCAACAACATTCTTAATAAAACATTCGGGCTTGGGTCCCCGTTTAGAAGACAAAAACAAATTGTTTAATCCAATAAACATCGTGAGTAGTCGCAGTATTATTCCATCCGTATAACGTTTATTCTTTTCTCGCTAGTCGCTACCCAAAGAGCCAACAATTGGTAAATAGAAAACAATAAATTCAATAGAGTAGTTTAAATTTTCTCAGAGGCAGCTTTATTTGTGTTTACCATCGTGGAACTGTGCGTTTTTGGAAGACTTGAAAGTTTGAAGAAATTCTTTAGCCTTTTGCAACTCCTGCTTCTCCCTCGACTTGTCCCACTTGTGTTCACTTGCTAGAATCTCCACCACACGCTGTAACGCCCGCGCCGCTGCGTCTGTGTCTAAGAACGCGATTCTACATCTCCTTGCTATGAAATCAATCGCTGATTCGCAGTACTCGTGCCTTGCACAGTAAGCAACCTCTGCTTCCAGAAACGGATGTCCATGTGCCAACCGTTTCCCCAAACCCTCCTCCTGCATTAAATAACCAAAACCAGATCATAAACTGGGTATAGTCAATCCCCTAAACGTTATGAGGATGTAAGAACCGAACCTGAGCTATGGTGGCGACTCGGTCAGCCATTGAACCATAGGCATGAGACAAATGCTTAGCAGCAGCTGTGTCCATTGCTCCAGGAACCACTTTACCACCATATGTCTTTTTCATGCGCACGTACTGCTGTGCAAGAGCTGTGAAGGAAGATGGTTCCCATCCATAAGAACCCAAGAGCTGTAGCTTCTGTGTTACACATTCATTGGTTGGACTCAGCTTTCCCGATTTGATTGCTGCATCAACCGCATCTTCCGCCATGCTGAAATGAATTTACCAATGAGCAAATAATAACACAACTTTACACACATTCTGCTATTTCCATCAACTCCCTCACCTTCTATAAGTAGTCCATTTTCCACCCGTGATTGTAACAAGACCAGGACATTCCTCGATGACAACGTGGTCTCTGGAGATACTCTCTGTGCTCTTTGCTGTTGGATCCATGGCCAATGGACGGATACCACTCCAAGCCGAAAGAACATCAGTACGTCGAACCTAGCGAAATTTTGTGATGGATAATATCATCGACTGAGTTGTTGAAGAGAGATATGGTCCAGGACTAAACTGATTGTTTATATCTAAGCTGAAGCTGGACATACCTTAATGTTAAGATAGTCGCTGATTGCGTCCAGTATAAATTGAATCTCATCCTCGTGAGGTTCTGGAAGCGGAGTGATTGACGTGTTAGAGTCTGTCGTACCTGCTACTGTTCTTCCCAACCACGGTAACATAAACACAACGCGACCATCCTTGGTTTTAGGGACTATCAAGCCCATCCCTTCTGGAGAATAGTAATCAGGGAGCACGATGTGTACACCGCTGCTCGGACAGATCATCGGTTTTGTATCTTCATCAACCATCTTCCTAATGGAATCACAGAACGGTCCAGCCGCATTAACAACCACTTTCGCATAGCTGTCAAATTCTTGGCCTGTCGAAATAAAGCATCTCATCAATAAGTGCACAAATCATCAGAGACCAGAGGTACACTAAACTGAAGCAGTTGCTAGTCATTGTACCTGTGAGATTATTACGAACCCGGGCACCAACAATTCTCTTGGTCGCATCGTCTGTGATAAGCGATACAACCTCGGCATGGTTGAGAACTGCAGCACCAGCTAACGCGGCAGTACATGCCAGACCCACATTGAGACGTGAATCATTCATTTGGCCGTCATAATACACAACAGTGCCCCTCAAACTCTTGTCTTTCCCTTTCCTTGCAAGAGTTGGGAAGAGCTCAGCAGACTCCTGTGCAGAATAATATCTGGAGAGATGCAATAAACGTGGTCCCGCGACCAAGTCATACATCTTGAGTCCCATCCAGAAGTAGACAACTTCGAACCAGTCAAAACAAGGTGTCATACAGGGGAGAGCATGGCAGAGATGAGGCGCATTCTCAATGAGCTGTTTACGCTCCTCAAGCGCGTGGAATACAAGCTTCAGCTGTCCATAGTCAAGATTGAAAACAGCCTTCTCCAAGTAGCGAACCCCTATTCAAAGATTATACATTTCGTGACTCCACAAAACTTTCTCAAATCTAAAGTCTCCAAACGAATAAGCAAGCAATAGTTTCATAGCTACATGACATGACTCAGAGAGCTTTCTTATCACGAAATTTCGAATATCCAAGGACACAATACAAAATCCAAAAACCGTATGACTATTACCTCCGTGAATTAGCTTCGTTGAACGCGAAGACGTGCCGGAGGAGAAATCCTCTCGCTCCACCAAACCAACACGGAGGCCACGAGTAGCAGCGTCGAGAGCGACTCCGGAACCGGTGGCTCCACCGCCAATGACGAGGACATCGAGAGGATTAGAAGAGCTGGCTCCGATCAGAACAGACTCCTGAGCAGATCGAGGCGGTACGGAAGCGGTGGGATCACCAATCCTACGCCTCAGCGAATCTAGAATCGGACCACCGCCTCTGTCGCTAGAGGCAACCGACGGCGACAGGTAGACAGCGCCACCGGATGCAGCTGCAATTACGGCGGCTCCGACGGCTAAACGGCGAATGGAAGCGACAGACATGGAAGATCGAGGAGGGAGATTCAGACGATTGCGTTGGGAAGCGAAACGATCATGGGAAGAAGAAGAAGAAGCACATGATTGGGTTTCTCAATGAAATGCCAAAAAAGGAATGGAACACACTGTAATGGCAACTTCTCCGGAAATTACGGCTCCACCCTCTCAGATTACCGTGCGGTAAGTGGGTGCGGGGTGTTTCCGTCATTTCCTTCACAATAGAGTTCCGAGTTCCAAGGAACATCTTGAGTGGGGTGAAAGAGTTTTAACTGTTTTGTGAATTGACAAATGATCTGTTTAAGACACTAATTAGTTTTATAAGTGATCGGTTCATATTTCTGTAATAAGCTCAGCTATTCTAAGTTTCGGTTCATATTTTCTTTATACCACATCATTTAAGAAACTGCAAACATTCCCATGTTTAGTAACTAAGACCATCTTCAACCAGAGTGTCTAAGGTGAATCTCTCATATTTTCAGAAAGCCAAACAACATTATCATACTAGAGAAACTCACCTAAAAGTTTGGATAACGAGTTTGGTTCGAAAACAATTCAATTCAATTCAACCAGAGCCATAATTTGTTTAATTCAAGCGGCTAAGCCTACTGGGTAATTACCAAGAACAAAGCCCATTGGGCTTTTCTCAACAGCCTGTTTATCAAAATCTGGAATACCAGTTCTGACGATATATCATAAGCAACAATTAAACGATGTAAATAATAAAATATCTGAACCTTGATGAAAATAGCATTTTTCTATCAATTAATGATTTTTTTTTACCTATTGACAAGTAAGTTTTTTATAGTGCCGTCAATATTTTACTATACGGATTCATATGCCCATGACGTATATAATCGGTAAATTAAATTAAATTAAAAGAATGAAAGTGTATTCAAATGTCAAAATCATATCACAATAATACTATTCCGTAAAACAAACTTTTTTGTTTTGTCTAATTATTAGTGAATTAGTGGTAGAGTTTGGTACCCACAAATGTCGGTTGTGGCGTTGCAATCCGAGTTCGAGTATTTTTGAATGAGAAGTAAATACTTAACACCTGCAAGATACTGTCGACATGTTTGTTCCGAACATTCTGGTTTGAAAAAAAAAAAAAGCGAATTGTCTTTCCTTCTTCCGATTAATAATATATAAGAGATTCTTGGGGTTGAATAAGAAACTCAATCATTAAATAATGATCTTGTAGAGAATTTATCCTTTATATTATTTAGTCCATGAGAATAAACAGATGAGATCATACGAGGTCTCGTAATAATCGCTGCTTATATCACCATTAAACAGGAAGGGTAATTAAAAATATATATATCAATAATAATAAGAAAAAGACAAAAGACAAAAGAAGAAAAGAGATATATCCGAATATAAGAATAGAAGTGACAGTTTGGAAGAATTTACCAGAGAGGAAGGAAGGGCGATCTCAGAGTTCCATGCTTCTTCCCCATTTTCTTGTCTTTACCGTCTCTCATTCTTCGATCTCTCTACCCACAATCTAGATTCCTTCCCTTTCCCTCTCACTCGCTCTCCGACTTTCCCCGACAAGAACAATGGTCGTCATTTGATTCTCTTGTTTTTGTGTTCGTGTTTGTTAGCGGTGAAAGAGATAACGATAATCGTCCGTCAAGGAAAGCTCCTCGAGGTGATTACTGTTTTGATCGCGATCGGTATTGTCTGGATCATTTCTTCTTTAGAAACCATTCGATGGATTTCTCCGATTTGGTGTCTTGCAGGGTGTTGATTAGGTTCTCACTCACATGAGATTCAGATGAAAGGAAGACATGTTTACTGATAGCTACATGGACACGAGATCAAACATGACGAGTGTGAATCGAGGATCCAATGTGGATCTCGAGGATCGATTCCAGAGGGAGCTCGAATCTTTGCTTCACCAGCATCGTAACCGCCAAACATTCGGCCGAGAACGAGAACGAGACGTCGATGTGCACAGAAGCGGAAGCGCGCCACCGACGGTGGAAGGTTTGTTGAGAGCCATGGATAATCAGTACTCGATGAACAGCAACAGCTCTGACTACGTTAGAGACGCACGGAACATTAGCAGCAGCAGCAGCAACACTAACAATGGCGTCGAGCTTTTGTCTGACGATGAGTTACGTTGGCACCCTGCGTATCTCTCTTATTACTATTCGAACGAGCACTCCAACCCGAGGCTACCGCCTCCGTTGCTGTCCAGAGAGGATTGGAGGATTGCTCAGAGGTTTCACAACAGTGACTCTGTCTTTGATCCTGTCGGGGACTGGAGGAAGAAAGTGGTTCAAGCCGACAACAACAACTCCTCCTCCCTCTTCTCGGTTCAGCCAGGTGTTGTTCCCGCTGAGCAGGCGGAGAATGATTTGATCGAACTGAGGAATGCTGTAGCCCAGGGACGCTCTCACAACACCCCACCTCTGCAGCGTCTAGATCCAGGGCTTGGCCCGAGAAGGAAGAGCTTCGCTGATATACTTCAGGTATTCTCCATTACATTTTTTTGGTATTGACTACGTTTTGATGCCTCGACTTGATTGATTTTTGGAGATTTTTTTTACAGGAAGGACTTGACCGAGATGCAGCCTTATGCAGCCACCTCTCTCGGCCTGCGAGTTGCAACACTTTCCGTGACATGAAAGATCCTGCTGTCTTGTCGGCTTTCACTGCGGGTGGATTCGACAGCCCATTAGCATTCCACGAGTCGTTACATTCTGCTGCTCAAAACGGTGCAAACACTATGCTAGGATCCACCATGAGTTCTCCAGTACCAAGGATTAGAACTCCCGACTCACATCTACTGGGGCGATCCTCGGCCTCTGGTTTGCCCCCTATTGGTACCAGAGTCGGTGGTCCTGTCGACAAGAAGAATACGTTTGGCACTGAATCTTACACTGCTGCTGATGTTTCTGACACACTGTCGCGGTTGAACATGTCAGAGATGAGTCAGGTAAAAGATAAGTCCCAGCTTCAGGTGGATTTGGATAATCAATCTGATGTCATGCGTTACATACCCAACGGACATAAGAAGGCTTTGCGTCAACACAATATTGCTATGACAGAGTCAAACGATCACTTGTTTTCTTCAAACTATGGTGGAGTAATGAGTGGCTATGGAACAAGCCTTGGTGCTTCTACGGTGGGTTCCCACGGACAGGTCAACATCCCTAAACGAACCTCCTCTTCCGCGAGTCTTTACTCGACTTCAGACCGCTCTAGATTAGGAAGCCTAGGCTTATCTGATGTCAATATTCAGAATGCAAATATCAATGGAACCGACTTCTCCACAGCTGGTGGTTATTTGGTCAATAACAAGTTGAATACATTAGCTGAGCACTATTCTGCTGAAGGTACCTCGCTCCTCCTCGCGCTCTTACTCTCATGAACACAAATAATGTAATGCCTTAGATTGATCGATTTGGTTTAATCCTTTTGTTTCAGGCTCTCAATTGACTGGGGAAGGGGATAGGCAAAGCTTGAATAGATTTATAAATCAAGCTGCTTCTGAGCTTCACTCTCCAGTTATGGACCCCCATTACAGCCAGTATCGGCATACGGCATCAGCTACTGGTGCACCAAGTGATCATTCTCTTCTTAGAAACAGTTTTGGGACGTCAAACGGAGATACAGCTAATGAATACCTCGCCATGTTACTTGCTCAAAACAGGCAACAGCTGGGTAATCTCAGTGCTGCAGACACCAGATTCTTTGAGAATCCTTCATATGATCTTGGCAGCATGTATCTAGGAAACCATTTACCTTCTCCTTCTAAGAATTCAAGAAACCTCCAGAACATGCGAATGTCACAATCCGCCTCAATGATGAAAGTTCCTTTTGGAGGATTACAGGGATCTTCCCATGTAGATGTTGGCAGCACAACGGAAGTATCCTTACTAGAAGGGTTCAAGAACAACAAGACAAGGTCTTTGGAGCTTTCAGAAATAGTTGGGCATGTGATTGAGTTCAGGTACTTACCTTGCCTTATCTAATATAATTCATTTAAGGTTACTAGTTCACTTTTGTTTTCATTTCACACCCTGTGCAGCATGGATCAGTACGGAAGTCGTTTCATTCAGCAAAAACTTGAGACTGCAACGGATGAGGAAAAGAATGCAATTTTCCCTGAGATACTTCCTTATGGTCGCACTTTGATGACAGATGTCTTTGGAAATTATGTCATTCAAAAGGTACAAGCTGTAGCATTCAAATCATTTCATTCCAAACGGCTACATGTGTCACTTTTTCTCATATGTTGTTCTGTTTTTTTTTCCATTTTTAAAAAAAAAGTTTTTCGAGCATGGTACAAACAAACAGAGAAAAGAACTCGCTGAACAAGTTACTGGCCACGTTTTGGCTCTCTCTCTACAAATGTATGGCTGCAGGGTTATCCAAAAGGTACTCAATACAAAGACATTGTTTTGACACTAGTAATTATATAGTGGTAAGGGTTTTATAGAGATAGGCTTTTGGCTTTTCTGAGTGTGTCCCTATCTTGTTTCTGCGTTATTGAAACAGGCGTTAGAGGTGGTTGATTTGGAGCAACAAGGGCGAATGGTGAAAGAGCTTGATGGGTCTGTCATGAAATGTGTTCATGATCAGAACGGTAATCATGTGATCCAGAAGTGTATAGAGCGTCTTCCTCAGGATTGGATACAGTTCATTATCTCCTCTTTTTACGGGAAAGTCTTAGCTCTTTCAACACACCCTTATGGATGCCGTGTAATCCAGGTTCGATATATATACATAACACCTTATGGTTTATTGGCCATACTTAAAATGTTAACAATACTTGAAATGTGCTTCTGTGGAATCACGGCAGAGGGTACTGGAGCATATTGATGACATAGAAACCCAACGGATCATAATGGAGGAGATTATGCATTCAGTCTGCACTCTAGCTCAAGATCAGTACGGAAATTATGTTATTCAGGTAAGTTTCTGAATGCTTTATTTACATTGTTGGTGCATGAAAATGGACAAACCTGATAATGATTGACCTTGCTTTGGGATGTAGCATATCATACAACACGGTAAACCACACGAACGGTCAGAAATTATCAATAAGCTTGCTGGGCAGATTGTGACGATGAGTCAACAGAAGTTTGCTTCTAATGTTGTTGAAAAGTGCTTAACATTTGGCGGTCCAGAGGAACGTCAGGTTCTAGTGAATGAGATGCTTGGTTATACTGATGAAAACGAGCCTCTTCAGGTTCTGCAACTAAAAAATTCTTTGCTCCCTCATGTCTTTCCGCAATGTCTCAGAAGTCTCCCACTAACGCCGAAAACAATTTGCAGGCGATGATGAAGGATCCATTTGGGAACTACGTAGTGCAAAAGGTTCTTGAAACATGCGATGATCAGAGTCTTGCACTCATTCTTTCTCGCATCAAAGTCCACTTGAATGCCTTGAAGCGATACACATATGGGAAACACATCGTGGCCCGGGTTGAGAAACTTATCACCACCGGAGGTAAACATTTCTTGTCTCTATGTATAAATTCCGGAAAGACAAAGTCACAGGTCATGATCATGAATATCATTGTTCTTTTGTTTCTGCAGAGAGAAGAATCGGGCTTTCGTCATCTCTAGCGGCAAATACTACTCCTTAGCCACTGAGTAAGTAAATTTCAAAGCTTTATAACACAACCAGAGAAAGAGGGACAATTTGATGAACAGAGAGCTATCTGTACAGCCTAACTAAGCGAAGCACTGGTTCATGTTTATATATATTTTGCAAATAATTTGTAAATAAAATAGAGGGTTTTAGATTTAAGTCAGTAAATAAATGTATTTGGATTTACACTGGCTTAAGTTTTAAAATCTCCTTTTGGTTGTGTAAAAAGTGAAGCCTTGCTGTTTTATTATGTAAAGCAATGGCTTATTTTAGGTCTCTTATTCTACCCATAATAACTATGTAAATATCTTGAGGCTTTGCTCCCCAAGAATTGCAATATTTATTGTTTTAAGCACTCAAGTTATAGATGGAACATTTTACACCCACCAAAAGCAGCGATGTTGAATTAGTTCAACAGAAAACACATAAGATAGTCTACGAAATATCAAAAATCCTGAAACTGCCTCTCGGTTTCTTCCTCTATACGACTTAGAAATAAAGAAACTTAAGAGTATGTGATAAACTCGTCAATTTTCATTTTTTACCGGAAGACCCACCCCATCAAAGTCTCAAAGAGACAGAGGATTTGGTTCATACAAGGAAGATTCGAAGTTCCAACATCTGTACCAAAACTATGTAATGTATTAACCAACACTATCTCATACATCTGAACCTGCTTCTTCTTCATTACATTAATCATGTGCGATGATCTCATTTCCAAATGATATCGCCCAAGAAGCACAGAGCAGGGACACCTCTGATCTCCATGTCGACCAGCGGAGCCTCCATTAATGTCAAACCAGAGAGTTCTGAATCCTCCCGTATCATATCAAGAGCGCGCATTTGGTCCTGTCATGTTCATTTTGCCACGTTTAGATGCATTTCACCACAGCAAAACATAAATGGACAAAATTTTCATTGGTTCTTTGTGGTGAGGAGTAGACAAGATCAATCTTCGGTTTAAAAGAGTCCATAAGATAATAAGAAGTTGTGTATGTGTGTGTACGTATATATACCTTTCTCCTAATGGAACAAAATTTGCAGTCTGAGGAGGATGGTGGGAGAATCTGATTAACAACAAGTCTTTTGACAGGGACACTTTCCTTCTTCAAGGAAGCACTTAATCTAGAGGACTCGCTGACAGCCATTACCTAGGGGATGTCAACGAACATTAAGAGAGGTGAGATGCTAACTCTAGACTTTAACTTTGAATAGATATGTCTTAGACAATGCATGTTTGAAGATAGGAGGACCTCTAACGAGATGTATGTGTGTATATTACCGTAGGGATAGTGACAATGACGAATTCTGTTGACTCTGTGTCACGAAAAAGCTCACGAACTTTAACCATTCTTTCTCTCAGTCGTTCCAATTTGTCAGCCTTTCACATCCACAAAAAAATTTGAAAAAGAATGAAACGGTGTCCTAACAAGATGAAGACTACTATATCCATCAATATACACAAAAGACTTACAGCATCAGGCCGGTTATCTTCTTTCCCGAAGACAGATTTGATTGCTGAAGTAGCTGAGGTTATTTTCTGCCTAAGCTGTAGATGCAGAAGAGATATTTAAAAAGACAGTCTTAGAAACTGATACGCACTTTGGTAAACAAACTAACACAAGAACGTAGAAGAATTTATCTATCTGACATCTCCCACCTTCAAGATTTTACCTATGGACGCGTCCAGGAAGTCTGGTAAGGAGAGTAGCCTCAGCGTATGACCCTGTAAGCAGCAACGATATTTGTATTAACAGTAACTTTGCTAAAAAAAGGAGGCAATCAGTAAAGCTTGCTCACCGTTGGTGCAGTATCAAAGACGATTCTGGTGAACATGTTATACTCGGGTGATTCCAAAAATTGAATGACCTGTGTACACCCTTTGACTATCAGCAAGAGACGAGCATGCAAAACACAAACAAAATCAAGACGAAAGAAAGAAGGGTCCAATAGAAAATCAGAATCACCTTCGAAATGGCAATGGCTTCATCCAATCCAGGAGGCGGTGTGTCGAGCAGTTCTCCAAGTTTAAGTTCCCCCAACTTCATCAACCAAAAAACGAGTCGGTATCATATGCAATAACATTAAGAGGCATTTGAGTCACACCTAGATTAGTATCAGAAACAATGAAGCTCACACGCATTCGAAACGCATTTTCAGTAACAAATTCCACCGGAAAGTACAGACGATGCTGCTACAACATACCTGTTCTACAAGCATCCCAAGCCCCATACCATCCATAAAATCTTTGACCCCAGTTCCTCCATTCATCTGCGAGGCACTGCGAAACTCTTCTCTAGCCTTCTCAGGGTTTATCTGTTGCAGGGCTATAAATTAAAACTCAATTTGAGTGCAAGGATCATCACCGCAGAAACCAAAGATGCCCCAAAACATAAACTACAAATAATCATCGTGGTTTCCACATACTTCTAGAGCAAATAAGGGAGATTCAGGTCCTTCAACAGGCACAAGCATTCCTCCAGTCAAGTCCTAGAAATGAACAAAAGCAATAGAGAGACACCAGTCAATATATCTTTCATCAATCAAACAAAGACAAAGTCACGTTTTTTTTTTTACCTGAGCAAAAGAGTCGCTTAAGGAATGTGCTGGATCTGTGGATACAACAAGAGTTGGGTGTCCATTGTTGGCGAATCTCACAGCCAAAGATGCAGCGCAGCTAGTTTTGCCCACTCCACCTTTCCCTCCGAGCATGTAGTACTTCCGTTTCGTGCCGGAGACCATCTCATCGAATTCGGACATAGCCTCCGTTGGGCTAGCTACTGATTTCACTGAACCCACAATTCAAAAGAGAAGCTTTTCGATCACTCTAATACCCAATTCCATGTTTCAATCAGGAAAAAGGAGGAAACTTGGAATTCGAACCTTGGAGCGAGTTTCTATGGCGACTCTGTTTGAGGGAGAGAGAGAGAATCGCCGGCGAGACAACGGATGAGGAGAGAGCTGTTCGAGGCGAGAAAGAGATGAAATCAATCCCCGAGACGAGAGTCGTTGGCGAGAATCTGGGTTTGCAGAGAGGAGAAGAAGATAACAGAAAGGACGAAAGAGTCGCCATTTTTGCGTCTGCTTCTTCTCTCCTCTTCTTTCACTTGTGAATTATATAATGCTAAGAGAAACCCAGAAGCGGTGCCGAGAAACTATTACTATCGTGTTTTTGCTGCCAACACACATAATAAACAAGTCCCCGTTAATTCGGCTTTCTTTTTCATAATTAATCACACATAATCAAATACTTTTATATTTTCTAAGTATTATTCAAGCTTTTTTAGACAAAACATATGCTTTTCCATTTAGACAAAACATATGCTTTTCCACTGTGTACTTGAAACTCCTGCTCGTAATAACAGAAACTGTGTGTCTACACAAAAACTCAAAGTTAGCACAAAAACATATGAATCTGCAAAGGTCAGTGAATGCTAGTTAAAACTTAAAAGAATCAGACTTTGCTTCTCTTTTTCTTAGCTTGCAAACTTCGCTTCAGTCAAGAAAAATATATTGAATCCATTTTTTTATAAGTTTTCTGCTTGAGAGGAATGTGATTTTTGTACCGATCCAGAAGACAAAGCATCCTGGTTTTGGATGTTAAGGACAAGTACAGGGCTCATGGATATAGCATTTCAAATTTCTCTCCTTTTTTTCTTGAAAGCTTCTCTCTGTTTCTATAAGTCCTAGTGGATAAGGTAGAAAGCCTTCCACTTTGATTCACGTCGGTCAAATCCCACTATGCCAACACCTTGTCAACAACACTGCATTGCGAATCATTCTCTCTCACCTTAACTCTTGCTCTATGTTAGTGGTGAATATACGGCCCTATGCTCAATGACCATCTGACTCAGTTTCACCAAGTCTAATCACCAGTTGCGTGTGATACAATACATAAAAACACCTTGTCAACAACACTGCATTGCGAATCATTCTCTCTCACCTTAACTCTTGCTCTGTGTTAGTGGTGAATATACGGCCCTATGCTCAATGGCCATCTGACTCAGTTTCACCAAGTCTAATCACCAGTTGCGTGTGATACAATACATAAAAACAGAGCATTTATCATACAAAGAACATACAAGTTTCAAGTCTTGAGAATAATTCAGTGTCGTGGGAATCAAGATAAATATAAAAAAAAACACAAATCCTGTAAAAAGAAGAAAAAAGGTTGGTAATTAAGAATCTTCGATGGAGATCTGTCAAAAACGATTTCAACAGATAGGAATCGGAGCTCCGTTCCACTCCTTGAGACATTCCAACAAAGGATCAATAAGTTTTCCATCAGAAATCGCCGAGAACACTTTATCAAACACTTCCCCTGGTGACCTAACATTCTCTCCGGTAAGCAGTTCCGTCTCAAGCTCGTCGCGGACGAACCGGTACAACGGATAAGACCGACATTCCTTAATCCGGTTAGCTATGACCGAGGACCCTTCCTCATATTCAAGCCGGACACGTTCCACTTCCGTTGGGAGAAGCAACTTCAGCTCGGACTCAAACGCTCCGATTTTCTGGAAAACCGATGTCGAGGCATTAGCCTCACGGTCTGGATCCGCTAAAGCGTGGTCTACAAGAATGTGTCTAAGTTTCTGCATTAGCGGGTAAGTGAGGCTGCATGGATCGTCTGCGTAGGAGAAGACGTACTCTCGGTCAACCACTTGAAGCACATCGCGTTCAGTGAACCTTGAAGGATGTAGCTCACCGTTAGCACCAACTGTTAAGACCCGTTTCGCTACTTGGCTCACCGTGGCTTTAATCGCTTTCTTCATATTCTCTTCAAGATGTCTTAGATCGACGGCTTGGCACAGCGCAACTAAGTAGGTCGTGGACATGAGCTTGAGAATATCGACTGCTTCTGCGGTTTTCCGACTCGAGATCAAACCGAGGGAGTTAACGTCTTGGTTGTGCTGCTCGGCGCTTTGGACGTGGTTGGTCACAGGATTAGCCAAGAACTGAAGCTCGGAGCAATACGAAGCCATGGCTATCTCCGCGCCTTTAAACCCGTAATCAAGACTAGGGTTTCTCCCTCCGGATAAATTTGAAGGCAAACCGTTGTTGTAGAAATCATTCACCAGTTCAGAAAATTGCGCGAACATGAGTTTTCCGATCGAAGCAATGGCTAGACGGGAGTTATCCATGGCGACACCAATTGGTGTCCCCTGGAAGTTTCCGCCGTGCAAAGCCTTGTTCCTCGACACATCTATCAGAGGATTGTCGTTGACCGAGTTGATCTCACGTTCAATCATTTTAGTCGCTGCTCTAATCACCTCGATCTGCGGTCCAAGCCATTGCGGGGACGTCCTTAGCGCGTACCTGCAGCTTAATAGAAAACATCTCTTAGCTCCCTTAACCCCACGAAGTCGGGTTACTTGAGAAGCAAGAAACTTTACCGATCTTGTTTAGGTTTTTGAAGTGGATCCATTTCGTGGAGCTGTTGAGCTTCTTTAACGTAAGAGCTTCCGTCTAATATATGTTCCATAATCGCGGCGGCTTCGATTTGACCTGGATGATGCTTGAGTTTATGAGTTAGATGATCAGTAAACTCCGGTTTCCCTTGCATAACCTCTGGGAACATCGCAGACATAACTTCAGACAAAACCGCCAAAACATTGGCCTCAAACAGAACCGTCGAGGCCAAACCCGATCCGACCGCTGTCCCGTTCACAAGCGCCAGTCCTTCCTTTGGCTGCAGCTCGAAAAAGGACGGTACTCCGGCGAGCCTAAAGGCATCAGAGGCAGTGAGAGTCTCACCGGAGGGACCCACGGCTTTTGAATTGGGACGGCCGGTGAGTATTCCGGCGATGTAAGAGAGAGGAACAAGGTCTCCGGATGCGGTGATGGTGCCACGGAGAGGGAGGCACGGAGTGATTTCCTTGTTAAGAAGCTTTGTGATGGCTTCAAGAATCTCAAAGCGTATTCCGGAGTAGCCTTGGAGGAGAGTGTTGACACGGACGAGCATTGCCGCTCTCGTCGCCGGCTTAGGTAGCGTGTGTGACGTGTCTCCGGCGCCGAATATTCCGGCGTTCAAGAACCTGATCGGGTCATAAATTGCATGTTTTAGTTAATTTCGTCCGCACCTAGATAGTTATTAAAGACAGAAGAAAAACATTTTCTTTCGTTTTTAGTCGAATTATCTTCAAAATGACCGAAGTTATTTATCTTAAGATAACAAAATGGATAAGACTAAAACTCGGTGCATGAAGTGAAAGGCGTGTAATTAACAGGGTCCACAACTAGTTATGTCTAACTTAAATTTCACCTATTATTGCCAAACACCAAATTTATTCAGCTAATTAGTACTGCCACAAAATATTCACTTAATAACAGTAATTATTATAGGTACCACAATTACCAGAAAAAAATCAAAACTTTTAGGCGAAAGAGAGATCACCAAGATCATACCATTTACTTGTCTCACCATTTTTATACCCGAATCAATTTTTTCCTTTCTCACTATTTCATAAGTCTAAAATTTTCTCACTATTTTAACAATCTCCAACGCATTTAATTTCAATTTACAATAAATACAGAATATAAAAAGTATTACTATTATATATAAAAAAATACTTACTTATCCATTAGAAACTTTATGGTATTCTAAGAATTATTCACTAGTAACCAAATCTATTAATTTAAAAATGTAACAAAAATGAGAAAAAGAATAGTATTATGAACCTAATATGGTGTTGAGAAAATAAAATATTACCTAATAAGCTCCTTTTGAAGTGCACCGCCTTGTTTGGTTCTTCTATGGGAAGTTGCACCAAACCCTGTGGTGACTCCATAACTGTCCGTGCCACGGTTCATGCTCTCCATCACCCACTCGCTACTCGCCTTTACCCCGGCACGAGCCTCCTCCGCCAGCTCCACCGGCACTCCTCCACTAGCCACGGCGGCGACTTGGCCAATCGTCAGCGTCTCTCCTCCTAAACGCACCGCCCCTTTTCTGTAATCTTCCACCATACGTTTCACCTCCTCCAAGTGGCTCCCTTTCAAAGCTTCCGCCGCCACGTTCCAGTTCAACGGGTCGCCCGAGACGGCGGCGATGTGGTTATTGTTTTGTTTACACAACTCCATGAGCGCCTACCCAAGCGGAAAGTATTGGATCTTTTGACGACACGGATTAAGAAATCAGTTCTTCTATACGAACCGGTTTGAACAATGTGGTCTTGATGCTCTCTCTCTCAATGTGCTGATGTTATTATACAAAAGAAAAACACTGAAAATATGTGTAGGTATCTACTTACACGTTGCGCTTACAAGATGATTGATTATTAGTTTTTCTGAGTTAATAAATAAAACTAAAAAGGATTAAAGAAGGAAATTGTATTTGATTACAAATAAATTTCCTGAGAGAAATGTGAGCGACAATGGAGGTTTTAAATAGAGGCAAAGAGTTGGTGAGAACCAGGCGAGTTAGTTGAAATGTGTCTACAACCGTCGGATGTTCATTGCAATCTGGACGGATGTGTGTTGGGCACGTGGCCTCAGTGTTTTATGAATCGTCTTACTTGTCGATCTCGAGCGTCAGGTATTGGCGTATTGCCAGAGATAGGGACACGATGTTTGGTGCGAGTGTGAGGAACACCACCAATTTCACATTACTTCATATCTATTTTTCCTAACCATATAAATTTATTCATATTTTTTTATTTTTCTTTCTTGCATGGAGTGTTGCTAAAATGTTAAACTTTATTAACAGACAGGAAAAGTATGTCATTACCAGCTCATATGCCAAATGTTATCCAGATAATATATTTTATAGAATGTCATTTATTCCCAGGTGACTATATATAGTATATAATGATAAAATGGCCAAAATAAAATCTGGATAAGTTTATGACTTGGCCAATTGACCAAAAAGAAAATTTTATTGGCCCAAACAATAACTCCAATTCCAGAAGGGTATATATGTATGCGTTACATTTAGATCGGGTTTCAGAGATTATGATCCTACAAATAATATTCACGTCGACGTGTTAAAATGAAAAGCAAACGGTACGTACTTCAATACAACAGAACGTAGAATTCCTTTTAGTTTATAAACGATTTTTTACTTGATGAACGTTGAAGATTTGCTTCAAACTTGATATTGAACTAAAACAAAGAAACATTTTTGATTAGTTGATGGATCATATGGTTCGACTATAATTTTAATCCTTGTTGATTTTTTTTATAGTCTAAACTATATATATGGATATATTAAAAACACAGGCAATCTAAAACGAACTAGATAAAAACAACACAAAGAAACAATTAGATCATTGTTGAATTACGTGACCACTATTTCCATCGAATGGATCTCATTTACCCAAAAAATATCTTCAAATTTATAGAAAAACTTGTTGACTTTATGAGAATGGAACGAAGCAGGAAAGCTTACCAAACACATAAATTGATTGCAATGAAATAAATATTAGAGAATTTGAGATTGGATAGAGTTGGTGAGATTTGGGTAAAGCCTTTTTCTGCTTATCCTGCACCAACCATACTCATACCTCTCACCAATCTTATGGTAGGGCTTGTAAAACAGTAGCATTAGTATTCGAAGGCCCTTATTATTATATATTCTTGATATAGTATATATATTTGACTCTCTTTAAAAAGCAAGATATATATAAACTCAAAACCAAAAATTAACAAGCTATATATATATATAAACCAACACTTCTGAGTAATATGGAAGAAGAAAAATTTCCCTTTATATTTAGATAATAATCATTTTAGATTCTTCCACTTTCTGTTTCCTTTTCTAAGATTCTATAATATATAAATAAAATAAAGATATTCATGTTCGCAGTTTATAAAGTTCGCTAATTTACAGTATATGTCTTGCAGAATTTGAGTTATTTTTAAGATATTACGATCCAAATTGAGTGTGAATAACCGAAAAATTACACTATACAAATTGGCATGTTTAAAACGAAGAGTGTTTGTTGCATTTAAGTAACTTCCAAACTAAGTGATGTACCTCAGATCACTCGTCACATGCGGTTTTGTTTTTTTTTTCTTCTTTACATTCTTGTGGAAATTGAAGTAAAACTGTATATATACATATATATTCATCTAGATGCGGTTGATTCAACAGGTTAAATTATACTTGATTTTGGTTATTATAAATCCAAATCTAACCATGACATTGGACGTTTGTAAGCAACTTACGTCTAAAGACTTGTCACATATATTGTCAATGAGTGAAATACTACAAATTATCTTGTTACAAAAACATAATTTCTGAGGGGAATAATTGTTCGGGGTTGACGATTTAATGACTTCAAAGAAAGATTGTACATTTTCCATTTTATCCTTTGTGGTAGGTAGACGTAAACGCATGATAGAACAGACTTATCTTCTTTTTTTTTTTTTTAGGTTGAGGATAAAAAGAAGTGGAGCTCGCTTGTCATTCTTGAAAATAGAGGCTAATGGATATTATATGTAATCTCTTGATACAAGTTAATTAGACTTTTTGATCAGTAACCAAATCAGCTTGTGATTTCCACGCCGAGTCATATAAAATAGCATTTGTTGTTACCTTTGGTTCTTTCTTGCAGAAACAAAGCAGAACATGCACATAGCAAAGACGTCTGAAATCAGTTCCGCGACATTCTTCAGCATATGGATCATATAACACATTGGAAGACACTCTTGAACACTGTTCACTTTACAGCAAGGCTTCGTAATATATCTGTTAATGTTTTTGGTCAATGCTCAATAGTGTCTGCACCAACCATTCAATCCCACTCTCTTTTCTCTGTCCCAAGTTTCAAATGTTTCATGATTTGAGTCGGTTCGATTCGGTTTTCTATTATTCTGATTTCTGACCCGCCCCTTAACCAATACACGATTCCTTTAACAAATACACGATTCCTTGGATTAATTTTTTCTTTTCATACAAATCTACTTGAAAACTCTTGTTCAAGCCTGGCTCGAGTCGCAATTCTGGATCAAATAACTCTTTTAACTCAGGATTCCAATAGAAACTCTACTTTTGATATATCAAATAAGAAGTCGCGGTAGCGAGTAAGAGAGAAGAAGATGAACACTCAAGGGCTTTGAAGGTTCTTGAGATCTTCTTCTTTAGCGTACCAAGCTGGTATTATCTTGGGAAGGTGAGGGTAGAGATCTTTGTACGAGTTTCTTATAGTTCCTTCTGCAACTCCCGTTGCCACCGATATATCTGCAAGGGTTCAAATATCAGAGATTGTTTGTTTTAAGTGAAAAACCTGATGTCCGATTGTTTCAGTGCACAAAAATGTGAATGGAACAGACCTCGAAGAGGCTTCTTCTCATCAGAGAGCTGAGTTATTATGTATATAACCGCTGCGGCAATCGATATGGGACTCCTCCTGCAACCAAAAGCTCCGTGTGAATAATCGTAAAAGCGATAAACCCAGGAACCAGTAACGATAAGACAGGAAGGGGTAATGATGTAACCTTATATCAAACTCCTCTGACTTTTGCACAGATTCTTGAGCCGCCTTGACGGTTTGGTTAGTCATACCAAGATTGGAGCAAAAACGTCTCTGGAGATTAACAAATCAAGTTAATGAAAACCGCGGAGGAGGGTAAGAACCGAAAGGCAGTTGGTTCAAGAAGAAGTCACCATAAAATCTCCGGCGTGGATAGTTCCCATTTCAACCGATTGTCCGGTTTCAAGGCCCAACTGTTTGACTATGTATTCTTTTGCACGACCAATCTCCTTCTTCGTAGCTCCATTGGCAACAGAACATATTTCTACACAATATTGGCCAGAGTTTATAAAGCAAAAAAACGAAACAAATATATACAAAAAAAAAAAAAAGACAAGAAGTGTTTGGTACCCTTGACGGTTCGTGGCTTGTCCTCTTGACGGCAAGCAATGTATAAACAAGCAGCCAAAAGAGCATCCTGATTTCTTCCTCTGCTTGACTTCTGATCCTCTACCCTTTTATATATCTCGTTGGCTCGGTCCTTGAATCCAAGAGCAACAAATTATTGCAAAACAAAAAAGCACATACAAATGTCTAGCTAAGATTCCACGAAACCATCAACAGGAGCCATAAGATTGGTAAGAGAAAGAGACTAATACCTTGATGGTCGCGACAAGGCCCAACCTGGAAAAAACGCAAACGCAAAGGTTGATCAAAATTTGTCAAAATAGGGTTTTGTCAAGCGATCTTAGGTTTAAAGTGAAAACGTAACATTCCACAAGGCATTAGTTTGAAAGCGTATCTATTATTGCCAAGTACCGACTGAGAGGCATTGAATGTACAGATCACTTATGAGCAAAATCCAAAGTTTTTGATTTCATTTCCTTAAAAAGCGGAAACTTTTATTTTCAACACTTTCTTTATACAGTATATATATAAGTTCCATATGTATCCAGCAACCACAATTTAAAAAAAAAAAAAATGGGATTCCGAGAATTGCGATGCTATCGAAAGTGAGAATGAAGCTGAGGAGCTAAACGTACCGATCAGCCATGGTGGCGATAGTCTTAAAGGCGACAATGAGGCCGCGATCGGGATTAGATCCACGATTCTGCCATCGACCAAGGGAAGAGGAGAGGAAGTCGCCGGAGGATCCGTTGGGTTTAGAAATGACGGTGGTGAGGCCACCATCGGCGAGAAGAGGATTCGTGGGACCACCGACACGGACGGGATCGTTATCGCCTGACTCGTTCGCGAAGGTACGCCACTCGGAGGTTTCGTCGATTGAGTGGGATTCGAGCACGAGCCCACACTCCGAGCAAACGGTATCTCCGGCGGAATGATCGAACACGACCTCCGTGTGCCTTTTACAGTCCGAACAAAACGCGTCACTCATTGCTTCTCTCCAAAAAAACCCTAAACCCTCCCCCTTCCTTTTTTTTCTTTCTTCTACTTGAAATTGGACTCCGATTTCGACTGTAATTACGAAATAGTACTACCACTCTCTTCTTCTTCTTCTTCTTCCTCGTCGCGCCTACCTTTGAGCTTTCTTCTTCAGCAAAATTAGAATCCAAATGTCAGAAAATGCGATGTGATTGACTCCGGATGTCTTACGACGATCCAACGGCTGATGCTTCCTGGATTCTACAACCCAAAAAGTGCTTTCTCCTGTTCTTTCATACAAACATATGTGATACTAAAACTTTAAATGGGCTTTTCAAAACAAACTCGGCCCAACAATTTCAAGCCCTATATTGTTTTTCGGTCTGCCACTCTCTACTTCTTGTTATTGGACATGGCTCACGAAAATACATGAAACATAACCATACTTGACATACGACACTTGCATATTTTGAATAACTTTTATATATATGGTATTGAATAATTTTGAAATAAGGTTTTAAGTGTTTAGGCATCTAATTAAAGAGGTGATTTGAATACTGTACTAGTGTACTCTAGGCTGATTTAATTTCTCGTACGTTTATCTATTGAAATATGTTACACTGATTTTAACACAAAACCTTTGCTACAAAATAGTTTGAGTTAGATATGAGTATAAGATCGGATGACCTCGAATTCGAAATGCACGGAACTCGTCTCCCATGCCCTTACAATCGCAACTTTGCAAGTGTATTTTATAATAATAATTGACTTTTATGAACTGTCCTAAACTAACCTAAGAGTTCATGAGTTTTTGTTTTCTTATGAACAGCAAAATCAAAACTACGATATAAAAGTTTTAATTATGCCATATTAATCTATACAGCAAACTCAAAAAATTGACATACGAACCAACACATGTAAGCCAATGATTGATTAGGACAAGTATTTTATGTTCTTAAACATCATATTAAAAAGAGGTTTTTTAATCTTGGTCGATAACGCCACGAGGAGATCTCTTCTCTAAACCTCTTTCTTCGGTAGTCCTTTTTATATAAAAGTCATTATAATTTATTAGAAGATAAAAAGTTGTATAGTTTCGTAGACTATAATTAATTTTAAGAGTAATCGTCACCATATTATTCTTCTCACCACATGCCCTAATTAATAATAATAGCGATCTTTCAAATATATACATCAACAAGGAAAGAAACTTTCCGGTCATCCGAATCTATTATGACTTGCTCATGAATCGTTCGTCTAAAAGTGGATATGGCTAACTTCACAAATCCCTATAAAGCAAATTCTCGGCCTTCAATGATCCTCTTTGCGTACTTTTACTGCACCTCCATCGAATCATATTTTTAGAAAATATTTTAGTTATGAATTGTTTCAACATATATAAAGCTAACAATTACACGCCAATAGTTTAGTGTCAAACTTTTGTAAATTACTGTCATCACCATCTTTATTTCTCGTTCTGTTTTATACACATACATAGTGTATACTGTATATACACCCTTTTTAATCAAACCCTCTTGTTATTTTTAAGTACCATAGAGTTTTAGATCTTAATTAGAACTTTACATCACTTTGAAATTTGTCTATAAAGTGGATCGCAATCTTTTGTTTGACGCTAATAATTTCTGCATATAACTTAAACTATACATGACTTTAGATTATTAATAGTTGAAACAGTATATATTCAACCTGTTTTATGTTTTCATTCTAATTCTTGAATTTTCATCCACCAACTTTTTTTTTTTATCTCTCTGAAAAATTTATTTGACTTTTTTAACGGCCACCAACTTTTTAGTCTTGGATAAACTCAATGGATTTTGTTATTAGTGGGAGTATAATAGATTCCTTGGGTTTGTATATATTTTTCATCAAACGAGTTATATATCAAATACCTGTGCCACAGAAGCTTTTAGCTAGCTACAAATATATATATATTTTTGGTACCTATTAGAATACGACATTTTGTATGTATTTGACCGTTAACAACGCCCTCGTTGGCTATTTGATCATTTCTTCCTTTGACATGCCATGCCCCTTTTTTCATAATATTATAGTGTCCAATAATTTGAAATTCTTTATTCTTAATCAGTCGTCCCTATGAGTAGATTCGTCTTATCATACATTTGAATCTATAATTAAATCCATTAAACAACTTGTCTATTCCGATGGCATTATGATATGACAACTTCATTTTTTTGGACTTTTTTGAGTTGAAGTTTGAACCAAAAACTAGTTCCGGGTCATGCAGTCATTTACCAAAAGAATAAAAAATATTTATTTCCGGTTCAACCCACAAAATTGTTAGTGTAAATTGGCTGGAACTCAGGTAATAAGATTGCAGCATGCCAGATAGAATACATTAATTTGTGTCTAATAACTATTTTAACTTTTTAGTTGTCGATTAAGACATAAATTCTATATCAGGAAGATTAATATATGTCATCGATGGGATGATTTCAACCAAGACGAGTAATATATTCCCTAAATATTAATACTTTTAAAGCATTTTTACCAAACTTGATTCAAGGAAAAAGGAATCTTGTGATGCAAGCAACATATAATCGCAACTCAAAGATGGGTTTGGCCAAAGTCCCTTTCTCGTTCTCCCACACGTCTCCCTAATTTCATCCTTCTATTTTGATCGACGAAGAGAGAAGAAAACTTCAAGACTTCGTATGTTTCTCTCTCCCCCCTACACAGTACCAAGAAACGTCTCTATCTCTCTTCCAAAGAATAGTATGCTAACGTCTCTGTCTTAAGACATATATACTCTGTTTTCAAAGGAAAACCTTACAACACCACCGAGAAAACTCCTCTCTCTCTCTCTCTCTCTCTTCTACTTTCTCTCCCCTCTATACGTATCCAAGGAGCATGATAGATATAGGTTCTGTTTACTGAGAAAAAGTTCACTATACCCAAACGCCTTTCTCTCTTTCTCTCTTTCCTTCTATAAGTTTTTCATCTATATGACTTGATCAACAGGTAAATGATGAGGCAGAATCTGAAAAAAGTTGAACAGATCAAAGAAGACGAATCTATGAAGCTGTTTCCTTGTGTCTTCAGTATGAATAATTCTTCTGTGAACAGCGCAAAGAGATCGAAGCCTAAGCTTATCTATCTTCTTCTTTTCGCTCTTATCTCAAGTTGCTTCGTCTTTGCTCCTCACCTCTTTTATTTCCCTTACCCCTCTGCTCTGTTTCTCATAGGTACGATTCTTCTATCTTGTATTTCAAGTAAATCACTTCTGTCGTCTTTGTTGTTGTTATCCTAAACTACTTTCACTTCATATGTTTTTTGTAGACTCTTCAATAAAAGAGATTGAAGACCGGGTTTCCCAGAACAATACAGAACCTCCCAAACCGTCGAAAACTGGTTAGTGCTTAATCCTCTGTTTCCTACCATTCCTGATGCTACAAGCAAGGGGTTCTCAGTGCTTTTTTTCTTTTCCTGTGGTGATTATGCAGAAGAGAGCATATTATGTGACAGAGCCGGTTATCGTTCAGACATCTGTTTCATGAAAGGAGATATCAGAACACACTTTCCTTCTTCCTCCTTCTTCCTCTACACCTCGAGTGACCTCAACGATCATGTCTCGCAAGAAATAATCAAACCATACACCAGAAAATGGGAAACTAGTATAATGGAAACCATCGCTGAGCTGAAACTTGTGACAAAAGATGTGAAGCTCTTCGGCGATAAGCATAGCTGCCAAGTGATCCATGAAGTACCCGCCGTGTTATTCTCTACCGGAGGATATACCGGAAATCTCTATCATGAGTTCAACGATGGGCTTATTCCTTTGTACATAACATCTAAACGTTTCAACAAAAAGGTTGTCTTTGTGATTGCGGAGTATCACAAGTGGTGGGAGATGAAGTATGGAGATGTTCTCTCTCAGCTCTCTGATTATCCTCTTATTGATTTCACTAAAGACAAGAGAACTCACTGCTTCAAGGAAGCAATCGTTGGTCTTAGGATCCATGGTGAGTTAACTGTGGATCCTTCTCAGATGCAAGATGATAGAGCAACCATCACCGAGTTCAAGAATCTACTTGATCGAGCTTATAGACCCCGGATCAACATATTGGACGCCGCCGAGGAGCATCGGTTACATGGAAAAGCAGCAAAGAGAAGAAAGGCTAAGAGGCCTAAACTAGCTTTGTTTTCAAGAACAGGGCCTCGTGCAATAACAAACGAGGATCTAATGGTGAAATTGGCTCAGAGGATCGGGTTTCAAGTGGAGGTTTTGAGACCTGACAGAACAACGGAACTGGCAAAGATTTACAGAGTGCTTAACTCAAGCAATGTCATGGTTGGGGTACATGGAGCAGCCATGACCCATTTTCTGTTCATGAAACCTGGAGGTGTCTTAATTCAAATAATCCCACTGGGGACAGATTGGGCAGCAGAGACATATTATGGAGAACCGGCAAAGAAGCTCGGTCTGGACTACACTGGTTATAAGATTCTTCCAAGAGAGAGCTCATTGTATGACAAATATGATAAAAATGATCCCATTCTAAGAGACCCAAACAGCATCAGTCAGAAAGGGTGGGAATTCACAAAGGGGATATACCTTACTAACCAGCAAGTGAGGTTAGATCTCCGGAGATTCAAGAAGATTTTGATCGATGCGTATGCAAAATCGATTAGCTGACCTGTAAAGGTTGTTGTAACTGTATAGTGTGCACAAACTACAGAAATTACAAAGCTCTTTGTAAAGATTTCTCTGTAAAGATTTAAAAAGAGACCGTGACATAAATGAATTCAATGTTTCAGAGACACGAACAACAAAACTGCTAAGAATGGCTTAAACAAGAAGCATCTATGTTACAGTCAGAGCCATCTAAAGTCGAGTTCTTATTTACTATGAAGAAAAAAATAAGATTCATCATCCTACTGAATGGAAATTGAACTGAGAGATGCTGAAAGAAGACTTCAGTGAGAAACTTTGCTTCGAGCCAAAACAAGAGAACGTGTTATTCTTCCATAGTCTTTAGGCCCCCTTCTTCCCTATCTTTGATGATGAACGCTCAGGTGGAGGTGTCTTTGCATTTCTTCCACCATTTACAATTGGATTCCCTTCTATTGAGGATCTACGTGATCCTGATGGCATTACACCTGTGAGTGATTGCCTTCGCTGTGTCTTAGCGTTGCTTGTCTGTGGCGACTTTACACCACTGAAATTATTTGAGACTCCAAGCGGTGACCGTGGATTTGCAGGAATGTTCTCCTTTCTGTGGTGACAAAAGAAGGTTTTCAATAAACCGGGAGGGAAATGCATAATATTATCTTGCAGATTGTAACAAACATGAAGTCTTTGTCATACCTCTTCTCTGAACCATTGATTAGCTTTCCGATTGTCCTCAGGGACTTCCTTATGTGTGAACCTGTTCCATTTGTCCTAGAATCCACAGAAATAAACTGTATCTCGTTTCTGGAAGCTCCTTTAATAGGTGTCTGCAATAGCTGGAGTTGAGGAATGCTTGTTCTGCCATCTACTTTCACTGCTCTGTTTTGATAAGAGCTTACAGGACTCAGTGGATTCTTGAGCTGGTGCATCTCCTTGGTGGGATCTCCTTTACTATTTTCTTCGTTTTTACAGGACTTCGGACCCTCCAAACTCAATCTTTGTGCACGACGAGAGGCCAAAGGTGATTTAACACCTTTTCTGTCTTCAAGGTTTGCCTTTGTGTTGCTACAGTTTTCGATGCTTAATCTTCTGAGACGTGGAGGAGTTCTCTCTGTTGTTGCGATCGGCCTGCTGAATGAAGATTTTATCTCCTTTGCTCCACTATAGGAAACATTGTTCCCTTCTTCAGTACCCAAAGCCTTCTTCAGGTTTTCAATCTGAAAGAAGAATCCAAAATGTTTATTGGCCCATAAAATCTATAATTAACTGGAAACAAATTTTGTTACCGTCTACAAACCTGCTCCTTGAGATGCATAACCTCTCTAGTCTCTTTGTGTGCACGAGCAGCGCCAAGTTCGACTGTCGACACTCTTTGTGCGAATTTTAAAGTACTGATTGTTTCCCCAAAAGAGTCTTCCTCAGGACTCAAATGAGCAAACATTAGTGTTTTGGCTTGACCTCCTGAAATAAAGACATGACAAGAAGACACTAAATATCGTTTGTTCACATAACAGAGAAGGAAGGAATCATATTAATACCTAATGCGTCTTGGAGTAGAAGAGTCAGCTTGCTGTTTCGGTATGGGATGTGAGAATTCTTCTGAGCCAATGCAGAAATTACATCTCCGAGACAAGAAAGAGATTTGTTGATATACTGTGCTTCCTTGAGCCTGTCTCCTGTAACCTCTGATTTATCTACTCTCTCGCTCCCTGCAAGATCCACCAAATGCAAGCAACTCCGGATGGTACCGCCAGATGTGTCTTTCCCACGTACGTGCACCATAAAAATACTACAAGAAGACAACGATTTTAGATTATATAGCAGTAATTATTTTGATTCTGAAAGCGTGTAGTTTTGAGTTATGTAAGAGAACCTGTGAGACCGACTGCTTCGATTATTCATGGATGTGGAACTAACCGCCCGGTTCACCTCACCAGCTTCCATCAGCTGAATGACATCCATGGTAGAATTCACAGAATGCATTGTAGCATCTGGAAGACTCAAGCCATCGTCCTCGTTGGAGCAAGTTCGAATATCTAATGTGAATATAGTCAAGAAGTACACTAGGTGGATCGACGTGATATAGATAATAAACTAGAAATCACTCATGGTAATCAGTCATGAAAGGATATTTGGTGGAAGAGGAATTCTCAGCAAGAAGGTCCCGGACTTGTTCATTGTAGATTTCGACCATCTGGACGTATATCTCATACGTCATCATGTCCCTTCTTTTATCACAAATCAGAAAGAGATAACTGAGAGCTAGATAGTTGATTCCCATTTCAGTAGCTGATCTGCCTGGAGGACCACTCTGCATCAGGAAAATTTATCAACAACTATAAATGTAGAAAGAAAGTCAAGAAAATGCTCGAGTCTGTCGAAAGTCTCACCATGGTGTATGTCTTCCCTGATCCGGTTTGTCCATAAGCGAATATACAGACATTGTAACCATCCATTACTGATCTGATTAATGGTTGGGTTTCTCTGAATACATCATCTGTACACATGGGTTCAAAAGTTAGAAAGATACTTTAACTAAAGCAAAAAACACATGCTTATACAGCCTCTTAGTAAATTGCAAAGTTACCTTGAGTTGCTGTTGGAGCAAATACTTGATTAAATTGAAACGTTTTTCTTGCATCTTTTTGAGGCTTCGATGGATCCAAAACAAACAAAGAACCATCTTTTCCTATGTAATCTATTACTCCTTTCATTTCACTATTGAAGATCGGTCTAACTCTGCAGAACACTCTTATATTTCCTGCAGTATGTTAGACATGGCATTATGACACTTATGAAAAGAGCAAAAACTTGTGTTAACTAGTTTCTACCTTTAAGATCTTGCACCATGTTATATAACTTTCTGTTCTCTTCCACCACTTTGTAATATCCTTGAGCTGCTGATGACATCTCTTGCATCTGATTCCCTGTGCATAAGAAGTATATCCCATAAAATTGGATTTGGAACCAGAAAATGAAAGATGTATCTCCAGAGGAGATAAAAATGGAGATTTCAGAACACAAACTAACCTAGTTCCATCAGATCTTTCTGCAAATGAACCTGAAATTCCTTAAAATCCTGCTTCGTTTCTATAAACAAAGTCTTGAGAACCTGAACAAAGATAAGCATACCTGAATTAGAACACATATTACAGACAAATAAGAAATGAAAGTTAAGAGAACACTTTTAAAATAAGTAACATGAACTTCATTAAATTCAAACGTACCGCAAGCTCATTTTCTTGTGTTTTCAGTAAACGCTTATGGTTGCATTTTGTCTTGTGTAGGAGACTTTTGCGGGACTGAGGAAATATATCCAACAATTTGTTAGTCCAAAACTTAGATATGAAACACTTTTAAAACAGTCATGGAGTAAAGAGAGGTATCCAAGGAAGAGCAGTTGAAACCAGAAAGAGATAAAAGCAATCGCTTGTGAATGCATAACCAAAGCAATAATCGAAACTTGGAAAAAAAAAAACATGGAAATGGCTAATGAACGGAAGATACTAGTATTGTTCTTGTTCGTGTTACAGGCATAAAAGAGAAGAAGGAAAAAAGAAAAAACATACCTGGTCTTCTTCATGGACAGGAGGTAACTCCTCCAGAGGCATAGATTTTAGGTCTGATGGTTTCGGGGTGCCTTCGTTAAGGATATTCTTGAAGGCTGATTGAAGCTGTTCATAAGACGGTGCACAGATTTCAACAGTGTCAGGCTAATATATCAAAGCCGTATTGAAATATAACACTTGCCAATTCAGAGGAGATCATCAAAAGGGACGTCGAATTTCTATGTTCTAGACTTATATCCAACGCAATAGCTATCAGTAACAAGTCTCATTTTAGTGAAGAATGCAACAAATGGCCAGTGGGGTATTGAATACATGTAGCTCCATTTGTAGTATTTAGCAAGTTATCAAATTCTCAACCTGAACACTCACCTCTGGGAATCTTGAGATGATTTTCTGGAAATTTGCTCTAGAGTTCTGCAATTCAAAGAACTCAAGCAATTGAACCAAGTTGGTCTGAGTTAAACAAATGCATAGAAAGTGAGGCAGAACACTTCAGCTTACCTCGCTGCCATTCTCAAAGGAAATAAGATTCTCGTCAAAATTTTCCTTGGAGTTGAAAATGTGATCGGCAAACAATTTGGCTATCACTGCAAATATCCAATACATGTAAGTGAGTAATCAACTAGAGTATTATAGCTGTATTATGATGTGGCTGAAATGGAGATTGAATAGCTTTTATGCCCATTGCCAGATTAGTGAAGGGTCGATAAGAAGCATGAATCATACCTTTGAGTTTATCAGATTCACCATCTGTGCAATCGTTTCTGTCCAAGTGCCTAGATGTTTTGGAAGCACTAAGTGGATGAATCTTAGTTGCAGAGAGGTGAAAGGTTGGCGTTTTGTTGTGCTTGTAGAATCCATTACCACTGCTCGTCATCTTGCATTCATGATACGCCTTGAGTCCTAAGATGCAGTCCACAACTTTGCTCACTGACCCAGACTCTAGATTGTCCTGTGTCATTTACACCTCATATTAAGACAATCAAACATAAAGAAAGAAAAATTCGTCCAATGTGATACCTTTTCGAGATCAGAAGCTTGGAATCCAGGAAGCCTCAGTTGCTGTAAAGCCACAAGAAAATTGCGGACATTCTCGAAATATTGATAAGCTTGAGGAAGTTGATACTCTCGGTTAAACGACTGCAGATGCGAGTAGTTCTCCACAACCTTTGGTTAAATAAAATAAAACCCCAAATTAAAAGTCTGATGAGTTTTCCAGGAAAAATGAATGATTGAAGAATGGAAGAAAGAAAGAATAACCTTGGGGACGGCTCCTGGGTGAATCTTGTTGATAGCATTGCATAGAATCATACCGTTTCTTAAGCAAGAAATAAACTCTTTCTCCGACGGCTCACTCGGAATACCGAGTTGACCCACTACAGATTGAAGCCAATGCACAGCTTGAAATCGCCTTGCCGCTGCAGAAGAAGATAAATCCACCAAACGCCAATCAGAAATAGAAATTTGCTTTCTCCCATCAGAGAGAGAGAGAGAGAGATTTTTACGAACCTGCTTCTTCGGCTCTTCTTGAGGCCAAATTAAGCTCATGCAACCCACTTCTCACGCTTGTCATTGGAATCAAATTTTCCTGGGAAAGATACAAAAAATTGATTCATAGATGAACATTTAAACAATCCAAAAAATAGAAGAATCCGGAGTTTTACCAATTATTGAGTTTTGTTTCTTTCCTCTGGGCACAGATGAAACCCTAGAAAAGAAAATTGAAGAAAGGGTAGTGAAAGTGAGATCAAGAAACGAAAGTCGACTTCTTCTGTTTTCTTTCACTCACTCCTTTTCTTTGTGTATCGGATATTTAGGACTCCCGGATCTACAAAATTGTAACGTTAACTCTTTTACTGTGTTTGAATTCAAATATCTGATCAACGAATCCTATCCGTCCGATTCGCAAATGTCTCAACGGCCTCTTATTTCTCGATGATGGTAAAGCAATTTTTTACTCTATATTTTTTTCTTTAATTAATTTTGGCTTCGGATTTGTTCGTTATAACCATTTTGGGGAAATAATTGTCGCTTTTAATTAATCATCACAACTTACCACATCCAAAAATTTCTCTATTTGTAGAATTTTCAGAAAGAAACATAATAAATGTCTTTTTAAGGGTCACCTATTATTTGTAGAAAATATAAGGATTAATTTCTATCAAACGTCATTAAAGATATGTTTTCCAAAAATGTAACGTTTTTCCTGCTTTTGATTTTCTTATGCGGGTTTGTCTCGTCTTTTCGTACTGGGATATTTAAAACAATATATTAGCGGTCATGTAAACAACTTTCTAAAGACATAAATAATCATTTGTTGAATGAGCATTATAAAATCTAAGACAGATTGGGCCTCGACACTGGAACACTTATTGGGAGAATTGGGTCGTTTAAACTCTTGTTCTAGGGGACTTGTGACCCAAAACACACAAAAAACTTATTTCATGGGACCTCGATAAAATTGTTTTATTCTGGTCGCTTCTTGTCGTTTGGAATGATTAGATACACATCGGACTCGGATTCTAGTCCATTAAAACAGTCAAATTTATTCCACAAGACTTGTTTAGTTGCTCATATGGAGAGAGAGCCACGTCCAAATCTTACACAAAAGCAACGACGAGAAAGGTAAAAGAAATCTCAGAATTCAACTAAAAAGCAAAATAATTCCAAAAGCTCATATACGGCAACGAACTCAAGCGACGAGGAATGGTAGAACAGTGAGCATGAAAGATTCGTAATTGAAAGTAGCCGAGCCTGATAACGCCGTATCCTTTTCCTTAAACTTCTCAGTCAGCCCCTGCAATTATGTCATCGAACATCAAAACACAAAACACACGCCCTCTACTCTACACATTGCAAATAAAAAAAACGTCAAAGTGTCTACGAATGTGATTCAAGCAACGGAAAAAACATACCTTTACAGTCAAACAGCACCTGCATCAATGGAAAAAAAAACCAGAATCAGTAAAGAACTTAACTTTTGACAGAGGAAAAGATAGAAGTAGATGGGGGTTGAACATACTCGATGAAGTTGTCATACTCAATAGCCCTATTCCTGCCTCCGCTTTTGTCATACTTTGAAACGAGCAGATCCAAGATCACAGGAGACACTGAAAACCCAAGGCTCAAGAGTGCATCTCTCAGCTCGTTTGTATCGATTCTGCCACTTCTGTCCTTGTCAAACCTCTCAAAGATGGACTGTCAAAACCCAAAAACCAAAACAGTCAAGATTCTTCATATATTATTAACCAACCAACACATTTCCATCAAAGCCATTATTTTTAACTTACCCTCCAACTCTGAAGACTGTAGAAAAGTGAAGTAAACTCTTTCGGTCCTGCAATGTGGAATTTCTTAAATCAGTATATACTCAAAAACCAGGCTCAAGCAGGAAGAATAAGTTAAAGATGACTTTTTTTTTCTTTTCTTTTAAAGTTTCAACTTGAATTAAAGTAATCTAAACTCATGAGGATTTGGTATGATGGAGACGTTGGGGAGCAATGATCAAAGTCAAACCCCCAATTCTGCAGAGGAAAGTGCTAGAGAAGTTGCTTTTAGGGCTGCATCTTTCTAGGTGCCAAAAAACTCAAACCTAGATGATGATAGTAAGACAGTGGAACCTAACAGAAGCCGAAATTTCACTATGACCAAAATTCAGAGAAAGAAAAGACTAATAAGAAGCTCACCGATCTTCCTGACGTTGCTGTTGGTGAAGAGATACATAAGGAGATGAACAGTTCTTATGCTGAAGCTCTGATTATACGAAGAGAGAGCCCCCTGAAGCTCCTTGTCGTCGATGAAGCCGCTATTGTCCCGATCCGCGGCCTGGAAGCAACCCACGATGTTCGGATCCGTTCCCGGAGGAAACGCCGACGGGACCAGAGACGCAAACGGGCTTCCGTAAGCAGCCTGCGGAGGAGGAGGAGCTCCGTACCCTCCATGTCCCGAAGAGGCTCCGTAAGCACCGTAATCAGAAGGTCCAGACGACGGATGAGCACCGTAGCCACCGGGAGATCCGTAAGCGCCCTGAGGTTTCTCTTTATGCGGCTTATGATCACCTGGAGGAGACGCGTACGGGGCAGACGGTGGTGCACCGTAAGGCGCGGAGGAGGGTGGAGGCTGAGCGCCGTAGGGAACTGCGTACGGTGGAGGATTCGTCCCGGAGGATCCGTACGGCGGAGGATTGGTGCCGGAGGATCCGTAAGGTTGAGGCGGTGGTGGATTTCCGCCGTAACCGTAACCTTGGCTCGATGGAGGATAACCAGACATGGCGAAGAAGCTTTCAAAGCTGTTCTGTTCTGTCAAATTTGGGAATTGAAATGTTTCAATTGTCTACGTCTATATTGTAAAATATAGTTGGGGTTTCGATTACGAGATATTTACCAAGAGACCATGGTATAAGAACCAAATGCTTTATGACGCGTTCAAGGGTGTAACCGTAATTGTAGACAAATACGATTTACACACGCGTGACACGTCCATTTTTGTTGGCTAAATAATCTTTGAAATTTCGTCGTCGTCCTTGTCCCTCGTCGGCTCGTCAGATCACCTTTTTTTTTCTGGCGGGCCCGGTTCTGCTGTTTATAAAAAAACAAAAGTACTGCTGTTTTGAAAGAAAAAAATTAGGAATAATATTTAGAACATGTAAAAGTTCATTTAATTTAAACTTAAGAACTGCATTTAAGACGATTGAAAATCCTAGTCCAAGAAAAAATAGAATCTGGACCAATTTTAATTTGGTCAAGAACCGAATTTCTTACCTAATCTGAAAAAGAAATCAAAGTACTTAACATTCGTACCAAATAAAAAAAAAAATCAAAGTAGATAATTTTGAGTGACACGATAACTCCAATGATTTTTTTTGTTTCCTTTGCAAGGATAATACCAACACTACAATAAGATAATCAAGTAACATAACTGCGTAAAATATAATTGTATATTTGACAAAAAAAAAAAGATTAAAAATTCCTTAAACTGTTATTAAAATTAGTCAAATCGAATGGATTCCAATTTAATACTGCATTAATTACGTTTACCAAACAAAGCAAAAAAACAATTCAACATTTATTATTATTTTTTATTTTGTGTGAAAACAATAAAAAGGGTTCCTTTTTCCATCAAGGCTTCTCCTTTGTCGTCCCCATGCGCGAGGTAAGGAGCTAATTTCTCTCGTGTCTTCCGTCTCCCATCAAAATCCAACCAAATTTCGATCTCATCGACGAGGATGAATAAGAAGAACCCAGATCAGAAATCAGAAATGTCGTCTTCTTCGTCTTCTCCGAAGAAGCAAACGCTCTTCATATCATCCCTAATCATCCTCTGGTACACCTCCAACATCGGTGTTCTTCTCCTCAACAAGTTCCTCCTCTCCAACTACGGTTTCAAATTCCCGATTTTCCTCACAATGTGTCACATGTCCGCTTGCGCAATCCTCAGCTACGTATCCATCGTCTTCCTCAAGCTCGTCCCTCTCCAACACCTCAAATCTCGCTCCCAGTTCATGAAAGTCGCGACTCTCAGCATCGTCTTCTGTGCCTCCGTCGTCGGCGGTAACGTCTCCCTCCGCTATCTTCCCGTCTCTTTCAATCAAGCCGTCGGTGCCACGACGCCGTTTTTCACCGCGCTCTTCGCTTATCTCATGACCTTTAAGAGAGAAGCTTGGGTCACTTATGGTGCTCTCGTCCCCGTCGTTACCGGTGTCGTAATCGCCAGTGGGGTACGTTACTTTCTGAATTTTCGTGATGAAAGCGTTTTTGGATGCTGGTTTTGTTTTTGGCTGTCTTTAGATTCGAGATCCTGGTAATTTGGGTAACTTTCTGTTGTCCATTGATTCGTGAAGCTTTACAGATTCGGAAGAAAGGTGTTATGTCTCTGTATGTCTGATCCCTTGTTTTGTTTAAAATATCGAAGATGTGTGTTTGTGTTCCACGTGTGTGTCTGATACCCAAAAAGATTTGCTGTGTTTCATGGTCTTTTACATGAACGTGATTACGTTTAGCATACAAACCAATTGAGTCTTGTGCTATCGAAAGCTTCATCCTTTAATGGTCTCTACTTGGCTGCGTTATTCGAGTCCTGTGTTATCTAAAGCTTCAGACTTTCGTCCTTCCCGTAAACTATTGCCATTTTCATAATCAACATTGTGCTGTGAATTATTTGTTTCTCTTGCAAGGCCTTTGTCATCGACTGGTTGGGTTTGTCATGTTGTTTGTTGTTGATTCTGGGATTTCTGAACTAACTTAATGAATGATCAACGATCTGGGTTATCACCTTTTTTTGGGTCACAGGGTGAGCCAGGTTTTCACTGGTTTGGATTCATTATGTGCATTAGTGCTACCGCAGCAAGAGCTTTTAAATCTGTTCTTCAAGGCATCTTACTTTCTTCCGAGGGGTAATAAGATCGTTGCTTTGCTTTTACATTTACTAAATGAAATCAGAACCCAGCAGATGACCTTTGTGTTAGTTAACATGGTTTAAGTTCCCTTGCAGAGAAAAATTGAATTCGATGAATTTGATGCTGTACATGTCTCCGATAGCCGTCATTGCGCTTCTGCCTGTCACAATTGTTATGGAACCAGATGTAATGAGCGTGACTCTATCGCTCGGAAGGCAACATAAGTACATGTATATACTTCTGTTGGTTAACTCTGTAATGGCTTATTCAGCCAACTTGTTAAACTTTCTGGTTACCAAGCACACAAGCGCGCTTACCCTCCAGGTAAAGAAAAAACTGAAAACATTTTAACTTCTACAAAACTAGAGGAGCACCAATTGGATTAAACGTATGTATGTACAATGTTTCCAGGTTCTTGGAAACGCTAAAGGAGCGGTTGCGGTTGTGATCTCGATCTTGCTTTTCCGAAACCCGGTCACGGTGATGGGAATTGGCGGGTACAGTATAACGGTGCTTGGGGTTGTTGCTTATGGAGAGACTAAACGCAGGTTTAGATGAGCTCAGAGACTCCTTATCTCTCTTTTGCTTCCTATCTGATGGCTCTTAGGAACTGATGGAACTTTGACATTACTTACGTTTAGAGATATATCTCATACTCATTTTTGTATCTAACCTATTGACATCTATTTATATATAAAGATATCGCATTGTGTTAGATTCTATGTTCTTTTTTTTGTCTGGAGATGAGATGCCATTGACCATTGTTGAGTTTGATGACACTTTCTCTTGTCCCTATGTGCTCACTAACTTGAAGGGAACCAAAAAGAATCGATTCAATTTTGGTCCAAGTTCGATTTTCTCCCAACAGAATATCAAATCTAAACAAATTTCAGATAAAAACCAATATTGTTCACTAGATTGAATGTACCCAAATCAATATCATAGTGTGTTATAATAAGATTTACAAAGTTTTGAACTTCAGAAACTTTGGGCCGAGGCCGGCTCCGGGTATGGGTGGGTCCGACTAAACCGGCCCGTAAACATTTTTGGTTTGAAGCGCAAAATAAATCATCTCCCGTCTCCATCATCACTCTTGACTCTTCCATGGCGCTTCTTCAGAGACAACCCTCTTATCTTCAACTCTATTTTCGCCTCATGGCTTCTCGCCCTCGTGTCTTCTCTCACTCTCTATGCCCCTCACTTCACCGTCACTCCTCATCTCTCTCCTCTTCAACACCCAGGTTTTACCTCCTGTCCTCTTTTACTTTTCCATTTTGATTTCTGGGGAAACTAGGCCGGTAAATGAAAAGGAGCATCATAACAATTAGCTTGCGATGTTAAAAAAAAATCATGACTTTTGTGCGATTCCTGAAAGTTTCCAAGCAATCGAAATTGAGACTCTGATGTTATATACTCTTTTTAAGTGAAGTCAATTGCTTTCTTCCGCTCCTCAAAACTGTCTTGCGTATTTTGGATACTTTCAGAGCTTTGGTTTTTTGAGCGTTACGTTTAGCTCTGTCTGCCCAGAAAGTTTTACTCTCACATGTACAGTATTAGACTTTCTCGGTTCTTATTGATTTACTCGGGTATATATTGGGTTCTCTTCCATACTGTAAAGCAAAAACTTGGTTGTATGACCAGTCTTCAATTAGTATCTAAATAGATTCTCCGTTGGTTGCAGGATAAAGTTTCACTTACCCAAGGTTTTGAATCAACGACTTGTGCTAAGAAATGCGGTCTCACCAAGGTCATTTATGTCATCGACCATGGACACTGACGCTCTCCAAGAGAGCTCCACCTCTAAGGATTACAGTTCCGAGCACATTCAAGTGATTCCTATATAATGATTATCTGTTTCTCTTTCTTGCTTTGTTCAGATGACCTGCTGCTCTTTATTTTTGGATATCCAATCATAGGAACACTGTTTTCTGCTATGTATTAACTTCTCTGTGATGCACTAGGTGTTGGAAGGCTTAGACCCTGTTAGGAAAAGACCTGGAATGTATATTGGTAGCACCGGATCTCGTGGTTTGCATCATCTGGTAAATGCCATTTTCTCTTTTGCTACTCTCTTGCTCCTTTTGAACTTGTTGATAATTTTATCCCTTTCGATACATGTTGTTTTTATAGGTTTATGAAATACTTGACAACGCAATTGACGAGGCCCAAGCTGGTTTTGCTTCAAAGATCGACGTTGTTTTACATGCAGATGATTCAGTCAGCATCGCAGACAATGGACGTGGGGTATGTGATTTGTTACACTTACTTATCCTCGCCTATTTTTATCACCGAAAACATGGGTTATACTATTTCATGCTGGGATGCAAGAGAATAGTTAGGTGGCACCCATGGCATTCCATATTCAAGCGTAGGTGCCAGTTTTGGTATTCCTAGTTAACTTTTCCAAAACTGAGGGTAAACAATATGTGTCAATCATGCCATATGATTTTCATTTAAGATTTTTTTGTTTTCTCATATAGTTTTCTTTCATCCCGGAATTCATATAGGGCAGGCGATCCAGCCAAATTTCAGAACATTTTTGTCATTTTATTCATATACACCTTTCTTGCAGATACCTACTGACTTGCATCCTGCAACGAGAAAATCTGCTTTGGAGACTGTCCTTACGGTATTGCGACTTGAAAATCTCTATTATCTTTGCCTCATACTTATATATGACTTTAGATCGCTCTGAAGTTCTACGGTTAACTGGGAACCGCGTTAAAATGACTATTAGTAATGCTAACAGATTATTTTATTCTCATGAGTTAGCTCAGTTTCTTCATTCTTAGTCAGTCATGCTATCTATTTATGCAGGTCTTACACGCAGGGGGTAAGTTTGGTGGCAAGAGTAGCGGGTACAGCGTGTCTGGTGGATTGCATGGTGTAGGTTTATCGGTTGTGAATGCTTTGTCAGAGGTTTGTTCTAACCGCTTAGTACATTATTTCCTTTTCCCCTCCGCTAAACTCTGTGTGCCTAGTGTAGGGTTGTAAAATATTTCTGGGATATTTAGATCCTGCACGTTGGATCTTATAGGACGGTTATGCTAAGGTTATTTGAAATCCTTTATATTGTGTGAATTGTGACTTTATTTCCAAATCTCATATCATATGAGGAAGTTCCTGGAATGGTTCCTTACTGAGTGCTGGGGTTATCAATTTCAAATACTTTCCACTATAAGCAACTCTTATATTTGTGAAGACATCAAGAGCCTATTAGGATAATATTCATACAGCTAATGAACGAGCTCTCATTATTATCAGGCATTGGAGGTTATTGTTCGCAGAGATGGGATGGAGTTTCAGCATAAGTATTCTCGTGGAAAGCCCATAACAACACTTACATGTCATGTCCTCCCGCCAGAGTCAAGGGGGACTCAAGGGACATGCATCAGGTTTTGGCCTGACAAAGAAGGTTTTGCCTGTTTTCTGAGTAACCTAATTTACCCTGCCAAAGATACGATGTGATGACTAACTTGTCTTTTCGGCCACATCTGATTTTTCAGTATTCACAACTGCAATTCAGTTTGATCATAACACTATTGCTGGACGAATTAGGGAGCTTGCTTTTCTAAATCCAAAGGTATACATTTTATCACTTCAAACCAGGGCAACCATGATAATTTTCTTTTAATTATAACGTCAATATATGAATTGTTTGCTTCATGTTCATGGAGCATTCCTAACCTGCCCGTTTGAATTAGTTCTCATTTGGCAGAAGCTAAAGTTGCACTGTTCTTATTCCATAATCAAGTGGTTCATATATATGAATGCAGGTTACAATCTCTCTGAAAAAGGAGGATGATGATCCAGAAAGGGACCTGTATAGTGAGTATTTTTATGCTGGAGGATTAATTGAATATGTTAGCTGGCTAAATACTGATAAGGTGAGGCTTGCATTGTGGATCCCTTGTTATAGCTATTTAAAGTCTCACAAATATTTGCCTATCGCTGATGCTAGAATTTAAATTGTGGCAAGTTACTTAAAAGTGGAAAGGGTTTTGTGAAACAAAATTCAGTGTGGATGGTTCCAAAACTTTTCTTTTTCAGCTAACTTGATGGTAAGATATGTTGACCACATTTTTCCCGTTAGTTCATTATTCTTTAGGGCTCTGTCTTAGCATGAGTATGAAACTTGTGTCAACTCAGTGTCTATTAAGTTAGCTCTTATGCAATTAGGTCTCTGGTATTATAGGTCATCGTAATTACTATCTGTCATCCTAAAAAGATTAACTATCAGCTCTTTTGTTCAGAAACCGCTCCATGATGTGCTGGGTTTCCGCAAAGAAATAAATGGCTCCACCGTTGACGTTGCACTTCAGTGGTATATTACTTTTACTTCTATATACGTCTTCTAATAATTAACTCTGCCTATATTATGAACAGATATAATCTGTTTGCGTTTACCGTAAAACCACATACTTGAACATTTAGGCCGACTGATTTTATAGTTTACTCTATCTGTAAACTGGACATCAATTGATGTACTGTATGCAGAGCTGATGACTGTATATGCTGCAGTTATTCTGGATGAGAATGCGTATATGATAGTATGATCTAAATTGATAGTCTCGTTATTGTACCAGGTGCTCAGATGCCTATTCGGACACGATGCTGGGATACGCGAATAGTATTCGCACCATTGATGGTGGGACACATATAGAAGGTGTGAAGGCTGCGCTAACAAGAACTCTAAATACCCTTGCAAAGAAGTTGAAGGTTATCAAGGTGTGATATCAGTAACCAACTGCGTTTTTCGTTCTTTATATGTCAGTTTAGAGCCTTCCCCCCCTTTTCTTTCCCTCGTTTTTCATAAAAACAGCACACGATAATTGTAGTTAGTTGGTCACTATTGTGGTTGAAATAGTCTTCTGAGATAGTGTAGGTCAAGCATTATCATCCTTTCCATGGATTGAGACTGAATTCGAATACTAGTACATCAGCAGTTAATAGGCTATGCTGCAAGACGTTATCACTTCTTCATGCTTTACGGATAATGAACAATGTACTTATCCATGATTGAACTGTGAAGCATGCCAGTTATAGAGGTTGCTTTTGCATCATTTAAGCATTTATCTTGACCAGTTTTAGGGAGACATTTCTTAAATGGTTGCTTACTAAGGTGTAATTTGTTGTTGTTGATTATGTTTTCAGGAGAAGGATATTAGCTTGAGTGGGGAACATGTTAGGGAGGGATTGACCTGCATTGTCTCAGTCAAGGTTCCCGATCCTGAGTTTGAAGGTCAAACAAAGGTACTCGAGAGCATAATGATCTGTTCACCATCTTTATGGCAATGATCTCTGGTCGGCAGGCCATAACTTTTTCTTGTATTCTGTTGCTGGTATTAATGTTTTTTTTTTTGTCCCCTAACCTCGTAAAGACAAGACTAGGAAATCCAGAGGTGAGAAAAATTGTTGACCAATCAGTCCAGGAGTACCTCACGGAGTACTTGGAGTTGCATCCGGATGTACTTGAAAGCATTATTTCCAAATCCTTGAATGCGTACAAGGTAGGGCATTGATAGACCTGCTCGTATTTCACATTTTCACCTACATATGCACTCGCGCACACAAATGTGTGTTTTATTTATTGAGAATCATTTTTCTGATATCTGTGAATGGCGTATTCTATAATTGAGTATGTGTATCCTCTCTGCTCCTCCGCCTATTACAGTGCGTTTAGTTACTGGTGTCAACCAATTGACCATGAATTTTTCCTGTTGACTCTTCTTTTTCTTTATAGGCTGCCCTGGCTGCCAAGAGGGCTAGGGAGCTGGTCAGATCAAAAAGCATTTTGAAGTCATCCTCACTTCCTGGGAAACTGGCAGATTGCTCATCTACAGATCCTGCAGAATCTGGTATGCATTAGCCAGCATGGAAGTGCCTTTTCTTAGGAAATCAGAACATGTGTTCACTTTTATGAATTTCAAACTGTGGAGTATATATGACTATAAAACCGTTTAAAATGTCAAACATTTGATCTTATAAGACTCAAGTGAGAAGATAGGAAAGGAAACAAGAGCCTGTCATGATATGCTTGTCATAGCTTTTAACACTTGAAGCTGTCAATTTTGGTCAACTATTGACATCTTTTTCTGTACTACCAGAGATTTTTATAGTCGAAGGAGATTCGGCTGGTGGGAGCGCAAAACAAGGTCGTGACAGGCGTTTCCAGGTCAGAAATCATTCTGCTCATTTTGTCACTAGACAGGAATAAGGGAGGGACGAGGGATAGTTAATTATCTCCCCATGTCTAAGTTGAGCCATTGCAGCTTCCAGTGATAAAAACATGCAAAGTTTAATGCTAATAAATTCTGGATGGCTTCTTTTGAGTACACAGATACTTGAAAGTCTTAAGAGTCTTTTCTTTACTCTCAAAAAGACATTGACTGGGTCTCTAAGTAGTATCAAAATTCTTTGATGTCAATAAGATGAGAGTAAGGGTACAAACCAAACTATAGATGAATTAGGCTGTTTCGGGGTTTGAGTGTATCATATACAAAATTCACAGTCAACAGAATATAAAATGGGTTGTGCCATTATCTTTTCGATGTAGTTAAAACAAACAGGATTGTCGAAACAGTGGGTTCTGCTTTTATTTCTATTTTATTAGTGCATAACAAAGTATTTTGGATCTATGCAGGCGATTCTTCCTTTAAGAGGTAAAATTTTGAATATTGAGAGAAAGGATGAAGCAGCCATGTATAAGAACGAAGAAATTCAAAATCTAATTCTTGGCCTTGGTCTTGGAGTGAAGGTGATATATCCTTTTTCATATCTTATTTGCTCTTTTCTTTCTTTGCGGCAATCTTGGCAAACTCAAACGTGACATAGAATCTATTTTCCAGGGAGAAGATTTTAACAAGGAGAATTTACGTTACCATAAAGTTATCATATTAACAGATGCAGATGTTGATGGTGCACATATCCGGACACTTCTATTGACCTTTTTCTTCAGATATCAGGTATTAGTTTAGTTGGATATAACATTTATGAAAGTAACCTATAGATTGCCGGTGAAATTAATGAAATTTCTTTTCTACAGAGGGCCTTGTTTGACGCGGGTTGCATATACGTTGGTGTTCCACCTCTTTTCAAGGTAAGTTCTTAGCAGTTATTGTGCTTCAAATTTACGGAAAGTGTTTTCTAAAGCTAGTTTTCTCTTTGAAAACAACCAGGTAGAGAGGGGGAAACAGGCGCACTATTGCTATGACGATGCAGCGCTTAAAAAAGTTATTGCTTCGTTCCCTGGAAATGCATCCTACAACATCCAGAGGTTCAAAGGTAATGCCGAGAGAAACCCAGTTATTGTGGTCTTATGGCTTTTCACATCATGAATGTGTTCTAAGGCACTTACAGAAACATGCCTTGTTGCCAAGGTTAAATAACTATGACTACAGTAGTTAATCTGGGCTAGCTATAAAGACAATTTTGAGTAACCAAATCTAGATATCCTTCAAAGCTTGGTTTCTAGATGGCGCAACAGTATTATTCCGTAACATCCTTTTTTCTGTATCTGCAGGTTTGGGTGAGATGATGCCTGAGCAGTTATGGGAAACAACAATGAATCCAGATACAAGGATACTGAAGCAACTAGTTGTTGATGACGCAGCAGAAACAAATATGGTCTTCTCATCTCTTATGGGTGTTCGGGTAAGCCAATGAATTCCCACAAACTCGGATCTTTTCATCTCAGGGATTAGAGCTCCATCCTCATTAGTTTATAAACAAAGACAATAATAAACTGGCAAAACTCATGTTGTAAGATTGTGTTCTGCATCGGTTTCAGGTCGATGTCCGGAAGGAACTTATCAAAAGCGCTGCGACTAGAATGAATCTGGAGCATCTTGACATATAAACAACACAGGCTTATTGCCTCAACTATATACAAAGTGATAGCTTTGATAAAGTTAGGAGACATAGTATTGTTTTGGGATTGAATCATATGCTCACTGGCCAACACGATTTTTGTTCTTCCTCAGGCCTTTGAGAAGATAGGATAAAGACAATATCACTGTTATAATTATCTTTTAATGTCAAGTTAATGGCGCTTCAAAAAGCACTGGTGGCCAGTTTTTTTCTCTCTCGGAACTCTATTTTCTCGAGACTATGGAAATGTTGCATTCAATTGGTAGTTTACATATTCTCTCTATGACTTCAAATTGGGATTGCTGAAAATCATGCGTGGCCATCAGTAAAATACAATATGAAAAAATTAAAATAAGAATTTTCGTCTCTGATGTCTATAACATTCGTTTTTAAAAATTGATTTAGATACTGTCTTAAAATATAGAAGCCGTAAGAAAAGGTGCATGTCTTAAAAAGTTTTTGTCTTTATAAAATTAAATACCCGCAGCTGTTTGAATAAAAGTCAATTAAAGTCAAATGAAACTCTCGTTAATCTAACAACTGGTCATAATCTACTTTTGTACACTTCGTAAAACTCTGAATCCCTTGAATAACTCTACTTTGTACAAGAAAAGTTACACTGATCAAATCCTCATATCTAAAAACCACTCTCTTGAAATCCTTTAAACTATTCAGAATCATAATCTCAATGGATGGGAAGAAGTTGAAACTGAGGATTGAAAGAAAGATGAGAAGGTAACATATTCATTCATTCAAAGAGTTTATTACACTGTAGAGCAGTTTCCCACTAGTAGCACGTGGGAAGATGAGTCCCATCCATAGACACAAGACTCCAAATGTGCCCACATTTTTTAAAAGAAACCGTACAGTTTCAATTCAATTATTCCACCCAACCAATCCCACCGCTTGCTTTTCACTTCCACCCTTCTATCTTTCTCTCTTTGTGATTCTTCATCTTTCAGAATCTACAAAAAAAAAAAAAACTTTTTATCTGTGTGAAAGTCTCAGGACCAGATTCTAGTTCTCCAATTCCTCCAGGTTTATTATTTGTCATCTTCATCTTCACCTCGTTCTGCTCTTCAATTTCTGGGTTTTTTGTTCTGGTCTTACTCGCCAAACAATAAGATCCGGGCTTCGTATCATTGTAATTATCACCAACGAACTAGTAAAAAAAAAGTTGAATACTTTTACGGGTTTTGGGTTTAGGATGGGTGGGTCGTATTTGTTGGAAGATAATTACCGAAAGGTTGGATTTTTAGTTGTGGGTATAGCTCTGCTTGAGTTTGTTCTTAGTATTGAGGATCTCAGATTTGCTTGTGTTTCAGAATCATGCATGAGAAGAATATTGTAGATGACGTTATCGGCGACCTGGTGGATAACATCGCTGAGACAGTTCAGAAGAAAAAAAACGTATCTTTCTTCGAACAAGAAGAGACTGTCACATCTCGTTTCAACCGCTTGTTTGGTCGGGAGAAGCCGATTCATCATGTCCTAGGCGGTGGCAAATGTAAGCATTCAATGATATATGCATACAGACAAAACATATGTGAGATTGGCTTGTACTTGTTCTAATTAATTAAGTCTCTGAGTGATTTTTTTCAGCTGCTGATGTGTTGTTGTGGAGGAACAAGAAGATCTCTGCAGGTTTTCTGATGGGAGCTACTGCAATTTGGGTGCTTTTCGAGTGGATCAATTTCCATTTTCTGTCTCTCGTCTGTTACGGTCTCTTGCTTGGTATGATCGCGCAATTCATTTGGTGTAATGCCTCAGGGTTCCTAAACCGGTAATTTTGGTTTTCTAAAGTTCTTGTTGTTATATCCTTGGTTCCTTGTGATTGCACTCTAAACAAGTCCTTTTTGTAAATGTCTCAAAACAGCTCACAGTCTAGAGTGCCTCGCCTTGTTCTTCCAAAAGATTTCTTTGCTGAAGTCGGTGTGGCCATTGGAACAGAGGTTAACCGCGGTTTGTTATTTCTTCAGGACTTGGCTTGTAGAGGGAAGTTGAAACAATTCCTCATGGTGCGTAGTTTTTGATCCCATTACATTCCCACGTTTTGTTGTTTGATATAACAAAGAAGAGAGTCATTCAATAACTACAACCTCGTTTTATCTTCTCTGCATAGTGTATTAGTCCTAAGATAATGTTCTATAATCTGCATTAACATCATTTTCAGGCTGTGATTGGACTATGGGTAGCCGCAATAATCGGGAGCTGTTGCAATTTCCTAACTGTTTTGTACATTGGTGAGCAGTTCTTACTAGTGAACTCTTGGGAACTGAGATTAGGAGTTGAGTTTATAAGATCTTTTAAAAGGGTTGCATTTTTGTCTGTGAAGGGTTTGTGGGAGCTCACACATTGCCGGTTCTTTATGAAAGATATGAAAACGAAGTTGATGGTTTTGTTGATTCTCTGCTCATGAAGTTTCATACTCACTACAAGAAGCTTGATTCTGGTTTTCTCAGTCGATTCCCAAGTGGAAAGTTTGGGTTGAAGAAGCGTGACTAAATCAACTTCTTATCTTTCTTGTTTAAACAAATAAATTATGTTTTGCTCTTTGGCAAGTTAATGTTTGAGATTACTCATGTAGATTTGTGGATTGAATCTGTTTAATTTTGTTACAAACTACATCTCCATTGTGTCTGCGTAAATAAGAATCATTGGTATGGTACATACAGTGATCACAGTCCATCACATTTTATCAAAGTTGTACAAGCAAATCTGCAAATAGACAACTGTTTCATTAAGTACATCTTCTATATGATCTAATATATCTTTCTTTTTTGGTCGAGGATTAATTATAAACTTTGTAAAAAAGGGATTTGTTTGGTTGATCTTCGTGGTTGCAAGTTAATAATAATATTATTAGTATTAGGTTCCTTCTTCATCTTCTTTTCATGTCATTGACCAGAAAAAAAATTGACTGGCAAAGGAAGAAGATCAGATAACTCTATGAATGGGAGCCACCATAGTCACACATTATACACGTGGCAGCTTCCTGAGCTCCAGAGGCGGAAGGTTTAATTGAAAATAAAATAAAAATAGTAAAATGAAAAGGAAATGGAAAAAAAGGAGTAAAGAATTGATCCACGACGATCAAAGTGAGGTTAGGTTCCTCCTTCATCTCCTTTCTCTCTCTCTCTCTCTCTCTCTTTCTATCAACGATTCATCTCGGATTTGCGACCGAGGTACATATATCGTTAAAGCCTGTGTCTTTTTCGTAAAATCGAACTTGTTCTATGATTGTTTTTATGGTATGCTTGTCGCATGCTCTTTTAAAAAGGTTTTTTTTTTTTACTTAATAATTTGATTTGATCCGGTTGTATTTGAAGACGGAATCGATTGCGGAAAAATGGAGGATTTGAGTTTTCTTTTAGTTTCGCCCTCCTACTTTTGTTTTTGATCGAGAAAGTTTTGATTTTTGACCTTGTTTCTGGGGAAACCAGCTTGACTTGTTGCAGTTTATGTTTTCTGGGGAAAAATGTCTAATACTGATTCCACCTGACAGGAGCAAGCTCTGTTTTACAGAAAATCTCAGAGATGTCAAGCGGAACAGTGAGAAGGGTCTCACGTCAAGATATACAACTGGTAATTAAAACAAACGAAGGGCTTTGTTTGCATAATGAACCACAATCTCAACTTTTGAAAGTTACATTACTTTCCTTCTCTTGGTACATATTGAGGTTGTTGTATCTGTGTTGGTTCATGTTGTCATATAGAATGTCATGTAGATTGCATATCCAGAAGGTTTGTGTTTTTCCCATAGCAATGATAATTGTTTCTTGCCAGAAATTGAGAAAGAGCCATTTTTTTGTCTTTGCTGCCCGCTTCAAATACTTTGGAAAGAACCTTTATGACATTGTAGAATTGAGGCATATGTCTTTTTTTTTACTTATGTATTGAAGGAATATGTCTGAGAGTCGCAAGTAGCTCGAGAACTTTTAAACTAGAAATACATAATACCCTCCAACACCAAAAGCATCATACTTGCTCATAAAGGCCTTCAGCTTCATTGTGTGAATCTGTGAAAAAAGTTAAAAATCGAATCTTTATTTCTCTTCTCCTCTTTCAACCGTTCTGTCCAACCTTGAGCAATAAACTCACTTTTGCCTGTTATCATCCCATTTCAGGTTCAAAACCTTATAGAACGATGCCTCCAACTATACATGAATCAGAAAGAAGTCGTGGAAACACTACTGGAGCAGGCTAAAATCGAGCCTGGGTTCACAGAACTAGGTAACCACAGCAGTTATCCACTTTTTCAAATCATATTTGCATCTGATTGTGTAATCCTTGCTCATTGACGGTTCCATTTCCTGAATCCGTTACTTCGATTTAATGGTGTAAATGTATACTTTTGACAGTTCCGGACATCTCTATCCATGTGTAAATGATTTTATTCGTGTGTTTAAAACTTGATTTTCTGTAGAATTTGGTTTGGAAAGTTTAACTTAATAGGTCTTACTAGTCAGAGCCCAGTAAAGAAGTGCTTAGAATGAGAATTTATAAGAAGCATAAAAAGGGCCTGACGACATTTTTATAAAACAATGGATCAGAGATATGAAAGATAACGTATTTTAACGCGTATCAGTAATAAAGATGGGGATGATTTCAGTTATACCATAATTTCCCTTTTTGGTTTACAGTTTGGCAGAAGCTTGAAGAAGAGAACCGGGAATTTTTCAAAGCTTACTATCTTAGGCTCATGGTGAAACACCAGATTATGGAATTCAACAAGCTACTTGAGCAGCAGGTTCACCACATGCAGCAGATGCATCCAAGTGGAGTTACTTCCGTCCAAAATTCAAATGGTTCTCATATTCAATCAAGTAAGATTTTTTTGGAGCAAGATGGATCTTCATGTGTATTTTAGGGTCTCTTTATTGCTTGTCGTATGAGTTTCTTACTTCACTATCTGTCAAGAAATGTTGGTCAAGTGTTGTAGTAGACAGTCTTCATATGCTTTGCCTCGTTTTCTGTTCTTTTCGCGATTTTCTTTTTCCTGTTGATATTGTGTTTTCTTTGTGAAAATATATATTCGACTCTGCATGAATTTTGCTTGTAGGATGAAATCTAAACTCTGTAATACGTAATTACTGTCTCTTTGAATAAATCAAGACGTGGCATTACGTCAAACTAGAGATGGTCTTGAATCACACTTTCCTTCTATGGAATTTGAATTAGTTATCCTTTTAAGTCACAGCTACAGGCTGAAAGTTGATGAATTTTTTAGGTAGCTAATCTTATGTAACTGACATCGGTTCTCTTAACAGTGAATCAGAAACAGTTGTGCTACACCTCTGAGCACACTGATCAATCTTTGAAGTCTGATGCACATCATCCTATGGCTTCGAGCTTGTCTAATGCATATCTCAATGGCTCTTCTACACTCAATACAAATGTAGCCTCTTCTGTGAACATATCAACCCATGCGAGGAGAGTTGATGCTTCTCCAAATATGCTCTTACCACAGACCACAAACATGCCTATGATGCAAGGAATGAATGGAGGAATGATCAAGTCAGAGACTGCCTTTACAAACCCGGCTTCATTCATGTATGGTGGTGAACGGAACGCCCTCGAAGGACAACCCACAGTTAGAGAAACTTCGATCCCATCTTTCAGTAACGAGTCCAACAACCAACCCCTCGGTGATACGCTTCTTGATGCAGAAGCTTCTACTTTTGGTTTCTTAGGTCAAATTCCTCGGAATTTCAGCCTCTCTGATTTGACAGCTGACTTTTCGCAGAGCTCAGGTCTTCCTCTATCTCATATACGCCTCTCTCTCGCGTTGTTCGTACATCTTAGCATGCATATAGAACCAAGTAGTTATTGGTGTGGTTTGCTAGTACAAGAGCCAGCGAGCAGTTAATAATATGCTTTATTGTTTATAACCATAAGCTTTCCTGTTGATTTCAGAGATTCTGGAGAGCTACGATAAATCACCCTTCCTTGTGCCGGATGCTGAAAATTTCCTGGACTCCTGCGACAGGGGAGACTATCAAGGTAAAAACTTTTGAGACTTTGTTTAAAAAGAATGAAGAAGAAAGTATCTGTAATATCTTTCTTTTTCTCCAACTCAATAGATTGATAGTAATAATGGTAAACGAGTGTTTATTGCAGGAGACAACAAGAGATTGGAGACCATATCTGAAGGTTTCAGTTATGATAACATCGGGAGCGAGTAAGTTAGGTAACAGGTAAGAACAATGCTCCTTCCATTTGCCTCTAATATCTCAGATTGGATTTTTGAATGTACAGAGATCTGGCATCATCATCATCTTTGGTTTCTGTTTACTATGCAGGTTTTGGTTCATCGCTTATAACGTAGGACACGTTTGTGTACAAAAAGATTCAGGCTTTTGATATTTTCCTTGCAAAAAGACTATTGGGTGGGGTGTATAAAAAGGGATTTCCATTTAACATTATTACGTTAGCTTGAACTTCAAGCCTTGAAGTTGGTAGTAATAAATTTGAGAAGATAATATGTAATTTTCAGTGTGCGATTTTGTTCTTTTCTCTTGTGTTTTTGTTTTTTACTTGTGACAATTGTATTTTAGTACTTGGAATTTGGTGGAAGCTAGATTGATGAGTCTTATGAAGTTCATCTGTAGAATGTGTATTCATGTCTTTATCACAACAAAGTCGCCTAATCAATCTCGGATACAAAGAGACAGTGTAGCAAAGTTTCGACTAGCACCAAGCCACCAACATTATAAAATGAAGGTAGTGGACCAGTGGTAATGAGGTATCAAATTCAACATACATGATTTTAATGCGTTAAGGTAGTGGTAAGGTAAATGACAAATTGACAAACGCAAACCAAAAGCTAGAAACCGAAAGCTTTTAGAGATAATACGCTTTTTCCGTTTTTAAATAAGAGATTTTCAGCGGACGAAACTAAATAGATTTTCTAGAATTATTACACATGAAAAGATAATTATTTATTATTATATAGTAGAGGATTTCTCATAATTCAAGTTGAATAATAATATTTTAAAAAGAAAGTAAATTTTCAATTTTTTTTTTTTTAAATGCTACCGGTTTTTTTCGGTGGTTGATGCTACGGCTACCGGATTAATAAAAAAATGCTTAAAAATCTATAATTATGAGAATAGGATTTAAAGCCATAATGGGCGGACCCCACCACATGACTCAAACCACAAACACAGAGAGTCAATTCTCTTTCTCTCTCTCTGTGGGAAGATAATAGTCTCCATCTCCAATCTCCATGAAGCTACTGGTTCTGGGTAAGTCTTTGTGTTGTTCCTTTTCATCTTCTCTCTTCTTGTTTGCTTCATCTGTTACAACTAGGGTATTTAAAAACTCCATTTTTCTCTTTGCTCATGTAGGTTTTGCAATCCCTCTGATCATAAATCGTCTCCGGTTAACACTCGGTGACTTTGAATTATCTGAAAGTTAAGGTTTTTCCTTTCTCTGCCGTACTATTTTCTTCGTATTTAGGGAATTCGATGGATACTCTTCTGAAAACACCCAACAAGCTCGAATTTTTTATCACTCAGTTTCATGGGTTTGAGAGATTAAGCAGCAACAGTCCAAATCCTTCAAGGGTTAAGCTTGGTGTGAAGAAAAGGGCTATCAAAATCGGCAGTAGTAGTACAAGTTGTGCTCTTTTGGATCTCGTTCCTGAAACTAAGAAGGAGAATCTCGACTTTGAGCTTCCCTTGTACGATACTTCCGTGAATAAAGTTGTTGATTTGGCTATTGTCGGTGGTGGCCCTGCTGGTTTAGCCGTGGCTCAGCAGGTATCTGAGGCTGGGCTCTCTGTTTGTTCCATTGATCCTTCTCCAAAGCTCATTTGGCCTAACAACTATGGAGTTTGGGTTGATGAGTTTGAGGCTATGGACTTACTCGATTGCCTCGACACCACTTGGTCCGGTGCTGTTGTCTATATCGATGAAGGTGCCAAGAAAGATTTAAGCCGGCCTTACGGGAGAGTTAACCGGAAACAGCTCAAATCCAAAATGCTTCAGAAATGCATTACCAACGGTGTTAAGTTTCATCAGTCGAAGGTCACTAACGTGGTTCACGAGGAGGCAAACTCCACTGTGTTTTGCAGTGACGGTGTAAAGATTCAGGCTTCGGTGGTCCTTGATGCTACCGGGTTTTCTCGGTGCTTGGTTCAGTATGACAAACCTTACAACCCCGGGTATCAAGTAGCTTATGGGATCGTGGCTGAAGTTGATGGTCACCCGTTCGATGTGGACAAAATGGTGTTCATGGATTGGAGAGATAAACACCTGGACTCGTATCCGGAGCTTAAAGAACGGAACAGCAAGATCCCAACGTTCTTGTATGCGATGCCATTTTCTTCCAACCGAATATTTCTCGAAGAGACGTCTCTTGTTGCTAGACCAGGTCTGCGAATGGAAGATATCCAAGAAAGAATGGTTGCTAGGCTGAAACATTTGGGGATCAATGTGAAGCGGATTGAGGAAGACGAGCGTTGTGTGATCCCTATGGGCGGTCCTTTACCAGTCTTACCTCAACGTGTTGTTGGGATTGGCGGTACAGCGGGAATGGTTCATCCTTCCACCGGTTACATGGTAGCTAGGACACTTGCAGCCGCGCCAATAGTTGCGAACGCCATCGTGAGATACCTTGGTTCGACGAGTAGTAACAGCCTGAGAGGAGATCAACTATCCGCTGAGGTATGGAGAGACTTGTGGCCTATTGAACGGCGTAGACAGAGGGAGTTCTTCTGTTTTGGAATGGATATTCTGCTGAAGCTCGATTTAGCAGCTACTAGAAGGTTCTTTGATGCATTCTTTGACCTGCAACCGCATTACTGGCATGGATTCTTGTCGTCAAGGCTGTTTCTCCCGGACCTGTTGGTCTTCGGGTTGGCGCTCTTCTCGCATGCGTCCAATACCTCAAGATTGGAGATCATGACAAAGGGAACTGTTCCTCTTGGTAAGATGATCAACAATTTGGTACGAGATAGAGACTAAGGACCAGCAGAAGTGGAGACATATATAATGCACACGTGTTCCTTGGTTCTTGCACTCGGTAGGTATATCTGCAACTGCATGGTCTTGGATGTAATTGTGCATATCATAACCTGAATTCTTGTGAGATATTAAATTTTTATTAGTTATTCTTCATCAAAGTTAAAGAAATACTTTGCATTGTGTTTTCACCAACTCTTTTGAAATCCGAAACAAGAGGCAAAGTGAAATATTTTGTAACATAAAGAGTTGATGCACAACAGCCCATCCTTCAAACTCGTTTCCCTGGTTTGGCGTTTCCGTCAATCTTATATTTCATCTTCCTCGAAAGGGTCTCTTTCGGGATAATCACCAACCTGCAAGCCAATACAAAGTTCATGAGTAGCAGACAATGTGGATTACAAATTCAAGCTGTGCAGCCAACTAACTACTTCACCGTGATAAGAACCTAGTCCATCCTAGGGCCAAATCAAGTCCACCTAGCAGAGAGAATTCAACCAGAACTTCGCTGGAGGGTGATACATATCCTTAGGCCTGTAAAGCCATTAACTAGTCTTATAGCTAACTAATGTTAGACTCCAGACTCTTCTTTTTTTTTATAGATTTTTTATATCTAAAGTAAGTATGTATCTATCAAAAACAGTATATACAATAGATAAACTCGGCTCAATCTTTTTTTACTTACTATTTAACATCTTGGAAAAGCAAAACCTGCATTGACATATACTTCTAACAAATACCAAATTCTATTCTATTCTAGAAAACGGATCATGTCTAAGAACGACTAACCCAGTGTGATACGCCTTTTCACTTTGATGCTACGACCTTGTAGAAAAAAGAAATTACCTTCACTTTGTCTGGCCGGACCACACCACCATGAAGCAGAGGGCATTCAAAGAATCTTGTTCCTTTCACCCTGCATATGACAACCGAGCTTAGGCATATTGTAAGTTTGCTAAGAAAATCAAAGAAGTATTACTAGCACAGAAACATGAGCTGCAGGTGGAATCAAAGTTCCAGAACAAGAAAAGACTTCTACTATAAATTGTTAATGACTATAGTATACAAAAGAATTCACATACATGCCATCGTGTTTTCCAAGGGGTTCATCATACTGGATTCCAACCCAATAGCCAGGACCCAACGACTCTGCTCGTCCAACATATTTGACCACTCCTCTTTTCTCTCCGGGCTCAACTTGGCATCTATCTCCCACCTTAATATTTGACAGGCAGAGAAAAATAAATTAGACGCAGAATTCAGAGAAATCAGGTCTCACAAAATAACAAGACACCGGCTCATTATCTCTGTCTCTTCAGTTTAAAGTAAAATGCTTTATGTGAAAGGCAGGGAAAAGTCTTTAAATACAAAAAGAACCTGACTCACCTTAATATTTGCACAGAGATCTTCCATGAAGTCCTCCTTGGTCTGTTGAAAGGAGAATGATAAGAACCTTTGTGCTCTTAAATTTCTTAATCAAACCCCAAATAGTTTAGCTTCTTTTCATACCTTAACCTCAGGAGCAACCGGATTTTGAGACACTCTTTTTTCTTTGAATTTCCTGAAACTGTCTGGAATTTTGACACAATAGCATATCATCAGTGGAAGTTTGGCAGTACAACTCGGTAGACAAACTTGACTCCTTTGATACACCGATTCTAGGTAGTAGAAAATTTACCAGTTCGTTTAGCATAATCCTCTTCTGAGATATTATACTTCTCAACTAATGACGTATCTTCAAGCCAGCCTCCAGTTGTGACCGACGATGGATCAAGATCTATTATGTGCAACCGAAACCTTTTGAAAGCAGCATAAAAGAACAATCAGATGAACTGATACAACAATAAGTCATCCATTTGATAGGATGCATCTACCAACATTACAGTGAACAGAGGTATATAGAGTCAAAAATTGGAACTTTGCAATCTGTGAAGCAGTGGAAAAAAGAAAACAGAAGTTACCCATCATAAGGGGAGTAGAAACCGAGAGGTCTCGTATCATCACTGAGAGCTGCAACCTTTGAGCCACTTTCATCATAAAGCTCTAAAGCCATAGCATTAACAGATGTGCCACATTTCTTCCATAGCTTCTCTTTCACAGCTTCCACATTCATCTTCAGAAGGAAAGCCAAATAAAAATTGATGTTCAGATATAGCAAGCGAATCAGTAGTGATGCTTGTGTCTTAAACGAGACTTACTTGCGGAGAGAAACGAACATCCGCAGCGAAGCTCTTGAGGTTGGAGTGAGTAACGTGTAGAAGTACAGAGTCATCTCCTTCCATCTGTAAGCGCGAAGCCGCCATTGTTTTTCACCTGACAAAACTCTGTTCAGACATCACTCCCGATGAAATCGAATGGTAACAGACAAAACGGTTTACCTTCTTGTCGAGTAAGGAAATTGACTTCTCGGAAATCGAATCCAATCTCGCCGGATCGGAGGATTTATATTTTCCGATGGTGACAATGTAGCAGAGAAAACGAGAGATATTGGTTTTCAAAAGCCGGTTAAACTCATTGAGATTTTGCCACGTGTTCAGTCGCATGTAAACTCTTATGTACTCTCCCGCAGTTTAGTAATAATCTTTTGATCCGTAAGCCAAAACAGTAAAGAGGTAAGAGAGAAAAGGTAGGAAGAAGGACCGTGAGACGGAGGAGAATTCCGGCGATGGCAGAAGATTTTTCGGTGGTTGTGTTAGCTTCCGATCTAGGAGTTGACGCTCGACCGTTCTTAACGAGGAGCGATGAGGTCGATGAGCAAGAGAATTGGCACGACTGTCCTCAATACCTCGGAGACGAAGATTTCTCCGATCTCGATATTCTCCAGTTCTTCACCCTTCAGGGCTCGGATAAGTCCGGTAATCGAATTTTCCGCATCGTCGGAAAGTATTTTCCTGGTAACCGCACTGACCCTTTTTACACTTCATCGTCTTATAATGAAGATCGCTATTAGTTAGCTGAAAAGGGTCTTACTTTCAGTTTTCGGGGCAAAAGTTGCTAACTTGATTATGAGGACATGCTTTGTCTGCTTTTTTTGTTTGCTTGTTTATCTTTCCCAGTTCATACAGATGATTTGAATAGTTGATTTTCCAATTTCTGGCCGTGGATAGTTTTGATTTGGCCTGTACGATTCGAAGAAACATGGAACATGAACCTTTGGTTAAGTTTAGATAGCGTTTTAGTTCACTTATCTATATTGTATCTTTTTAGTCTGGTATTGTCTTCTGGTAGATATGTTATTACCTTCTTTTTCATTCTATGACTCATCTTCTAATTCTAATTGAATTTTGTCTTTGAAACGCAGCTCGTGTGGTGAGTGCAGATCGGCTGAAGAAGTATATATTCCAGAAGATTAGCAACGAATGTCCCCAAGGACCTTTCTGCTTGATTTACATGCATAGCACAGTGCAAAAAGACGAAAACTCGCCGGGCATTACCATCTTAAGATGGATTTACGAGGACCTTCCTTCAGACATCAAAGACAGACTCCAAGTTGTCTACTTCATACACCCTGGTCTTCGTTCAAGACTTGTCATTGCCACTCTCGGTCGCCTTCTTCTAAGTGGAGGGTAAGCTTTTCTTTTCATATGCATCACACTTATATCTGTGACACTAACTTGAAACAGTTGTGGGGTCTAAATTATTCTTTTGAATGGGCTAACTGTTTTTATCAAACATTGCAGACTGTACTGGAAGATCAAGTATGTGAGCCGGTTGCAGTATCTTTGGGAGGAGATAAAGAAAGGCGAGGTGGAAATTCCTGACTTTGTGAACAACCATGACAATGTACTCGAGCATAGACCGTTAACGGACTATGGAATCGAACCGGATCCTTTTCAGCTATCCGAGGTTCAATCTTCATCTTTCTCGCTCAACCGGTACGAGAACAGATGGGTCTCATAGTTCATTTTCTCTTTTGTTTATGTTTATGTCTCAACCTCTATGTTTATGTTTCTTGTATATAATTCAGTGAACTAAGTAAAAACACAATCTTGTTTTCGATTGATTTTGGACCAAACCAGTACCAAATCAGACATCATATATGTGAATGTAATTATTGAGGTTATTTGGTTCGGAAACAACAAACTCTGTTAGGATTTGCTTCAAAACATGTACGGAGATATTCTAAAATCAATAAACGAACAAGTGCGTTCTAAACTACGGTTCTGATTCTATTTGGAACTATAAAGCTGGTCTCTTCATATGACTGCCCAGAATCTCTTTCTGCAAAATAGAACAGTTTCTGTCTTCTTGAATCTGTTTTCCAGCTGATGAGTTTCCACTTCCCAGAGGAATTTAGGAGCCAGGTCTCGGATCCTTGAGAGTATGGGTTCCTCGTCCCTTATGATGACAAATCCCTGCCAGCCCCAAAACCAACGCTTCACTCGGTCATGTATATTACAAAGACTATCTGATAGAGACCAAAAGGGCTTTGATTCAATAGTAGTGGTGGCACCATCAGTGCCAGAGTAACTGAAAACGTACCTGAGGGCGAATTATACGGTCCATCTCAAGCATGATATCCTCTAGCAAGCAGCCGTCTCCACGGCTTTGGTAGTGAGAGAAGACATGATCGGAATGCAGCAAATCATACGTTCGCGGATATGTCGAGAACGGCTCACACCTAAGACATTTTATTAATTTACCGAAGTGGTGTGTTCATGCTTGGCAAGTACTGGAAACAAAACAAAACATTCGAACATGCTTACCAATCATGGAACGCACCAGTTAAGCCCCTCTCGAAAACTCCAGACAAGGTATCATTCATGGTAGCAGGTACAATGTTCATTACCCAAACAGGGTACGAGTTCATAGCCGCAGCAAATCCACCAATGAATGCGTTCATGTCCATCACATTCCGCACTTCGGTCTCGTTGACATTCATTAACCGCCAGTAATGTTTAACTTGTTCTCTCCAGAAGACTGTGTCTGATGTATGTTCATCTTCGCTGATGCCTGATGAAAGTTTTGCTTAAAGCTGTTAGGGAATCTAAAACAGAACTTAATGCCATCTCTACAATGAGTTGAGCAGAAGAAATGTACCTATTTTTCTTAGAGTTACGGGATACGTGGAAAGACGTGCAGCTAAAGAAGAGGGTCTCTTTTCTGTATGTCCACTAATTTGCACACAATCTCTAAGAGGAACTTGCCAAGATGGTTTCGAAACATCTTCCACATCACATAAACTTATGAGCTTTAGCTCTGCATTCTGCCTAAGGCACTCCACGTTCTCTTCTTTAATCCATATTGCAGTCTGTACCTGCCGGGAAACGAGCTTCCAGCACATTGTGTTGCTTAGCTTAACCAACTTATCCCAAATCATAGGATACTCTTTATCCTTTCTATAAGCTGGAGGCGATGAATACACGAAGTAGCCATTGGGTCGGAGAAGACGATGAACTTCTTTAAGTAAGATGCCATCTGGGGAATCAAGTGGAAACATTATCATCAATATGACCAAACCAACCAACCCAACACAAAGCTGTCACTCCAAGCAGATGTCAACTACTTTAGTCAAAAAAAAAAACACGAGAAACATACCGTTTGCATGCCAATCAACACGGCATCTCGAACAATGAACCATCTCAAACGAAGCTGCAGGATATGGCATTTGTTTGGTGGCAACAGCAGAGATCATCGCACCAATGCCTCTCTCCAATGCAAACTGAATCTGGTTTTCATGAGCATCGATAGGAGCAAACGACATAGTCTGTATACCTAAAGGAAGAAGATAAGCCGCAAAGCTGGCAACTCCACATCCAACATCAAGAACTTGTACCACCCCAGCAGAACGCAAATCACCTGTTTCGTTAGTCACCATATTCCCCAACCTAGAGATACATACAAAAATCCCAAGGCAATGCATTAGGCATAAACATGATGAAGCACACAACGATGATCATCTCAATGAAACAATAGAAAAAACCTCTGGATGTATTCTGAAGCTCCATGCTTGAAATGAGAACCACCACCAGGGAACCACCAAAGCTCCCCATGTTCCTGTACCCAGTTTTGTCCACCGTTAACTTGAGCAAGATGTGTATGATTCACATTACTTCGCCATACGTAGTCTCTACTAGTCGGCCATCTTATAGGTATCTTGTAATCGTTTGGTGGAGGTACCAAGCAAAAGAGGCGCTGCTCCAGTGGCGGGCAATGCCTTTCGAGCTCTTCTCTTTTAGAGGCATTCAAGCTCGGAAGCAGCTGTTTCACGTAAGTGACATTGTGACAAGGGATATACTCACAGAACTTCAACGGACACACATTCATCCCCATTTCAGGTATGGCTAGAGGTAATGTTCTTCGGTAAGTAAGCTCGACTTTGTTTGCGAATTTGGAGAGAGCTGCAAATCCACATTGTTAAAAACTTAAAATCATCATTTCGCTGAGTAACTTAATCCAACAAAACTCCGTAATATACAAGAAATTCTCCAAGACAAAAGAAGTACTCTGATTTCGACTCCAGAGACCAAAAACATAGCGATATATGAGACACACACTCACACAGACAAATCAACTGAAAAAGTTCAATTATGAACTATGTCCCTTGAAGATATGAGTTCAAAACTCAGTCTATAACAGAAGACTGTAATGGGTGTCGACTGGTTTGGTTCTAGAAACCTAAACTAAATCAAATCACGCAAATTCCACAAGAATCCAACCGCATGCAGAGAAAATTTTGAAAAATGATGAAGAACAGTGAAAAATATGCAGAGAGTCACAAAGAGCGGACCGGAATGAGAAGAAGCTTGAGAGACGTAGATGGGTTGGTTGTTGCCGAAGAGAGAGCCAGCGTAAAATGATCCAACCATTAGAACGAGAGCCACCAGTATCGTCTGCCCCGATCTCGCTGCACCCAATACAATATAACATCCCATTCTTATCTCACTCTTTCTTCTTAATTCCTCTTCTTCTACTTCAACTATAGCAGCTCTTCGTCTTCCTCGGAAATCGTTTATGCTTTACTTTCGAATCCAACAACAATCTAGTATGGAGTAAGCAGAGCTCAGCCTCGAAGAGTTGTCACATCCTCGCTTAACAGACGTGTCAAATTTTTAATTAGATATAGGCTTCAGTTTCGTGAGAGTTCAAGTGTTTTGTCTTTTTTGTTTCTTCGGCTTTTTTTTTTCCTTTTTCTTTTTACAGCTGTTTGTTTTACTTTTACCTTATGGTCGAAGTTAAAACACCAAAAAGTCCCTCCAGTTTTATTTTATGTCTTTTTGTTTTTTTTTTTTTGTCGTCCGAAATATATAAGAGGACTTTCATTTCATTTAATTCAATTTTTGTCTATTTTAGAATGATTTTGGTGATTATGAGATCGATTTGAAGCAAGATACTTTTACCTGGTGATGCCATCTTGATTTCGCTTATTCAGAAACCCTTAATCTCTAAAATATTCTAATCATTCTTATTGGGAAACCAAATTAATTACAGACATTTGACCCCGAAAAAACGTTAATCACACAATATTTTGATTCCTTTTGTTGATTGTTGACCAATCATATTAGAAATGTATTTATTTGTGTTTGACGAGATAAACCCACTAATCACATTGGATATATATATATATGCACCTATGAATCCAAAATCATCACCGATCAAACATATATATACGATACAAATTATCAAAGCAGCAACAGAAATGGAGAAAATTACAGCATTTTTCGTCATCCTCTTCCTCGTCTCGTCGTGTAAGTATTTTATGTTTTATCTCGATCAAGCACTTTTAGTTTTTGCTATCGATTCTTAATATATATATGTTCCCTGATTTTGTTTATAATGTTATATATGTGTTGTAAACTATCAACAGGCATGGTAACAGTAACGGTTGGAGATATATGTCACACGGACCAAGATTGTATAGACATTGGCATTCCAAGATGTAAGAACACAGGGAAGATGCCAATTTGCTACAACGGCTATTGTAGCTGTTATGCTAAAAGGCCTCCTGCTTCCACCACTTCATCGACGACCTCCAATTCTTGATCTTCATATACTCTCATGCAATATAATTATGTTGCGTTCATTTTAATAACGGAAAAGACAATACATAACTCATTCATCATTATCTCTCCATGCATCTTCCATCTACAATGTATCTCCATAATATGTAACGGACTACTTAGCTTTGACTGTTTACACCAATGAGGATTCAAATTCAACATAATGATTTTGTCAAAGTAATGTAAAAGTCATAATTACTAAAGATAGAGAAAAGTAGCTGAGGAAAGGCGTAAACCGTAAATGTAAGTGTAACGACATGTTCTTTTATATATTACTAGGAATTTCCTAGTAATATATTAGCAAGAAATTGGCAGCAGAAGAAAGAAAAAAAAAATAGTAGAAGAAAAAGAATCTTATGATAAAAGCAGTAATCAAAGAACATGCCTTTAAGAATCTGACAAATTGGACCGCTGTTTTTCTTTTCCAATTTAATAAAAAAGTTAAAACTTCTGATGCCTTCTCACATGGTCTGAACTCTATTAATGGTATAAATTGTAGTATTAACTATCTAAAAACACTTGTTTCTAAAAAGGACGACAATAAACCAAAAAGCTGCAAACTCTGTAAATTCTCAAATCTAAATGCATCTTAAAAAAAAAAAAACCAAGTCATGGTTAGATCTTAACAATTTTAACAACATAGATTCTTCCAAAAACTTATTTCGATAATCAAATTATTATTATTTATTTTTTTAATCTCAGAGTCTACAATTCATTTTGAATTCATTTCGACACTGAAGCTAGATAGTAATAATCTCGAGCTACGTAATGTAAATACAAAGAGATGTGAGTGGGAAAGATCAGTCTCATCTCTCACCATTGTTTATTCGGTTCTTCCAAATTCAGATTATAGACATAAACTCGATGACAAAAAAAAACTCACGATCTCTAAGAACCATAATTCTCATGAAAACAAACCATACTCATAACCCCAACAAATCAGGGCAAAAAGAGCTTTAAAAAAAAAAACAGGAAATGTAAAATAGAAAGTAAAAGAGATCATCGCTGGAGATCCATCATGCGGGAGAACTCAGTGAAGCATACGAATCCGTTACCGTCATCGTCAACCGCTGCTATCATGCGCCGGCAATCATCTAACGTACATCGCTCGTCTCCGATGGCTGAGAAAACTCGGAGAAGCTCCTCGGCTGAGATCATGCCGTCGTGATCCGCGTCGAAGAACCCGAACGTCTCCTTCAGCTCGGACGAATCGCGAGACTCATCCGAAGCGACGACGCGGCTAGCGAGCTCTTCCAAGCGGATCGTACCGTCGCCGTCGCAGTTCACCTCCTTGAGCATGACGTTGATCTCCTCCTCCGTCAACGGATCAGGACCGAGCTGGCTAAGCAGCGACTTCAGCTCGTGTCTCGAGACGGCTCCGTCGTTGTCCTTGTCGATCAGCTTGAACGCCTGGAGGATCTCGACGTAAGAACAGGGAGAAGGATGGCCGGAGACTTCCGGGAGAATGCTAGTCGGCGTGACGGAGCCGCCGGTGACGACGGAGGAATGTTTACAGTCGTCGACGGCGCCGGAAGAGGAAGAGGAAGCGGATCCGAAGGAGGAACTGGATTTCGATACCGCGGTTCGATCCTTGGATCCGAAGAAACGTTTTGGATTGAATTTGGCGAATTTCATTGCGGGAATTAAGATTTATTTGATGGAGAAATAAAGTTTTAGCGAAGAAGAAAGGAGAGGAAGTGAGGAGGTTAAATGGGAGTGAAGTGTGAGTTAACCATTGGCAATTTCCTGGAAGTTTCCCACCCAACTTTATCGTGTTTCACAGTTATTATTATTTTTATTTTTTATTAATATACTCTATTAATGTAACTGTACTTATCGTGTTTAACTGAAAAGTATCCTGACTTTGAATACGTGCGACTTTTTTTTTTTTTTTTTTTGTCGTTAGCTGCGTGCTTGAAGGATCTTTCCGATAAAAATCTACGAGAGTAAATTCAAAGAGGCGAGTTTTTAGAATTAATTAACTGACGCATTGGAGGGGGACGATTCCTCTGTGGTTTAGTTACCCAACCGGTTCGATCCGGTCTTTTAAATTTCGAAAACTTTAAAGGTCAATAAAACTTTAGTGGAGACTGGAGGGAAAATTTCGAACACCTGAACTTTAGGTCTTTGTTCACCGGAGAAAATAGTCGGCGTCGGAGAATGGAGAGAATCCATGTATCAGTTAGAGCTCGTCCGCTTTCGACTGAGGACGCGAAGACGAGTCCCTGGAAGATCTCTTCGGACTCAATTTTCATGCCCAATCACCCTTCTCCCTCATTCGAATTTGGTACTCCTTTTTGTTCCCAGTGGTCTCTTCATTTTCTCTTCTCATCTTCCTCTCATACTTGGATTTGACATGCTCAATCTCTCTCACAACAACAGATAGGATTTTCAAAGAAGATTGCAAAACTGTCCAAGTGTACGAAGCACGGACGAAGGACATCGTGGCTGCTGCCGTTCGTGGATTCAACGGTAATTCTCAGCAATTACTCTGTTGGGTTTAGCGGATTTACTTTGCTGTTCGATTTCTTCTGCTTCAATTTTGATATCTCATTAATATTTGGCTCTTTAACTTCATACCGGTGAAAATGAAACCTCCCTTACTACTTTTGCGATTGCGCTGAGCTCTGATTCGTATCTGTTTCGTTGTGTAGGAACCGTGTTTGCTTACGGTCAAACTAACAGTGGTAAGACTCATACGATGCGAGGCTCACCTACTGAACCTGGAGTCATCCCTCTTGCTGTATATGATTTGTTTGACACTATATATCAGGTTTCATCTCCATACTTTTCTTACCATTTGCGTCTCTACGTTTGTAAAGTGGATCTCTTTGGGGTTGGTGTTATTTGTGTAAAGTTATTGATTGGAGGAACAACGGTTTTTCTTTTATTCGATTCACCCAAAAGGATGCAAGCAGGGAGTTTCTGTTGCGTATGTCGTACCTGGAGATTTATAACGAAGACATAAATGATCTGTTGGCTCCTGAGCACCGAAAGCTACAGATTCATGAAAATCTAGAGGTACATATACGCGTATGTCATTCTTAGAATCCCCTTTAACAAGCTCTCTCGCGCTTCTGATATGGTTTTCAATCTTAATGTTTTAGAAAGGAATATTTGTTGCTGGACTACGAGAAGAAATCGTCGCTTCCCCTCAACAAGTTCTTGAAATGATGGAATTTGGAGAATGTACTCTCTTTACATTATTTTTTCCTATTTTGTTCGTTCCAAACATAGTTTTTTGTCTGTTTTCTTAACCTGTGCACATGCATTTGTATGCACTTTCTGATTTTAACCTTCTGTCTCAAGCTTGGTTTTTGCTAATATTGATTTAGTGAATGGATTTTCATTTGTCTTTGGGATAACATTTCAGCTCATCGGCATATTGGGGAGACAAATATGAATCTTTACAGTAGCAGATCTCACACTATTTTCCGAATGGTAATTATATATATACTCAACCTTAGTGCTCAATTATATGTCAGCTGAATTTTGACGTGCAAGCTTTTTTCATCAAAAAGATTATAGAAAGTAGACAGAAGACGCAAGATGAAGCTGCTGGAAATGCCTGTGATGCAGTCCGTGTTTCTGTTCTGGTACTATCTTGGAACTAGTGTTTTCGTTCCCCTTATATATGCAACATATTATTTTGTGTTTCATCTTTCTTTTCACTTGTAGAATTTGGTGGATCTAGCTGGTTCAGAACGGGCTGCAAAAACCGGTGCAGAGGGTGTTAGGCTGAAGGAAGGCTCACATATAAACAAGAGCTTGATGACACTCGGGACTGTAATTAAAAAACTGAGCGAAGGAGTTGAAAATCAAGGGTCAGTTGTTTTTGGTCTAGTTTTGTTAGGGAAAAAAGCATATGATACGTAAGCATTATGTGTATTCTTATGCTATTTTCTTTGGTTGAATCAGTGGTCATGTTCCGTACCGAGACAGCAAGCTTACAAGGATCTTGCAACCCGCTTTAGGTGGAAATGCAAATACAGCTATCATATGCAATATAACTCTTGCACCGGTATGTACTAATCATCAATAGTATGACATCAGGATAAGCCAGAGAGATGAAAGTGCAGTCTTCAATATTCTCTTTCTATGCTTTGGCACAACTAACAATGTTGTTTTCTTTCTATGCTAGATTCATGCAGATGAAACCAAGAGCAGTCTTCAATTTGCTAGCCGAGCACTGCGTGTAACTAACTGTGCGCATGTCAACGAGGTAGGATCCAATCTTCTTGCCCGTATCTTCTCTATCTTTGTAGTATGCTTCTTGATTAAGAACTAATAACCCATCCCTTCTTGTGCTTATGATATAGATATTGACGGATGCTGCTCTATTAAAGCGCCAAAAGAAGGAAATCGAAGAGCTCAGATCCAAATTAAAGGTTGCTAAATTGTTTTCAATCTTTTTTTGTTTCTCAAAGTTATCTTTTTCTTTTATTTTGGGTAAAATATCAGCTTTTTTATTGCAGGCTTCTCACTCTGACCATTCAGACGAAGAAATTCTTAACTTGCGCAACACCTTGTTGAAGGTCTGGCATTTGTGTTCTTGATTCCTCAGTTGTTTAGTATTTAATATGTTTTTCATACAACCCGTTTTTTGCAGTCTGAATTAGAAAGAGAGAGAATAGCACTCGAGTTAGAAGAGGAGAAGAAGGCACAAGCTCAGAGGGAAAAAGTTTTGCAAGAGCAAGCAAAGAAAATTAAGAACTTGAGTTCAATGGTTCTCCTTTCGAATAGAGATGAGAAGCGTGAGCAGGATAATTTTAAGAAGGTTTTTCCTTTTCCTTCCATCCTTTTTATTTCATTGATACCTTCAGAGTTTAAACAGCATTTGCTGGGCGCTATACATTTATTTCAAAAATATTTCCTTGCAGGGAAAGAGGAGGGATACATGGTGTACTGGTCACCTTTCACGAGACTCCACATCAGAGGTAAAATTGTGTAAATGGCCAACAGAAACATGAGAAAATTTTGACTTTTTCAGCCATAAAGATACTTTACTTCTTGCATATCAGGGTCAGTCTAATGTTTTGTCAAGGGGATCCTCTCTTAAATCTGAAAGATCCGAGCGTGAGACAGGTCCGCTACTTCAATTTGCGGAACTGGTAGAACACGAACCTTTATATAACATCAGCGAGCAAGATGAAAATAGTATCGATGAAACCTTTGAAGATTCTGCACTTCCAGATCCATGTGCTTTAGTGCATGTGACTAGCAGAAAGAAACCACCATCAATCAAGCAGAAAAGTCCCGCAGTGGTCAGTCTTCCTTTATTTAATATATCTTGTGCTTTTCTTGTTGTAAAGCTGGCATTTTGTTACTGTTTCATAGGTTGAAAGCGAGCCAGACAGAATTCAAAGGGAATATGAGGATCTTTTCGTGCAATATGAAACTGAGGTAATCAGTTGTCCTTCTCAACATCAGTAGCTTGTGTTTTCCGTTTCTTATTTCTCCACACTTTCCTATAGAGAATCATCAACGAAATACAAATTGAGTGCCTTAAGGCAAAGTTGGGTGAAAAAAATTTCTCTGGTGAAGCACCATGCAAGCATTTAGATTGTCGAGTCGTTGGTAATGTGCATCGGGATGAAAGCGGTGTACATCTTAGGGATCCAGAAGCCATTCTTCTCATTAAGCAACTCCAAGAGAAGGTGTACTTATTCTTTTCTTTACCGACAACTGGAACGCCTACTTAAGTAGCTTTTCTTTCTTCTATTTCGGCTTTTTGCTCAACCTTGATACTTTTTGTCCAAAAGATAAACATGCTGGAAATAGAGAAGTCTTCAAGCAAGCAAAATCTTGATGATCTTGTCACGATAGCAACTGAGCAAAATATATGCGCCAGGAAAAAGATTGCTGAGGTATCTGTGGTTCATTTACTTTGTGCTTTGTTGTCCTGTTCAGCCGCCTATGCCTTTGTGCTTCATAGTATATTCGATGAATGAATTTAAGAGATTGGTTAGAAGGGTCGGAGAAAAAATAATTTTCTATGTTTATGACCATATCTTTTTAGTTGTTAATTACATGTTCTGGGAAAATGTGAAGTGCCATAGACTCTTATTATTTAAAGATATTCTTGGTCAAGAGGAATCAATTTGTTCTCTATGCTACTTTTTAATCTTCCTAAACCCAATATTGCCTAGCTTCACACAGCCTAAGATTTTGTTGATTGTGAATGGAAAACATCATTCTTATTGTGGATGACCTTTCATTTTACATTATGGATTTTTTCCGTCTTTATCACCTTTGCTCAACAGGTAAAAGAAATTTTTTTTTTGCAGTCAGCTTTCTAGTCTTGTTTTGGTGCTAATTTACGGTTTGAAAAACCTCTTATGTTGTATGAAATTTTATAGACGCAAGAAGAGATTCATGCTGCTAGAGAAGAGGCCCAGATTGCTCGTGAGCAACTTGTGTCCAAGGAGTCTGAAGTCATTCATGTGCTTAATGTTGGTTTCTACTTTAAATTCATCCCCATTAATCTGACAATCTCAAGGCAGATTATCATTGTTTTCAACCTGTTCGCCATTGCCTAATTGTATTTTTACTTGTTATTGTGAAGGAGAATTTTAACTCTCTGGTTAACGTAGCAACAGAAGTTGAAGTCTTAGCGTCTGAATTTCAAAAGTCTAAAGCATCAGTAGAAACCATGTCGATAGTTATGGATGAGGGTCTCCAAAATTTTGCTTTCTTCTCTCCTTTGATACATGTAAGTACTCCTCGTTGTTTGGTATATTCTCTTGCATTGTTTATTTCTGTGAGTTTGTAAGCTGTGTTTAGGCAGTATACCTCAATTATGTCTGAGTAATATAGACGAGCATGTTTTCTTAAGTTAAAATTTCTCACTGCAGGATTTCAAATTGTTTATGCGCCAAAGCTTTGAGCAGCATGCTTCACTTAGCAGCAGCTACCAAAATGTTCAATCTTGTCTGAAACAAAACGTTGCCGACATTGAGAATGAGAAGGTCCAAACTCTAGTCCTCTTCTCACCCTGCACTTGATGGTAAATCTCTGTGTGTGTGATTTTAGCTAAAGTCGTGATATTCCTTTCCAGCTTCTTTTGCAAGAGCAGTGTGCTGGTCTGCAGAGCCAAATAGAAGAACTAAATCAGGAAGCCCAAAAGCATGAATCTTCCTTAATGGTATTCCAATTCTCTTTAAACAATTTATTACAGTTCTTTTCTTCCTCCAACTTTTTGGTTTAAGAAGTAACTTGATGTTTTTAATCATTTGTCAGATGCTCTCAGAACACCATGAGTCGGAGAGGTCAGATCTCCTCTCTCACATAGAATGCCTTGAGAAGGATATAGCGAGTCTGTCATCCTCTTCTTTGGCCAAAGAGAAGGAGAATCTTAGAAAAGATTTTGAGAAGACGAAAACAAAGCTAAAAGACACTGAATCCAAGCTTAAGAATGCCATGCAGGATAAAACCAAGCTAGAGGTATGAGGTGGAACCCAATTCTAAACGTACCTATTTATAGTATTATATTGAATAACCCATCTAAGTTATACTATTAATCGTGATGTTCTGATAAAGGCCGAGAAAGCATCTGCTGAGAGAGAGTTAAAACGCTTGCATAGCCAGAAGGCCCTCCTCGAGAGAGATATCAGCAAACAGGAGTCCTTTGCCGGTAAAAGACAAGACTCTCTTATTATTGAGAGAAGCGCAAACCAGTCGTTGCAGGTATAATCTAATGATTTGTTTTGCTGCATGATTTTTTTTTTTTTACAATTGTAATATCAGGTAACGTGTCCACAAGATATATTTTCAATGTTGGAAATCTAATGTCGAAATCTCAGAAACTAATAAAATGTGAGCTATCATGATCGTATTGCAGCAAATCTTTCTCTATTGGCTGAGTTTGAGATTTGTTGAAACACCGCGTGACCATGCCTGATAAAAACTGTTTTTTTTGTCAGTGGCGAGCTATATCAGTCTTTTTGGTGGATTTACCTTTTGTTTAAATGAAATGCTCACTCTCATGTCTACTTCGCATTTATCAGGAAGATTTTCATCAGCTTGAATTGCTTGCTTTTGAAATGGAAACAACAATTGCTTCACTGGAGGAGGAGCTCGCTGCTGAACGTGGAGAAAAAGAGGAGGTGCAATGTAAAAACGAGGGTTTAGATTCAGAAATTACAGCTATGACAGAGAAACTGAAGCACTCAAATACCCAACTAGAACATCTGCAAATAGATGTCACGGAGCTTGTACGTCTTTTCATGCAATTGATGAGTCCATAAGTTGTTGGTATCGAATTTGAAGCAACTAGTGTCTTCAAAGACACAACGCGTTTGCTAAACGGTTTGTTATGTTTTGTTACAGAAAACGAGACTTGAAGGCTCATCTTCTGATCAACAACAACTGGAAACCAATGTTAAACAGTTGCTTGAAGAAAAGGAAGAGCTAGCAATGGTATGATGATTCTGAAGAAAGATTCTGAACTTAGTTCTTGTTTGTGTAAAATTGTAAATACACTAATTTGTCCTGTTGTTCAGCATCTGGCGAACTCACTTTCGGAGATGGAGGAGGAGAAAGCAATATGGAGCTCGAAAGAAAAAGCTTTGACAGAGGCCATGGAGGAAAAGATCAGACTATATAATATAAAAATTGAGTCACTATCTAAACAAATGTCAGAGGTATGCTCGAAATGAAAAACCTCTTACAGTGGTTAAAAACGAACTTTTCTTTCAACATCATGGCAATCGAATCATTTTGGATGTCTCCTTTTAGAATTATTAACTTGTTAAACTTTCGTAGGCATAGCTTTTCCTCTTCTTATCTGTTTGGATTTAGAGTGGTGCTTTTGGAATTACTATGAAAACTTCTGCATAAGTATCATCAGCATGAAATCACTGTAGCGAGATAATAAAATTATTTGGCTTCTAATCATTTCGTATGCTTTGTCTACATACATCTAATATATGTTCTGAAGGAAACTTCTATCGTGCTCTTCTAAGTTCTCGATCCCTTTGTACTTTTAGGAAAAGAGGGAGCTGGAATCTTGTCGACTTGAATGTGTTAGCCTTGCTGATAAGCTAAGATGTTCTGAGGAAAATGCCAAGCAGGAAAAAGAATGCAGGTTTGTACTTTTCACTTCTCTTACTTTAGAAAGTTAAAAAACAATTATCTCCTAACTCTCTGAAAATAACTCTTTTTATGTTCCCCTGTAGCATGGAGAAGTCTTTGGAGATTGATAGACTGGGTGATGAACTTCGATCAGCTCATGCCGTGAGTAAACAATCTCAAGAGGTAAGAACCATATCGCTAGTTTACGCAAATGGTTTTCTCTCTGAACGTCTGATGCAGATAGAGAACTAAATTTTTAATGATGCTGATGACAATATATATTCGACTTTCTGGCTATGGTATATATGCTTCTGGTATGTAAGTTATAGACCAGAAGCCATCACTAGCAATATTGGTGTGTTAGAGATGCAAAGCTTTATATACAATTTTTTTTATGTGCGCCTCCAGGTACTCAAGTCTGATATTGACGCTCTAAAGTCTGAACTTCAACGTGCTTGCGAGATGTCAGATACACTTCAGAGAGAGCTTAATTATGTCACAAGTGAGCGCCAGAGTTTGGTAGCTCGTATAGAGGAGATTAATAAGGAACTTGCTTCATCAAATCGTTTGCAGGTTGGGTTAAGAGCACACAGCATGATTCTATTGTAGAATATAGTATTAACCACTCATTCTCACTAAAACCCTACTACTGCTGTCAGATCGAAGATGCAAAAAAACCATCTGAAGAATTGACTCGTAGAGTCTCAAGCGAAGAAACCAAGCTGTGCCAGGTAATGCCAAGCGAAATGTCTGATTATGTTTCTCTTAGTAATTAAGATTGATCCTTTACTCCAAAAGAATCAATGCCAAATTTTTTTTCTCAGTTTCAATATCGATTCATTTGATTGTGTGTGGTAGTTTCCAACTTTTTCGATGTAACCAATTTTACATATTTCTGCTGTATCTGATTGCAGGATGCAGATGCAGACAACAAGGAGAAGGCAAAGCTAAAAATGAGACTCAGGGGGACGCAAGCCCGCTTAGATGCAATCTGTTTAAGGCACAAGCAGTCTGTGAAAGAATCCGAACTTATGAACAGGAAGTTCGAGGAAGCATCTGCAAAGCTAAAGGAGAAGTTAGCAGCAAAAGCACTCGAAGTCCTCGACCTTAAGAAACAGCTCTCTGCTTCTTCTAGAACAATGTACTGAAGTTAACCCTTAACTAGAATTAATCAACGGCTAGTAAATGTTTTAAAGCTGTAACCTTATGAAGTGGTTCCATTGATGTGATTATGCTAAAGAGTCCAATACACATAGAACATGATGATAGATAGATTAACAAATTATATGAAATCAAGGGCATTTTGGTCCACCGAGCTTAGTCTTCCAGTTGTTGTAGCAAGGACAGACTTGCTTGTTGCCATAAGTACCTGGAGGCACACACAAGCACTTGGTACAACATTTGTTGCAGAAGAACAAACATGGTTTCTTGTATTGTGTATTCGAGCATCTATCTCCACACCGTGGCCCACACTCTAATGTAGTTGAGAAATGGATTACATTTAGCATTCACCACAAGAATAATTTACCAGAAACTAGAGTAATTATTGGTTTACCTTGGGGTTGAAGACTGCCTTCAGTAGTACCGTACTGTCAAAATCAACAAGAAGATTCAAAGGATGTTAAAAAGGGGTTTGTGGATTTCATGAATCTCTTTTCTTTTAAATAGTGAAACCGGAGAAACTCACTTGAGAGCTATTGTGATGCGGCGGTTGCGGTTGAGACTGTGGTGCATGTGGTTGTGGAGGAGGGGACTCCAAGTGTATTGGCTGTGAATATTCAGGACGTATAATACAAAGTTCGATGTGAAGAATTGAAAAAAGTAATTAAGTAGATCGTAAATAATAAAGAGTGTTCAAAAACTTACATGCATTTGGGCGGACATAAGAAGATGTAAGAGAACGATGGAGAAAAGAATGGCGTTAAGTTTGGTTGCCATTTTAGAAAGCTGAAATGATTGCAATGAAGGTCAAGTAGATGGTCTCTTTTGCAGGTTAAGCTCACTATGAACAAGAATAGGAGTCAATATATATCGTCCAATGTCCAAATAAAAATCTTAAAACATATTTCTCCTGTTGTTGATTTTTTTTTTTTTTTTTTTTTGGCAAACTAAATAAGTAGAGGTCATAAATTAACACCAAACGTATTTTCTGTCTAAAAATTACGGATTTCGAATAACCTCACTATATTACATCCAATTTTTCTTTCAAAAAGAAAAACAACAATTTTTGTTGCATCTAAATATATGCTCTTTTTATAAATAAATAAAAATCTACAATTCATGTGAGAATCTCTTACATTCCAAATCCAATTTGGGATTTACATCTCACATATTCAAGTTATAGAAGCTCTCATCATTCCATTTGGTTTTAAAACATGGAAAATATATACTTGATTCCTGATTAATTACGAAGAATTTATTTTCCTTAGGAATTGAATATATTATATCTAAAATCGTGATTTACGTATATAATTTTATGGAAAACTGAATAGGTATTGTCAAAATTGTGGTAGTAGTAAAAATCTAGACTTCATGTTCCCAATCTTGGGCATGTGAAGGAGAGAGCAAAACTTGTGATAACAAACGAAAACAAAGCTTATCATCACATGTGTGTTGTTGCTGCTTATAGCTCTATCTCTTACTCGTGACTCCAGTTTTTTTATTCCCATATAAGTTACATTATTTTTGTATTATAGTGAATTGTTCCTAAATTTTCTTGGAGAAGAATTTCATCAAGAGAGACACGTGGCTAGAAATTTTGGGATTCGAAGTGGGTTTCCTCTTTAGGCATCCCCGTGATCTCCTTGTGTTTGCATGCATAGCCATTGCACGTGGTGACAATGTCGTCAATTAGACCGTCTGCTTAAAGGCGTGAGTTCAGAAAGTTTGTAACGCATCCAACCCTTTTTAAAAAGAAATTATATATTTACATTCAAAGTTTGATACGACCATCTCAGTTCACAACTATATATCTAGAGTGTATATCTGACCAGATTTGATGTCTTTTTAATGGATTTGCATAATTTGTATTCGTGTTCTCCAACACTGTTTTCAACAAAGAAACACAAAAAGATTTTGACAAGAAATTTGCAACAACCAAGTAAAAACTGAAGATGATGAGATTGTGCCATGAAGAAGAGGATAGTTTTCAAGATCAACTTAAATTTTGTGCAGAGTAAGAGTTTTGTTATACATATTGTTTACTTTATACAATAAGTTACTACTGTCGACTCCATAAAAAATAAAATTGTTACCATTCAACAGCTACAAGTTCATACTACAACAAATACTGACATTTTACAGCTAGTGAGTGTTGTTAATGCAAATCATATGACCGTCGTTAATCAGTCTCTATTAGTGATCTTGAGTTTAATTTACTACATTTGAAAAAGCTATGTGAGTTAGAGAGTTATTTGAAATGATCAAATTAGCAAAAAAATTGAAATTTTATAATTTGATAAATTACTTCGGTATATGACTCTGTCTGAGACAAGAACAAAAAAAAAACCTCACTTTTCTCAAGTTGAAAAAAAAGAAAGAAGATTCCTTTAATTAAATGGCTGGATGAAGCAGATGATTCAAAAACCAAGGTGGTGGAGAGTGGAGGTCTCTTCTCCCCTTTTGGCAATGGGCTGCTGAGTGGTGAGGCACCCACAAACCCTAAAATCTTCTCCCGATTTCTGTTCGCATTCCACAAATTCTGGAAGTGATTTGGTATACGTTGCAATACGAAGAGCCACACAAAGAGGAGTTACCACCGAGCCGCCAAAGTCTTAGATAGAAAGCGACACAGTCTTAACGAAATTGATTTTACCAATCGGAGCTTTCCTTATGGTTGGCTTTTCTCTCTCTCTCTCGCTCTCATTCGTTATCTGATGAAGATAGTGTTTAGATTGAATTTATTGGTATTCTCGTGTTCATCGGTCCATGCTACAAATGGATTTAGGCTGGATAGATATCATTGTTCCTCTTTATTGGGTTTATTTCTTAAGATTTTATCTCCAATCTTAGCATCCACTTTGTTGACACTTTGAGAATGCTTAAAAGTTAGAACTTTAGTTGCACACCCTTTTTTTTGTGTCAGAAATTTCGTGAAGAGCTCCTTAGGGAAACTCAAGAAAGAAGTTCTGTTTTTGATGCTTCTGCTGACTTGACTTGTGAATTTGATTTACAAATTGGTACGAGCTGTGCCCATTTTTGCAATAGGGACACTTTGTGCTTTTGAGTTTTGAGATTGAACAATGTTCATGAATGGAAGACAAGCGCAGTTTTGCCAGCTTATTAAAGCATATCCTGCTTTGCAGATTTGACATTCCCTGATGCTCATTCATGTGAACGGCTTTCTAAAGTGCGGAGCACCTGTAGTTCCATTATTTTGTGACAAAAGCGAATCGTTCTTCACTAAAACAACGTGGGGCTCTTACAGTTTATCTTCTGGCCCTGTGGATCGTGTTTATTTCAACAAAAGTAAGTATATACACCATGCAGCTTACTCTTGTTTCATGCCTGGGACATGTGTTCTTATTGTTCTGTTGGCGTCTCTAGATCTTAGGTACTCAAGCAAACCAATACAAGTTGTGGAGAAGGCAGATATGGGTGCCAAGGAAGATAAGGCAGATAACGCAGCTTTATCTTCATATGATGATGCCATGGATGCGCTCTCGACTCTTATCTCTCGTCGAAACCGTGGCGACCGCTCACCCACCATAGGAAGTCGTGACAAGCTTGAGCAAATCGTCTCATATCTCAAGGTGATACAGCCATTTACAATCAACATTATTTGGGTAGTGCCTTCTAGTATAAGCATATAAGCTTATACGAAACATAACAGAAAGCATACAAAGACATAAATGTTATGTAACTCACTCTGAGCTGTCTCAAGTGATCATGGAATTTAGTAGACTTTTTTCTCTTTCTTTGGATTGAGCTTCCCTGGGCTCTCTGCTGAGAGATACATAGCTTAGGTTGCCTCTGGCCGTTGAGAATTTGGAGTGTTGTGATGCAAGCCGAATCTCTTTCATCCTTTCTTTTGAAGACTTTACCTGCTGCATCTTTTTTTTCTTATCAATAGTAATATTTCCTTTTCGATGGTACTGAATACTGGAACTTTTGTCTGCTGTTTTGGTTTGACAATACAGATTTTGGGCCTCGAGGATAAAATAAAAGAACTAAAAGTTATTCATGTTGCGGGAACGAAAGGAAAGGTAGGTTGCTTTTTCAATTATGCTGCTTATTACAGGTCCTGGAATTTGAAATTTAACTTGAAAAATGTTAGCCCTTGATTTCTATGTGAGATAATGTTGTTTTCCATTTTGAGTAATTAGCACTTAACAGAAAAACTCAGATCATTTGGTCAGTCAACTATCTATCCTGATTAATCATGGTATCCTACGTTACCATCTAATGCATGTCTGCGCTCGCAAGAGGCTATTTTCCTGATTTTAAAGTTTTGGAATTCTCGTGGTCCATAATTGTAGCTTATGCGGTATGAAAGTAATATTCATGAGTGTATATCAATAAGTAGCTACTGATTAACTTGGTTTGCCTTTGAAAATGTATTTCAGGGTTCAACATGTGTCTTCTCTGAGGCAATTTTACGTAATTGTGGGTTTCGAACAGGGATGTTTACATCTCCTCACCTGATCGATGTGAGGGAAAGATTCCGAATAGATGGGTAAGTTCATCAGTATATTGATGTTCAATGCTACATGAACACGGAGACCAATTTGAATGCTGTTTCGCTTTTCCAGCTTGGATATATCTGAGGAAAAGTTTCTACAGTATTTCTGGGAATGTTGGAAGCTTCTAAAGGTAAAAGACTCTTGTCGAGAGGCACTGCTTTTGGTTCCAGTTTGAGTATGATTTGATATAGTCTTTACGCATTATTCATTGCTCACTTTCTGCCAGCCAGAAGTCATGCAATTTGTATTTCTTTAATAGCAATTCCGTTTTGAGTCTGTTCTGTTGTATTTATGGAATGAGGGGAGAAGGAACCATAAAGCGTCATTTCTGTACTACAGTTTTCTGCCTTGATCTGTGAAATATATTGGTTGAATACCTTTTAATGCTGTCAGTAGAAAAATAGTTTTCTACGAGTAAAATACTCGGTGTAGATTACTAGCAAACAGTGTAGATATCTAATCGTGAGTATCTTCTTTGCAGGAGAAAGCTGTAGATGGCCTTACCATGCCTCCTCTTTTTCAGTTCCTCACAGTATTGGCATTTAAGATTTTTGTTTGTGAAAAGGTATGTCCTTGATCAAATGATATCACTTGTAACTTGGTGATGCCCTTCTCTCAAATTATAGTTTTTGCTTTAACACTTCCTTACAGTTTATCCTCTCTGATCGGCTGCTTTGACTGAACTCCCGTTGCACTGAAACCTTACGTATTTGGCTAAAACTGGATGTTGTTCCTGATAGGTTGATGTTGCTGTCATTGAAGTTGGACTTGGGGGGAAACTTGACTCGACAAACGTGGTAAGCATCTTTTGAGATTCTTGTGTCCTGAGTTTCCTGTCATATTTATTTAATGTTGGACATCTGTCTTCATTAAAATGGAAAATGTAAATTACAGATTCAAAAACCTGTTGTCTGCGGCATTGCTTCTCTTGGGATGGATCATATGGATATATTGGGTATATGCCAGTATGACACACTATTAATTCTCAAATCATCAGGAAATGTTCTTTCCTTTTAACGCTTTACGATACTAACTCTAACTTCTCAACGCTAATTCTACACAGGAAATACGTTAGCTGACATCGCTTTTCATAAGGCTGGGATTTTCAAGGTACTAACCTTCTGACTTTATAACTACTTTTCAAAAGGTTTCCTTTATCGCATAATTCTATAATTCCAATTTATATGTTTCAAGAGTTCCAATTGGCAGATTCATGTTAGATATTCTCTGATTTGCTCTGTTTTCTTGTATGCTAATGAAAGCCTCAAACCCCCGCCTTCACAGTACCACAACTCTCTGAAGCAATGGAGGTTCTTCAAGAAACAGCTAGTAATCTTAAGGTAACGAATAGTTATAAATTTTATAGTTCCTTCCACTTATTCCAAGTACTCCCACGATTAGTTCTAGATATTAATGTACAAAAAGTTAGTTCTTATAGAGTGTATTGAATAAAAACAGACTATTTCAGCATGTGTATTTGTATTAGTGAGTGGGTCAATATAAATTGGAGAGGCTTGAAATGTGGGAAGGGGTATCAGGTGTTTTGGAATTGTTTGGGTCTGGGAGAGTTTGGGGGTGCTCTAGATGTCACCACCAGAGTTCTATCTTTGGTTCCATGGTGTTTTTGATTCTCAATTTTGGAAATAATGCAGTTTGCGGTTTCACGCCCGGTCTTTTGTGCGTCCGTGGTTTAGTTATTCTGTTATGAAAACCGAATTACAAGGAATAAATACTAAATGCTGTTTAACCTGCGTTGCAGGTTCCTCTGAAAGTAATAGAGCCTCTTGACCTTAAAAAGTTGGATGGCGTGGCACTTGGCTTGTCTGGGGATCATCAGCTTGTAAATGCAGGTCTTGCTGTTTCTCTTTCAAGATGCTGGCTTCAAAGAACTGGGAACTGGGAGAAGATAGTTCCAAATGTTGGGTTTTGCTCTTGGTCATTAAACCTTTATCAAAACTTCCAAGGGCTTCAGTTGCTGAATCTTGTTTGCTCCTTTGGGATTCTTATTAACAGGGAAGCAATGAAACTGATTTTCCAGTGGCGTTTTGTCGTGGTCTTGCAACGGCACGTCTTCATGGGAGAGCTCAAGTTGTTCATGATTTAGTTTCAGATCCACAGGACTCGTCAGGCTCGATGAATACTCCATGCGGTGATCTAATCTTTTACTTGGATGGAGCTCACAGTCCAGAGAGCATGGAGGCTTGTGGCCGATGGTTCTCGTCTGCAGTCAGAGGAAACAAAAGCTTGTCAACTGCTGTCAATGGTTACAGGAGACATGGGGAATTTGGTAGAGACTTTAACAGAGTCTCCAAACAGGTACTTAAGACCAACAATGATCAATGCAATTGCATTGTTGACAAAATTATTTTGCATTCTGCTTTATTCAAGGTATTGCAAATGAACTGTTGTGTTTCATACTTTGATCTGACTTGTGGAGAGTTCTTATGTGTTAATAGATTCTTCTATTCAACTGCATGGAAGTGAGAGACCCTCAAGTTTTACTTCCAAAGCTTGTCACCACTTGCGCTTCCTCAGGCAATCTTTAAAAAAAAATTACACTCGTTTTTATATTTTCTTGTTAATTAATACTTATGCATATTGGTGAATGAAACACTCTCAGGCACTCATTTCTCAAGAGCACTTTTCGTCCCGAGCATGTCAACGTACAACAAGGTCATTTCGGGCGCAGCAGCAATCCCTTTAGATACACGTAGAAAGGATTTAACTTGGCAATTCAGACTACAGAAACTCTGGGAAAAATCAATCCAAGGAACAGGTAAGATCAAGTGTTGTGTCATTGTACTTGTTGATGTTGCGCCTAACCTTGATCATCTTCCGGGTGATCAATCAGATGCTGCGCTTGACCATACACTGAAGCCCGATGGAATTCCCGCCTTACCACCTCATGACTTCCTGTGTGGAGATGCACCTCACTGTGGTGGACCTGCGGGGACACATATCACTTCAAGCGCCGTAATGCCTTCACTTCCACTGACCATAAACTGGCTACGAGACTGCGTACGCCGAAACCCTTCACTGAAACTAGAGGTAAAGTCAAAGCTATATTCATTACCCACTTCAAAGACAAGAATCAAAAGTCTGATTTTTATTTTGACATAGCATTAACTTCTCTGGTATTGTCTTCTTCTTATGGTGTTTAATGCAACAGGTTCTGGTCACAGGATCGCTGCATCTTGTTGGAGATGTACTCAGATTGCTAAAGAGATGATTATCTTTTTACCAAATCTGAAAAAGGGCCCCTTTAATAAGAGGAAAATTAAGAGTAATCTTACAGAGGTCCAATTGTTTTATACTTCTCTCTTCTTTTTTTTTTTATATTTACCAATTGATTCTTTGGTCCATTAACATGAGAAGCCTCCTCTAAGCTTGTATTCTTCAGTTACACTTCAAAATTATTATTTTTATATTTGCTCTCACTAATCCCAAATTACGTTTTCTTTTCTATCAAATATCAAATACCCGTATTATACGAAACGTTGCATTTCGACCATGAGCTGAACTGTTCATATAACTGGAAAAAAATATAAACATATAAAGAAGAAAGAATCTCGAAAGTTAGACGCAGAGGAAGATTACTGTTTTTAATAACAAAAGAGAGAGAGAGAGTGATTGAAATATTCTTTGAATATGCTTTTATTGATGCAAAGGAATATACGAAGTATTCATCAATGTCAACCAAACCATTATGTTCTTTCTATACCGTTGACTAGTTTCGTCGGTTTTATCATAATTTGAGATTCGGTTTGATATAAAGCCCTTTACAAAATCCAACGTAAACTAAACCGAACGAATAGCAAAACAAAAAGATAAAACCGAACCAAGATATATCGAAATGTCCATTATCCCTATGAAAATCTGAAAAGATATAAAGGAAGATCAAAAGACACAATACTTTTGTTCTGTTCAGTAAACAGTTTCATTTCGATCGTCTAAATAATATGAAAAAATCGTCGTCATTTCTGATCTTCACCGTTCTGTCTCTTCCATTAATCTCAGCCGTAGGATGGGAGCTAAGCATACCGTCGACGACGGCGAGGAGTAATCTTCGGGTACGGAAAGGATCACCGTTCAGGATCGCAATCTTTGCAGACCTCCACTTCGGTGAAGACACGTGGACTGATTGGGGTCCACGTCAGGATGCAAACTCTGTTAACGTCATGTCGTCCGTTCTCGACGCTGAAACTCCAGGTCAAGTCTAAATATCATTTCCACTGAGTTAACGTTGAAGAGTTTGCTACCATTATCTGCTCTTGTCTTGCTGCACTTTTCTTGTCAAAGCATCGTTAATAAAGTATTTAACTACTCACTTATGCCTAATATCATTACATAACTGAAATAACCGTCTTTTTGTAATAACTTATAAACAGATTTTGTGGTGTACTTGGGAGATGTAGTAACGGCTAACAACATAGCAATCCACAACGCAAGCTTGTTTTGGGACAAAGCAATCTCACCTACAAGAGACAGAAACATTCCATGGGCCACTCTCTTTGGTAACCACGACGACGCCTCTTTCGTTTGGCCTTTGGATTGGTTCTCTTCCTCCGGTGTCCCTCCCATTCAATGCCCCTCTGTATCAAACTCCTCGTCCTATGATGATGGATGCGCGTTTAAAGGTTCAACGCGAGTGGAACTGATTCAAGAAGAAGTAAAAACATCAAATGCACTCTCATACTCAATGATTGGTCCTAAGGAGCTATGGCCAAGCGTATCTAACTACGTCCTTCCCGTGGAATCATCCGATGACTCGAAACTACCCGTTGCATTGCTATACTTTCTTGACTCGGGCGGTGGTTCATACCCGGAGGTTATATCAAATGCTCAAGTAGAATGGTTTAAGACCAAGTCCAAAACTCTTAATCCTGATTTAAGGTACGAGTCAAAACATTCAAGCTTTATGTTAGAGCATAAAAATCAATGGCTAATACGATATCGAAAGATGAACATTTCGTGCAGGATCCCGGAGTTGATATTTTGGCACATACCGACTAAAGCATACGAGAAAGTAGCTCCATGGCTATGGATAACTAAACCTTGCGTTGGATCAATCAACAAAGAGAAAGTCGCTGCTCAAGAAGCCGAAAATGGTATGATGAGACTTCTTGAGAAGAGATCTTCGGTGAAGGTACTACTAATTAAACACGATATATCAAAACGTTTTTTAGATGCCACAAAGTTTGAAAAGAACTCGGTTTCAATATATTTGTACGTAAGGCTGTGTTTGTAGGACACAACCATGGACTAGACTGGTGCTGTCCGTACAGAGACAAGCTCTGGCTTTGCTTTGCAAGGCACACGGGTTACGGTGGATATGGAAGTTGGCCAAGAGGATCAAGGATTCTGGAGATTACTGAAATGCCTTTTCAAATTAAGTCGTGGATTAGGATGGAAGATGGATCTGTCCACAGTGAAGTTAATTTAACTTGTGATTAAATACTCAACGTTGTGGTAAGTGACTTTGGCGAGTTGTTGCTACTATATAGGGATGTAGAGATTCAAAAAGACTATTGCAAATACAATGCAGTTGTAGACTACTACATAGTTGTACTCCAAACCTCATCTCAGTGGCTAAGTAGAAAAGCTAAGTCACTGAAAGATTGGTTTTAAGAAGGAAAGAATGCTACATAAAACCTGTTACGGATCAACCGAATTCTACAGCATATGAAAGAGAATGTATAGCAAGAACAGTGACTATGGCATCATCTAACAACAACTAGGCTTTGGCGTGCTTTCTCTGCTCCTCCTACTTAACTTACCTAACTACTTAGGCTCCTTCCGTTTTTGCTTAAACGGGATGCCGCAAAGTTCTCAGTTGATGGAAAACAGCTCAACTGGTTTTTGCTCTAATGTACTAACATAAACATTTGTTGGAGAACTCCAAATATATTCATCTATCTCTCTCTCTCTCACACACACACCTAGAAGAGCTTCTTCCTCAGGGTATTGATGACGGTATCAAGGACATCCCTATTTTCCAGCAGATACTTTTCAGCTCCATCTTTGCCATCAACGACCTCACCTTCAATCAAATGGCTATTTCCTTCTCTTGCAATAACTCCATGCTCACAAGCCAATTCCAAAACCTCACGCTCCACGTAGAAGCCACGACCAAAGTGAATTCCCAACTCAGATTTCTTCTTTCCAAGCGTCAGTTTGTTTTTCACCACTTCGACGCACACATTGAGACCACTTATCTATGGAAAGGGTTAAAACAGAGAGAAAAAAACGACTGACATACTGTTCTTTGCAGACATTAAGCAGTATTGTAAAGATCAACGCAGATCAAGCTAACACATTGACAACAATGTGCTTATATATATACCTTATCGTCAGTCTTTATCAACCCCGTTCTTATCATTTTGAGACGTATAGCTGCCTGAAACCGCAATGCGTTTCCCCCACAAGTCACTTCTTCCGGATGGGGGAAACGCATGTTAGATTTGGGATGTGATCTGACCTGTATCAGAGAAAAACTAATTAGCAGAGAGATGTGTATATTTTTGTAGGAAAGTCAATATGATCCAACAAAAGGAGGAAAAGAGGAAACATCACAATACTTCTCTTACCTGATTAAGAAAAACGATCAGAGTCCCAGAACTGGCAACTGAGTAGTGGATTTTTCTGAGCGCCTGTGTCATTATTGTTGATTGTCTGTCTCTGTATCTTTCTCCTACAGGAACATCAAGTTCACATTGAGGCACAAGAGCAGCAACCTGTAAATCCCACTACTAATATTAGCAGATGAAGAGAGGAATACTTAGAACATTATTGAGATGTAAGAATGAGAACTCACACTGTCAACCACAATTACGTCTACTGATCCACTCTTGGTTAACACATCGACAATACTTAGCATGTTTTCAGCAGAATCGGGTCGTGATATTAGAAGCTCTTCCGTGTTCACACCTATTGACTCTGCTAGAGTAGGATCCATGGCATTCTCCACATCAAGGTAAGCGCAATAACCTGCTTAAAATCCGTATAAATACTGTAAACTAGCTTCGAAAAATCAAATCTTACTTATCGTGCTAGAAACAAGAAAGAGAAAAAACCTACAAGATATGTGTTCCCTACTTAGAATGGATCCTAGTACCAAGTCTCAAGGTTTCTGTTCAAAGTTCAAACATATATATATTTAGGATGAAAGATTCAGTAACAGTACCCCCAAGCTTTTGAGCTTCCTTGATGATATGAAGAGCTAGAGTTGTCTTTCCAGAAGCTTCTTGTCCGTAAATCTCAACCATTCTTCCCTACAAAAAACAAGCACAAATTTTCTCTTGTAAACACACATTTAGAGATCTCATTTGAGTGAGAAAAAAAAAAACTAATACTTTGGCTTCGCTAAGCCTATCTCAGACTCTAAATATATACAACCTTTGGCAATCCTCCAACACCTAGAGCTAAATCAAGGTTGAGTGAACCCGTAGATATCACAGAAACTCTCCGTGATCTGGAGAACCGCTGCAACCACAACTTAGAGTCTTCATCAAAAACACCTGAAACTGAAAGCTGCGATAACGCTGACTGCAGATTAGTGTCTTTCTCCGCTAATTTGCTATCATCTGGACATTCATCAAGCTCACAGTCTGAAGCTTCAGCTAACCAAATGGCAGCACTCTCGTTAAGAGACTTTAACCAGAAGAATCATGCATTCATGGAAATCACCAATGGAAAGAGAAATTACTCATGTTACCTAAAGACGAAAGATAACGGTTTCCATGGCTAGAGCAAGCGAAAACACCTCGTCTTCCATTATGCTACAGACAAAAAAACAAAAAAAAAAAAGAGAGAGAGCAAGAGAATGAGTAAACACAATAGATCCCACGTAAATGCTATATCATTAATACAGCACCTTCAGCAAATCACCAATACTCAATTTGAACTCAAAAATATGTCCGAAAATCAAGTCTTTGATATAGTATAAGAAGCTCGGAAAATTCTCAAACAACTTGGAGGCATTAGGGCAGAAACTACAGAGCCTAACCGTTGTTAAGAACAAAGCGAGCCAACATTAGAGAGAAAAGACAAATTATGCAGAACCTGAGATAAGTAGGAGAAGAAGCGGAATCTCTGAATCGAACTGGTCCATGAGAGTCGACCCATGTCCCGTTTCTTCTTCCGGCGGCGCGTGTTCCAACAGCCGCGGCTACTCCTCCTCCTCTCGGAGCGATTTTAACTGGGCTGGTGACAAAGTTTCAATTTTTATTTGTTTTGACTTCACCATTAAAAAAAAATATATATGTATATATTTCGATTTATAAGTTACCTGTCACTGTCAGTCAATTTCGAGTTTTTGTTAGATTTTGATTAGTAATATTGGAAATTTCAATATTACTAATAGAAAAATCGAGAGGTCGTTAGTATTTCACAAAAAAATAAAATTTCTGTAATGATAAAATATTTGTTTTCGGGAAGAAGAAGAGTGATCGAAATTGGGTGTTAGACGACGATTGCGAAGAGCAATGATCAGTTCCATCTCCATTGCATCATCCCTTTCTCTTCTCTCTTCGTCTCATACGAACTTCTCCGTCGATCTCCATTCGTATTCGAACCCTAAACAGAAGAGATGCTCGATTGTTTGCTCCGGCGTCAGAGCGGCGAGAGTGAGGGCTACGAAGCGGCAAAGTCGGGATTTTTCATCCGCCACCGAAGCTAGAGTCTCTCTCGTTCTCGCTCTCGCCTCTCAAGCGTCCTCTGTTTCTCAACGCCGTAAATGTCTTGCCTTCCACTGATTTTCAAGTGCTTTCTATTGCCGCAGTTTTTTTCACTGTGAAACTCTTTTTTGGGCTCTCTATTAGTTTTGGCTGATTTGGCGGCGGAGACTGCGAAATATGTGTTCCCGAAGAGATTCAATAGCTCGAATCTGGAAGAAGCCTTCATGTCTGGTTAGTTAGTATTGTAGCTACGGGTTCTTTTATCTGAATCAATCTCTTTCACCCTGTTCACTTTTATTTTGTTGAACCTTGCGTTTCTCTCTAGTTCCGGATCTCGAGACAATGAATTTCAAAGTTGTAAGCAGGACAGATAGATACGAGATCAGAGAAGTCGAGGTTCTTCTTTTCACTCTTCTCACATTCGCTGTTTTAAACATGCTCTCACTTTAAAGCTTACGACTTTGAGTTTTTTTGTTTTGTTTTTTTTTTGGAAACAGCCTTATTTTGTGGCCGAGACTACAATGCCAGGGCAAACTGGATTCGACTTCTATGGTGCTTCTAGGTCTTTCAATGCGTTAGCTGATTACCTGTTTGGTAAGGTAGTATCAAAAGCATTCCTTTTGAATCTTGCTGCACCTCTGTTTGATTTGAGTATTCTTTTTTGCTTTAGCTTCGGATGCTTTTGTTTGCAACAGAACACGATCAATGAAAAAATGGAGATGACGACCCCTGTTGTTACTCGTAAAGTCCAGTCTGTTGGAGAAAAGATGGAAATGACCACTCCAGTTATAACTAGGAAGGTAAATAAAAGATAGAAGCATATTTGGAGTAGCTTTGATTGTGTTGGTTTGTTCCTTTTTATTACCATTCCTACATCAATGTTGTTCTCGATTTCTATTGAGAGCATTACATTTCCTATGCTCTATGTAACTGGTAGGATCATGGACTATGCTAACTTATTAGTTTGCTCATAAAATTCTAAATTAGTGCAGGCGAAAGATCAAACCCAGTGGCAGATGTCTTTTGTCTTGCCATCAAAGTATGGTTCAAATTTGCCACTGCCAAAAGATCCTTCAGTCAAGATTCAGGAGGTCCCACGGAAGCTTGTTGCTGTTGTCGCCTTCTCAGGTAATGGTACTCGATTTCACTTTTCCACATGTGAGGCTTCACTACTTGTTATGCAAGCACATAATTTCCAGTACAGATTCATGGTTCCAGATAGTTAGCTTTTGTGCCTTTTCAAGCATCTAACATAATCAACAGATTTCTTGATATCGATGAACAAAATCAACTTCATTTCAGGATACGTAACCGATGAAGAGATTGAGAGACGGGAGAAAGAACTAAAGCGAGCTCTTCAAAAAGACAACAAGTTTCGAGTGAGAGATGGAGTTTCAGTTGAAGTTGCACAGGTTCATCAACAATCATGGCTAAATAGATTAAAATCCAAACTTATTTCTTAGACTCTCTACTTACACTCTGCAAATTCATTCCCTGCAGTACAATCCACCATTCACTCTCCCGTTTACCCGTCGCAACGAGGTTTCTCTCGAAGTGGAAAGAAAAGAAGCTTAGCTCCTTCGCAGTACATACAGTTATACAGTTGTATACACAGTTAAGTAGTTGTGCTAAAGACAATACGCGTTTACTTGAATAGTTGAATGTGAGTAATAAATGGTCTTGGAAACCAATTTCTTCACCCACCACTCCACCATTATGGATCTTTTACTTTACTTATAGGCCACTAGAGGTGCCTATTATAGGCCTATAGGCTTTGAAATTAACCCAACCAAGCACTAACACTTTTACCTTTTGGAAAATTCAACATAACAAATACATTCACATTCTTGGCGTTTTAAGACAAATTTTGAAACTTTAAAAAAAAAAGGAGGCTTTCCTTTCATGTATCACCATTGGAACAGTATCTTGAACAAGCTTTGAGTCTCTGTTATCTATGTATGTATGTGTCATATATATATATGTAAGATATGGACATGCTATAGGCTAATCAGATTCGGGAATGCTATCTAACAAAGGTCTCCAGCCTCTAAGACACTCATCAGCATCGTCGTCATCGTGACACGGATGTTGCTTAGCAAGACTCCGATAGACCATTTCATGAACTGAACCTCCTTGAAGCAGCCTTTCGAGCTCTTGCTTACTCACGACCATCTTCACTCTTACACTAAGACTCTTCTCCTTGGTGTTGTCGCCACAATTTGTCAACCGATCTCCTTCTTCTTCTTCTTCTTCTTTTTCTACCTCTGGATTTGCAAACCTGACTTTCTTATTTGTCTTCTTATGCTTGACTGTGATCGTCTGCTTCGGCATGAGGTAGTAGAGACGACCACAAAGAAGTTTGGCTTGTGGATGAAGATGACAGTTGTTGGACAGAGAATCAAAGAGAGAGTAGTGGCCAGAGAATTGGGTGAGGATGTCATGAACCTTCATGGGTCCTCTGTATTCAACTACTTCTCCATCATTTCTCATTATCTTTATCACTTTCTTCTCCATTACTATACAATTCCCCATCTTTTTTAAAATTTGTTTGGATTTTTTTTTCTTTACTTTAGTTTCTGATCTCTTCTGTCTAAATAATATATCTGGAGATTTCTTTTTCGTCTGTTTGAGTTTTGGAGATTTGTCTTTGTATATTTATAGAGTTTAGGTTACGTAAATGCCCTTGCATTTCCGAGAATATTACGAGGAATACCATTATCTCAGCTGGGTCCCTCATTGATCTTTATCTCATTTTTAAAAGTATTTTATATTTATGTCGTGGTGGGGTGTGGTCGGGTGGTGCTCTCCTAATTGTATTTTTAAAATTGGGTTAATTTCGGTTTTTTTTTTTCTTAAACAAAAAATGAATTTCGATATTTACTCATAAAGATCTGGGAATAGTTCAAGTGGTTGTGGACCTTGTGGTATAATAAACGTATAATTGTGGTCGATCATATAATTACTGTGATCAAAATACCAGGTTCAAAGATTTGAATGTAAACTAAAGTGTTAGGAGCAATGTATCTTAAGTTAACTCATCTTGTTTAAAACAACTAAACGTAGTATGGCTTACTGTGTTTGAATAAAGATGATATGTTCTAAGTGCATGTCGTGCATCACCCTTGTCTCTAATGTTTCTCTTTTGTGGATTATTGTTTGTGTTTTTGGAAACACACTTATCGTACCAATATCTTGTAGTCTATTGTGATCTCTTGAAGATTTGAGCTTGTGTCATGTATTAAACAAGATCTATTAATGATTCAGTTCATGTCGGCTTATAAATAATAAGGATAGTGGTCATATAATATGTCTACACTTAATTTTCGCAACTGGTTTCTTTTGTGAACACTATATTGATTTTTGAATATTTAAGTTGTTCTTTTTTAATCTGTCTTTTATATTCCGCATCAAGGTATAGAGTTAAATAGAAAAAGCTATCTTTGTAAATAATTAAATTTCATAGTTGCAAAAAGAATTTATCCCTAGAGCTTTGTTTTGATCGCTTTAACTAATAAAAGTAAGAGTGTAGTCAAAAATAGGATAACTTTGTACTGGATTTTTGTTATACTGTGAAACATTTTCTTTGTGATTTCATTACACCAACCAAATTTATACTTAAGTAAACATATAACCAAACTTGTTTCAACTGTTACAACCATTTACAATGAATCTAATATATACAAAAGAATAGGAGTCTAGCGGATGCTTGCCTATAGTCTGTATCTAAAAATGGAGCCACTAGGAGGACCACAAAAGGAGTCTGAAATGACTTTTGATGAGTGGATGTCACTTCCAAATGCGAACCACAACTTGATTTCTATAATCATTCTTACATTGAATATTCCCCATTTCTCTTAGTTGCTAACATGCGCCTAAAGTCTCACTTTCCTATATTACTGAAAGTTTGGTTAGTTTCACAAAATCTCCTATATTCCTGATGTTTCGTTAGTTTCACAAAACCTCATCTCACTGTACATTTTTTCACTCCTTTCATCATGTTATCGCTATTTTTTTGTTAAAATGGCTAGTGAAAGTGTGAAACGCATTATCTTATAGATATCCACTGCCAGGAGATTTGCATAGCAATATTCTTATTTGTTACCATTTACTCAAGTTTTCTGTTTTTTTTTTCTAGTTTTAAACTTGTCGGTCAAAGCTGATGATTAAACTTGATCAAGCAGAAACAGTATGCCACTTCAAATTGAAGTGTTTTAGTATTTTTAAGTATATCTCATTTCTAGATCGCTTTATCTCATTGTAATACCATCTTATAAGAATCTAGCTTATAATACGTGAAACCAAAGGCACAAGATTCACGAGTAAAACACAACCAATATTTAGTTTGATAACGTGGGTACACATCCGCCTACGTACTTCCAAAAAGAAAACTAAACTGAAAACAAATTTATCTCTTGTATGCTTGAATTTAGTATAGTATTAAAATTTTATTTCTCTCTATTTTGGTTGTCCACCGAACTTGATTTCTTGTAAAGCCTCAACGAAGTTGTATTCAGCTATGCCTAAATTAAATGCGACGTCATTTATTGTTTCGGCATAGAGAAAAATGGACCGAAAAGGCATTTATATAACCTAATCTATAACAAGAAAACCGAACACTCGTTACGACTTGATATTTTGCTACTTTCCCAATAGTACTATATAGCTTCACCAAACTTTCTATATCCATCACGATCTCACATACACACATTTATACATATAAACCTATTTGCCCACTCCTTATTACGTAAGCTTATGCAAAGTTGATAATTTTTGAAGTAGTGTGGTCCATTTCATCAACTACGCTTAAAGTGCTTACAATGATAAGTGGGTTCGAATAGGTTCCACCAATGAAGCATGTTTCAACTTTTGTATTCTTTATTCCCCAGCAACGAGGAATTTATAAGTATGAATACAGATTAATCATACATACGACATTCTTACAAAATGATGAGCCATATCGCATTGAGTAGGAAATTAAATTTTGGGCGGCAGAATTTATGTCTTTCTACTTAGAAAATAGTTTTTTTTTTTACTGAGTATGGGTTCTAATGTTATCGTTGACCGTTGATTTGGGGACACTCAAAGATAATGAGTGTAAGAAGAGGATAAAAAAAAAGCTTATACAATGGGTGGGTGAAGAGGAAATTTCTTAAAGGTTTTTTAGGGTTAATGGTGGATGTCGATGCGATCCAAGCAAAAGATGAAATAAATATTTATTATATAAACCATTAATTTTGCCCTTTGCTTACAATGTAGGGCATTGAGTGCACTCCCCTCTTTAGTGGTGGCGGCAGAAATTTTGTTACGTGAAAGAGATTGAAATTTAAATTTTGTTGTAAGATATGATGAATATCCTATGCACAGATATTAACATTATCCATTAGTTCATATATATGAATTTTTTCACCAAAGTTTGATATGATATATTTAAGGTTTATCTACATAAAACAATCATGCTATAACGTCTCATTTATTAAAAAATATATGGTATATGGATTATATTCCATATGGAAAGTTGGAAACAAACAAAAATAGTTGAACTTCCGAATAGGGGATATTGCATTCGAAGGATGGATCTTGCTTGGTTGTAAGTGCCAAGTGGAGTCTGATATAGACACCAAAGGCCCACTAGATTTTGTGGGGATGTATTTTCAAAGTAAATGTAATGGCCAGTTCTTTGGGTTTATATTAAAAGAAATAACCAACAATTTGGGTTTAAATGTAATAGCCAAAACTTTGGTTTCATTTTCCTAACTGTTAGCAACATAAAATTTTAATCGTGTAGTGGACTTATATACGGCACTACAAATCAACGGAGCTAACAATTAGATCGAGCACTGACGCCATAAAGAGATACACATCAATGGACATGTGAAGGAGAGTAGCTAGGAAGTAAGTAACCTATGAACGAGATAAAATGTTCGAACAATATTTGGTTGATCACTTGTTTTGAATGATACAATAGAAAATAAAAAGCTTGTGTTGTTAAAAAATGCATTGAGAAACTTCTTAAACTAACAAACAAGAAATCGTTTGTTAGTTACCTAATTATAAAACTTTCGCTATTATGTATCTACTCTTGTGAATATTAGGATGGTTATGTGTTAGGTACATTGAATTATAAGTGTTTCGTTGCTTGTATCTTGTACAAAATTCGATTTTGTACCTAGAAAATCATAAGCGAAATGTACCAGTGACGTTTTGGTATATATGTGACCATTTCGAAGAAGTCAAAAGAAAAAAGAACATTTAGAGTGTACTGCATAACGAATAACAGAGTGAAATAAAACGTGTACCCATTGGTACTCATTTCCCAATCTGAGGATTTTAAATTCCGGAGCCGATGATATAGCTACCGAGTATCTCTGATTACCTAATGTTCCAATCACACAGCAAATAAGCATATGTAAGACATTGTAGATATATACAAAACATAATGATGATAAGAAGTGGAAACTATTGTTTGTTTATATCATTACCTGTCTTATTTATTTAACTTCCTTTACAAGCAAGTCCAGCAATCCATCGCATGCCCTTCTAACATCATTGCCATTGTATCTCAGTCACTTTTTCTATTTACGATGTTTATGAATAATATCACAAATCAGAGATGTATGTTTCTACTTGGTGATATTACGGCGGATAATGTAAGATACTACTAAAAATCAAGACTTATCAAGTCGATACCATTTTCACATTTTTCTTCTTCCAATTCTAGTATTTTATCTTGTTAAAATTTAGCTCCGAATCTCTATAAGAAACACACAAAAATAATAATCGGCTCTCCGAATAGAGATTTGGCCCACTAATTTATCTTTCCACACCTTTACCACCGAAAAACGATGTTTATGTGTCTAAGCATGCCTTAATAGTAATACAATATCATAACACATAACAAAAAGCGTAGGCAACAAATTCATCATTTTGAATATTGTGTAATCTATACATCATGGCGTGTGCACACATCACGCCTAATACGTGCCTATGTTTCAGACCATGTGATAAGAGATTTGGACCACATCAAGACCCTTTGCTCATTTGGTTAAGCCTTAACCAAAATCACTTTTTCTGATTTCTTTGCTTCAAATATCTGCTTATATAAACAGGACCAACACAAGTCTTCTTCACGCCTCGAAACCAAAGTAACAAGATGGAAGCAAACACTATGTTTCTTATAAAAGCTCTTCTTCTTGTCTGTTTCAAAGTCTGCTTCACATTAGCTTCCGACCCCGACCCTATTCAAGACTTCTGTATACCAAGACCAGTCACATCTCCCCATCCTCATCACTTCTCCACAACTCTCCCATGCAAAAACGCCTCCGAAGTAACCACTGAAGATTTCGTCTTCTCCGGTCTAAAAACCGCCGGAAACTTCACCGAGACCGGACTAGCCACAGTCCCCGTAAGCCCGACAAACTTCCCGGGACTTAACACATTAGGCTTGTCGTTTGTCCGGGCTGATCTCAAACCCGGAGCTATAAACCCGCCACATTACCATCCGAGGGCCACGGAGGTAGCACACGTGGTTAAAGGTCGGGTTTACTCCGGTTTTGTGGACTCGAACAATAAAGTCTACGCTAAAGTGATGGAAGAAGGAGAAATGATGGTTTACCCAAAAGGGCTTGTGCATTTTCAGATGAACGTCGGAGATGTTACGGCCACTATTCTAGCCGGACTTAATAGCCAAAGCCCCGGGATTCAGAAGATACCGTCGGTGATTTTTGGGTCAGGGATCAATGAGGAGTTGCTTGTGAAAGCTTTTGGGTTGAGTCTTCAGCAGATTGGTACGTTGAAGAGAAGATTTGATCCTGTGATGTCCAATGAACATTGATGTTTTCTCTTAAATGAGATTATATTAAAAGGAACTTATAAGTTATATATCTTTGTGTGCTCTTGATCATAACGTTGTTTATACTTTTGGACAAAACAACTTAAAACTCTGCATGTTTAATGTTTTTAGTCTTTTTTCTACATGAATTATCGCTATCTATCTATCTCGACTACATTAACATTTCTAATTCCTGAGCTACATAAATTTAGTTAGTACTAAGTCACTAAGAAGTCATCATACTCTAAAGAAACCGTTCCAAGTCACCAGCTTTGAAATTTGACAATGTATTCTCCAAATACAATAGCCTGAAAGCCACAAAACATATCAGAGTCAATGCCAGTATTTTCTTTGTAAGGCTTTAAGGCTCTCTATATACTTCTCAACACAAACGTATGGCTATGGTAAATTGATTGCTGTAACGTCTTTGAACATATGTAACACATTTTAACTTTGAATGTCTGTGCTAAAACAAAACTGGGCTACAACAAAACGTATCAAGATTTTAAAACAAACGACAAACAGAACATATAGTCATACAAAAGAAAAAACTGAATAGTACAACATTGGGCTAAAGAGAATAATAACATTTATGATTCAAAGCCCAAAACGGCATGTAGTTTATTGCTGATGCGGTTATCTTAAATGCGGTTTAAGTAGTAATCATTCCGTACCGGAAATTCCGGTTCGATAGATCTTCTATAAACTCGATATCCGTTCCCTCCACATTCACTACCTGACATGGATCAGCCACGGCAAAGCTCGACGGCGTCTCAGCCACCGGAAACACCGTCCCAAGCGTCGGATACGGCTTCGAAACCGGCAGTTTTATCACAGATTCAGCAACCGCCTTCCACCAATCCAAATTCCTCCTCCGTTTCCTCTATTCCTTCTTCTCCAGCTCCGCCATCACCGTCGCTCAATCCGAACCCTAACCCCCCTCAATACGCACGTCCGGTGACATCGCCGGCGACGCAACAGCAGCAACATCTCTCCCAGTCTTTGGGTCGGCCTCCTCCACCGGCTTACTCGAGACCATGGCAACAACATTCCTCATACACTCACTTCTCCGCCGCATCGTCGCCATTGCTATCTTCCTCATCAGCTCCGGCCTCTTCTTCGTCGTCTTTGCCTGTTTCTGGGCAGCAAAGGGGCGGTATGGCGCTTGGCGTTCCAGCTTCCCCGATTCCGAGCTCCTCTCCTACACCTTCTCATCCTTCGCCTTCTGCTTTTCCAGGCTCTTTTGGGCAGCAATACGGCGGATTGGGTCGTGGAACAGTCGGAATGTCAGAAGCGACCTCCAATACAAGTGTCCCTCAGGTGAATTTTTCTCTCACATGTTCCATGTTTTTCAAAGAATCGAGCTTGTTCTAAGCTAAGTGAAATTCAGAAGGCACCAACTTTTTCTGTGGGTTCAGGTTAGACTCATGCAAGGGACGCAGGGAATTGGGATGATGGGGACGCTTGGCTCAGGTTCTCAAATGCGGCCAGGTGGAATGGCTCAGCACCAGCAGAGACCGACTCAACCCTCTCTAAGACCAGCTTCCTCTCCAAGTAGTCCATCTCCCGTTCCCCAAGTAGGTTTTTTATTTTCTTGTGATTCGTATCCGCTTTTGAGTTAAGAGTGATTATCAACTCATTAGCTCAAAACTTTTGAAAAGCTAAGATATTCGAAGAGGCTCACTAGCAAAGGAATCGTTTTTCACCTCTTTCTTTCACTTGTTTATTATTCGTGCGTTCTCATGGCTGAATAGAGTCTTGGGTGACCATCACATGGTATTACAGATACATCAGAGCTTAATTGATGTAGCACTGTGAGCCACTTTACCTTGTGAAAATTTTCCATATTTTCCTTGATAATGTCCTTGTTGATAAGTTGAACTGGTTCCTTGACAGAAAATCTTTTCTTTCATTGTTATTTTGGGTTCCTTTAGAGAACCGTTAATCATTTTTGTTTTGGCAACCTTTTAATTCCATATATTTTTCTTACGGCAGAACTTTCAAGGGCATAGCCATATGAGACCTTCACATATCGGTTCTCCTGGTGTCCAATCTACTGGTGCAGCACAACAAAGCTTGCAGGCCATTAATCAACCGTGGTTATCATCTTCTGCCCAAGGGAAGCCGCCTTTGGCACCTCCTTCGTATAGACCGCAAGTAAATACTCCCTCCATGCCACAAAGATCTCATGTTCCTCAGCAACATCTTTCCACGTCACCAGCGACTTCACAGCCTCAGCAACAACAATCTCAACAACAACATCAGCATCAGCCTCAGCCTCAAGAGCAACTTCAACAATTGAGATCTCCGCAGCAGCCTTTACCTCACGCACATCAACCGGCCCGGGTCCAAGGGTCGGTAAATCAGAAAGCTACTTCTCAAGTAATGCCGACCCAGCCTCCTGTGCCTCAGCCAGGAAACCAAGCTAAACCGGTTTCAGCAGAGAATGAGGAGTCTGATGATCGTATCCTGGGAAAAAGAAGCATCCATGAGCTACTTCAGCAGGTATGCACTGGCCTCTTTTTTATTTTCTCAACTTTGGGTAATCCAGTCTGCATATTGACGGCGGAATAGATTAGCATTCTCACTCTCACGGCTTGATAATCACTTAAATGAATAATTGGTTTCTTCCACTTGGATACATCTATTACGGAGAAAGGGGAATCTATTTGGTAAAAAAATAAGATAGAAGCGATGTTGTGAGTGATCTGCCAATTACCTCGCACAGAAAGCCAAAAAGCATGCCATGGTGATTTTGAACAGATTCAGCAATAACATATATCTATAGTTATATGGGCTCCTTTGATGTCCTACAGTCAAGCTCCCTGCATGATATCCATTGATTTATTTGCTCTAAATGATGTATGTCTTGCCTATCCACAGATTGATCCGTCAGAGAAATTGGATCCAGAGGTGGAAGACATCCTTGCTGATATTGCTGAAGACTTCGTGGAGTCAGTAAGTAGCTCACACCACTTTGTTTTCCAACACGTTTCATGTGAATATTTGTGATTAAGAGTAAAAAATTCTGTCCCCTGATTGTTTTTTTCACTAACTCCAGCTCGTTGTGTTTCCTTTTATGCAGATCACAACTTTTGGCTGCTCTTTAGCCAAGCATAGAAAGTCAGATACTCTAGAGGCTAAGGACATCTTGCTCCATGTTGGTCAGTTCTGATTGATATTGTGTGCCCGTTTCTTTTGATTTCTGTTTCCAAGTACAATGTTTGATTTGGTTTTGGTATCTCGTTTTCGTTAAATGCAGAAAGAAACTGGAATATCAGGCCTCCTGGTTTTAGCAGTGACGAGATCAAGACATTTCGAAAGCCAGTAAGAATCATTTACGTAGCTGTTTGTGTAATCAACTTGTCCAGTTTTTTCACAGGAAATTGTTACTTACCCAAGACAGAGCTTCCTAACTCCTTTGTTTTTTTTCTTTAATAATGATTTGCAGCTGACAACAGATATTCACAAAGAGAGACTTGCCGCTGTAAGTTCTTAAGTAAATGCACACATGATTAATAGTAACCAGTATGATGCAACTGAGTAGGAAAAAAAAACTTAAATATTGAAGTTTTTCTTGTTGACTGTGTATATATGTTGTGTGTTTTGAAGATAAAGAAGTCTGTCACGGTAACGGAAGCAGCAAACGCCAGGAATCCATTCGGGCACGGGGCGGCTAATGCAAGAGGTGGTCAGGCAAAGACGCCTGCTAATCCCTTGGCCTCTACAACTTTTAATCACTGATGTTTTTAGATTAACCCTCCTATCTTGTTTGGTAGGAAATTTTCTATGAAAAAGTTGCGAATTTTGTAACACCCATTTTGTAATTTTTCTATCTAGATCTCACGGTCCCAAGATAACTTCAAGCAAGAAGGTTCCAGCTTAGATCTTAATCTTGAACATAAGTAAAGTATCTTATTATCACCTTATGGGATTGAATTGATTCGATGTTTTTGTAAAGCACAAAAATGTACGAATAGAGAAATGTAATGAATCCGGACTAGCCGGTGTTGATACGGTTGCATCTTCCATAGCTCTAATCAAATTTTATATTCAGCTTTTGTTTCTCATTAACAGCTTAGCCTTCAACGATTTTCACTGGCGTCCTGCAGAATAAAACCGAAAAAGATTAGCTTAGAGACATGTTTTTTTGTCAATAAGAGTTAAGCGGGCTTTTAGACAATTGATGTTGTCACATACCCGAAAGGACTCTGCTTGATTGATAAGAGCTCAATGTCAAGCTGCAAAAGAAAGGTTCCAGAACATGAACACTATATTAGTAGCAAGCAAAACTCGAGCTGATTCACATACCCGAAAGGACTCTGCATGATTACCTCGATTGTTGCATTTGGAGGAATCTCTTGCACTCCTTTCTTCCCGTACGCAAGCTCCGGAGGAACAATCACCAATCTCTGTATATAAATCTCAACTTGTCATCAAAACAAATACTTTTTAAGTTTTTGGCCATCTGACTCTATGAAGCTTTTGGTTGGGTTTCAAGAACTAACCTGACCGCCTACACGCATCCCTTCCACACCGAGGTCAAGTCCTTTCAGAACATTACCTTTCTCTGATTGTCCAACGTCAAACCCGTAAGGCTGAAAAAGAAAAAAGAAGAAAATCTACGTTTATCGATCCTCGCATATTCAACTAAAGTAATGGATTAATCTGTGTGATCGCCTTAGTACCGACCGTTCCACCTCCGACGCCAAGTCCTTGTCGACTTGTCATGAACGTTATCCCTTTCCATTTTGCAACATAGTGAACCTGCAACACAATCCCTTTTAGATTCAGCCTCAAAAGCTTGTGATATCTGTAAGCTTTTTCACATGTCTTAAGGAAACGTATTCACAACCGTACTGCGACCCGAGATCCTTTCACAGCCTCTGCTCCATTCCCAACTTTTATATCATAGTACCTGCAACATTACAAACATCATACTTCTGATCTTTTTTGCCACAAAGACTCCATCTTTCAATCCTTTTTGCGATATGTTTACTCTTTCGGGTGGAATAGGACAAACTTGTGAGGTTGAATTCTAATAAAGACAATATTCAACTATTTATGAATGCATCATGATCTTGGTGTATGGTAAAAGGGGAACTTTACGGACTTAAGACCGTTGGGGAGAGTCGTGAATTCGCTGTCCGGTAACTTGGATGCACGTAGCTGCAGAGAATTGTATGTAACAAGTCTGATATGAGTCGAGAACAACTAAACAAGCATAGTCTATGTATAGATATATCTATGCTTACAGCTCTCCTGCTGGTGCTTACGGCCTCGGATGAATCAGTTAACACAATCCCAGAAGCTGTTTTGAATTCAGACAACAACAGTTTGATGATTTTTGATACGCTGATCGAAAGCTAGCTTAAGCGTGGCAATGCAAAGAGCTGATTACTAGTAAATGAAAAGAATCTAACCAGCAGCGACGAGACATCCAAGTAAAACCCTTCTTCCTTCGTAGCTCACCGGCTCCGGAGAAACGACGGTCTCTGATCTGATGATGGCCCTTTCGCCGCCGGGTGACGGTAACGAGCACCGGTACGGTTTGGATTGGATTCTTCCGGAAAATTCTGGCGAAAAAAACAGTGCTTTTGCTTGATATCATTGGTTCAAAACGTACAAAATGCTAATTAATACACGTATATGTAATGGTGTATAGGGAGAAACAGAGAATGTACTTGTTGGAAAAGGAGTGGAGGAAGAGAGGGAGTGATGGAGAGGATGAACAAGTTTCATTGTTAAGATCATTTCTTGTTTCGATGTTTCTGTATCACTTAACAGGTTCTTGTGTCTGAGTCAAAGACACTTTCTCATGTTCTTGTCTTTTCGTCTTCTGAGTTTGAGTTCAATTGTGTGTGTGGGAGAGAGAGGAAGAGGGAAAGGGATAAAATTGGTATTCTCATCCACAAGTTCAAGATTTCAGATTCTCTCATCGTTACGTCAACACTTGACGTCGTTAAACACCTTATCAAAACAAAAAACTTGTCTAATGGTATTGTAATTACTAATTAGAGGGGGGGGAATGTAAAACATGCCGAATTAAATATCGGAAAGTGAAAAGTGATGCTAATTGGAGGCATTTTTTTCGAATCTAAAAAGTTAAAAATTAGTTAAAAACTTAACGTGGAACCACCCTTATTTTCCACTATAGGTTAATGTTCCACCACATCCTTTGTCGTTACACAATACATTACATATACTTTATAACCTAATGAATTAAAATTAAAAAGTTAAATGCATTTGTAACGAGGAATAATTTAATATAGACCTTTTTATGTAGTTTTTGTTTTCATCGTTCCGGTTAACCGTAACATACACTCACATCCAATAAGTAACGTTTTGATGAACACAAACCGAGTTAGTGTGTGTTATTTCATCTAGATTCTTGGATTGATTTCCAGATTTGAAACCATTCTTTCTTTCTTTCCATTTCTAAACTCACTCTACCATTTTTGTGTGTTCGAGTCTCCTCTGTCGAATCTTAAAATCTGTTTGTTTTATTGTCTTAGCCCACTTGTTTTGTTAATTTAGAAATGGATAGAAATAGAAAGATGCCTTTTATGAATACATGTGCTCCCAATCTATCTCTTTGAAGCTGTACCTAACAGAGACAAGCAAAAATAAGCATAGACAAGGATCTCGACCATTGCCATAACCCATAAGTCACAAATAACAAAATATCAGAGATGGGTTCTTATCAGTTTTCATTTACAAACCGACCGTACTCGTAATATATGATTTTGCCCTTATATCAAATGTGATGCCCCTAGAGAAACGCATCTTCATATAGAAAATGCCAACTATCAAGCGATTACTTTATTTTCTTAGTTTTGTTTTAAGATAATTGTCGTTCTCTTCTCTCTCTCTCACCAACAAAACCCAAATGTCACAACATCACTTTGTTTGAAAATATCGTCTCGAAAATCTTCATCTAAATTTGTCTATTTTGAAAATAAAAAAATAAATGAAAATACATGAGTATTTATACAGAGTTAGAGATTACAACCTCTATTTTTTAAGGAGGTAAGAATTTTATTTAATACTGTTTTTTTTTTACATATCATAAATTTTTCCATTTTTGTTTATTTTCCTGCTAAACTTGTTCATTTATCAAATCGTATCGCAAATATTTACACGTCTCGTTAAATATAAACATAAAAGTTTCATAGATAACAAGACGTGTTATTTCATTGAAAAAACCATAATACTAGTATATTGCCGCCATGTGAGGACGAAAAAGTGGAGCAAATGGACACAGCTTTAAATTTCACATTAGTCAGTCGGCATTTAAAAGCTAAATTGTACTTGTGTAATAATGTTTCGAGAAATACAATAGTATTTTTTTTTATAAAAGTACCACATCATTATTTGATAATTAAGTTAAAGATTAGTAGTAATAAATAATAATAAAACGAGAGTGGTAATAGTATTTATCACATTTTAAATAACTGATGCTGTATGGTTGTTATATATAAAGGCTCTGGCTTTTGTTACCGCCGCCGCCACCACCTACCACTTCCTCCACAATCTCTTTTACGGTATGGATTCCGTCAGGCTTCCGACGGCTCCTTCGTCTCTCCGTACCCAAATGTTATCTCACCGCCTGCACCACATTCCTTGTAATCGCCACTGCGAAGGCCGCACCAACCTCCGGTCAAACCCGGTCATCGGGATCACTCGATCTCGGAATCACGTCTCTCCGGTGGCTGTTATCTCCGGAGGCGAACCGTCTATGGCTCCCTCTCCTCTCCCGGATTCTCCTCGGCCACGTCTCAAGGTCTCTCCGAATTCGCTGCGATACCCGGCCGGTTACCTCGGCGCTGTTCCAGAGCGTACGAGCGGTCCCGAGAACGGAAGCATCGCCGAGGCTATGGAGTGTTTGACTAACATACTGTCCACGAAGGTTTACGACATTGCGATTGAGTCTCCACTGCACCTGGCGAAGAAGCTATCGGAGAGGTTAGGTGTTCGCATGTTTCTTAAAAGAGAAGACTTGCAACCTGTAAGCATCACTATTTTCATTGCCGTTTCTAAAAACATTGTAAAGGGGTTTCCTTTTTGGTATGCAATGGAGGCTACGTTTAAGTGTGTGTTTGTGTGATGGTTCAGGTCTTCTCGTTCAAGCTTCGTGGAGCTTACAATATGATGGCCAAACTTCCAGCAGAGCAATTAGCGAAAGGAGTCATCTGCTCCTCAGCTGGTAACCATGCTCAAGGAGTTGCTCTGTCTGCTACTAAACTCGGCTGCACCGCCGTGGTTGTTATGCCTCGTACAACCCCAGAAATCAAGGTACTTGCACTAGGTCTTTGAATCCTTGTTTCATCTCAAGTTACTACTATCTGATTGGTGATAAAAACACCAGTGGCAATCTGTGGAGGCCTTGGGTGCGACGGTTGTTCTTGTTGGGGATTCGTATGATGAAGCACAAGCATATGCTAAGCAACGAGCTGTAGAAGAAGGTTTGACGTTTATACCTCCTTTTGATCATCCGGATATTATTGCCGGACAAGGGACTGTCGGGATGGAGATCACGCGGCAAGCTAAGGGTCCATTACATGCTATCTTTGTCCCCGTCGGTGGTGGTGGTTTGATTGCTGGTATTGCTGCTTATGTGAAGAGAGTTTCTCCCGAGGTACATGTGCACTCTTTTGTACTGTGATTGCTTTGGCAATGTCACATAGCTGATAGCTGCTTGTGACAGAATCCTGCTTCTGTCTCCTTATTGTGGCTTTTTTGAGTTATGCAGGTGAAGATCATTGGTGTAGAACCAGCTGATGCAAATGCAATGGCCTTGTCGCTGCATCACGGCGAGAGAGTAATATTAGACCAAGTTGGGGGTTTTGTAGATGGTGTAGCAGTTAAAGAAGTTGGCGAAGAGACTTTTGGTATATGCAGAAAGCTGCTGGACGGTATTGTTCTTGTCACTCGTGATGCTGTTTGTGCATCAATAAAGGTAACGTATATACTTTATTTGTTATCGCTTGTGATACGGTTTATAGCATCTGCACATCGCGATGTTTTTGATAATCACATACTTGTCTCTACAGGATATGTTTGAGGAGCAACGGAACATATTAGAACCAGCAGGCGCTCTTGCGCTCGCTGGAGCTGAAGCATACTGTAAATATTATGGCCTAAAGGACGTGAATATCGTAGCCATAACCAGTGGTGCAAACATGAACTTTGACAAGCTCAGGATTGTGACAGAACTCGCCAATGTCGGTAGGCAACAGGAGGCTGTTCTTGCTACTAACTTGCTGGAAAAACCTGGAAGCTTTAAGCAATTCTGTGAATTGGTGCGTGTTTGGTATTACAGCATGTAGCAGGTAATCCCGTTACAGAGCGCATCTAATACGATGCATTTGATCGATGCAGGTTGGACCAATGAACATAACCGAGTTCAAGTATAGATGTAGCTCAAAAAAGGAAGCTGTTGTACTATACAGGTAAATCTGTTCCTGGAAAAATTCCTTGTTTCGCTAGTTGTTGTTTGGTATTCTTCCGCTAATCCGCACAGTTTTGTGTATTGCTGCTTAGTGTTGGAGTGCACACAGCCGAAGAGCTTATAGCACTAGAGAAGAGAATGGAATCTTCTCAGCTCAGAACTAGGAACCTCACAACCAGTGACTTAGTGAAAGATCATCTGCGTTACTTGGTGCGTCCTTAAGTCGATTTCTATCTGTGTTTGTTTCTCCTTGAGGATCACTACATTTCCGATAAATTCCCATCGATTGATGCAAGTTGACATGTGAATCACACTTTGTATATTTCAGATGGGTGGAAGATCAAGTGTTGAAGACGAGGTACTATGCCAATTCACCTTCCCCGAGAGACCCGGTGCTCTGATGAACTTCTTGGACTCTTTCAGTCCACGGTGGAACATTAGCCTTTTCCATTACCGTGCAGAGGTTTATTTCTGAATTCACAATTTCACCACAAGAAAGCTTTGTTGCAACTTTGAGGCTCCTTTTTACGATACAATGTTTCCTTCTTTCAAAACAGGGTGGGGCAGGCGCGAACGTGTTGGTCGGGATCCAAGTCTTGGAGCAAGAAATGGAGGAGTTTCGAAACCGAGCTCAAGTACTTGGATACGAGTACGTCGTGGTAAGTGACGACATCAATTTCAAGCTTTTGATGCAGTGATTTTAGAGCTGTGATGGAGAAACCAAAACCGAGGAAGTAGAAGAACACATCAGAGCCTTCCTTGTGTGTGTCCATGGTTGTTCTTGAGCTTCTTGAGCTCTGGTCTCTGTTAGAAACAAATCTATATCTCTCGGGCCTGTTGCACCGGCCCAATGTGTAACCTTTATTTCCTACGAGCTCTGTTGCTATGTTGTAGACTTTGGATACCTTTCAGCAAATAATTTAAGGCTAACCTTCAATAAAACTGTCCATTTTGTAGTTTTTTATATCCATTTCGTAGTTCTTTTATATAGATAAAAAAAAAAAGTTGGCTTTCCAGTATATAAAGTATCTTAAAAAAAAACGGCACTACTTCCCACTATTTTTTGTTAGTTAAATAGAGGCATTAAAAAGTTGTGGTATAATATATACCACAATACTATAAATAAGTAGATGTTGAGATTGATATAGATTTGTATGCATAAAAGAAGTAAATATCTCCACATGATCATCATTGTTGGTGTTATAAATTGTGCATATTTTATATATATAAAAGATAGTGTTAGAAAAAGAAAAGTAGATTATGTCATGTAGATTTTTTTTTGTGAAAGTGGGAGTTCTGAAGTAAAAGAATATCTTATGAAAATTATGGATGTAATATGGATATTGGATTTCTTATAATTGTCAGAAAGGTATAAAAACGGTGGCCAGAGAAAAGGTAGGCTCCATTGTTTTCCGAAAACCAGCCCCTTGGTTTTGGCCAGATTTGTATATGAAAAACTCTTTAATAACAATTCCCAAAAAGGAAAAGAAAAATAAATTAAGAAAACCAAAAACCACAAAACCATGGGTAGTTTTCAGACAATCTCTTTGACGGCCCAAAACCAGCTGCTCTGTTTCTCTGTATTGTATATATTTTTATTACTCATCCCTTTCTGTCTCTCTCTCTCATCATCCTTTTGACTCTGATCCAAATTTTCTTCAATAGCAAAACTCAAAGTAGAACCCTAGTTCGTTATTGTTTTTGGTCTGTGTCTGGAAATGAGAAATTACAAAACCTGTGTTTGTGGAATATCGCTTTGATTTCTATAAATTGTTCGCGATTTAGGGTTGGAGTTGGATGGAATCGAATGGGATGTCGAGTGTGATGTTTTCAGGGTTTAGTCCGAGAATGCTAAGCTTGGAGATGCCGCAGAATCCACAAAACCCGGTGCAATTCCAGCACCCGCATCCTTACTCCGGCGCCGGCGATCAGCAGACGCATCAACAACCGATGAAATATCCTAAAGCGAGACAAGTGTCACCGATAAGCGGCGGGGGTGACGACGACGACCGCGGGTCCGGTTCCGGGTCCGGGTGTCACCCAGAAGAGAGCGCGGGAAGCGAGGGGAAGAGGAGAATGTCTCAGTGGCATAGGATGAAGTGGACGGACACGATGGTTCGGCTCCTGATCATGGCAGTCTTCTACATGGGCGACGAGGCTGGCTTAGGCGATCAAACCGACGCCAAGAAAAAGAGCGGAGGAGGAGGAGGAGGAGGAGGGATGCTGCAGAAGAAAGGCAAGTGGAAGTCTGTGTCGAGAGCCATGGTGGAGAAAGGCTTCTCCGTGTCGCCGCAACAGTGCGAGGACAAATTCAATGACCTGAACAAGAGGTACAAGAGGGTCAACGACATCCTCGGGAGAGGGACAGCGTGTCGCGTCGTGGAGAATCAGGGATTGCTCGACACCATGGATCATCTCACCCCCAGACTCAAAGACGAGGTCAAGAAGTTGCTCAACTCTAAACATCTCTTCTTCAAGGAGATGTGCGCTTACCACAACAGCTGCGGCCATCTCGACCAACCCCAGCCTAGTCACATCCCGGCTCACCACCGTCCGGAGCAACAGGGATGTTTTCACGCCGCGGAATCAGGAAAAATGGCGAGGATCGCGGAGAGCGAGGAGGAGGAGTCCGATATGGTGGCGGAGGAATCGGAGTCGGATACGGAGGAGGAGGAGGAAGAGGAGACGAGGAAGAAGCGGAGGACAGGGGAAGGAGTATCGTCGCCGGCGGTGAAGCGGATGAGAGAGGAGGCGGCGCGTGTGTTGGATGACGCAGGGAAGAGCGCGTGGGAGAAGAAGGAGTGGATGAGGAGGAAGGCGTTGGAGCTCGAGGAGAGGAAGGTCGGGTACGAGTGGGAGGCGGTGGAGATGGAGAAGCAGAGGGTGAAGTGGATGAGATATCAGAGCAAAAAAGAGAGAGATATGGAGAAGGCTAAGCTCGAGAACCAGCGACGGAGGCTTGAGACGGAGAGGATGGTTCTGATTCTCCGGCGGAGGGAGATTGAGTTGACTGAGTTACAGTTGGCGGGTAAACGGGTCGACCCTACTTCAGCAACCGGGCGAGCTGATTAGTGTTAGGATTTTAGTGTTTTGTGTTCGATTTGTATAAACTTATTACAAGTTCCAAATCTGGCGGATGCTTGCGATTCTCATATTTTCGACATAATCAGCAAAACTATATATATATATTTTTTTTAAGTAAAGTCAAAACGAATTTAAATGATTAATTGGTGGAGTTAGGGGAAATTTATCTATCTCATCAATGATGAAAAAAGAAAGAAATCTATCATTTGCAAAAACATATATTTATACACGCCCGGTGGGACTCGAACTTGTTTTCAGGTTTTCAAAGACCTTTAAAATGATCATATCGAAAGTTATAATCGAGATTTATAAATCCCATAAAAATACGAGAAAAAAAATTAGCACACCCGGTGGGACTCGAACCCACAATCGTTTGATTAGAAGTCAAACGCCTTATCCATTAGGCCACGGGTGCTTTTGTTTAGGTTATTCAATATTAACTTTCATATACTTGGTTTCATAATAGAGTTTCTTTCTTGCAAAGTAAAAGTGAAGAATTTTGGTCATATTTGTAGGAACAATACATTTTCTGTTAGACATACTGTGAGAAATGGGTTCATGCTTCTGGTTATGATCCAAGTCTAGTTCTAAACACCATAAATATACAACCACTATACATATTCTGAGAATCTATAAAGGCAAAAAAAAGATTTCAGAACTCTGAAAGAATCAAATGAATTTTGCTAACCAAATATATAGCAAAATATTATTTTAATCGAGTTAAGTAAAAATGGAAATCTTTATAAAAATGTTAACCATACGGGTTTTACCCTCTAAACTTTAACCGAAACCGGATGAAATCACCAAAAATTAGGTTTGGTTTGATTCGGTTTTTCCAATTACGCTCTTATTTCCACCCCTACTAGCATTGCCTAACGGAGCCGTTGTGACGGCCATCCCCTTTGCGCTAGTTCACGGCTTCTCCTTCCGTTTCCTCGTCTTCGTGCCGCTAATTAACGCCGTCTCTGGTGCTGCCGCTGGCTTAGGCGCCGTGAACGTAACCCTAACGGCATCTTTAATGGCGTCGTGTGATGACGACTTCTCTCTCCTAGGCGACGATCAGTCAAACCCTAACCAACAACATCACCACCACCAGGTTCTACATCACGCGCCGTACGCTCCTAGGCGATTCACCCCGAAGCTCTCCAACCAGATCCATGTGCCGCATCACCAGAGGAACGGCGACGAGGACGACGAGAACGATGTCGTTGTCGAGGCGTCTTCTGCCTTTCACGGTGTAAATCCCTTCTCGGCGGACGAGAATTCGAATCCCTATGATAATAACGCAGCTGTCGACGGAGACGAGGATTTGGATGCGACCAGATCTAGAATCGGGGGTGTTCGTCTGGAGAAGAGGCAGAGTCAGGAGGAGCTTAGTGACGGAGGAACAACAAATGGCGGTGAGACCACGCCGTACGGTAGCTTCAAGAGGCCGAGGACATCGTCTTCCTCCGCCGGCGAGTACAGGAAGGACAGGGAAGAGTGGAGCGACGCGGCGATCACGTGTTTGTTAGATGCGTACTCGGACAAGTTCACTCAGCTCAACCGAGGGAATCTGCGGGGAAGGGATTGGGAAGACGTTGCTTCAACGGTGAGTGAGAGGTGCGAGAAGCTGATTAAGAGTGTAGAACAGTGTAAGAACAAGATCGATAATCTCAAAAAGAGGTATAAGCTGGAAAGGCACAGGATGAGCAGTGGTGGAACATCAGCTAGCCATTGGCCTTGGTTCAAGAAGATGGAAGAGATTGTGGGCAATTCCTTGACCACCAAAGGCGCCTCCGATGAAGATAGAAGTGGCAGCTCACTGGGTAATGCTGCGAAGCCAGCGAGGAGGTAATGCAAAGACGATCTCTTTGGACTGTTCTAGTGTTCTTTGCACTCTCCCTCTCTCCCTCTTTGCTCTCGAGGAATGAAAGTTTTTGTTTTTGTAATTATTGATTCAGGTATCCCTTGGTAACATATAACCCTGGAGTTCAGATAAGTAGTGTCAAGTCCAAGGCTACATCAAACCCTAGATGGCGAAGAGTGGTTCTGAAAATCAGTGGTGCAGCTCTTGCCTGCACGGGTCCTAATAACATTGATCCCAAGGTTTCTTACAGAATTCTTAACTCTTTTATTGCTGTACTTGCACTGTCTGGGTCAGGGATTAAATCCTCTTCTTAATTTGCTAGGTCGTCAATCTGATTGCTAGAGAAGTTGCAATGGCTTGTCGTCTTGGTGTAGAGGTAACACTCAGTTTCAGATTTTTATTGTTTCTCCCTTGCCCTTTTGTTCACTTCAATGATTAATATTTTAATAGTATTTTTCTTCCAGGTAGCAATAGTTGTTGGGAGTCGGAACTTTTTTTGCGGTAGCACATGGATAACTGCTACAGGTTTGGATAGAACCACTGCATATCATATCAGGTTGTGTTTTCTACTTGCATTTGTTAATTATATCAAGTAGCTTTTTTCCTTTCAGATTGTATTGTGCTGCTGCAATAAACATAGACACTGTAAGAGCATTTGATCTGCTTCCATGATGTATCCATATAGGCTCATCATGCTCTAAAATTATCAAACATTTTTTTGTATATTCATCAATGCAAATGCTCCCACATATTATTATTCCCAAAACATATGTGCACTTAGCAGCAACTTTGATTGTCTTACTATATTGATCCACATGTTATCGATGGGTTGTTCAAATCAACAAGTCTCTATTCTATTTCGTTGTCATTACTATATCGACATTTTGGAGATGTGTTGTTCCGCTCACTAACTCTCTGTTGTGTAATAGTATGATGGCGTCTGTGATGAATTCTGTTTTACTTCAATCATCTCTGGAGAAAATGGGAGTTCAGGCACGGTTACAAACTGCAATTGCGGTTCAGGGGGTCGGGGAGCCTTACAATCGTCAACGAGCCACCAGACATCTAGATAAAGGCAGAGTGGTAATATTTGGTGGCATTGGTGCAACGCTTGGAAATCCACTTTTATCATCCGATGCATCTGCAGCCCTTCGAGCTATCGATAGTAGAACTCCTTTAACTCCATCTTAGACTTCCTTCGTACAATAACCTTAAACCAACTGGTCCTAACTTAAGATCTCTTGTACACATGATCAGTTAACGCAGAGGCAATGGTGAAAGGAACAAACGTGGACGGTGTTTACGACTGCCATTCACAAGATAGTAACGTCACATTCGAGCACATAACATTTCACGATCTGGCTTCTAGAGGTCTTACAACAATGGATACAATGGCCCTTAACTTCTGTGAAGAGAACAGCATTCCAGGTCGAGATTTCATCATCTCTTTTGTAACTTCTTTCCATCCGCATATATTCTAATCAATACTTGGATCAGACTGATGAGATAAATGGTTATAGCTAGTAATTTGCGCAGCGAGGAGTCCAATGGTAAACATTTAGGTTCTGATTTCATCATCTCTTAGACTCTTACTCAATAGCTTACTCGAGATGGCACCTTTAGAATACTGATTTGATTTGATAATAAACGATAACATTGTATACATAGCTCATGATGGAAAGAATCAAACCTTGAATGTAATGTGACTGATCCTTCTTCTCTTGGGTGTAAGAACAGTTGTGGTATTTAACTTTCTGGAAGCTGGGAACATCACAAAGGCGTTGTGCGGAGAACAAGTGGGTACTTTGATCGACAGAACAGGGAGGGGTGTCAGTTAGTACGTGCCTTCATTCACAAAGGCTTTTGCTCTGTAACTTTATTTACTCCTTTTTTTTTTCTTGAAGTAATTATATATTCCATAGATGAAGATGACAAAAAAAAAATGAAGAAGTAGAGGAGAATGTTTTCACTCTCTTCTTGGAGATGCTCTCCATTCACCAAGCTTTCTTTTTTTTTTTTTTTTCCCCTTTTTTCTTACATCTGTTTTGTTTTGTTTTGTTACTGACATCTGAGTTGAGTTAACAAGCAGTTGTATATTCTTACTTCTTAGTATCATCTTTATGAAAGTTGAAGTACTGATTTCATCTACCTTTATAATAGAGTAGGTTCGTCATTCCTGTTCGAATTAAAAACAAAAGGTTGCCAGAATTTTGAGTAATGAATAAAAAATGATGAAAAGAAAATATAATCAAAATTAGAGTATTTACTCTAACAGTCAGTAATTCAAAATTTCACAATTTCATCTTAATCATCTGTGGGTCGAACGGAGTAACAAATTTTTTTTAAAAAAGAAGCTCACAAAGGTCCAATTATTATTGTTCGCCGCTTCGAACGGATAATAACGAGAACATTGTTAAAAAAAATAGAGGATAAAAGCAAAATGTAGAAAATAAAAAAGAAATGTGACGTTTCTGTAATAGACGGGAAAGACGAGGAACGTGCTAGAATCTTCATCAGACATGTGTCCCCTCTCCTTCTTATCCCCACTCACCTCTCTCACTCTCTATATAAACTCTCTTTCTCTCCTTCAACCCCAGAGAAACGCAAACGCAGAGCTAGTGAGACATTTGTGGTTTGACTCAAACCGTTTTGAATTGAGAGTGATTCGTAGTCCAAACACTGCACTAAGAGCGAACAAACAAAAAGGATGCAGACGGTATCAGTAGACGAAACCAAAAACACGGTGGTGCTACGGGCGGAGCACCGGGACGAAGAAGGTCGGAAAGCTGTCGACAAATTCGAGTTGAAGACTCGAAACCCGGAGACGATCAAGCAAGTTGAGAAGAAACTGATGGAGAAAGGCGTCCAACGGATGGAGAGGCACCCGTCCGACGGTATTCCGCTCAAGCGACCGCCGCCGAAGTCCGGTCACGGTGGGAAGTACACGTGGGAGGGACCCGATCGGGTGGAGGATTACGAGTTGCAGCCGGATCCGCCGGCGATGGATGAAGGAGATCCCAACTACGACGAGGAGCAGACGAAGAAGAGTGGTGATGACGTGGCGGTGGATCTTGTGAAAGGAGAGGTTGAGGTGGCGAAGGAAGCGCCGGCAGGTGTGGCTAGAGTCGAGGTTGACCCTCGCTTGATCAACACTCCTTGAGTGGTTACTGGAGTACAATGAAGAAAGTGTTGGGGCGAAAGCGAGATGGAAGTGAAACTTTGAGGGTGTTGTTTTTAATATCGAGTTGTCTTGTTTCAATGTATTATTGTTGACGTGGAATTCTGCTATTTGTATAAAGAAATAATATACTGCATTGAAATGTCCCACCACCTGGTTACTTCCGTATTAATTCGTAACATCAACTTAACTACTACTTGTCGTTGTCGATGACTATGTTCGTGTCGTCGTTAAGACGATGACACGTTCTGTCTAATATAAATATTCCTATGCATTAGCAGAAGCGCCAGATGTCACAATTACGGAGATAAAATGATTGTGTACTTATATTGGTCGTATTCACACGATGGTAAGGAGAGGTAAAATTACGGAGATATGGAAAAGAAAAAGGAGAAAAGTTGTGCAGGCTGTGGGGTTCGAACCCACGCGCACTTATGTGCAGAAGAACTTAAGTCTTCCCCCTTAACCTCTCGGGCAAACCTGCGCATTTGTTATATGACTTCGCTGATTTTATCTATTTTATGATAGCGATATTTATTTACACTTGGGCTCAATACAAACTTGATTATTGGGCATATTACAGCATATAGGCCCACTTGCAATAAAATATCAACTTTTCGTTTTCTCAGGAGCCATTCACATGCGTTTTTGTATAATTTACCATATATGTCCGAAGGATTATCGTGAGTTTACTGTCTATTTATATTAGAAGAGGACTTGGAAAATGATATAAAATTTTCGTCGGGAGCTATTTGGCTAATCTTCTTTTCAAGCCTCCGTAGATCTAGAAACCGCCATTTTATCGGACGGCATCACATAAAAAAAATCCGACGAAATATCTCTCTCTAAAAGATATGAAAGAGAGGGGAGAGAGACATGTTTTATTTTCTTATAGTCGTTCGTATTGACCGTAAATACAAAAACGGAAACTAGATTACATTTTTAATAAGAATTCAAATTTTGTGGTCGTGGGCGTCGTGGGCGTCGTGGGCGTCGTGGCTTGTTTAGTGCCAACTCGGTCGTGGGATAGATATGGTGGGAATGAGTCGTGGAGGTGGAGCGAGATTTCAGGGATCTTTGTCTCACTTATACCACTGTCACAAAACCTTTGTCTCAACTCTGAAACTTCCAAGACTTTAGACTTCACTTTCGCTTACTTCATTCAACTTTCTCCGTAAGCAATTCTCTTTATGTTTTTTCTTACAATGATCAAAGACATAGTCTCATGATCATTTTGTCTTTGTGATTTACTTTTGTTTGTATTTCTTTCAGGCAAATTGTTGGGTTGAGAAGTGATCTACTTTCCAAAGACATGGGAAGTGCAAATAAAAACGGTAGAGAAAGACAAGCAGTGTCTCAAGAGAAAAACTTCCTCTCTCCTCTCCCACAGAAACAATCAATGTTTCAAAACATACAGGACAATAACCAGTCTCATTCAGACAGGTTTTGTGACTCTTTTAAATTTGCTTCATTCTTCCGTTTTTCTATTTCGTTTTTGATAGTTTACAAAAAGAAGACAATAAATAAGATAATTCCATTTACCTTCTATGTGGATAGTGAACATCTTGTGAGAGAAAATGGACTAGAGAGAGGAAGAGATGATGAAGATTTTCAGCTGAAAACACCACCACAGAAACAAAGAAGAAAGAAGTTCAGGGGAAAGGTTGCTGGTGATCCCAAAACACCCAAATCAACACCTAAATCAGCTGTGACAAAAGGCTCCGCAGAAGCTAGCTACTCTGTTCGTCCAAAAAGGACAAGAAGATCTCTATTTAACGATAAAGAAGAATCAAGTGTGCCTCCAAAAAGACGACGTACGAGAGCTCCTGTTGCGAGAAAACTTAATGCTATTGTGTTACACGGTCAAAATTCATCAGGTTAGTAACACATACAGAAAAAAAACATATATATGCACTTTCAACTCTCTATTCTTCACTTGATTTTTTTATTTGAATTATTATAAATTACAGTGACATGTTCTGAGAGTCTTTCCCTTCCAGATGCATTAGTATTACATAAAAAACAGAAGGCATTGGTGCAGAAGACCCATCAAGCAAAGGTGGATTTAGATGATGAAACTAATCGAGTTTGGAAACTCATCATGAAAAGCATGGATTATGATGGTACTGAAATTGATGAGGAAAGAAAAATCTGGTGGGAAAAAGAGAGGAGAGTGCTCTATGAACATGCACATTTATTTATTAATCGCATGCGTCTTGTACAAGGTATGGTTTATATATTTTTTTAGTTTCATGGCTTATGTTTCAAACCTTAAATCAAAATGGTCTAACAATAAACTTGTTTCTGCAGGTGATAGAACATTTTCACCTTGGAGAGGATCAGTAGTTGACTCAGTCGTTGGTGTTTTCCTCACCCAAAATGTTGCTGACCATTTATCAAGGTAATAAAACTCCAATAAAACTTATGATAATTGAATTGTTTTAAGTTGTTAACTTTTGCTTTTGTAGTTCTGCATTTATGGACGTAGCTGCAGAGTTTCCAAGCGAATATAGCTCCAGCAAAGAATCAATGACTGATGAAGCTGAAACTCTAACTTGCATCATAGATGAAGTTGATGATGGTGAAGACAGTAAACAAGTACAAATTGGTGGTGAGCAAATAAAAAAGAGGAGCGAAAGAACAATGGACATTGTTGACTGGGATGCACTACGATGTACAAGCGTAGAAAAAATTGCTGATCTAATAAGAAAACGTGGGATGGACAAGATGCTTGCTCAAAGAATCAAGGTTTGGCTAATTTACAAAAATATTTTTCTGATATCAATAGAGATTAATACAATCTAACAAGGTAAATTTTGAATTTGATTAAAATTGGACAGGATTTCTTAAACAAGGTGTATAATGAGGGAGAAGAGATTGATCTTGAGTGGTTAAGAGATGCTCATCCCGACCAAGCTAAGTACGAATATATTTTTTTAAAAATCTCTAGATTACATAAATCTAAAGCATTCAGACGTGAAATAGAGTTATGTGACTACTAATTGTTGCAGGGAGTATTTAATGAGCATACATGGATTAGGACTTAAAAGTGTTGAGTGCGTTAGACTTCTGTCGTTGCACCAGATTGCATTTCCTGTAAGTTAATGAATAATTACATATTTCACTCTAATGAATGTGCAATGGAGATATCAAAAGTTATGTATGTTTCATGATTGTAGGTTGACACCAACATTGGACGCATAGCTGTGAGACTCGGATGGGTTCCCTTAAAGCCATTACCTGACGAGTTACGGATGCATCTTCTTGAGTTGTAAGCAACTACTTATAAGATTTTTTCTTTAACTAGTATTAAGAAAACCAGACAAGTGATTAAAGCTCTTAGTTCTAAATCTATTCAGGTATCCAGAATTGAACTCTGTTCAAAAGTATCTTTGGCCACGCCTCTGCAAGCTTGACCATAAAACTTTGTAAGAAAATTACATTACTTTTACCGCATCTATTGTTATCTGAATACCTTTAGAAATTCAATAACTCTGTCATACAATTCTTCTAGATATGAGCTGCATTATCATTTGATAACATTCGGAAAGGTGATCTCAAAAAAATCTCATCTGTTTTTGTTATGTTTGTGACATAATCAAATTATCAAAGTCTGTAGAAATTTTCAGGTATTTTGCACAAAAGAAAAACCAAACTGCGAAGCATGTCCAATGAAGGCGGAGTGTGCACATTATGCTAGTTCATGTGGACGGTTATACTCACAAAACTCTATAACTACTGATTTACTTACCAGTAAATGATAGGCGCATACAAAATTATCATATGTTACCAACTATCATTCATCTTCTCCTGAAACATATATATAGCTTAAAGAGACAGTTAAAGCTTAAATGTCGGTTAAGAGATATGTCACTCTGTCTGAGCATATTGTAGAACATTCAACTTCTCTATATAGTCATTTTAATACTCTGTTTTATATGACAGTGCACACCGTGCTCTACCTGCACCCAAATACGGAGAGGAGGAAGCTGTCATGATCCACGAGAGGAGATCTAAACCCAGTTTGCTTATGGTCAACTTGGAGCCAGAACAAAAGAAACAGGGGAACGACGAGCCAATAATAGAGGAACCATCTAGTCCTGAACCAGAGTTACCTGATATCGAAGACTGTCCTGATCCATGGGAAAATGAAGACATAATTCCAACGTTCGTGCTCAACAAGGAAGCTATTGGTACATCCACGCAAATGGTGGTTCCACGATCGTTTCCTATACGGAAACAAAAAGTCATAGAAAGGCTGCGCACGGAGCATTACGTGTGAGTTGCTACTTTCCAGCTTTGTCTCCTATTATTCTTAACTTCAACTTTGGGAACTTATTCAGCATTCTTCTTCTCATACTAATTAAATTTTGTTTTTTTAAACTATGTGATAGTTATGTGCTCCCAGACAACCATAGCATTCTGAGAGGGGTTAGTTAGTACTCTGCAAATGATTTAGCAAGAATGTTTTTATTTCTTCAAAGCTCTTTTTTATATATATTTTACAGTTTGACAAGCGAGAACCCGAGGATAAGGCATATAATGCTTACTACTTGTTAGCTATTTGGCCCTCAGGTCAGTAGGAACACACAACAAGAACTAAACCACAGTTATTCTACAGCACAAATTTACAGGTTTCAGACTTGTAGATGCATATAAATATTGGCCTAACGTATGATTTTACAATATTCTATACCAGGTGAAAGAGCCAGTTCCATTCAACGACCCAAAAAAGGATTCAAAGAAGTGGGAGAGAATTCAAAAATAGTAAGAGGAACGATATTGGTAAGATTAAAGTGGAGTATGTTTCTAGGTAGAATTATGAGTAAGTTATAAAGATGACTGACTAGTTAGTGGTTGTGCGCAGATACCTTGCAGAACAGCAATGAAAGGGGGCTTCCCTCTGAATGGCACCTACTTCCAAACTAACGAGGTAATTTATGCACTAATTTGGAGTCAATCTGAGATAAATCCAAGCCAAATTATGTTCCACGTTTAGAGTTATGAGTTACTTGTGAAGGTTTTTGCTGACCATTTCTCTAGTAATAACCCGATTCACATCCGGAGAGATTCTATAAAGGACCTACAAAGATGTGTCTTGTTCTGTGGATCCTGTGTAACCTCATGTTTTAAAGGTAAACTTTGAATAAAACTATCCATTTATGCATGTGTAATGTATATATATTCAAGGTCATGCATGAATACATTTTCCTTCTTTGTTAGAATTATCACTGGAACCGATTCGAGAGAGCTTCTGGTCAGGTACACTAATGTTTAATGCTTATGCTATGGTTAGCTGAACTTATGGATTCATGAAAAGAACTAGGAGCAGACAGGAGAAAACACTGTTTTTGCTTTAGAAGATGTTTTATAGGAAGTCTAAGTTGCATTTTTGACATCAATTGTGATAATATGGTTCAGGATATGTTTGTGTAAGGGGATTTGACCGGAAGAGTCGGAAGTCAAAAGCTCTAGTGGAAAAACTTCTTTGCAAATCCAGCAAAAAGAAGAAAGACGACTATGAGTGGTGAAACCATCAAGATTGCATTAAGATATTAGTTCTCTTTTTCTTTTCTTTTTTGTAATTATGGTAATGGGTTTAGATAACCATCAAGGTTAGAGAGGATTTTAGTTTGCTTGTACATTGGTTTCAAGTTCATGCTACTCTTTTAGTAAAAACAAGTTAAGTTTTTTATTTCTTCCTTGTGTTTGCATTTTATCTATTTAGTCAGACCTTGGAACCGCAAGTCAAACACCTTCAGATTTAAAAGACAGTCATGAAACTCTTACCATTTGGCTTGTTAAATCATCATGGAACACTAAGTTAGTTCCTGAGGAAGCATCCACTGTAATAATCGGCTTTACTTCTACTCCGGATCTAGACATGTCTGCTAATCAAATCAAATAAAGGCTGCAGAAAAGTATGATTATTCTTTTATTCTTCGTTTATGATGTTTTCACTGTCTCCCATTGTAGTATAGTATCCACATCATCATTGATCATTAATGTCTCACTGATGCTCCCTCCCTAAAATAATGAATTAAACGCCTATTATATAGCTATGCAAAATATCAAAACGTGGCTAGTAGTATTAATTTAGAATAAATTATTTGTTTGATCTCATTCGAAGTTATTCCTAAATTTATAATTTTATATGAACGATGATAACAGATAAACGGCTATATTTTGTACGTTCTTTGTCGTCTTTATGCTTTGTACGTCTTGGGTCTAAAATACACACCTAGGCTTCGAATTTCTTCCATTAATTTTTTTCTGCCGCATTTTCTTTCGTTTAATTAAAAAACAAAAAGTGGTTTATCGTCTGCAAGAATGTATGAACATTAGTTTCGATGTGGAAAGTGTAAACCAATCAGAAAGGCACAATAAAGAGAAAAGGGATCCAGAGATAAAAAAAAAAAAGAGAGTAGTGTTTAGTTACAAACCTGTCTCGATGAGTATTTTTTGAAGTTACTTCCTAAAAAACATTATAAATTCTCCAGAAAACCCTAACAAAGGACAATAATAGTAGTAGTAGTAATATAACACACTGACGATTATAAAATATAAATTACATTCACCATCACAAAACCTAAACGTAGAGTTAAAACACTCAGAGAATGATCTCTGGCCCCCAAGAAGGTTTTTTGTTCTGTCTTGGATTCAAAGTCAGTGTATGGAATCTATGTTCTTGCTTAGCTCTTCCAGCTTCTTCATTCTCATTTTTTCGCTTTCTCCCACCAACTGTGAATCATTCGTTACAAAGACCCGTTAAGTCAAGAGTACAAATCAGAGTGAATGTCTAGTTAACAAAGATCAGAGCGCGACTGGTTTGATGAATATGTTCAGTTTGCAAACAAGATATGTGAAAAACAGGTATGAATGTTCGATGGGAACATGCTTTTTTCCATATGTAACTCGCACAAAGAGACGCCTAAGATCGAATTTGGATGAATAAATTCTGCAAACTAAGATAAAGACTCAGAGATATCTCTAGACAAACATAGAGATTGGTCAAAGAAATGAACTGGAAAACCAAAAGACAGAAAAACGAATCCGCAAGATCACACATGCAAGGTTCATGTGAAAAAACCTGACAAAACAGAACTATAAACCAGAGTGGAAGAGAATAACAACTAAAACAGTTGAACCAAGCATTCAAACACGAGATACCTACATTCGACACACACACACACACAGAAAAAAAAAAAAATATATATATATATATTATTTGTTGACTAACCTCCATTAGCTTGGTGATTAGCTGCACCTTCTCCCTGTTCTTTTCGTTGAATGCTTCAAGAGCTTCTTTGTACTCTCGTTCCTGCACGTTGCGTAAATACACCAGATCAGCATCTTAATCCTTCTCAACCAGACATATATTTTGGATATGGGTTAATGGATTTGATTACATATATTGGCCTTACCTTTTTCTGAACTGAATGACCCAATGGCTTTAATTCTTTGTTGACAGAATCGATCTTCTTCCTGACCAAAGCAACTTCTTTTCTCATGGGGTCAGCTAAACCTTCAAGTTCCTGATATGCAATTTTAACCATTGAGCTTCTTATTCATCAAAAAAACATAACATCACCCAGAAGAAGCAAATGGTTCTTTTCATAAAAAGGAAAGAGCTTTGATCCACAGTCAGAGCTCGTCTTTTACCAAATGGGTTCTACAAATGTGGTAACACCCAGAAACGGGAAAATAAAATAAAACCCAGATACTTGATCCTGAAAATCACCTAGAAGGAGCAAATGGTACCTTCCACACAAACTTAATGGAAAGAGCTAATTTTTAGCAAATGGGATTTACAATTTTATCTGAAAAGCTAGAAACTTTCACTGTTTCGTAACCTAGAAATTGAAAACCCCCAGAAAGCAGACCAAATCCAGCTTTTCATGCTATTGGTCAGTTCAATCCTAAGCCCAACACAAAAGTCCCAATTTTTTCTTCCCTTGCGGAACAAATCACACAAACCCAAAAGAAAAAAAGATAATTCTTTTTGTTCAATGCAATATGTCAGATCCTGAAGTTTCCAATACTTGGGGTCCTACAATTTCCCCTTAAACATGAATTAAAAGCATATACTTGACCGTATAAAACTCCCCCAAGTGCTTAATTTTAGATGACAGATTATTTGTTTTTTTATGTAAGAAAACCAAAATTGAAGCACAATTCTGAAAAAGAGAAAACGAAATAGTTAAGATTATGATAAGGATGATAAACATATATACCTCACGGATCAAAGCGAGACGCTTAGTCTCTTCCTCGACACGACCAAGCTGAGCTTGAACCCTTTCCCGAATCTCCATCTTCTTCTTCTCGATCTCCTCTTCTTTCGCCCTGAAAGCAGACAAAGCCGTCCTCGACATCTCTTCGTCTTCCTTCGACATTTGGCTGCTGAAACTCATACTTCCCGACAGCTGAGCCCCTAACTGTCGGCTGTGAACCGCCGGAGCCACCGTCGGCTGTGACGTCTCTATTGCCTGCATCTCCTTCATCTCTACTCTTCACTCCTTCTAAACTGAAATCCCTTTAGCTCGATCTCTCTCTCTCTCTCTCTCTCTCTTCTCTCTCTCTCTCTGGTTCTAGGTTCTTCTGTGGTAGAAAAAAATGGATACTGAGCTTTCTTTTTGAACCCAGAAATAGTGGTGTGATATGAACATATATAATAAAGATAATTACATATATATGATATAACGGAAACTTTTTTAATTAAATAATATTCAATACGTATAATAAAAAGAGATAACAGGCAAAAAAAAAGAAGAAGCATTAGGTGAAATTACCTAACTGCCACCAACAACCGATAAAGATGCAGAAAGGATATTTATTTTATTTTATTTTTGGATTCGATTTTGCTTTTTAAAATCAAATATAAAAAGGTATAAATAAAATATCAAAGAAAAGTGAGGAGAATCTGATTTGTAACCGTTAATCTTCAGACTTTCTATGATGACCGTTGGATCTTTGATCCGACGAAGGAAGCAATACGGGTGACCCGTAGATGCCGGAGACAGCTCGTTACAACTCAGTTGTCGCGTCTAAACCGTAATTACCGAACCAAACTTAACCAGTCTTGTCTTCCTGTAAGTATATCGTTGTGTAATTTTACATTGACGTTTGGTTCGGTAATTACAAGAAAAATAAAATAAAAAAATTCATCGCGGTAATAGGTAACGGAAAATATATTTTTTTTCTTGGTCAAAGTTAAAACAATTAACAATTATACTGATTGTGGTCAAACGGAGCAAAATGGAAAATCAAGTCGAAATTTCGACGTTTATCTTAAGGGCCAGTCAGTTATTGAAGTTTATCTTAATATATTTTGGTCAACATCAGGAACTCAATAAATCTTCTGCTAATTAATTTGCTATACTATACTATTACTACCTTGATAAAAATTATATTAATAGGAAAAAAAAAGAGGAGAAACGTAAATGCGAAGGCAGAGGGCAGTAGCCAACTCAGCCAACGGCTTCAACTACGGGCCTTCGAAGCAAGAATCCATCTTTAAATTTCTTTTGTCTTCACTCTTTTTCTTTTCCTTAATGGAATTTACTTTTATTTCAATGTATGTGCATTATAAACTGTTCCTCTAAGCTAGCCATCATCTCAAGATATAATTGTCACATTGTTTTAATGGTGGGGTTTTCAATCTTGTCCTCATCAGGATATTTGAAATTTGTTTGTCCCACAAATTTACCATATGAATATATATTAATTTGTAGATTGTTGTTTGATTATCAAAAATTAATTAATGCATAAACTTTTGTAAGGTTTTGTTGTTTATATATGTAGTTCGAAAGATAGCTTACCTACTAATTGACATAAAACCATATATATACTCTCGCATATTATTTAAGTCTTATGATGTTATTTGTTTTTGTTTATTCTTAAAACTAGTAGTTTAATATCAATACGGTTCAGGTTTTTCTTTGTTACACGGTTTAGAATGTTTAAATTAGTGTTTACACTGAGAAAAAAAGAAATCTTAAGACCAAACTGGATTTTGGTTTGTCTCACTTCAGTTTGTGACTTTGTTTCGGAATAAACTTGGTCGAAGCAAAAGCGTAGATGTACGGTGAGGATTGAGTGGAAGGAAAACATAGAAAGAGGCTGATCCATAGCCGACGTGTGTTTCTCCGCCATCAAGGACCCACTAACGGGGTGTTTTTGTTAGCGCATGCATCAGATTATCATTTGGCACCCATGCTTTTTCTTTTCTAATTATTATATTTTCTTTTATGGATCCCAACTTGTCCTTGTTCTGTAATAAACCAAACTATTTTATATACTAGTCTGAATATCCACAACGTAATAAACATTACAAATACCGACCAATTTGGACTGTGTTTGTGTTCATCAAACCAGCAAAACAAAACTTAAATCGAATAGTTAGTTACATTTGTGTTGAAAGCAAATTGCAACGCATCATATAAGTAGATTTACATGTTCACCTTTCAAACTTTAATGATACAATAAAGAATTTTTTTTGCAAAGTTTTATTGGTTATTTTAATACTCTTAATTGCGATGATTGTGAATTTGATCGAGCAAGAGGATATCGACTTTATACCTAATTGCCAGCATCAGCACTGATTAGAATTTAATGGTGTCAGGAAATATGATTTGCTGTCTGTGATTATCCTCGTATTTGCAATTTACAGTATTTATTTTTTTAAATCAACGATATGTGATATGTCTGTCTCCCTGTCCATCAGTCCATGCCAGATGGTTTTGTGAAGAAATTTATAGTTATAATTAAAATTATTACGTGATCCTATTACTTTAGGACGCAATATTTTTATCAGTGAAAACGTTTGCAATTGTTATGTGGTCCTCGTTCGAACCTTAATTATAACATATAGTTTACGACAGTAAGCGCTAGTATCGTAAATTTACATCTGTGTGGTTAATGACCATCATCGTAATTAACGAAGAAAAATAAACAAAGCAAAGGTAGATCTTATATGGAAGAAGAAGAAAGATGGGAAGTATCTTTGTGTTTTGGCAGTTACGCTAATCCAACTGACATCCCCAAAGATTCTGGTCCCTACGAAAACCAAACCATTCCTGTCCTTGTATTTACATCTATATATATATATATATATAAACTCTTAAAATACTCTAATTCACAAGCCAGATATACAAACTTGCCCATTCAATACAGTAGATGGAGACTCTACTTGTTTGTCCCACCTGAAAATGTTTTATTAAATATGTGTTTGTTTTTACTTTGCCAATATGTTAATGAAAGAATAAACATTCATTTGGATATTTGATTTTAGACAATTAAAAAAGGTTGAATCAATTTTTGTTTCTGTTTTGGAAAGTGTGACAAAATTATAGAAAAAGGTTGAATGCCAAGAGAAATAAGAATGTCATGAGTGTTTTTGAAAGAAACAAATATAAGCAAAGTGAGGATGGTGTATACAACAGGGAGAATGAAAATGTAATCTTGTGAGGGAACAATGAGATTACTGAATGAAAAGAAAACTAAATAAAAAGTTTCTTTTTAAAATGTGAACATTATAAACCAATCTTAAAAATGAATTGTCTGCTAATTTTCTCTTTACCTTAGGAGAATCCTTTGGTATGATCAGATAGACGCCAAACAAGACAATAGTACATCGAGATTCTAAAATCAATGCCATACAGCGAAAAAGTTTGACGTATATATGAACTTTAGTATTATATTTAAGATATCATTATCGTTTGCCAATCAGATATTGCGTTCATGTTTACAAGATAGCTGAACTTAAGATGTCAGGAGTCGTCTTCTAGTCCAATTTTATCTAACATTTGCATAAGCATTGAAAAATAAATTTCTAATTTCTAATTAGTTTCGACGAGCTAGTGCATTCTGACCATCTTTTTCTGGAAATTGACTGTAGATAAATTCGGTTTCTAATTTAGAAATATCCTAAAAATTAATGGAAGCTTCAGCGATCCAACCAAAAATCTGAACGTGACTTTCTATAATGATTTGTATTTGTTAAAATACGAATATGGAGATAATATATAAAATAGTCAAAGGAGTACTAGTGTCTAGTCTAGATGCTGTCTGAAACTTTTCTGGTTTTGTACCAAAAGAATCTATATATATTGTCGTACTCGTAATTAGGGAAATCTTGTGGCAAATTAAATTTTAAATATATACACACAAACACACACTCCTTCAGCTGAACAACTAGATTGTGTGTCAAACAACCATATATATTAACTGAAGTTTATGCTCACAGCAGCAAAATTGTCCAATTCTCACGTTACATAATTAATAACAAAATTTTCTATTTCTAGAAAATGATTTCCTAATTTTGTCAAGTTGGATGTTGCCAATTTTTTTTTTGTTGTTTTTCGTCAAGTTGGATTCTTTCTTTTTCTTTTTTTGCTCTTATTGCTGCTTCTTTTGTTGATTTACAATTTTATATTTTCAGTAAAGAGTTTTAAGTTGGTTGTACTGAAAGTGAATGATTATGAATATGAATGGTTAGCTATTCGTTGACTGACTCCGCATGATCTCACAAAATACGATTTTAATGGCGAGTCAAGTATCTTATTTATCCATTCCGCAATCATCCAAAGATTATCAACAACGCTACTGTAAGATCTTAAATATCCATTTTCTTTAAATACAGAAAAACAATGCAAAATAACTTATTTTTCAGCTAAAGGTACAAATGAACAAAGACTTACTTTGCCTTTCGACTGAAACGAAATCATGGTGAACCCAAAAATAGTAATCATTTTGATTTTTTTTTTCACATACTTCCATCTCTGAATGATATTAAGAAACAAAAAAAATGAGTCGAATTTGTTATATACCTTACCTTGAGAATTTTCCATACCGGTTCACGTGAACCAACGGAAGTAAACAGCTGTCATTATTATACTGAAAATTAAGTAAGCATGTGTTTGCACATTTCTGACAACTCCTTCTCTTATCTGTCCTTTTTTCCTTTTAATTGGGTCCATTTCGTCCTTCCTGATCACTGGATCCGAGGGTAAAGAAGGAAACATAAAATTGATTAAAAAGAAGTCTCGGCCCTCATGCATGATGACTCACATAGTCTCTCTATAATAATTGAAGATTAGAACAAAATTAACTTAGTCTTTTTCTTGTAGCAAAATGCTCAAACTCAAGTGGTGGTACTACACCTTTCTTCCAAAAGTTAAATGGGTTCAAGAACAGAAGAACATATCACCCACCCTTCGTCATTTGGGCTTTACCGAACTGGGAGTAGAAATAAGTTTTTATAATTGGGCTTGTGAATGTTCCGAGGCCTATTGTATTGACCTATGTGTCTGTCACTACAGAGACAAATTTTATTTGCTAAAAGTTAAGCTAATAATGTTTTTGTTGCAATGGATTGAAGAAAAGAGACTTAAATAGAAACATTATCAGTGTCGCGGATAATCTTCTGAGAAGGAAGAACAATTGCAGCCACGGGTTTTTCCGGGTATCCTCCGCCTTCATCGATGATCAATCTCAGGCCATCCATGTGAAGTTTCCCATGGTGCCCGCTAACTACAACAGTCTGTTTATCATCCAGCTCCTGTTTCAGAGAAAACAAAAGCACACAAACAGATTTCAAAACTGGAGCAAAGATCTTAACACCAAAGTTTGGTTTCTTTTCGATGTTTCTACCTGTGGCATGTCCCAAACGTTTTTCCGACCGCTTAGATATTGTACTTTGGAAATGCTTGTGTCTTTAGCTCTCAGTAGCTTTAGTTGTTCGTCTACGCTATTCCCTTTCTCCAAACCAGCATGTACAGCAATCAACTTACAACGCTTTAGCCCTTGCTCGGTTTCCATACAAACATCGTCCTGCAAGAGAATCAACAACATGGACACATGACTCCTATTACTACACATTTGAGAGCTTGTACCCGCTTAAAAGACATCCCTTTTTCATGACTGTATCTTCAAAATGGGTTGCAAAATATTTGATCACTAAGTCCGAAAAAGTTGGAGTTTTTATCGTTTTATGACCACTTAACTACTGTTCCTTACCTCTTCATGGACCCAAACCATATTGGTCAAGAACTTCTTGTGACTCTCCGGTACCGCCTTCATCAAATCTACCAAGCAAAAGAAAACAAACAGGTTTCAGAACCAATACCAAAAGGACCCCAAACAATATTGACATGAGGAGTTTATTAGGAGAAAGATGAAAACTAAAAACTGGAGAATTTTGGAGTTAACCACAACATCGCTTGAAGTCATTTAAAAAGTTGTCGTCCCACCAAATGCAAACGACTAGTTATGAGCGAGAAGAAGGTCGAACACATAGAGTGAGAATTATTACCAGAAGATCCATGAGGAACGCCATAGGATTCAAAAGTCGACCCAGCATCGTAAATCGATCCTTTATACGCCATCCCTTTCACGGAGTTGAACTGAGCCTTGATCTTACCGGCCCATCTCCTACCTTGGAGATGCATATCCTCGAACCCTTCACCTCTATACCATCCTTCTCTCTCCTCGCATTCCTCGTACTCCTTCCACGTGTCCTTCAATTCGGACCCATCTGAAGGAGGGGGCAACAAACCCAAGAACCCGGCGAAGGCGAAGTCGTGGTTCCCGGCGAGAAAGACGTGTGTCTGGTCGGGATGTTTCTCCGGCAGAGAGACTAAAAAGTCGATGACTTTCCGGGTCTCCGGTCCACGATCGCAGTAGTCACCGAGGAAAATGACGAGAGCCGAGCTGAATTCTGATGGGTCGATGGCGGATTGAAGATTAAGCCAGAGGTTATTGAGCTTCGATATGTATCCATGGATGTCTCCGACGCAAATCACCGTCCGTGGCTTTTGCGCCATGACTCTCGTTTCTTAAAATCCGATAATGCACTTGTGTGGGCTTGTGGCTACATCATTTAACTACTATTTTCTTTTAGAAGGGAATAAATAATTATTTGTTTATTATTATTATATTATTTTGAAAATGTGATCTCAATTCACTTTGGATAGTTTTCACATTGGTCTATTTATTACAGTCTAAACACATTCATACTTTGTGAAGTCTCTTCATATGAAAGACTTTTTTTTTCCGAACCTTTCTTAAATAAATTAGATTAAGATCTAATGATAATTTTGGATCGAGCAAAAGTATAGAATCAAATTACATTTGGAAGAGCTGACTAAATTCTTAGAAAAAGTAACAAGACATGAAAACCTTAATTGGGAAAGATATCAGTGTGGCGGATGATCTTTTTAGTAGGAAGAACAATTGCAGCCAAAGGTTTATCCGCGATTCCACCGCTTTCATCGATGATCAATCTCAAGCCATCGACGTGAAGTTCTCCGTGGTGACCGCTTACTATAACAGTCTGTTCATCATTCAGTTCCTGAAATATGTTTAAGTAAAACACATGACATTTTATTTGAAAAACTAAACAAGTTCTTAACCAAAGGTTTTGTTCCTTAGATGTTTTATTTTACCTGTGGGATGTTCCAAACGTTTTTGCGGCCACTTAAAGGTTGTATTTTCGAGATGCTTGTATCTTTAGCTCTCAATAGCTTTAGTTGTTCGTCTACGTTCTTCCCTTTCTCCAAACCAGCATGTACAGCAATCAACTTACAGTGCTTTAGCCCTTCCTCGGTTTCTATACAAACATCGTCCTAAAAGAGACACATGATAACTAAAATGGACATCCTTTGTCGGAATTAGCAAGGTTGCAATTTACTACACGTTCTATCTGCGAAAATAGGCTTTTACTGAGTACTGACTAAAATGGATATCATCCTTTTTGTCGGAATTGGCAAGGCTTCTAATGGTTTGTAAGAGATTGATCAATAAGTCCAAAGTTCCATGTTTTATGGTTTTCTAACCACTCAAACTACTAACTGTTCCCGCAATTAAACATGGAGGTAACTACAAATCGAAGTAGCTGTTACCTCTTCGTGGACCCAAACCATATTTTTCAAGAAATTCTTGTGACTCTCTGGTACAGCCTCCATCAAATCTATCAAAGAATACAAAACAAAAACAATTTTTACACCAATACCGAAAGATCCCAAACATTTTTAACATGTCGATAAGTTCATATCATGACTTGTTTTCTTTTGCTTAAGAGTCTCACTCAAAGCCTGTGATTGCTCACCAAATTCAGTAGCTATTACTCGAAATTAATATTGTACGTATGGAGAGTTTTTACCAGGAGATCCATGAGGAAGGTCATACGATTCAAAAGTCGTCCCAGCATCGTAAATAGATCCATTATACACCACCCCAATGGTGGAATCATATTGAGCCTTCACTTTACCCGCCCATCGCCTACCTTGGAGATGCATGTCATTGAACCTTTCACCTTTATACCATCCTTCTCTCTCCTCGTTTTTCTCGAACTCATTCCACGTTTCCTTCAACTCAGACCCATCTAAAGGACGTGGCAACAAACCTAGAAAACCAGCGAAGGCGAAGTCGTGGTTTCCGGCGAGAAACACGTGGGTCTGGTCGGGATGATCGACCGGCAGCGAGATCAAGAAGTCAATGACTTGTTGTGTACGTGGTCCACGATCGCAGTAGTCGCCGAGGAAGATGACGAGAGCTGAGCTGAACTCTGATGGGCTGAGGGCGGACTGTAGATTAGACCAGAGGCTATTGAGCTTCAATATGTGTCCATGGATGTCTCCGATGCAGATCACCGTTCGTGGTTTTTGTGCCATTACTCTCGTTTTCTTGAAATGCAATCACTATTGACTTTTGAAGCAATCATATTGCCGGAAGAGTATTGACTTTGATAATTAACGACCTGTTAAACAATATTATAAATGTAAGTACGTTGAAGTATTAAGGAATATGAGAAAAATCAACACGTCAGGCAAGGTGGTTTGATACTTAAACCGATTATACATACAAGCAATAACACTATTTTTAAGCATATTATGTACTATATGATATAGACACTACCAAGGAATACAGCCAGAAAAATGTTTGCAAGGATACAAATTAATAATTACGTATATCTCACTCTTAGTCTTTATTAACTACGCACGCAATTCCATTGATTACTGAATAATATGCTATTTTTACGGGACTCTTCACCAAACGCTACTTGCTTACTAATTTCCATATTCTCTATTGTAAATATCTCATACGACTTTTCCCTTTTCAGCATTGTTTTTTTGTTTTAATATTTTCCTGTATTGTTTTAAGTCATTATTAATCTCTTCAATTATTGATACCCAAATCATTCACCTAGTCTTTCCTTAATCAAATTACTAGTGAGGTGGCATATATAGATATTGTATAATAATGGTAGTTAAAATAAAAAGTCCTTTCTTTCTCTTCACGTAAACTCGTATCTCTCTCTATATATAAACGCACTAGCAACACAATTACACAAAAACCAATCATAAACAGAAAGAGAGAAAGAGAAAGATGGGAAATGTGAGCTGGCTTCTTAACTTTATAATTAGCCACGCCAACGAGCAAGAAACCGTGGAGAACTTTGACAAGAACGGTGTCGTCGGAGAAGCCTCAAGCAGTGGGTTTAAGATGCCGTTGCATTACCCAAGATACACGAAGGATGATTACGAGACGATGGAAGAGTGGAGACTGAACCTGCTTCTCTCAGACTACGGACTCCTTGCCTTCTATGACACTACTCTCCATGAGAAACGAGCTGTTGCGATCGAAACTTTTCTCTGGCCTCAGCCGTATTAATATCTCGTATTATATAGTTTTCATCTGATCTATTTATGTTTAATACAGTACATAAGTTCTACCGCTTGTCATGGTATTTTCAAAGCCTTCATCTAAATCTTCAGTGAATGAGATTGAGTATTGATCTATTTCTAATATATTGTGTGTTCTTTTGTTGAAATACAACAAAAAGAAGGTGAAGATCCTAAGTCATTTCTTCGCATATGAATTAGAGATCATAATATAATATATATGCATCTCCACCATCATGTCTCTTGACCAGGCCTTTCGTCCCTGTCACTATAGTTGTCTGTCACTGGACTTGTTCAAAAGAATAATTAAGGAAGCAAAATGTTCATGTGCCTTGAATCTCTTATATATCTTGACGCTACATGATATTTTCTATATTGACAGCAGTTTCAGGTTAAATTTTCTTCTTGACCTATTACTTGCGCATCCAATCAGATTCGAGTTCATTAGATTTTTCTTTTTAAAATATTTGTTCACTCTACGTTGTAGTCTGAAATGATTTGTTATTACGCTCGCCTCTAGTCTAATCATCTAGCGTAAGATTCGGATGTGAAAACAAAAAAAAAGGAAAGGATTCGGAATTTTTTTTTATCTAAAATCTTTTTCCCCAAATTCTTAATAATTTGGTTAGTATTTGACTCTGAATACACTGATAATTTCACTTTCTGACGTTATTTGGAGTATAACGTTATCAATTCAAGAACATCATGCAAGATAAAATAAGATAATCCGTATCTTATAAAAATTGCTTTTAGCCATGAATTTGACGGTCCATATTGGACCAGATACTCTTGTTGAGACCTTGAGCCAGTGAGCTTGACTTGAAACTCTCTGTAATATAAACACAAGCAGAGATAAACGTTACAAAAACAAGTGAGTGAAAAATAAGAAACACCAATAAGAAGAAAATTAAATCTCACTCTTAAATCAAAACGACTTTGAGATTTTCGCGTAAAACCGAGTAAAGGGATCTCCACCCTTCGTCCGTCGGATGAAAGACATCCCAAAAGAAGGAAGTCTTTGGATCTTTGCAAACTGTATATTTCTTCTCGCCCTTCTCGTCCACGTTTGAGCACGAGTTATTGCTCGTTACCCCGACACAACACGGTCTCAACGGGTTCACAAACCTCGTAACCCCTGAGCGATTCAAAAAAAACTTGTAAGATCGATATGGATTAAAAAACAAACATTTAGACTCCAATATCTTTCAGCTTTTCTATTTGAATTTACCAGGTTCCGCTCTTTTGTTCTTGAGCACAGTCAAGAAGGCATTGTAGAGATCAAGAATGACGAAAGTGGAAGGCTTGGTCTCATTGTTGAGCTTGGCCACGGCTTGATGCAACAAAGTGTTGTGAAGACTCACTAATGCGTTGCAACGTTGGAGTGGAGTAAAAGTCGTGACGCTAGGGAGGCATCCGAGTGGCTGCAGTGAAGCTATTGCTATCTTCTTTACTCCCAACTTGTGGATGCGTCTCAAGTTTATCTCAGTTTGATCAACAACTTGCTCGACGAATCCCGGGAACTCCTGCAAGATACAATTTGCGCTTATGTTAACATGTTATATTATATATTGTTAATTAATTTGCTGTTACCTTCAAACTTGTTGTTTTTGAACAACAATGTTTTTTATGTTTCTTATCAACCATATTTTAAACATGCATGCGAACTCAAACGGGATGGAAAGTTAGTTTGCATTTCGCTCTACGCCTACTATATCTAACAGAAATAAACTATTGTGTTTTTGAATTTAAATATAAACATCTAGATAATGTTTGTTTTGACTAGTAAATCCAAACGCAAATATATTCATTTAAAACAAAATTATATGATGTTTTCTTACGGTCATGGGGCGTTTTTGGAGCATGAAAGTGACGTAATCGTTGCCGGCGACGCTGACGAGAGCAAGGGAGGAGGGGAGGTCGGAGGGAGAGTAGATGATGCCGGCGGCGAGGACATTTTGGAAATAATCAATCTGAGTTGTCATGTTTGGTAATGGATTATTAAAAGTCTTGAACACTCCTGTCCCTCCGTAAGCATAATTCATTCCGTACAATAGCCGTTCTTTTCCCGCGTAATTCTTCCACGTGTACGGAATTGGTGACTTTATCCCCAAGTATCTTGCTGCACACACAAGATTGGTGTAAAAACTTGAGCAATTCTTAAAAAGATTTAACCATTTTTCAGTCATTATATTATATGTCAACTATTACAGGTGAGTAATGTGTTTAACCATACACTGTTACATCTTATCTCTAGGAGGCTTGTTTATTTAGAGTAATTTCTTGATAATTTTTGCATTTTAAATTTTAATGTGATTCAAAGATGAATCTCATTAATAAATCGATCAAAAGATGATGTTATTGCAATTGGTTTGGTTGTAATTTTTGATTGTAACATCATGTTATTCAGTAAGTACAAAATTACACTATGATATTTAATTATTTTAATATTCAGTGTTTCAAAATGATAACTCTTAAGTGTTTTTGGATGATGACGTGATATTCAGATGATTTTAAGAAGAAAAAAAATATGACAACCTTTCAAAAATCACTCATAAATTTTCCCTTTTCGGTAATAAGAAAGTTAATCTAATTAAGTAACATAACAAAACAATATGGTCAGAGCCCATGATGAAGTGTTTCTTAGTGTTAATGTTGAATCTGGTGGCCGACCACACAATCCATTCCACATGAATTGTGACAAAGTAAATGAGAGAGAGAGAGAGAACCTAAAAAATCGGTGGAGACGCGGCCGTCGGAGAAACGACCGGAGGGTTTTCCAGGAAAACTGACGCCGTAAGGCATTCTCCAGGAATCGGACAGAGACTTCCTTATGTTTCCGGTGTCTGCATATGAATCTCCGAACACGAACAATCTATTCGGTCTCAAACGCTTCAAGTTGTTATGCTGAAAATGGTTCGATTCAACACCTTCAAAACATTAAAAATATATATAGTAATGGGTTTCAGGGAATCTATTTATGTGATCAAGAGCTTTGCATATAAATGTAAGTATAAATGTATAGTAGTCACCTATGGAGAAAGATGAGAAAGAGACTGAGAAGAGAAAGAACGAGATGAACAGTTTAAAAGACACCATTGTTTTTTGTGTATCAGGGTATCAAATTCACACCAAAAGGCTTTTTTGTTTATGTGTGCGTGAGTGTCCCTCGTTGTGTTAAAGGACAAAACGTGGAGAGAAAAGAGGAGGAAGAAGTACATATGTGGTGGGGATAAGTTGAAGGAGGAGAAACCTTGGGAATTTGATAGTTTTATTTATTACCTTCTTCACTATGTCTTTTAGGCTTTATATAGTGACAATTACCAAAAGAGATTTAATAAAACGTTGATAAAGAAAAGAAAAAACAAGATTTCGTCAATTTAAGGATATATGTACCATAAAAGCTCGCACGAGCTAAAATGTTAATTCATTTATAATATATGTATTCTTTAATATTTTTAAACAATGTTATATGTGAAAAATATTTGAGATTCAGTAACGGAGACTAGAGAATACAGAGATATTTTTACTTGTTATCTTTATATTTGCCATTTCTTACATTTAACAAAGGATATTCGATAAGAACTTTCAAGTTGAATATTCGTAGATAACAGGTTAAAGTTTTGATTATATATTTGGACGAAGACTGTTTCATATGATGGAGCAGCTGTTGTGCAGCCTGCTATATCGCTCTTTCCAAAGGAGGTTGATCATGGCTCGAACTACAATATGCTTTAAGGTAGTATAGATGTCGCTGATCGAGATAGGAGCCATGCCATAAGGTGGGCCAATCTATAAGCACACAGATTGTAATCGAGATAGGAGCCAGGCCACAGCCGGTGCTCGCTCGGATTATATTATTATTCTAGGGACATTCAAAAACAATTCAAATCCAAGAGTGGTTACATTGCCAGTTTTATTAGTTTTACAATTCATAATAATACAATCCGAATGCGAATTTTTTTTTTAATGTCCCTATAATTGATTTTAAGTGGCATTTATTTGTGCTTGTAAAACCCAATGTCAACATTTTCTTGCTTTACAATTTAGTTTAACATATATATTATCAGTCTTACATGTAGTAAGAACATATCCTGATTACAATACAAGGTTTTTTTAATCGAAAAATAATTGAGACCATAATACTAAATGGACCGCACGTCTAGAGGTAGTGCCCTTCCACACATGTAACATTCTCCTCGTTAACCAAAAAGTCTCGTATAATATTTTATAATACAAATATTATATATACCAAGTAAAGTCTTTATTGAATCAAATAAGCATAATCTCAAAAACATCGAACCCCAAAAGAGTCGAGAGAGGTCGTCATGGCGCAGAGGATCACGAAATTGGTTCTGCTCATTGAGATATTGTTTCTGGTAAATTATGTGACTCAAATCGCCATGACCGCAGCAGTATACGACGGAGATGTGATTCACGTCGCCGGAAAAGTGATGTGCCAAGACTGCACTCTTAACTACGACAAATGGATCAACGGCTCTGAACCCATCAAAGGTATTAATCGCTTTCTTGAATTGATTTTGTTACGTATTCTGAATTGTATGAAAACGATTTATGTCTCTTACCATTTACCAATGGGATCTTACGAATCCACCATCTCTTACTGCTTCTAAATTTGCCATTGTTTCTTACCGTTATTTTTAATTGGTTCCAAACTCTCACCACCTTCCACTTTGTATCTTTCAGGGGCTGTGGTATCAATCACTTGTATGGACGACAGGAGAAGAGTGAGATACTATGGCAGCGACAAGACCGATGAGAGAGGCCAGTTCGATCTTATCGTCGACAAAGTCCTCTACGGCGGCAAGGATCTCAAGCCTCATCTTTGTAATGTCCGGCTCGTGTCTTCTCCTGACCAGTCATGTAATATTCCGACCGATTTTGGTAATGGTCAAACCGGAGTGAAGCTAGTTCGACCGTTCATGGTTTTCAAAGATCTAGTAAAGTTTTTGGTCGGACCATTTTATTATACCACCCCCATGTGTGAGACTCCTAAATATGAAAACAACTACTAGACTTGGATGGTTTTGACTTTTGATTAAGATCATTTAAATTTAGTGGTCCTTCACTATATATATATATTTCTCAATTATGTGTAATGTGACATCCTTTTTTGCTTCCTTAATTTTGTTAATTATTATACATGTAAAATTATAATACTCTTTTTACAAACCATAAACTTCAATTGTAGTGTGCTCCTTGCTAGATAACCCTCTTCCAGTTAAGTGGCTGACTTCTAATATATTATCAATTTAAAAGTACCAAAATGATATATTGTATATAACAGATAGCTGATAATTAGGTGGAACTAAATCTTTCAAAAATATCAAATTTTCAAAAGATATATATAAAAAAATATCTTCTTAAAAAACATTATGACTTGTAACTCGATAGATCTTCTTTAACCAATTAGCATGCACGTGATGTACTCTATATATTTGAATTTAGATAGTGATAAGATTAGGAAAACTGTTATACTATAAGTTTAGTTCATATTTCATACAATAATTTTAACAAAATATTTTTCAGTTCATTCAATTATCAATGTTTTTATTTTCGTGTTTTAAAAATTGTTAAAAACGATTTTTTTATCCTATAAGTTTTTTTTTGTTTCTTGTTATTAAAGATGTTCGATCCGAATTCCAAATCTTCGATTTGATTTTAATTCGGATTTGTTTTGTTGAATAACGAAACATAAAATTATTCTAACTGATTAATGGTTTTGATTCATTTGAATTGAACACTCATAGATGTTGTGTAGTGTTAGTTTCATAGATTTGTTTTAAAGGCGATATATTTATATTTGGTGTCCCAAAAGAAAAAAAGGGAAATCACTATAAAGAGATTTGGAAACAAATTTTGACAAAAGAAAAAAATTGATCTGACTATTCTCTAAACATATTAGGTACCACTATAAGCCAAAATGGTCATTAATAAAACTAACGCTCGAATTCTACATCTCAAATCCGAATATTCTTTTATTCCTCACACATGCAAAGAACATAGCATGGGAGTGGATACAATACAAACATAATGAAGATAAACAAAACATAGAGAACGGAGAAAGGATCAAGAAGAGAGAGTATTACAAAGTAAAATTCATAATCTGCTGATTCCGAGGGGAACCGAAGCTTGCCAAAGGATAGAAGTTGCCCAATTTCTAGAGGGAGATAAAAGAAAACTCGCTGTCTGAATCAGCTGTCTCTTCATCATCAGCCTTCTGCAATCTTCATTGCTCCATATCTTAAACACAGACTTTCCTTACAAGAGTACAAAACCACTTAACTAGACATCAATTAGTACATCTCTTCTTTTCTTTTTCTGCATCTAGGCCATCCCCTAAAGATAAACCTCTAGATAAATCAGAGGTTTTTCTCTTCTTCACCTTAGGGGATGGCCATTCTCTTTTGATTTGTGGTGTTGTGCCAAATTAAGAGAGGTTTCAACAATGGAGGCTTGCGAGGGGTTTTATAGCTTTTATTTTTCTTTTCTATTGTGTTTTTTTTTTTTGTTTGTCTATGGTCATGAAGACATTTAAAAAGATACACTGAAAACCCATCTTACATAGGCTATAGTGTTCTTTCCACTTTTTCTCATTTCTTTTTCATTTTTAAAAACAACTTTTGAAACAATGAACCAATATATTTCATGTTTGTTAATGTTCTTTATAAAGGATATTCCTTTTTGTATAATAGATCGATGCAAGATGTTCTGTTTTGGTATCATATACACGTATTTATTTTGTATTTGTAAAATACTGCATGCTGAATTACACAATACATAATAATATGAAAACTTCTCAAATGTACAAGTTTAGACTAAAGGCTCTGGAAGGATTTTATTTTTAAGGATTTTACAGTAAAATTTGCAGAAGGACAAAAAAAGGGAAATATATTAATAGTGTAAAGGGGAACAAATATATGGTGTAAAGAGAGTGAGAAAGTAATTAAAAAACCATATACATATATAAGTGGAAGCAGATGATGATGGAAACGAGGGGAGACTTACGTGAATATGCTTGGAATTTTGGATCATCCCATGGAATATGCCATTACCCAAATTGCCTTTTCACAAATATACACTCGTGACTCATATGATGACATCCACATAAATCAAGGTTATTTCTTTATTAAATCCTTAATCAGGTATGTAAACTACCTGAGCTGTCAGGAATGTACCCGTTTTCTTTTTTATAAAAGGATTATTGTTTGAGATACAAATATTCTAGTTTTAGTTTAATTTCTTCTAACAAAATTTTAATTAATTTATTTGAAAAATAAATTTTCTTCACCTATTTCAGAAATTTATAATTTAATTTAATATTGAGAATTAGAATTAAAAATATTTGGAAAAGTAAACCTACTATAAGAAAAAAAGATATTCTATGGGAAAATTTCTAAACTATATATAAACATTATTTTCTTAACTTTTTAACTAGAATATACTGAGAATTTCTTTCTTTGAGACTTATTCACCCCTATCTAATTGTGCCATAATAATAAGACCATTAAATTTCTTAAATCGTACACTAAAGTTTATGAAATCCTTGTTATGGTTGTTTCATTAATTTGTGTTTAAAGCCCAAGCTTATCTGAGGCCCATTAAAGCTGACGAAGAGTTCAAATTAAGTAACGCCGTTTTGGTCTTTCGTTTTGATGCTCCCACATCGGAAAAACTGAGAATAATTAGCAGCAGTGGTCTTATAAATACAGGCTCTCTCTTGCTCTTCAAAATCACGCAGCCATGTGGTGAGCACAAAGCGAACTATTCTTTCGCCTTTTACTAAAGAATACCGTGTGCTCTCCACGCTAAGTGGCATACGCCTATTTTTGGAGGGTTCTGCTTTTACAGTGGACCCAACAACAATTAGTCGAAACTTTTCCTGGTTAGAGTCGGTACTCTTAACCGGGCACGATAAGGGCTTCTGGGATAAAATCAATTTCAATTGGTTCAATTCAAATTTTGCCAAATATAATATTCGGCTGTGTGCATATAGGATACCAAACCGTTGTCAAACGACGATCTTGACCCAACTCTTGCAACCCTCAATGGTTAATTTGATTAAATTAAATAAAATTATCGCCGTGCGGACATCACGAGCTCATTCATATAGTAGACAACTTCTCTTATGTTATTATTATTACTTTTTTTTTTATGTCAACTCTTACGTTATTTTTATTTTTGTATTTAAACCTAAAATGGTAAAGATACGAAGGAATAATTCGATAGCATTTTGTTCTACGTACATTTTGGGGGCTAAAATGCACAATTGAATTAACAAGACAACGCTTCCACAACCTTCAGGGAAATTCAATTTCAAAATCAAAACAAACTCTTTATCTTCTTCTTTTTTTTTTAGGTATATAGAGCCGATTTGGCTAGTGCACTCGATAATATAACATTTGTGACCTCATCTGCTGCGTTTGCTTTTACTAATCGAACATTTAAAAGCTTAGAATTTGGAAACCATATGAGCCTTAAGTCTCTCAAATGGGCGAAATTCTGTCATGTTGGGCTTCATAGGCCCAAAATTATTAATAAACAGAACAAAAAATCATAATCCACCAAAAAATCTTTCAATTATTACAGGGTCAATATATATATACTGTATGTATAATGTTTGGTGAGGATTGAGGAACATGATTGAAAGTGACAGGACAACGCTTGCATGATCAAAGGTTGTGTACGATGTTTGAAATCAAACAAGAGAATGATGTTCGGTCTCTTTAATAATACTCGTTTGTCCTCCGAATCTCAAAACAGGTTGTGTTTTGCAATTATTATTTTGTAGCCATTAAATACTAGTATCTTTTTATGCTATTTTGATTCAATAAAAAAAATTTCATTGCAAAGGTAATTTTATAAGTGCATGAATACCAAATGGGTTTATTTTAGTTTAAATCTTTTGTGATGCAAAATAGAAAACTGATCAGTTGGTTGATTAATAAGATCTCAAATGCATGGTAGTACATTTAAAATAAGTTTTTGGTTTTTTTTCTTCAGAAATTCATTTAATCAACAAATCATGTTGAAAATTTAGTTTTTCTATAAAAATTAGGATTTAAAACAATTTTCTGCTCTCTTTTATATTTTAATTAGTAGATACTTTGGTTTTCTGTATGAAAAAAATACAGATTTAAAACTAAATCTACAAAAAAAAAACAAAACCAAAGACTTTTTAGACTAATCTCTAACCATCTCAGGTTGGTATTTTGGATATATAAATTTGATATAGTATTACATACCAAACATCAAATCATGCCTCAAACTCACGTAATTATATAGATCATGATGGTATTATAGTACGAATGAATATATATTATTGATATTTGAGATATTCCATATGACTAATGCTAGCGTTTGTATACGTTCGTTCGATTTCTGAAAGATTTATTAGCTTGCGCTGGGGTATCCGTTTACGTTTATAGATCTTTGGTAATTTTCCATGCATTTGGTTTTAATTATGCAAGAAAATTACATACATACATATTATAATCGAAACCGCTACCATACTGTATGTTGTATAAACTTAATTAGATAGCGATAGATATGGTGAATGACTGAATCGGCCAATCATGCAACCATTAATTAGAATTTAGGAGTCATTGACTCATTGAATTGGCCCTAGAGATGTTATATTAAGGTCCCCCACTAGTATTAGGACATTAAACAAGATTATCACAAAGCACTTTGGTCATAATCCACATGATAATCTAACGCTATGATATTGTAATCTATAGTTAACTAAGTTATCTACTAATATTGGAATATGATTAGATATTGATGTCTTCATAAAATACTTTAATTGCACAATATACATGTATTTATATAATAATATATATGATCTCTAGGAAATGTAATCTATATAGAATATTTGTGCTAGATTGCAATCTACGAAAAGAGTTCATAACATTTTTAACCGATAAATGACTTTATGATCAATTCTACATGCAAGCAAAAAGAATGCATCTGTAACGATTTCATTTCCCACTAATATTAACCATAACAAAATGGATTGCCACACAAGTAAAAAAATAATGCTTTGAAAATTGGTATTTTTTTTTATCATATGCAAAATACGATTCCAAATGCGTCAGGCCACGCGGATTTGTAACTTTTTAATCTGTCTGCACTCTGCAGGAAACAGAATTTATCATTTTCAATAAATGGTAGCTTTTCGTAAACTTTTTGAATTAGGGCATACAACATGGTATATTGTCAACAAAATATTAAAATAACTTATTTTAATTAATTATATGATATATAAGGCGGAAATTGTAATTACTTGCTGTACCTTTTGTCAAAAATAATCTCATAGTGAAATAGTCATTAATCAACTTTCGTGAACGATATACATATATATGTACATGTTGTTGTTAATTACTAATTAAATACCCTCGATAGAACCCATTTTTGTAATTGCGTAGCAATGAAAGTGATTATACCTAAACATTAATTAAACACTTAAGTAATTACTCGTTAATATATATTAGCCTCAACAAAAATGTTCTAATTATACGTGATGCATACAAATGTTCACATCAATCATGGGGCCAACAAATCTATATCAGATTAATTCTGTAAACGAATGGTTCTAAAGGTTGGTTTACACCAACATATATATAATAAACACATCAAGACAAAGGGTGATTATGATTTTTAATTATAATAATTACAGGTCAAGCAAATATATGAAACAACTTTTGTCGGCATCTAGAGAAGAAAATGTCCCACCTTTTAAGAAGACCTCCCATAGTCCCATTACAGTATGTGAATTTAATTTAAACTATATTATGTGTTATTATTATATTTATTTTTACACTATCATTCGGAAACGTCGTTTTCTAATAAAAAACTAAAAATTGATGTTTCAATATTGGATGATGTTAAAGCTTTCCGTGGTAACCTCGTGTATTGTGCACTAAGTCACTTTCACGTACTGTTTTGAGAAAATATTTTTACCAAATCCTCCAACATGCAAGAAAATTGTTTGCTAATATAAAACAAATTAATAGAAGGAAATATCTTATATATCTGCATGCGGCTAATATCACGCACCTAGAATTTATGATTATAATATATATATTATAACTCCAACTTGCTGCAAAATTATAATAGATTCGAACTCCAACTTGCTGTAACATAATATGCGCTTAGATCACGCTCGTTTAAGAAAATGGACGCATAACACAGCGGCCATAGTTTGGTACGTGGTACCTGATGCATAAACACCTTTTATTTTTTCCTCTAGTTCGATTATGGGTCTGAGTTTGAGCTTCAACTCGAATATTTTACATGGTGTGATTGTACTCAAGAATTTTGCAAATTTAAAATTCGTCGGGTTTTGATCCGGATCACTCGTGTTAGAAACATTAAAAAAAAAAAACGAACTTGGCATAATTCGAAACATGGTCGTACCTGAAAACAAAAGGCACAAAACTGATCTATCTAGAACGAACTGTAAGATTATATTTTTGTTGAATGCGTAAGTTCACTAATTTTTTATAATACGAATCAAAAGTCATTTTCTCCCATCCGTATTTTACTTTATATTAGGGGCATGTACTTTTTTTTTTTTTTTTTCTTTTTCGACGAATCAATTACTTAGGTAGAGTAGTCATTGTACCATGAAACTTTTGTGAACTGAGGTTTTATCTTTTCAAGTATGGCTGATATGATTTAAACTCAAGACGGAGAGAATGATATTGTCCACGTACCAAACAATACAAGTTCGACAAATGTCTTTAATTCACAGTTATCAAGATTCTCCAGAAATGAGAAATGTATTGTGTAATTTAAAGGAGTGACGATCGAGTCATTGTTCCAATTACGTTGGCTTTGTCATAGTTAACAGTTCCATAGGTTTGGTTTAATATACAACGGGTATGCTGTATTGGAAAATAATAGAGAGCATTCGTGGGAAAATTATCTTAATAAAATGGTGTGCTTTGTCGTTAGATGTTCTACATTGCGACTCGGTGAAACTCACTGTTTCAACAACTTGAAGCTCCTGAACAAATTGGAATATTTTTCATTTTCTTCACTTCTTCGTTGTGAGACTTGTTAAGATGGCCTGCGGCATCCTCACATAGATATATCTCACAATTACAACCTATAAAATAGTTTATAAGTGTTAAAAATGACACACATACATGCATTATAACTTATAGTAAGGAGATGATCAGTCAATATACGCAATATTAGCCTTCAAATTTTGTCATCTAACTTCTGAAACAATGTATAAGGATCCCCATTATAGTGCAGTAACCTCTAATTCAATGAATGTAATTCATTCGTTAAAATACAATTAAATCAAATAAATGATTGATGATGAAAATTGTTTTTTTGGTCTCGCAGAGTTAATAAATTAAAGTAATGGTGGAAACTGGGAATAACAACCACGAGAAAGCGACATATAGTGGATTTTTCTTTTAATAAGTGGTAGCCAACCCCACTACTTGCATCGGTGGCTTTGTCTGAAGGGTTTGATTATTATCTTTTCTGAACAAAGGGTTTGATTATTTCATTTGAGATATAATGCATAACTAATATACTTGGATAGCTCGTTAGATGTATGTAATATTTTAGATTCTAAAACTAAAATATATATGATGATATGATCTTTTCCCCTCTAATCTAATGATAATATGCTGCTCCACGTTTTGACCATTTTCGATAACTTTATCATAAATTTTTATGATTAAACGTCTTTAATTTAGAGAATTTTTTAGACAAATGATCTATTAATTTAAGTGACTTTTAGTAATATGTACGTAGGACTAGTGGTAACATGTACAATGCTATGTGGTAAGTAAAAATGTGGCGTAGTCTTGGTTTCGATATCTAAGACTACAAAAATTGAGAAAATATTTAGTTGAGGTTATGAAAGCTATTTTACAGATTTTTAGATGCAAAATTTTAGTTTCATAAGACTTAGGGTGTGGTGTGTCAATGTCATTTATATTATTTTTGGTTTTTAAGCGTCGCATATGTAATTCGTAATTATTTAAGTTGTACGTAGCATGGGAGACTATTAAACTTTCTTTTTATTGTTAATGATGAAGTTTCCCATTATTCTCTTTTAATTTATAAGTTTCTTTCCTTTTGAAATATTAAATCAACTTTCTGATCACTAATCCCAGCATCATTATTAATTTATAATAATGCACCGAAATGATATGTAAAAGTGTTAATCATGTAGCACCTTCCTTTTCTTTTTAATTAATTTCTATATTTTTGTTTGTTACATTTTCTTATTCTCGCATTGAAATATGAATTAACTACTATTTTTTTCATCCAGTTATATATGTTTGGTCGACATGACCAATATATGACCATAATTAACTTTTAAGTCTGAATATTAATCTTTCATGAATTAGTAGGTATGATTGACGTTCAACGAATGGCTTGAGGACGAAACATAATACGATCTTAAATATAATGCCAAATACAAACATATACATAAACGCATGTACTAAACTTTACCTAAAGCGACCTATAAATACCATTTTCTAAAAAAACTAGGGTTAAAAGGTAAAACTAACATGGTTAAAGGTTAGTTTCTTCGGAAGTTTTGACTGGGTCTTTCTTCAAAAAAGAGTTAGACAGAGGACAATTCCTGTTGATTATATCATTCAAATAGGAAATAACCATTATAAATTCCAGAACTACTCTGATGGTGATGGATCTTTCGCTTCTTTGTTAAAATCATTATAATTCACAACAACTTATTTCTTCCAAAATGAATTGTTTCTACTATTTTTTCAAACACAAGTGGCCGGTAAGCAGAAGTTGACTTTAAAATATTGGATTGCACGTGGATAAGTGTAAGAAAAACACAATGTTCCCCTTCACCGGCCAAGCAGGTCAACATCTCTACCTTCTAAAACACATAATTATTTTCTTCTTTTTGTTGAATATTAAATTTCATACAAGACAACAAATAGTTGTTATTTAACAAATACCATAGACCACAATGAAAAGATCTAAGAATTGATATTTATTAAACCTGTCTCAACTTTTCTAAGAGAGACATATAATGTATAAAGTATAAACCACTCTTGCAATTTCAAGACATTAATGCGAGGGGCTAAATTGTAAGAACATAGTTTTAAGAAGGCTAGATCATAAATTAGCTAAAGAACTGTGAGGACATGCGAAGGTTATATTCGTCTTTTGATGGCGAAGTAAAAGCTTGATTTTTTTTTCTTTTTATGGAAAATAAGAGTTTCTGAAATAAGAAGCTGTTATTGTGGCGCTTACTGCTTTAGCTTCGGGATTTGGTCCAATCGTCTCTTTTGGAAAGATTGACCAAAACAGGCACAGAAGAAGCTGTTAAGAAGACGAAGAAGAAAGAGTGTTGTCCGTACGGTTTGTGCTACTCTTACTTCTTTTGGTCTCGATTTGGTTCTCCGGATCCGGTTTCATCTTTGAATTCGGGCATTTTCTCGGGTTTTGCTTGTTGTGTTTGTTTTTCTCTAAATGGGTTCTCTTCAGATTGAAGTCTTTAAACCCGAATCTTCGATTTTGTTTGCTTTCATTTTATCTTTGATGAAGATTGAAGATTGAAATGGAGTTGCTTTCGTGATTCTGATAATCCAAGTTTTAATTTTTGTTTCCGAGATGGCCACTGGGTTCGAAGAGACGATTAAGATTTTCAATTTGAGCTTTTTTTATGAGTAGAGATTACAAATTGAGATTGAGATTTTGAAAGTTGTGATGAACATATTGGATTCCTTTGATCAGTTCCTAAAAAGTAGGATTCTCTCTAGCTTTTTGTTTGGTAATTTTGGCATACTCTAGCTTTATTTGGAGACGTGGGAGGAATCTCTTCTTTATCGAGAATTCAAAAAAGGATTATGATGTAAAAGCTTACATTTTTTTTAAAAAAGACTTTATGATTGTAAATTCGTTTTCTTCCTTTTAAGGCTTTCTTTTTAAGAAAACAAAAAGGAGTTTTTGTTTGCTCCTCTCATTCTCTGCCTCTCTGTGTGAAATTGATGAGTTCTTTGTTCTTTCAAGTGGGACCACGCGTCAGATGCGTGTCTTAGTTTTCTTATTTGATAGAGATTTGAGGAACTCTTTGCTTTTGTGACCATATATTTACATGTTTTCCTCATTAGTTTTTAGATAGTTTTATTCATCAAAAGCTTGTTAATTTTCTTTTTCTTTTGATTCTGATTCTAGATTCATACATCGTGACTCGGAATCTCATTCTTGCATCTGCTTCTTTTTGGACGGAGTGTAGCTGAGCACATTCTATATCCACAGTTTACCAGTAGAAGTTTACTGGAGTAGGCTCATGTTTTGTTGAAAGAGCATTCTCCTTGAAGTTGCGACGCCTTTTGCTCTGCTTTCTGTCTGAGCGTTTGTGCTTTAGCTTCTCTGGAGATTTACATGTCTGCCCCTGACGTGGGAGGGGCAGGTGCTTATGCAGAAAGAACAAAATCTGTAGATGCACTCACCAAGAAAGAGATCCTATCGGCGCTAACTAATGGAGAGATTTCCGAAACTTCTGAGGATGCTAGGTTCAGAAACAGGGAGCTGTTTCTCCCCAATGGCGAATCCTACCGCGGTACTTTGCTTGGAAATGTTCCCGAGGGATCAGGGACGTACGTCTGGTCAGATGGTTGCGTCTACGATGGAGAATGGAGGCGCGGGATGAGACATGGCACAGGAAAGATGAGATGGGCTTCAGGTGCATGTTATGAAGGCGAATTCTCCGGCGGTTATATGCACGGTGCAGGGACATACACGGATGCTAACAACTTAAACTATAGAGGACGATGGCGGCTTAATCTGAAACACGGGCTTGGATATCAGCATTACCCAAATGGAGACATCTTTGAAGGTTCTTGGATTCAGGGGTTTGGAGAAGGGCCAGGGAAGTATACTTGGGCTAATGGAAATATCTATCTCGGGGATATGAAAGGCGGGAAGATGTCGGGAAAGGGCACGCTGACTTGGATCACCGGAGACTCCTACGAAGGAAGCTGGTTGAACGGAATGATGCATGGTCTTGGTGTATATACATGGAGCGATGGCGGTTGCTATGTTGGGACATGGACACGGGGTTTGAAAGATGGCAAAGGCTCGTTTTATTCAGCGGGGACTAGAGTTCCCGCTGTGCAAGAGTTCTATTTAAACGCTCTAAGGAAAAGAGGCGTTTTACCGGATTTTAAAAGACAGAACCAAGTTGCTTCTTCGGTTAATATGGAGAACCTTAGAGTTGGTGTGAACCGTAACAAGCTGTCGAAAGGGAGCTTAATAAACTTGGAGCAATCCCGCAACGGAAGGGTTTCTTTAGAAAGACGTTGGAGTCTTGAAGTATCTATTGAGAAAGTGATTGGACATGGTTACTCGGATTTGTCCGAGGCAGTTTTAGATAGCGGAAGCAGCGTGCAGTATAAAGCAAACATACCGATCTTGGAGCGGGAATATATGCAAGGTGTTCTGATTAGTGAGCTTGTGGTAAATAACGGGTTTTCTCGCACATCAAGAAGAGCAAAAAGGAAACAAAAAAGACTGGTCAAAGAAGCTAAGAAGCCCGGGGAAGTTGTTATTAAAGGTCACCGGAGTTATGATTTGATGCTCAACTTGCAGCTTGGAATCAGGTATGCTTTGCTCCTTTTAATCATGTGTCCTGTGAGACTGCTTAGCTCTAAATCCAGCGTCGAGTATTGTGTTACTGAACTGGTTCCAACGTTAGATATACAGTGGGGAAAATTACGCCCATACAAAGGCGAGAAGTACGGACAGCAGACTTTGGACCTCGGGCTAGCTTTTGGATGAATTTTCCACGAGCTGGCTCCACGATGACTCCTCCTCATCACTCGGAAGATTTTAAATGGAAGGACTATTGCCCAATGGTATTCAGGTTAGTATTTTTTTGAAGTTGCGCATACAGTTTTTCTTATAAAAGCTTGGTGTTTACATTCATTCTAAACCTTTTAGGAACCTGAGGGAGATGTTCAAGATGGATGCAGCTGATTATATGATGTCCATTTGTGGAAATGATACCTTGAGGGAACTTTCTTCTCCAGGGAAGAGCGGCAGCGTCTTCTTCCTGTCTCAGGATGATCGGTTCATGATTAAAACACTCAGGAAATCTGAAGTCAAGGTGTGTTACCACTTATGCATCCACGAGCTAGATTTCTAAATTTTGAACTAGCAGTTCTGTAGACTCTTTGTTCTGCTGGCCAGAGCTTGAGTCTGATCTATGGAAGTTGAGTTTAATATAATTTTAACGTGTAGGTTCTCCTGAGGATGCTTCCAGATTACCATCATCATGTGAAGACGTATGAGAACACCCTCATTACGAAATTCTTTGGCCTTCACAGAATCAAACCATCAAGTGGACAAAAGGTGCTGATGCAATGAGTCATATCCCTTTATGATTCTGATTTTCGTTTGTACTACTATTAGCTTTGAGATTGCAACATTTGGAAATCCAAACCAAGTTTAATACTAACTTTAAAAATATCTCTTGCGTCGCAGTTCCGCTTTGTGGTGATGGGTAACATGTTCTTTACAGATCTAAGAATCCATCGGAGATTTGACCTTAAAGGTTCGTCATTGGGACGCTCTGCAAACAAAGTCGAGATAGACGAGAACACGATACTCAAAGATCTGGATCTCAACTACAACTTCTTCTTGGAACCATCTTGGCGGGAAGGTTTACTAAGGTATTGCTCTCTCCAAGACCAATTGTAAGATATATGCATTTGTCAATTCATATTTAAAATTTCTTCCCTGGTGGTGTTAACAGGCAACTAGAGATCGATAGCAAGTTCTTGGAACACCAGAACATAATGGATTACAGCCTTTTGCTCGGAGTGCATCATCGAGCTCCAGAGCACTTAAGGTCCCAATTGGTCCGTTCTCGAAGTATAACCACTGATGCGTTAGAAAGCGTAGCTGAAGATGGTGAGATTGTTTTTACATCGCCTCTCTAGAGTCATTCATACATATTTGCTAAGCTTCTTATTATTATTATAGAATCTTCTAATGATGATGATGAAACAGATACAATCGAGGACGACATGTTGTCTTACCACCAAGGATTGGTTCTTGTCCCTGGGGGAAGTGACAATGTCGTTACTGGTCCTCACATCAGAGGCAGCAGATTACGAGCATCCGCTGCGGGAGATGAAGAAGTCGATCTCCTTCTTCCCGGAACAGCCAGGTAATTAACTAACTCTCAACTCATTGGCAAATGAGACACTAAGATTGAACTTAACATAGCAGTGTTAGTGGTGCTCAATGTCATAACGAACACATGTCAAAAATACGAACTAAAAGCAGGAACCTTTATTATTTCGAAGCTTATACGCTTGTAGTAGAATTCTAGTACCGCTTCTAGCTTGTTCCTGATAAGTCATGTCTGAGATTCATCAATTTCTAAAGACCTCCGAGGGAAATTAGGATTCAGTTTTGGTATATACTTCTTTTTTTTGGCTTTCCTATCTTTAGAAAACCAAAGTCTCAGAAACAAATGATGATGACAGAGAAATGGAATACATGTGATCCAGACGACATGGAATTTATGTATGCTGTTTTTTCACTCCCGGTCCCGAGTTTCGGTTATAAACTTGGTCCTATTCTTGAACCGGTTTTTGAATAAAAAAAAATCCTCTTGAAATGCAGACTGCAAATACAGCAAGGAGTGAACATGCCGGCAAGAGCTGAGCTGATACCGGGAAGAGAAGAGAAAGATAAGCAGATTTTACATGATTGCTGCGACGTCGTGCTCTACCTTGGCATTATAGACATCTTACAAGAGTACAACATGACCAAGAAGATCGAGCATGCTTACAAATCTCTTCATTTTGATTCTCTTTCGATCTCAGCCGTTGATCCTACTTTCTACTCCAAACGTTTTCTTGAGTTCATTGAGAAGGTGTTTCCCCAGAACAACTCATAGAGAATGGGACAGAGAAAAGAGTACAGTTATGTTTTGTTTTGTAGAGGAAAATGCAAAATAAAAAAATAAAAAATGTTGTGCAAGTATTCTGTAAACAGATATTAAGAGCTTAAATAGCAAGGCAACAATTTTTCTTTTTCTCAATCGCCACAACCCCAAAACGTAATCGCACTTCTTGGTTTGCATGAGATATTTGGCGTCATTATCAAACGCAAGAAACCGTGATAAAGGTACCAAAAGACACGTGGACACAAGACGGACTTTGGAAAAAAAGTTGAAACTGAAACAGAAACAGAGATACGTGTCGTGAGGCGAAATGTCGGAAAATTGACGTTTTGAGTGTATATTGTTCAATTTTTCGTAGATGTTTTTTTTTGCTCTGTAAAGAATAAAGTTTCTTCCTTTCTTAATTTGTATGAATCATAAATTCATCTGCACAGGAAAAACTCTCCTTTTACGATTCATTCTTAAGAAAAGTAGGGAGAGACAGTGAGATGTTGATATAAACAAGAAGCATCTCTCCATTATTATACACTGAAAGAAGTCAAAAATTAGTTTTTTTGTCTGTTTGTGAAGTAGGGTTTGGTCTAATTTGAGTTGATCTCTCCTGGGTTTTGTCGTTTGGGTTGGTTTGTTATATTTCCACAGTATTAGATCGATAAAAGAGAAAAGGAAAAGAAAAACAAATCGAGAGTTTTAGAGTGAAATTATTGTAGAAAATGGGATCTTCTACTGGTCAAAGTGGATACGATCTGTCTTTCAAGATCTTGTTGATTGGAGATTCTGGTGTTGGTAAAAGTAGCTTGCTTCTCAGTTTCATTTCCGGCTCTGTCGAAGACCTTGCTCCCACCATCGGTATTTTCTTTATTTTCTGTTTGATTCCCAGGAAATGAGCTGAAAATATATCATGTTCTTGTTGGGATCTTTTTTTTGTCCCAGGATGAAACTTAGGCTTTATAAGTCAGAGCTAGAATCTTGTCTGGTCAAAGTTTAAATGAAGTCAACTGAAATTGAGACTGGTAGCTTTCGTTTTTGATTTTCTGTTTGATTCCCTGGAAAATGAACCGAGGAAAATATCATTTCTTGCTGTGACCTTGTCTTGTAGATTACAACTTGAGACTTGAAGCTAAACCACTTCTTTAGGCTTACTAGTTTCCATACATGGGAGGACGCTCATGAATCTCTCAAAGCTTACTGGCATTATTTGTTTGGTTTCCCCTTACCAGATACTTGCTTGGTTTAAACTTGTTTCTGTTTCTGTAAGAGTCTCATAGCAAAACTGTGCTTGAAGATAAGATATGTCTAATAAAATTTGTGAAGCCGAACATTTCTAGCTTAGCTTGTTTCCTGTGCCTCTGGCATTTTGTTAAACTTGTCTGGTCTGATGGGTATAACATTGTAGGTGTTGATTTTAAGATCAAACAGCTGAAAGTAAAAGGAAAAAGAGTAAAACTTACAATCTGGGACACGGGTAAGTCAAATTCTATACGGAAAACCGTGAAAGCAATTTGATAGTAGGTAGTGTACAAAACTCACGGTCAATGTAATTTCTTGGTTTGTCGATGTGTAGCTGGACAAGAGAAGTTCAGAACATTGACGAGTTCTTATTTCAGAGGCTCCCAAGGAATCATTCTCGGTAATGATATGATCATAGAATGGTAGGTAACTTTTTTCCGGTAAAAACTTCCTTAAGACTTCTAATCCTTTCTTGGCGATGACACAGTTTATGATGTGACGAAAAGAGAGACGTTTCTGAACTTAGCAGATGTTTGGGCTAAAGAGACTGAGCTCTACTCGACTAACCATGACTGCATTAAGATGCTTGTTGGAAACAAAGTTGATAGAGTGAGTAGTAATAGTAACACTTGCTTGTAATCAATTCAACCTGAATTTGGTTTCACTGATACTTGTCGTTACAGGAATCTGAGAGGAGGGTTAGCCGAGAAGAAGGAATGGCTCTAGCGAAAGAACTCAAGTGTTTGTTTCATGAATGTAGCGCAAGAACCCGAGAAAACGTAAAGCAATGCTTTGAAGAGCTTGCTCTGAAGGTAAGAAAGACTCTTGATGATCTCTTTTCACGTTCATACTGGTCAAAAATGAGGAAAGTGAAACATATGAGAAGGTGTAAAATGAAACAGATAATGGAGGTCCCTAGTCTTTTGGAAGAAGGATCAAGCTCTGTGAAGAGAAAACCAGATTTCCGAACTCATCAAAGCCGGTGTTGCTCGTGAGCTGAATGATCGTAGGCTCTTTTGTGTGTAAATTTCCCAAGAAGGTGAAGCTTTTGGATTCTCTGTAAATTTATCAATTCCTTAGATATTTGTTTTTCTTGCCTCGACCGAGATTGTGTAATAAGTTAATAACGTCACTATACAGAAAAAAAGAAAAGAAAAACAAAACCCTCTGGTGTTCTTATCTTGTGTTTACTTTTGGTCCCAAACTTTGGATTTGATCAGAATATATCACTCAACAGAAAGAAGAAATCTCTTAATTCAAACCGTAGCTTACACACACTACAACACCTGCATTGCATTAAAATTCAAGGTCTTTGAACACTTAAACATTGTCTACCATTTCCAGTGTTTGGCCATGGAGATAACAAAATAGACATAAGATCACACAGCCTATCAATGAAGTATCTCCTAATCGTTCTAAGTGACAATAACAATTAAGAGCTTAGGAAGATCTCTCAAATGATACGGAGAAAATTAAAGACGACAATAGATTAGAAAACCGGTCCATGGAACTTCTAAACATAACTGCAGCAAGCTGATTTCTCAGTTGTAGAAGATGATGAGGCTTTGTTAGCATCTTGTTTAGTGATCTTGATTCCTTGGGGCTGCAAAGCAACAAAGACAGAAGACATTTTCCTCAGCTATATATAGCCAGTTTCATAATCCTAGCATCGAGGAAGTAGTAGAGACCATGTGTTTCTTTACCTCAGCTTTTGTATCACTTTCTGTGAGTCTTTGTTTTATGTCTTTCGCGATAGAAAGGAAAACCTGCTCGACATTCTGGTTTGTTTTTGCACTCTGCAACAGTTTCCAAACACAACGGTTTAAGAAAATGAAATCTTTAAACGAAAAATGAACGAGGATATTTTCCAGCTTACCGTCTCAAAGAATTTGATTCCATACTCATCAGCCAGAGCTTGTCCCTTTGATGTTGGGACGGCCTGTACAAGAAGATGCAGCATCAATATACTACGACATGGTCAAGATTGAGAACAGAGTACACAGAAGAGAAAGTTACCCTTTTGCTTTCGTCCATATCAGCTTTGTTACCAACCAATATTTTGTTGACGCTATCTGAAGCATGTTGCTCAATGTTCTTCATCCAGTTTCTAATATCTGAAGGAACAATTTGTGTTAGTTCCGACAAGTGTCTTTAAATATTGTTCCTCACACAGAGAAAAGCCAGAGACATACTGTTGAAGGATGACTCATCTGTTACATCATAGACGAGTAATATACCCATTGCTCCTCTGTAATATGCTGCAAGAGAAAAATGGACCAAAGAATTAGAGTTTGCATCTGAACGTTAACAACAAATAAAAAGTAAGAGCATCGACTTTTTTCATCTTCAAAAAGTAAAGCATTTCTTGGAATGTTGAGTAATCATTTACAGAGAAATCAACAGATTCATACAGATTATCGGGTGGCTTTCAGTTCACTTGGAAGTAAAATAGTCAAATTCAGAGCATACACCACATGCACCTGTAGTTATAGTTCTAAAACGTTCTTGTCCAGCGGTGTCCCATATCTGCAATTTGATACGCTTCCCATCAAGTTCAACTGTTCTTATCTTGAAATCGATTCTGGAGAAGAAGGGGAAAAAAAAAGGAATTTTAAACATAGGTTGTCAACAATCTTCAAGACCGACACTTAAGAAAAGAGCGAAAGAGATACCCAATGGTAGTAATGAAACTTGTGGTGAAAGTATCATCCGAGAAACGCAGTAGCAAGCAACTTTTTCCCACACCTGTGTATACACACACACAGAAGCACGAAAATAAAAGTTAACACCAAAACTATAAATTGACATAGAAATGTGTTGAAGTTTACAACTTTATTTGCACTAATTCATACATCAAGTTGTAAAAATTATTTCATTAGTTAGTTCTTCACAATCTTAGCATTGAGATTTTAATTGTAAGGTTTCCAATTGAGCCAAATTTTCCAAAAATGAACTTAATAGATACTTCAATCAACATAGACTGAGTAGTTTACTTCTTCTCCTTCGTTGATAAAACACGAATATAAACGCAAAAAAAAAAAGAATAATTATCACAAACCCTAAGTCAGATCGCAAAAACAGGCACGAGAGAAGATACTCAGATAAAAATCAAACAGTTTATGAAGCTTTTGTTTTATTCTCTACTTCATATGAAGAAGAGAGTCAGAGAGAGAGAGAGTGAAGAAGACACTTACCGCTATCGCCGATGAGGAGGAGCTTGATGAGGTAATCATAGTCTGAACGAGCTCTTGCCGGCGCAACCGCCATCGGAGAAGATAGTAGTAATCACTTGCTTATCCTCTCTCTCTCTCACAGAAACTAAAACCACTGCTGATTTCCCCCGGAAAATCTCTTCTCGCCGGAGAAAAGAATTTTTCCTGGAGACAGCGAAAAGGTAAGTAAGCAAAGGAAAGGTAGCAAAAAAAAGTGCTGCTGTATGAAGTGGATCATCTTTTATTATTATTTTTGTTGTTTTAGTCTTTAGTTCTGGACTTTTCACAGTTAAATCCACTAGCTTATTAAAACGCTCAATTTCGTTCTTCTTGATGTTTATTAAGTCCATAGATATCTCATATCTTTGTTACAAAGGGATACTTGTTTTCTGACAAGGAAGAAGAGGCACAGTTAATTAAATGTATATATCATTATTAGGGATGTTAAAATGGGTAAGCCCAACCCATTTAGACCCACCCCATTTAAAACCCAGCCCATTTAAAGCCCGAACCCGTTTAAACCCATTTAATTTAAGGTCTATTAGGGTTATCCATTTAGGCCCGCGTACCCATTTAGATCTGCGAAAAAATCTCAAAACCTATTTAAACCCGTTTAATGTCTTTTTTTAGTGCAAAAAATCAAAAAAAAATTTAAATGGGTTTCGCGGGTACCCATTTAGTAAATGGGTTTTATATGGGCTTTTTTATTTAAACCTTCTAACCTAAATAGGTCTAAATGAGCATTTATTTAGATTAAATGCCCATTTAAAACCCACTAAAAAGCCCATTTTAACATCCCTAATCATTATCGTAAACATTTGCACATCTTAAACTTTTGAAATAAGTCGTTTGAGACGTTTCAATTTGACCACGCTTTTTATAAAATTGATAAGAAAGTTTGGGGTTTAGTTCGAACGAACAAGAAAGATGAAGGAGAACAAACGATATAGTAGTGTTGATGGTCCTGCTTAGGTGTCAAACAGTTTTTTTGTTTTGTTTTGTTCACAAGGTGTCAAACAGTTATTGACTAAAAGTCTAAAACCATTGCCTTGCCGTATATACCTTGGAGCAATCCAGCAAAGTATCCAAACCAAGCCATGACAGAGTTTTTTATTCACAATCACATTGTAATACAAACTCGATGATTTTGTTCCAAAAACGCCATTCAAAATCTATCAATCTGATAATAATTTCATAATTGCAACAGGCACGACGTTCTTAATTCATAGGTATCAGATTCCTTGTATGAAAAACCACAAAAAGATTAAAAAAAAGTTAAAACATTTAAGTCCTTCCCTACTTCACTGACTCGCCAAAACTGGACGAAGTATTCCGCAGATTTGCAGAATCACTGGGAGATTATAGAGTCGCTAATCGCAACTTCGAGGATCCTCCTAGCATCAGTGTTTACATCAGCTAATTCATCTGGTGTCTGCATAATCACAACCCTGCTTTTACTAATCAAATACTTCGAAAGCCAAAGATGATAATGTTTTCAAATGTTTACCTTCCCATAGGAGTTCTTTATTGTTGGTGAGGCCCCTGAACCCAGCAAAAACCTAATCACATCGACATGCTCACCTCTCGCTGCGTGATGCAGAGGCTGTCAACAAGAAACACTTTGTTATTAATCACAGTTTATAGTGATCGAGAGAGAGAGAGAGAGAGAGAGAGAGAGAGATAATGAGTCATTTGAAGATGGAGAATACTTACAGTGTCACCTTCTATATCGATTGTTTCAATCATTCTCTTCACAGCTTCAGGACCACTAGCTCGGCTAAAAAGAAGCTCTACTATTTCTAAGTATCCTGCGAGCGCAAGTTCAACCAAAGTAAAAAAAGATAGCTACAGAATGTGACCATGCCATGCGAAAGAAATACCGAAAGAAAACGGTAGGGGACATGAGCAACTTTACCTCCAGCACAAGCATCATGTAGAGGAATTGCTTCATCTTCATCTTTGACCTCCATATTAGCTCCTCTTTCCAGGAGAAGCTGCAGTATATAATTCAAAAGTAGTGTAAATATACATCAGCTATCAAAAGTTTGGTAGAAATGAGAAAGCAGCGAACAGCAAAAGCAATAGTAACCTGAACACAAGGGAGGTGACCATATAGACACGCCAGGTGAAGTGCCGAGTCATTATCCTCGAGTGGCTCATCAACTCTCCCATTCAAATTGTCTATCAAATTCAAAGGCGGATTAGCACATCATCAGCATAATTGCAGACAACATCAGCTAATTACGACGCAAATCTGATAACTTTACTTGTTAACCAGTGGAAACTTATCCAACTTTTAATCAGTAAATAAGAGAATGCAGATATTTTTTCATGTCCATTACACTCTCAAGCAACAAATCATTCAAAGAAAAAACAAAGATAGACAGAATAAACACATTAGGCAGAAACTAAAGTTGTCTATTTCTCTTCTCGTTCCTAAGTGAAACAAACTCGAAAGCGCACACAACAAAGAGACCAGTGAGGTTATCGAATGGAAGAAGAATCCTTTAAGGAGGATGAAGAGCACGAGAAGAAAGATGAGACAAAGATCTAAGTAGAGGTATCTTTTGTAAAGGTTTGGGTTAAATTCAGTCAAGACAAGTACATTCTTTTAGAGCTCTGGTTTTCGAAGATGGCAAATCTGTTGGTTCCATTAAAAAGCTTGAGGCTTTACATCCCGGCCAGCTAATCAAGCAAAAAACGCAATTGAAGGTGAAACTGAAAATAAAGTTTGACCAAAAACCCTAAGCATCAGCTTTAACAAAACTTGTTCGAGAGCAATAGAAGAAGAAAGGAAGTACCAATGGCGGTGCGCAAGGCGACGACGTCACCGGACTGAGCTGCGGCGGCCAAGTCACGGAGGTGCGAGGAAAGCTCGGGATCGCTTTCGTAGTCAACACCGTTTTCCTCGAAAAGAGCGTTATCTCCCTCAACCTCGTCTTCTTCCATCAAACCATTGTCTCCTCTCGGAACCGCCATTGTCGCAGTCAACTTCTCTCTCTCTCTCTTCTGCTTTTTCTTCACCGCCGTGTAATAAATTTTTCTTTTTACCTACTAATCGCCGCCGTGCGATAATATACACCCAATTCAATTAGGTTAGTCACTCTCTATAGTCCATATATTAAAGCGGAAGCTTGGTTAAGAGCCGATTTAAATCAGAAATTATATTTCCTTTTGTCTGAATTATTACAGAACTCTACATTTCTATTTCTTTTAAATGTACTTTTGTTTAGTATATACTTTTTTTGTCAACTTGTGGTTACTATTTAATTTACGTAAGTATATAAATTTGTTTGGCGCAAAAAAATAAAAAAAACTACTAGATTATGGTTTGTAATAAGTAATAATCGAATTAGCTACCCCAAAAAAATCTATCGTGCCAAAAACTAAAAAAAATCTATCGGCACTCAAATGATAATTTTTGTTACTGAATCTAATTTGATTTGGAGTTCCTCTTTCCTCTTTAGCCATCTCTCTCCTCTCTCTACAATCACCCCATCTTTCCCTCTCTCGCTCTCTCTTCTTCCTGATTTGATCGCCGGGAAATCATAGCCGTCCGATCAACCGGGGCGAGAAGATCTCTTGGATCACACCAATGGTCTGATTATCACAAGCTCAGATCTCGGACAAGATTCCGGTAGCTTTTGTTAATTTGCAATTGATTATCGACGGGATTGGGAAAATGAGGAGGCTGATCCAAGGGAGTCACGGTGGAAGCTGTGTTTGAAATCTGAGGGTTTTTGAATTGGAGTGCTCAGGGTTTTGATTCCTCCTCCGTTGCATGCTCTGAGCTCATCTCCTAGGGTTTCTAAAGTGTGCTGTTTCTGTTTAGCTGCGTGAAGCCATGTTTAAGAAAATCATGAAAGGTGGTCACCGAAAGACCTCTAAATCAGAGGCTAATGAACCGTCTAGTTACGGTCCTGGCTCCAATATGGTCGTTAGCCACGCTTCTCGTGGGGCGCTGGTTCCTTCTTCTCCGTCGCCGGTGACGGCCACTCCACCACCACCTCCGCCGTTGGGGTCAGTCGAGCCACTCCCGTTGTTCAGGGACGTTCCGGTTTCCGAGAGGCAAGCTTTGTTCTTGAGGAAGCTCCAGAACTGCTGTTTCCAGTTTGATTTCAGTGACACGATCAAGAACGCGAGGGAGAAGGAGATTAAGAGGCAGACGCTGTTGGAGCTGGTGGATTTTATACAGTCTGGATCTAGTAAGATCTCTGAGTCTTGTCAGGAAGAAATGATTAAGATGGTTTCTCTCAATATGTTCCGCTGTCTCCCTCCAGCATCGCACGAGAATACGGGTCAAGAGCCTGCGGATCCTGAGGAAGAGGAGCCTTATTTGGAACCTTCTTGGCCTCACTTACAGCTTGTTTACGAGTTGCTACTGAGATACGTTGTTTCCACTGACACCGATACCAAAGTGGCCAAACGCTATATCGACCATTCTTTTGTGTTGAAGCTGCTTGACTTGTTTGATTCCGAAGACCCCAGAGAGAGGGAGTATTTGAAAACCATTCTCCATCGAATCTATGGGAAGTTTATGGTCCACAGGCCCTTCATTAGGAAAGCAATTAACAACATTTTCTATAGGTTTATTTATGAGACGGAGAGACACAGTGGGATCGGGGAACTCTTGGAGATTCTAGGCAGTATCATCAACGGCTTTGCGTTGCCTATGAAGGAGGAGCACAAGCTATTTCTCATCAGGGTCTTGATACCATTGCATAAGCCAAAACCAATAGCTATATATCACCAGCAGTTGTCTTATTGCATCGTTCAGTTTGTGGAAAAAGATTATAAGCTCGCGGATACAGTAATCAGGGGATTGTTAAAGTATTGGCCTGTCACAAACTGCACCAAGGAGAATCTCTTCCTTGGGGAACTTGAAGAAGTTCTCGAGGCAACACAGCCTGTTGAGTTCCAGCGTTGCATGGTTCCATTATTCCAACAGATTGCTCGCTGCCTCAATAGCTCTCACTTTCAGGTTAGTATTCGTGTCTTACATATCACCTTAAAGCCGGACATTTTGTTTGCTTCCTCTGCCCAGTAATTCTGTTTCCAAATAAATTTAGCATATCGAGGCAATGAGTGTCCTCATATGCCTATCAACCTTCAAGTCATTTTTATATTCTTCACTTGGGTCTGATTCTTCCACCTGAAAAGAGTTTGCAACTTAAGTGCTTCTCAGAATTTATGTTGCAATTTTCTTTGTATTGCTTGCTTCTTTCTCCTTTTATCCCTTTCATTTCACAGAATGATCATGATAATGCTACACTCTTGAAAATGAATCCTTTGATTCTTAGATCATCTTCATTTACCTTAAATCACTCTGAACGCATCGGTACTGTTGCGTTTACTTGATTCACGAGTCATGGATTTCATTGCACAATGATTTAACCAGAGAATAGCCCGGTCAAAATGGAGATATGTGCATCTTTCTCATCCATTTGTGTTTTAGACTAGAGCAGGTTTGATCTCATTGGTTCTCATCACAAGTCTGTAATTAACTTCACTGGATGCTAGCAATTACACAAGTTTCCTGTTATATCTTTGTGCAGTCGCTCAAACATTTGCATAATTTTACGTGGGTTTTGCCTTATACTCACATTCATATCTCATATAAAAACCGATACAGGTTGCAGAGCGAGCACTGTTCTTGTGGAACAACGAGCACATCGTGGGTCTTATCGCGCAGAACCGAAGCGTAATACTTCCAATCATATACCCCGCACTGGAGAAGAACATCCAGTCTCACTGGAACCAAGCAGTTCATGGTCTAACTGCAAATATCAAGAAGATGTTCATGGAGATGGATCCTGAGCTCTTTGAAGAATGCCAGAGACAGTATGAAGAGAAACAAGCCAGATCCAAAGAAGTGGAAGAACAACGTCAATATACATGGAAGAGGTTAGCCGAAGCAGCAGCAGAGCGAGGTGGAGTTGGAGGGGGAGAAGATCATATGATCACTTCCTAGATGTTTTAAAACGGTATTATTCTTTCACTCTTTTTTTTTTTTTTTTGGTTTCTCTCTCTCTCTCTCTCTCGTTTAATCAAATCGTTTACTATAAATTTTGTTCCAATTTATAAACTTCGATTTGTTTTTGTTTTGGGGATCATCGATTCTGATTCTGGTTGCTCGGAGAATAGTAGAGAGAAGTGAGCTGATCACAATCAGAGAATATGTCTTTTGTCTCTGTACGGAATCGGGCTTTAGTACTAAGATGTGTTTGTGATCTTCTGTCTAACTTATTTTTTTTCGTGGGAGGTAAATTAAATTTTGTGAAATTTTTATATTATATAAAAAGCAGGCAAGGTTATTCAATGTGACGATGACATTATGGTTACAATACAGTTGCGGGATAGGGAATGAACTTAAATATTATCATGGTTAATGCGACGACGCGATGGCGTGTGAATAAAAACTACCAATTTTTCAAATTTCATATTACTTCTTATTTGATTATTGAACATCTAATTTGATATAATAATTTGAAAATTCTCAAGGTGATGACATCTAATATCTTGATTCCAAGCTTACCACCAAAATCATAAAAGTTTAGAGTTAGTTTAGTAGTTAAATTAGGAGAAATTGGAGTTATTATATTGTTGAGTTATAGTAGAGGGTGTGTGTGTTTCTTTTACTACTTATATTTACAGATATTCTTTTATGTATTTTTTTCTTAGTCGGTACTGATGAAAAAAAAAAAAGAAATATACATAGTAGAAAGTAGGAGCTCCTCTAATCATGTGTGTTACCTTCCAAAACAGAAGAACTTCAATGCTGATCCTTGTAGATCGAAGTGTTTGTTGTTTTCTTCCCTCTTTCAAGTCAAAACTCCATTTTCTTCTGGTAAATCACACTTTAAATTTTGTTTTGTTTAGCGTTTTCTTCCCTAATACTCATACCTTACACAAAGATATATGCTTACAAACTGATAGTATAATTTGGTATTGGTTACCGATACAAATCTCATTTTTTTGTTTTTGTTTCTATTACTTGCATGCAATCTAGGTAATTGATACAAATAACCAGTAATGTCTCGGTAGTTAAATTTTTGAAATAACTAAATACTCAGTAATCAAATAGTAAATCATACATGTATCTATATATATTGTAACTATGTCAAAACAATGGCAAAGTTCACATAGTTATACCTAACCAATCAAGTTTATTTAAACAGAATTGAGAATATGGATTCATTAATTATTCATACATGGATTATTATTTTCAAAAATCATATTGTGTTTGATGTTTGAATAATGAAACATCATTAAAGAACTCTGAAGTTCTGGTGGTTATCTGACTTCTGATGTAATATCAGCATACAGGTTGGAAGAATTAAATAGGAATTTATTGATAAAATTAATTTGGCAGTGGCTACCGATACGATTCTTTTTTTTTTTTTTTTTTTTTTTTTTTTACATTCTAGCTAACATAATCAAATAACCAGTAATGTCTCATTGGTTAAATTAAAAGAATAAATAAATACTCAGTAGTTAATTAATGAACCACACATGTATAAAACCAATGGCAAATATCACATAGTTGTACAAAACCAATAAAATTTATTTGATTAATACGCTTTTTTAAGAAGAATTGAGAACATGAATTGATTTTGTATTCGTCTAGAGACGATTACTATTAAAAAAGTTTCAATTGTTTTTTATGTTTGAATAGTAGAGGAAGCTATCCTTAGAGCCATTTACAAGTTGAAATAATTAAAAATTGAATTCATTTTGTATTCGTCTAGAGACGATTACTATTAAAAAAGTTTCAATTGTTTTTTTATGTTTGAATAGCAGAGGAAGCTATCCTTAGAGCCATTTACAAGTTGAAATAATTAAAAATTGAACTCATGACGATTACTATTAAAAAAGTTTCAATTGTTTTTTATGTTTGAATAGTAGAGGAAGCTATCGTTAGAGCCATTTACAAGTTGGAATAATTAAAAATTGAAAAGGAATATATAAAAACAGCAAATAGTCATCATTTGCTATTGCATGGCTATACCTGTCTCATATTCTTCAATTGAATGTTAACGTATAAAACAACACTTTCTCTTTTTTATACCATAAGATTTTTCCTTTTTAAGATCTTGCTCTAGATACCATTGTCAAATATGGCAATGGTAGGAAGATCTGGCTATTTAAATGAGTCTTGGAATCTGTGGATCATACGCAAATTCTCTATCGCCCCAGTTGCCACAGCCCCAACCTCTACAGCCACAGCCTCGGTCCAGCCGAAGGGATGGGAGTCTTGGGCGGCGTTTCCCAATCCTCAAACTCGTCCTCCTCCTCGTACTCGTGCTCAGACTCACTGTCTTCGAGATAATCCTCTCCCATGGGTAGAGGAACTCATGGGGCTGTGGCGACTGGGGCGAAGGCGGAGGGGTGTCGGAGTTGGACGGCCGATCTTCCTCAAGGTGCTTCCACATGTTTTTAGTTTTTAGCGGTTCACATCGGAGTCGGAGGGTTCGCATCTCTTCAGCGGCGTTTCCGAAGCCTCAAACTCCTCCTCCTCCTCCTCCTCCTCGTACTCGCCTTCAGTACGATAAGGTTGTTTCACAACACGAAAAATATGTGAAACATAAGGTTATTTCTCAATTTCAGTCAGCAGATTTTTTTACAGAAAGAAACTGGACATATACTGATTCTTCTTGAATCTCCAAATAAATGGAAAGAACTGATGATTTCCTACGAAGGGAGATCATGAGAATATAGAATAGGAGTTTTTTTATATATCAGGCTTTCTGTCGACAAGTAACCTAGGGTTTTTCAAAGATGTCTCAGCTGCGCAGAATCTCGAAGCTTTCGTCATCCCTGATGAACAGGAGTCTCCGTTTCAGATACTCTACCGCCACGAGTCCTCCGTATCTGCTCCTCGGGAGTGACGTCGTCGGAAAATCTCCTTGCGGTGGAGAAGTTGTGAACTTGAACTTGTACGACCCGATGAAAGAAGAGCAAGTGAAGATGGAAAATCAGATTCTGTCCAAGAATCTCTGTGGATCCTCGAAGATAGGATCATCCAGAGGATGGTTAGCTACGATGAAGAAACGAGATTTCACTGTGAGTCTCACCAACATCTTGGAGAATCCTTCAAAGTCAATCTCTTTTCCTCCCTTAGTCAAAGACGAAACCGAACGCCTCTGCAATGTCTCTGTCTCCTCAGGAGAAGAATGTGTAGTCGCCGCGAGATTTTACGGGTCTAGGCTCAGTCTGTGTCGACCTGGTGACTCGGAGTGGACTCGCATCGACGTACCTTGCCCAGCCTTCCGTCTATCTCCCGTCATGTACTCAGACAGCGACCGGAAGTTCTACTTGAACAGTTGCGGCTCTGACTACACCGGTCCGACCGACTTCACCTCTAAATCCGGTCTAGTCTCTCCAGTGAGTGGCTACGTGAGACTCCCCTTGTCTAACCTTCCCGAGTTGGAGAACCACTTGCGTCTCCAACGTCTCAATGTCCACCAGCTTCTAGTCCAGTCTCCTTCCGGCGAGTCCTTCATCGTTTTATGGTAAAACTAATCCAACCCCTCTGTTTATCCAAATCCTCTGTTTTTATATATACTTTAGATTATGAATTGGTTAGATGAATCTTTTCTGTGCGTGCTTGTGTGTCACAGGGCTGTGGATTGCTTTACGGACAAGGGAGAAGCGGTGGAATGGGAAGACCGAATGCACAATCAGGACGGCCTTCTTATTAAGACCCACAAAATCATGGTCTTTAGGCAAGACACGGAGAAAGGGATTAGTGCATACACTGAAGACATTGGTGATCTCTGTATTTTCGTTGGAGAGAACGAGCCATTTTGTCTCTCCGCTAGCGACTATCCTGGTCTCAAACCTAACTCTGTCTACTTTGCTGGTCACTGCTCCGGTTACGGCGTCTGCGATCTCGCTTCACGCACCATTCATCATTTCTCTGACTCGCCTCGCCATCGCCTCTTTTGGCTTCCTCCAACAACACCCCACTAGTAGCAGAGGTTTTTCCATTTTGCATTCTCATCTCGCTGCAGTTTAGATTGCCCTCTTTATCTTCTTGCATTTCGACTATTATGTCTTTTTATTATGTCCTTTTTTTATTGCCTTTGCGCGGTTTCATCTTTTTTTAAACGTTATGCAATAGCTGTTCTTTTTATGTCTATGGTTTCTTATGCTTATTAGTGAGTTTAGACACTTTGAACATTCATTTTCATTTCATTGATTGAGAGATTGTAACACTAGAACTAAAAACCATCTATCTCTTGTCAAAGAATTTCTCAGTTCCTCTTTCTTCCACCCTTACCTCTGTCTATAATATATCTTTGAGATTTCTTACGTTTGTATTTGCTTAACGTAAACGTCATATAAACAGCTCTTATCATATGCCAACATACGCATGGTTTTCTAGCTCTTTTTTTTTTCTCTCCCTTGAGTTGTTTTATTAATATGCACACGGCCAAGTTTGGCAGTAGTTAGTGTTGGATGTACACACTAGACAATCTGATTAATACCCAACAAAAAAAAAAAAGAATTGATTTTGGATTTTGATAAAGTAAAGTATTGGATCGTTCCTAACAAATTTGGAATTAACATGATTTAATATTTGTAAGGTATATAAACTTATCGTAAAAAGCAAGAAGATGATCGTCAAGCGGGGATAGCTCAGTTGGGAGAGCGTCAGACTGAAGATCTGAAGGTCGCGTGTTCGATCCACGCTCACCGCATAATTTTTAATATTTTCATTTATATTTTTTCGGAAAACAATATCATCTGTATTAAAAGTCGACAATTCCTCCATCAGGGTTTTTGGGGTTTCTCAGGCTAATCTGTTAGGTTAAGATGAAAAATGGGTCTAATTCTACTCGCAAGAGCCATGGTTCGATGCCGGATCAATCGGCGTCGACCAGCGACAGCATCGACTCGTCGGCCATTGCAATGAAAACACCTAGCAGAGACGATGTAGACAACACCCACGGAGCTTCTGGGTAGGTTTTGAAATTACATGTTTCTTCTTTTTGCTTGCGAATATCAGGGATTAGCGTTTATGGTTTTTATCTGTGGATCAGAATCCCATAGATTCACTGATGAACTAACATACTTGATGAAATCTAGCAAATTGATGTAATGTGCTTAACTAATTCCTCTTGTCTCAAGTTTTAATCCCAACATGTTGTGTCTCTCTGTTTATGCCATTCTTGTCTGTGTGCCTAAAGCTGCCCTGCACTACTTAATTAACAGTTGTAATAAGAAGAAGAAGAGGAGGAGACGGCTTGTGGCTGGACCAAATAAGAGTGGTAGAGGAGGGTTACGTCAATTTAGCTTGAAAGGTGTTTATAGCTTATCTTCCTTGTGATGACAACTCATGACTTGTTGCTATTGGTTTCTCCTTGATCTGATTGATTATGGCTTCTTCTTCTCATCAGTTTGTGAAAAGGTCAAAAGTAAAGGAAGGACAACTTACAGTGAGGTCTTCTGGTCCCCCTAATGTCTTGTTTTACTGATGACTTGATATATCGAACTATTGATTCTGACGGCTGATACTACTCTCAGGTTGCCGAAGAGCTTGTTGCTGAATTTGCACTCCCAAATAACACTGGAGAATCCTCAAATCAGGTTACTGGATATGAAATATTTTTGCATACTTCTTTTGTGCATGTACTGAGAGGTTCTTTGAACTCCGTCTTTAACAGCAACAAGATGATGAGAAGAACATAAGAAGAAGAGTATATGATGCTTTTAATGTTCTCATGGCGATGGATCTCATAACAAGGGACAAAAAGGAGATTCAGTGGGAGGGTTTTCCTCGTAACCTTGAAGAACTAAAGGTTTCAACTTAATAATTTTAGTTACCCTTTTCTCTGATAGTCAGCCTCTCGAAGCTCATGTAGGATTGTTCTCATGTTTTGGCAGACCGAGCATCTCGCATGTACAAAAAGGATCATCAAGAAAGCTTTGTATTTGCATGAACTGGACGAACACGTAAGTCCGCTTATTTGCTTAATCTTTTGTGAACTAATTACCTTGAATAAATCTTACTTTGTCGGTTTGTCCCGTCTTCTTTACTCTTGCTTGTCTGAAGCATGTAGGCCTCCAAAACTTGATACGGAGAAACCAACAGTTGTACAGTTCAGATAATGTTCCCAGCAGTGCAATCGCTCTTCCATTTATCCTCGTAGAGGTACCTTCCTTACGAGTCTTAACTTGTTGTATCTACAAGTGACCTCGGACACATAGTAAAAGCTTTTGTTACTGTCCAATTTTCAGACACAGCCTCAAGCGATTGTCGAAGTTGAGATATCTGAAGATATGCAGTTTCTGCATTTCGATTTTGACAGGTACGCCCACAAAAAAGTTCATCCAAATCTTTAATGATTTTTAATGTTTCGTTAATAGCCATTGAGATCCAAATCTTTCTGTGTTAATCTGTTATCTGATTTTTGTTTTGCAGCACCCCTTTTGTGTTCCATGACGACTACACACTCCTAACGACCATGAACCTTTGCGAGAGGCAAACACAGCTGCAGGTCACTCCTTTGGCTGAATCCACTAGTGAACCGGAGAGGTCTCTCATGTCAGAACACTGAATCAACGAAGGCCAAATATGGCGGGGAGGACTTAGGTTTTGTATATTGTTGTGTAGAGAGCAGTCTAAAGCTGAAGCCGGTTTGGTAAATGAGGTTTACTTGGTTGTCCATTGAGAGCCGGTTATGGAGTGAATTTTTTCCTCCGTTAATATCGAATTTCTGGAAGTGCTGATCCTTAATTCATAGAATACCAAAACCAGAACCGTACAGAAACTGGCTCAGTCGATAACATAAATACATTCAATCAGTATTAGCTTATTTAGATTCCTCGGGAATAACAAAAAAAAAGACCTCTTAAACAAGAGTCTCGTAAGCCTTTTTAACAAAAGAGTTCTTAAGTCTGTCTTTCTAACGAACTTTAAGATCAATGTGAAAGGAAGATGCTTAAAAATCCACGATAATTCTAAATTCAACCCATATGCTTTATGTATGCTTATTGATCAGTATATTTTTCTAAAAGCATCAATAATTTTTTCTTCACTTAATCGTTACATGAAATTATAATTTCTACATCATTGTAAATTTAATTTAAATTATTCGTTTTAAGAAAACATCTACTCTCGAATTACCTGATTAAGGGTGTTTATAAATTTGTTTTAAGCAAACACCTAAAAGCCTCGATTTGCTAAAATTCTTTATTCTTTTGTGATATACAAATGAAAAGGTAGTGACTAGTGAGGATCACGAACGGGGTGATAGAAGTCGTAAGGTACGGAACGGTGTTAGAAAGTTTGAACAAACATTTAATGATTCCGTACAGTACACAGTCCAAAGCACGAGGTGGTTGACAAACATATATGACTCCACTCAGTTCTCTATGTAATGACAATATCTTCACTTATTTCATATGTACGGTATGTCTTTTATATGTCTATTACATACTACTAACTACACGCATATTATCTTTGACTACTTTAATACAAGCCCATCATGTGTAATCAAGATGTCTGAATATCAGTGGAATAAAAAATTATAAAATTATACATCCAAACCTAAATAATCAAAGCTCTTTTGTGTTGGTAATCTTACTTAGTCCACTACACATTTTGTCTATTCTTTAATGAATTAAGTATACTAACAAAGAAAAAAAGATTGAAGCAGAGATCAATTATCTTAATTAACTAAAAGAGAGCTTTAAAAAGGAAGTTACAGAGAAGGAGAGCTTCTTTATTTGGGCTGCAGAACCGTGTTCTTTTGCGGCCCTACTATTCTCAGGAGAGCAAAGAAAGAGAACACAAATGAGGAAGTGCATTAAATGTAATCAAGAAATTTCTTGGAAACCACTTAGCCATGATGAGCGTATATATAATCCAGACTCTCTAATCGTAAACAATGCAACAACTCTCCACCGAGGAAGAAGAAGAAGAAGAAGCAGAGAAATCAACCCAAAGTTTTACTTCTGCTGTTACTCCCTCTTCACAAGTCTTGAGAATGTGCAAAAAGTTGAAGCTTTTCATTAGAAAGTTACAAACTTGCTGCTTATTGACAGGATTGTCCAAGAGGGTCGAACATTGTGGTGAGTTTGAGGAAGAGGGTAATGCTGCAACAATGATTCCCAGTGATGTGAAAGAAGGGCATGTAGCTGTGATTGCAGTGAAAGGAGAGAGAGCTATGAGGTTTGTTTTGGAGCTTGAAGAGCTGAACAAACCTGAGTTCAAGAGGCTGCTCGAACAGGCGAAAGAGGAGTTCGGGTTTCAACCCAGAGGACCTCTGACCATTCCGTGCCAGCCGGAAGAAGTACAGAAGATTTTACAAGGACGTCGGAAAGGAGAGTCTTGATTTTTTTTTGTTATTTTAGAGAAACATATTATAATTGAGATTCTTTTCTTACAATAATTTACTATTCTTATTTTTTCTCTTATTACAAAAACATGTTATGATCACATATATAATGCTGGGGATAGTTCGATTTCTTTTCTACATGTTTTTGTATGCAGCTCGTTATCGCGCCATTGTTGCAGTTTCATTGGATGCATTTTCTTCCTAGATTGAGAAATTTGCTAGGTTACACCGACAAATCTATCAAAACACTTCCTTACCCTCTCCCAGAAACTACGGGGAATGTCCAATCAACTGTATTTCCGACACTGAAACTTCAATATACAAACCTGTTCAAAAGACAGCTGTTAAGAGAATTCTATAATGTGTAGTCGCACAATCATGCCAATCAGAGAAATTCTGGTTCTGTACTTAAAAAAAAAAGTGTTTGAATTTTGCCATAGGAGTTTCAACCAGAGGAGAAGAAGAGAACAGTAGAGTGATCGATACAAAAGAAAAACTTAAAATCCAATAGTAGTAAAAGGACAGAAGGAGAAGCGATAGAGTTATATTCTTGTGACAATTCCACAAGTTTCTTTTTTGCTGATACTTTTCTCGTCACAAGGCAGCCGAAAAGATTGCACGGAAGAGGCTTCTATGGGAAGTAGACAGGCCAGTTGTAATAATACGAGTCCCTGACTTCTTTTGGTATCTTATTCCACTGAGTAAACAAAGACAAGAACAAAGCAAACTTGTTGTAAGTAAATGTTATAAAAAATTGTTATGTATACGAAAAAACAGATATTCAGAAGTCTGAACCTTGAACTCGTAAGGCTGTTTCTTTGCCCTTGCTTTTTTCCAGTGATGCTGCTCAAAGAGCATCCACTTATCATGATAACTGCAAATTAGAGAGTGTGAGAGAACAGTACAAGAATCAGGCTTTGGAAAGATTGAGAAACATGCTCTACATTTTGCCTACAAAGCCTTAAGAAGAGAGGAATCATACTAACCATCGTGAATGTAATTATGTTATCATACAAGTGAAAGAAACGAAAGAGAGATACTACTATGAAGTTACAGTTTCCATAGGACCAAACGCTCCCTGAACAATCAAATGACATAAAACCTGGGGTTTTAGCTATGCCTGTGGTAACAACAACTCCGTTCAGTTTCGTCTAAAATAAACCAAATTCTCAACCTTCTAGACATAAACAAGCGAAATTGTTCTGTAACCGATCTAACGCAGCAGGAACAGAAGAAAACTCAAAAAAAAAAAAAAAAACCAAAAGAATTAAGAGCTATATGCCGTCGGAGAAGCAAGCACATGAACAAGAAGCCAATTCGGACCCATCAAAACACTCGCATTCAGAGAAAACCAAACACAAAAAAGCAAAAAGCCACAAACTTTCGAATCCGATTACTCAAGGGAGAGCGAGAGAGAGTATATAAAATAGTGTACTTGAACTGGTTGGAGAGCTGCCACATGTAAGGATTGAACCAGGTGAGAACGGAGAAGGCAGCCGAACCAATCCATATGTTCACGAACCGGTCCGCATCAGCGTGCGGCACTCCTGGATCTCCCCTGTATGCATTCCCAAAGTACTTCTCCATTTCTCCTTTCTTCTCTCTCACCGGCGATTTCTGGATAATATACAAAAAAAAACCTTTTTTTTTTTTTCACTAACCTCTCTGTTTGGTAACAGACATTGTAATACCCTCATACAGAACCGGATATGAAAATGTAGGAAAAAGAAAAAAACACTTTCATGGGCCACTTCTTCAGATTGTAGTTCCTCGAAGAGAGGAAGCATAAACGCCACGAAACCCATCTGTTTCGGCTACGTGGCCCAGCTGCGGAGTGGACAATGGTAAAAATGGCGTCGTTTTAAGAACACGTATGAAGAAGAAACATAACCGTCTTTGATCACAAGTCCCTACAAAATCTGTTTCCAAAGAGAGAGAGACAGAGCTAGTCAAAGGGGAGAGACTCTTATCATCTCTTCCATATCCTCAACCAGAGAGAATCCCGCAAGAATGTTTCGGTAACAGTCTCTCATCTCTCTCGACCTCTTTCAAATTCAAATCATCTCTAGCTTCTCCTTTTTTGATCCTGCACCAAAAAGTGATTCATTTTGATCATTTTCATTAGCTAATCATAATGCATGTCTTTGTTTTTTATTACAGAGGCTTGACAAGAGGACGCAAAGACAAGATGGTTGAAACTCGAGCAAAGCGTATCAAACCAGCTGCTAGGACAACGACATGGGCCGATTTGGAACGTGTGGAAGGTATCTTTCTTGAGATCCTATCGCGTCTGCCACCTCAGTCAATCCAATCATTCCGGAGTCTGAACAAGCATTGGTACAATGCTATTACCAACCGTTTTTTTCTCCAACAACAACTCTCTAGATCTATAGAGAGGCCTTCCTACATCACGTGTCCAAACATGGACAGCCCGATGGTGTTGTATTCCATGAAACCAGGGAGTTTCAGAAGATCTCGCCTCAATACGATTGATCCAGCTGAGAAAAACCAAGGAGAGTCAATGTACATGATAGCCTCCTTCAACGGACTTATCTGTTGCGTTAACCAAGTCAGCGACGAACACGTGGCAAACGAGTTCTACGATCTTCAGATATGGATAGTGAACCCTTGTACAGGGGAAACTCTCCTTCTCCCGCAAGGGAGACCTTCGTTTGAGTTCGAGCCAAGTGTTGGCGTTGCTTATGGCTCCACTGGCTACAAAGTTTTCCGCATATTCTGCGCGGGAAAGAAAGTTCCTGAAGAACGTGTGTATGATAGACATGAGTTTGTCGATGGTCAACTAGTTACCGTGTTCCGTGACATTCTCGCATACGAATGCGAGGTGTATTCGTCCACCACTGGTGTTTGGGAGAACATCGGTCCTGTGCCTTGCGAGCCCATGTATTCCATTAGCCCGTTCAGATGTGGCCATGTCTTTGTTGGAGGAAAGATTTACTGGCTGTCTTCCTTGGATGATGAGGGTAAGATCCTCTGTGTGGATTATGAAGGGAGGTTCGAGGTTATCCCGTTGCCTCCGTATGAAGATAATCAAAAAGGAGAAGACATGATAACAGAGGCAACGTATTTGATTACTTTAAAAGGGTGTCTCTCCGTTGTTATTATGCATCCGGAGTACATTGATGTTTGGATACGTAAGGGAAGCGGCGAAAATGGGAGTTGGGTATGTGTATGCCAATATGCTAACAACATCGACGACTATGACATGGTTTTAACCATGACTTCATTAGAGAACCAGATCGTATGCGTGACTGAGAGATATTGGTGTTCTTATAATATGGGCACTAAAAAGTGGAAGTACGGTAGGACTTATCCGGCTGGATTTTTGAACCACCCGACCATGTACCCTTTCACCCCGAGTTTTCTTCCATGTAAGTTTTGCTCATATATACAATGTTTTATTCCTCAGTGTTTTTGGTTTCTTATCGGTTTCGATTTGTTGTTTCTTGAATCAGGCACTGGGATGTTCTAGAAGAAGATCAAAATATCTATGTTTCTTGAATCAGGCACTGGGATGCTTTAGAAGAAGATCAAAATATCTATGTTCCTTATGAATCGTTGTTGAATTTCCTTTTTTTTTTTTAATGATCTTTCAAATTGTTTAAGACTTTCTGGTTTAGTGTTTTCGTTTTCGAACTTTCTTGGTTAGTATTTTCTCGTTTATGCAGTATTTGTTGCATGTAAAGGTTTGGTGGATTTTGGACCAGTAAGATTTCGGTCTTTTGATTCTCTAGATGTTGTTCATTCCGGATCTATTTTCGATTTAAATATTTGGTTACAGATAAACCACCAACACACACCTGGTTTTATAGCTACAAATTCAAATATTTGTAATGCATGATACCATATCACCTTAAATCACAAAGCATTGCCTCTGAATCGATAACAAGTAGGAGCAAGCAAGCAACCAGATTAAGAAATCGGCTTCTTTCGTATCAGGAAACTGGATGGATCAATGTTGTGTAACCAATTCGACTAGTTGTCTTGAAGCCTAGTCAGGGAAGGGTCTAGATATAAAGGTTATTGCTTCTTCATCACATGTTTTCCTATTTTTGATCATGTCACCATCCTCTAAGCATTCATGGGACTGTGCCAATAGTTTTGAAAGTCCATTCTCTTCCTCTTCATTCAGCCGAATGTCGTTTTTACCAGGAGTCAGTTGTCTACATGAGAGGCAAAGAAACGGCTTTTCTGAAAGAGAGACAATGATTGCACTTTCAGAAACAAACGTACCAACCAGATTCCAATGAAGAGAGCAACAAAGCGAAACAAGGATCAAGAAGATCAGTGGTCTGCATCAAGTAGAAAACGGAAGCGATCCTCTGAATACCCTCGGAAGGTCAAAATCATTCCCTGAGATTAGGCTCAATGGTGGAACGTCTGTTTAAGGAATTTCAAAAGCAAAAGCTCAACGAGAGCTTACCGAGTCAAGGAAGATTCAAGATCAGCACGGAAAATTTCAAGCTTTACTTGTCTAATCCATGGTGGCATTGATATGAATCCATAAGTAAGATTAAATTTCAATTTTGCCACAACTTTTACACATACTCCAACCAAGAAAATGATACTGTGATAATATATATATAAATAACCAAATCTATTCAGCTTCAGACAATGACATTACCCCGGTCTATTGATGAAAAGCATCCACAAAGAATGGAGGAGCTTTTCGAAATTGGATTAGGATCTCAATTGAAACACTCTTAAGAAAAGAAATGAGTTGGAGAGAATTGAAAGAAGAGGTGCTGCTCGGCGATTTCTGGATAATAATAGTACAAAAAGAACTTGTGTTTGGTAATATCATAGCTGTTCAAAAAGAACAAGTGTTCGGTAATATCATGGGCCTGTCGGGATATGAAAATGTTGGGAGTCATTTTAAAAATACAGCTTCGTCAGGAGGGCCCACATCTTTCGAATATCCAACAGTTGATTCCTCCAAGAGAAGAGAGGGAGCAAAACGACACGAAACCCATCGTTTTTGTTTACGTGGCCCAGCAGTTTTGGGAAGAAGAAGCAGAGGCATAGCGAATAATAAAAAGATCTGATTTTTCTTTCTTATTTTTCTTCATCGTCTTCCCCGATTTAGGGTTGTTATTAAATTATGAGAGGCGGTGGCAGGAGAAGATCAAACGGCGGTGGTTCTGGGAAAAGCAAGTCCAAATCTCCGGGACAGAGCACGAGAACGAACTCTAATTCTGCGGCGGGGTCTTCGTCCGGTGGTCGTCGCCGACGTACCAGCACTCTGTTTGTCGAAGGAGGTATCCTCTCCGATTTCCGGAGAGATCCTACTTTTTCGACGCCAACTCGAGGAGGAAGCTCCTCTGGAAAGGGATCCAAACCCGGAAGCTCAGATCCTGCAAAAGCTTCTGCTTCCACGAGTGGTCCGAGGAAAGGCAGTGGCCAAAGTTATGGCTATCAGTATCCTTCCATGGATTTTGATGAAGGGTTGGAGCGAAAATCAGGCGTCGACGGTGATCGAATGGTTGGGTCAAATCAGATATTGCTGGGGAAGACGACCCAAATTGTTGCATATCTGGATCAGACGCCTTCTTCATCATCGAAAGAAGGGGTTAAGGTAAATTATGATTACGAGTACGAACCGAGTTTTGTTTTGGGTGATGACTCTCATAAAGGATTGGGATTTTGTGATGATTCTGATGCTGCACCAAGTGGTAGTCTTTCCGTTTCAAATGCATTGATAGATCAACGAGGTTCGACTTTTGATGCTCAAGATGAAACTGGTGAAGAGGCTTCTGCAAGTGAAGATGAAGCCATGCCTGATGTTGTGAAACCATCGAAGAGGAATTCGGGCTTCATTTCTATAGGAGGGATGAAACTATACACTGAAGATATATCTGATGAAGAGAGTGGTGGAGAAGAAGGGAGTAATGATGACGAAGGTAGCACTGGATCTTCTGAGAGCGACAGCTCCGAAGACGTGTTTGGAAGTGATTCCGAGATTGATGACGCTGTTGCAAAGGATTACTTGGAAGGTATTGGTGGCAGTGAGAATATGTTAGATGCTCACTGGTTGGCAGAACAGTCACTGGATAAATTGGATTTGTCAAGTGATGACAGTTCTTCTAGTGATTCTTCTGTTGAGAAGACAGGAATCTTGACTGGTTTTGCTCTACAGAAAGCATCGATGGAATATGGTAAGAAGAAGTTGACAAGAAGTCATTCCTCGGGGCATGGTAAGGCTGCGCATCCATTGACAATGGATGACCTTATGTTTGTCAAGGATCCAAGAAGCCTTTCGGGGAAGAAGAACAAGAAGAAACAGGTGGCAAAGTTTCTTCCACAGTCTTGGCCTTCAGGGGCACAAAAGGGCAAGAATTCTCGTAATTATCCTGGTGAGAAGAAGAAACATCGCAAAGAACATATTGCTTTGAAGCGTCGTGAGAGAATGTTGCAGCGTGGTGTTGATCTTGCTCATGTAAACTCTCAGTTAGAGCGTTTTGTTCTGGAAAACGTGGACATGCACTGTTTCCAGCGTATGCACAATCGAGATTGCTCTCAGGTAAGACGATTAGCAGATGTATACCGCTTATCAAGTAGCTGCACTGGTTCTGGAAAGAAAAGTTTTGTGACGGTGACTCGAACATATCAGACATGTATGCCATCTGCTAGCGATAAACTTCGCATTGAGAAGCTGATAGGCGCAGGAGATGAGGAACATGATTTTGCTGTCAGCGGAGGGGTAAAAGTGAGATCTGGTGGTGTAGATAGGAAGAAAGTAAAAGACTCGGCCAAAAAGCGAATTACTAGAGAAGAACGGGAGAGAAACAAAAGCAGTGGGAAGAAGACTTCATATGCTGAGCAACCTGTATCATTTGTGTCAAGTGGTGTTATCGGTTCTGAGAGCGCTGTCGCAGAGACCTCTCCTGATGTCAAAGATGCAAAACAAGTGGCTGAAACAGCTCCGGAGACCTCTAATGGAGCAGACATTGGAGCATTCGAGTTACACACCAGAGGCTTTGGATCTAAAATGATGGCAAGAATGGGATTTATAGAAGGGGGCGGCCTAGGAAAGGATGGTAAGGGGATTGCACAGCCAATAGAAGCTGTTCAACGCCCGAAATCACTTGGATTAGGTCTGGATTTCTCCATTGATACTGAAGAGACTAGTCCATCAAGCAATAACGCTAAAAAGAACATATCTTCTTCCTCTGGGAAGCACGTAAAACGTGTCTCCCATGACATTGGTGGCTCTGGTTCAGCAAGAATTAGGGACAAAAGATTGGGAGCCTTTGAACAGCACACAACAGGTTTCGGTTCGAGGATGATGGCGAGAATGGGTTTTGTTGATGGCTCGGGTTTGGGAAGAGAATCACAAGGCATACTCAACCCGTTGGTCGCTGTCAGACGACCTAGAGCACGTGGATTAGGCGCTGAAGGCTAAAGATTGAGCGTTTGAGGTTTGAACAAGAACAGTAATGCTTTTAAATGTTTTCTTCTTTAATTTTCCAGTATGTGGCTAATACTTTGAATAATGGTTTGAAGACTTGGGAGGAGCTTTGTTGTTATCTTAACATCAATGTTGTTGATTAATAAACAAATCTTTACGTTGAGACAAGACTTGTTGGGAAATGACCATTGAAGCAAGGAAAGTAAACAAACTACTTGTTTGCCTGTTAGTGTAAGTGGAAATAACTGATAACACTGGACTGTCAAATATTGGAGTAACCCAATAAGAAAATGCGGCTTCGGCTGGAGTGTTAAATGAAGTAAAAGAAAACCCAAGGCCTTGTTACGGAAAAACAAAATCGACTTGTGAGTAAAAAGATTTTGGATTATAAAAGAGTTTCTTCATCTCTCCTTCTTATCCAATGGTTCCCATAAACACAAACAACTACAAAGTTCTAACATATCCTAGAGAATAGGATAGTTTGTAGTCCTTTAGCTTTCCCTTAGTGTACGAATGAACAAGAGTGAAACGAGAACATTGATTAAAAGCACCAAACATAATTCCGACAACTTAAAGAAACACAAGGTATCCAAAAGTCGAGAATCCGATTGAAAACTTAAATAAAAAGACTTAAATAAAAAGGATTAAAGGATGATAGATTTGATCACTAATTGTAGAGATCATCATCGTCCGCAGCAGCAGCTGCCGACGTGGCAAAAGGATCAGCAACTCCAGTGGTTGCACCTGAACCAGCAGAAGTCTCGAACCTGAACTCCGAACCGAACCCTCTAGACTGCTGCAGCGTCTGAGCAAAGGCTTGGTATTTCCTGATGTCTGCATCACTCACACTCCTTCGCGCATACTTCATCGACTCCTCAAAGTGTGCAGCTTTGATCTCGGATACTTCATCCACTCCATCTTCCTCCATGGCTTCTGGGTTCTCGCTCCTCCTCTTCTCCTTTTCAATGTCCTGAAACAAGAACCAAAGATAGCTTAAATATAGAGATTCGAGCCTCTTAGCAATTTCAATTAGCGATTTACAAGCCTAATAATGATCTCTGACCTTCTCGATGTTTTCTCTGATGGCGTATTTGCAAGCCCTCTGGCAAATCTCAGTGATATCAGCACCACTGAATCCCTGTGTGTACTTAGCGAGAGCAGTGATGTCTACATCTTTAGCAATAGGAGATTTCCTCAAGCAGGCCTTGAAGATATTGAGACGGGAATCCTCGTCTGGTAGTGGAATGTAAATGAGCTGGTCGAGCCTCCCAGGACGGAGAAGAGCCGCATCGATAATGTCGGGTCTGTTGGTTGCTCCGATGATGAAGACGGTTTTCTTGGCGTTCATGCCATCCATCTCAGTCAAAAGCTGGTTCAGGACTCTATCCGCTGCACCGCCGCCATCGCCTCCGCTTCCGCTTCCTCTCTGAGTCGCAATGGAGTCGAGCTCATCAAAGAAGAGAACACATGGAGCGGACTGACGGGCCTTGTCAAAGATTTCACGGACATTCGCTTCACTTTCACCAAACCACATAGTGAGAAGCTCTGGACCTTTGACACTGATGAAGTTTGCTTGGCACTCATTGGCTATAGCTTTGGCCAATAGGGTTTTACCACATCCAGGAGGCCCGTAGAAAAGGACTCCCTTTGACGGAGACATACCGAATTTCTCAAACTTCTCTGGGTGCTCGACCGGGTATTGAACAGTCTGCATTTAAACAATCACAGAGTAAAGCTCAGCATGTTGAACCAAAAAAAAAAAAAGCTCAGCATGTTGAACCAAAAAAAAAAAAGCTCAGCTTATAATTAATGGACAGATCCAAGCAAGAATGGAAAAAGAAATTTACCTCCTGGAGCTCTCTCTTGACATTCTCAAGACCTCCAATGTCATCCCAAGAAACATTAGGAACCTCCACAACCTGCAAAACGAAGAAAGTTTGGAATGAGATTTTAAGTTAAGTTACAGGTTTTGATCTCGTTCTAAGTGCAGCAATGTCAGTACTCACAGTTTCACGAAGTGCAGATGGGTTGCTGTTCCCGAGAGCAGTGTGGAAGTGTTCATTGGTCACTGCCATGGAATTGAGGATTTCAGCATCTATGGAGTCATCTTCCAAATCAATCACATCCATCTTCTCCCTGATGCATTGCAGAGCAGCTTCTGTGCACAGAGCTGCAAGATCAGCACCGACATAACCGTGTGTGTCCTTCGAGATCCTTTCTAGATCCACCTGAAACAAAAAAAAAAACAAAAGAAGATTCTTAGCTGCAATAAGTATTATAGTTAACAAACGCAGGAGAAGCTAGAATCAGAATTTTACATCTTCGGCAAGCTTCATGTTCTTTGTGTGGATCCTGAGAACTTCAAGACGTCCGATTTCGTCAGGAACCCCGATATCAATTTCCCTATCAAATCTTCCAAACCTTCTCAAAGCTGGGTCGATACTGTTGGGGCGATTGGTTGCTCCCATGACAATAACATGAGCACGCGATTTCAGTCCATCCATTAGCGTAAGGAGCTGAGACACAATCCTCCTCTCAACCTCCCCATTCGTCTTCTCTCTTTTCGGTGCAATAGAGTCGATCTCATCAATGAAGATGATCGAAGGGGCGTTTTTCTCAGCCTCCTCAAATGCTTTCCTGAGGTTGCTCTCACTCTCACCAGCCAGCTTGGACATGATCTCGGGACCATTGATACAGAAGAAAAAGGCACCAGTTTCGTTAGCCACGGCACGAGCAATCAAAGTCTTTCCGGACCCAGGTGGTCCATAAAGCAGAATTCCCTTCGGTGGCTTAACACCAATGGACTTGAATAGTTGTGGATGCCTCAAGGGAAGCTCAACAAGTTCCCTGATCTGAGCCATCTGCTTCCTGACACCACCAACATCATCATAACCTACTTCATCTAGCCTTTCTTCATCCTCTCTCTTGACTGGCTCCCCCTCACAGAAAATCTCAGTGTCCGGAGCAACCACACAGTACTCAGCAGGATCTGTCTCTATAACTTTGAACTCCACACTCCTCATTCCTCCCCTGACAAGGAAGAGATCACCCTTCCTCACCGGGCGGTATGCCTCCAGGAAGTAAGCTGTTGAAACAAAATCAAATTGTATTCAGAAAATCAATATATGCCTCAAAGCAAAGAAGAAACCCCAAACAGAAAAAACAAAAGACAGCTTACGTTTCAGGTAAGCATCAAAGAGGTTTCCAGTCACTCCTTCAACGGTATCATCAACTGGCAAGATGTGCACACGCTTTCCGTACTTGACATCTGGGCATTGGTGAACAGAGATAACATCTCCCAGTCTAACCCTCAAGTTAGATCTGACTACTTTGTTCATTCTGATCTTTGGCTCCTCACATGATTCATCGGCAAGAGCAATGCAGACAGTGTCCTTCCTTTTCTTACCCTGGAAGACAAAAAAGGCCAAACAAAATAAGAATTCACAAAGACCAAAAAAAAAAAAAAGCAAGTCTCTTCATATTCATGATACCTAAGATAATAGTATAAATCACTGTCTACAAAACCCTAGTTTATGTAGAACCACAGAAGAAGCCATCAATCGAACATAAAAAAAAAACCCTAATTGATGTCTCTTCCATAGAGTCAAAAGAGAAACCAGATAAACAAAAGTAGAGAACCCAACCTTGATGAGAATGGTATCACCACGGAAGAGCTGGAGCTTCTCCATGGTCGCAGGGTGGAGAGATACGACGGAGTTATCATCGTTGATGGCCTCATCGACGACAAGTCTGTTCGGAGACTTCTTCCTCTCCAGAATAGCAGTACTGAAATCCTTCTTCGATTTCCTGAAAACAAAACAAATAACACCAGCAAAGGATTAAGCTTTTAACTTTAGACACTAGATCAACCAAAACCCAAACCCCGAAATCGAAAACCCAGACTCAAATAGATCCGAAAAATTCCGATCGGAAAACCAAAATCGGAGATCTGGGTACTTACGAGTCCGAAGATTCAGCTGGGTTTGACATAATGGATTTGAGATTAGCGAGAGAGTTCCCTCAGAAGCGAAGAAAGTTGAGAGCTTTGTATCTTCCCTAGGGTTCTCTGTGAGATTGATTGTGATAATGGGATCTGAAAGATCAGAGATTTTCGGTGATTATATCTCTACGTTTCTTGTTGGAAAAGAGAGCTAGACTTTATTTTCCTTTTTCTTTTATTATCCTTTTTTCCTAATCTTTATACGAATATCATAACCGACCCCTAGTATTTCCTTTTTTCCCGAACTTATACCCTAATTGTGTTCTGTAAGTAACAACTCCAAAATGGTGAAAGTTTCCCCATTGTTTGATTTTTGGGCTACTTGTTCATATAATTTTCCTTCTTCTTTCGCTTACTATATCTCAAAATAGAAACATCCAATACCACAGAACTCAAACAAACTCTTTGTGAGGGTTAGGATTTAGGAAAAAAAGGAACTGAATCAAAAATATTTCTTCACGTCAAAATTTCGTTACACATTTGAGTTAGGAAGATCATCATAATACACATTGATCTTTAAAACATGTTTGAGTTTTATAGTACACTTGTATATTATTCTACAAGTAATACATATCAACAATTATCAAAAAGAATATACCTAACAGCACAAACAATTTTCCTACCTATCGGCTAATATACTTTCTCCAACTACTTCTCCCAAAATTTCAGTGTAGCCTTCTCTCCTTTTTTTCATCCCCACTTTAAGTCTTTAACCAAACATACCTGTTTTTTTTTTTTTTTTTTTTTAATGTTTGTGGTAAGATTTACTTACGGTAATTAATAGGTACTTTAACACATAAACACAAATATACACCAACGCACGAGTATTTTTGTGCTGAAGAAGACAGCTTCGGAACAAAACTCCTGATAAGCTACATACATATCTTCGTAATTCAGCTGTGGTTACAGTCATACAAACATCAACTTATGACATATAGCATATCTCACAATTTTCATTTATAAATATGTATATCTATGTATGTATACGAGCTTGAGCTTGATCTTGATCTCACCCAAGCGTTTCAGTCTCCATCTTGAGTCTTTTCTTTTTGTATCAAGAAGTTGAATCTTAAGCAATCAACAAGCTCTTATTGTCTTCGGGTTCCATAACTTGCCAAACCAACCTCCTTCGCCGCCGCCACCGTTGTTCCTCGTCTCTAAAACCCTCTTTTTTTTCCCTCCTGCGTCCCTAGAAGTTTCTAGGCTCTTCAGTGGAACTAGCTGCGGGATAATACCGCTCCCTGAAGGCGCTTCTATAATCTTGGTCACCATCTCTAACACTTCACTCATCTTGGGACGTGCCTTTGGGTTCCTAACCAAACATCTGTTGGCCACAACTGCTAGCTTTTGAACCGATTTGATAGGGTACTTCCCTTCGAGCCTCGGGTCTACTATGAGCTTGAACTTCCTTGTGTCGGATAGATAAGGTCTCACCCATTCTAGAAGCTTCTGCTCTCCCTTAGGTTTGTTCCTGTCAACTGGTCGCCTCCCTGTGATAAGCTCGTAGATGAACACTCCATAACCCCACACATCGCTTTTGGATGTGAGACGGCCAGTATGAATGTACTCAGGAGCCGCATAACCCATTGTACCAACGACCTAATAAAGCCGAAGAAGCCAATTAAAAACAACATAGATGTTTCTCAAATCTTGCAACCAAAAGAAGTGAATGCAAAACTTTACATCAGTAGAAACATGGGTTAGTCCTTCAGAGGGACCTAAACGAGCCAAACCGAAGTCCGAGAGCTTTGCTTTCCAGTCCTCATCCAAAAGAATGTTCGAGGACTTAAAATCTCGGAATATTATCTGTAGAACATAGATCAAAGTCATGAAAGAGATAGAAAAAAATGAGATCAATTCAAGTCATAGCGTAGCAGAGTCATGACATTACCTGAAACTCCATTTGTTCGTGCAGGTATGTTAAACCACGAGCTGCATCTTGGGCGATTCTCAACCTGAGATCCCAAGTAAGGATTGTGAGCGACCGAGGGGATAAGTGGAACTCAACGCTTCGGTTTGGCATGTATTCATAAACCAAAAGCCGTTGGATCCCACGTTCATCATCTTCTGCACAATAACCAAGCAATTTCACCAAGTTTGAATGCTCGACTATCCCAAGAAAGTTAACTTCCGTAACCCATTCCTTATGCCCCTGCAAAGAAGAACCAAGAAATGGGATAATCGAAAGTTAGACATATACTGACAACTCTTGAGAACAAGACTGAAAAATAGAAGAAGAAGAAGACTTGCCTGCAGCCCTCTTTTACCGAGCTGCTTAACAGCAACTTCGATTTTGATTGACGGGTCTTCTAAGCTCCTCACTGTTCCCCTGTAGACACAACCGAAACCGCCTTCTCCAATCATAACAGATCGGCTAAAGTTCTTTGTTGCAGACTTGAGATCAGTAATGCTGAACTCTCTGAGATTACTTGCTCTAGTAGACATTATAGGGTACGAGTTCTTCCTCCCCATGGATGATTCCGTGCTCGTTCCAGAGACCTCCCGAGAGTTAAACTCTGACCCGCTTCGGTTTATGTCGCGGTCGGAGAAGTTAGAGGTCAACGAGACCGACTTAGGGGTCTTCTGTTCGTCTTTCTTGTCCCCGCCAGAGAACATGAAACACTTCATCTTCGCGAAGAGATTATACCACCGAGGTTTCTCCACTGCACGACATAAACAAAACTCTGGTCATGTAACATATACGCAACTAAAAACATCAAAACCATTCGAAGTCTTTGGAGCATTTTATCAAACAATTAGTTCGCAAAGTTAAAGCATTTCCACGATTGAGTACTTAACAGAGTGATTGTTCTCAGACGTTGAAAGAGACCAATTTCCTTGTTTCCCTTGATTTGTTCTCATTCGAATTTCGAACTTTAGATTCAATAGATCAATTTTTACTATGTCTTTTCACCCAACAGATCCAAAATACTTTTCCAAGTAGTACACGAACCCTAAATTCGAGAGAAAAGCTCTCGAAGCTAGAAGTAATCGAATTTCGAAAGTTGGTTCCTGTACTCTAAAACCCAACAGCGACACAAAGAACTGTCACTTGGTAAAACAATCATAAAAGCCAGAAGATGATTACAACTCACCTTTGAATATTATTTTGTAAACAGAAAAATGAAAACTTTATCAGAAGAAGATGAGATTCAATCACCAGAAGGGAAATATGGTTATGATTACTGGAAATGGGTCGTGATAGAAAGAGATGGTGGATTTGAGAAAAGATACGCAAGAGCTTTTTAACTGGGTTTTACGAAATGGTTTCTTTGAGAAGCAAAGCTCGGAAGAAGAGAAGGAAGAAGATGAAGAAGTCGTCACACGGCAAACCAAAAATAAAAAAGAAAAAAAAGTCTTCGCGTATAGCCAAGTCAGCAAAAGAACAAGGAACTGAGAATTTAAATTGGACAGACCAGACGAAACTGATTGTAATTGTATGATGTTTCCAAAACGAATATATTCTCTATTTTTTATTTTCAGGAAAAAAGAATTGTGAAAAAAAAAAACGTTTTTCTTCCTTTGACATTTTCAACGGTATGGTGCTTGAAAAAGTAGCCAATTGATCAGTGAATATGATCGTTTGTTTTCTTCTTATATTATGATTTTATTAAGTAGTAAAAAGTGTTTTTGGTAGTTGTTACGATTTAGAGTAACTTTGATAATATAGTACTGTTTTTTATCTTATATTTCAACATCAGTGGTTGCATCAACATTGGCTTTCAAATATGTAATATTCATCTTGATGATTAGAAAAACCAAAAATGTTTGATGGAATCAGAATAGACGATGTTTAAATAAATTAACACCCAGAATGAGACTACAACAAACGACGGTAAAGGACTTTTTAACCAACAAATGTTTTCAAAAATTACCATTTCTTTAGAACGTACTATTAGAATAGAAGTTACACAAACTATGTCTTGTAGTATTATTGACTATATGATTTGTCTTGTAGTTACATTACATTTTGATATATCTCTAGAACGTACTATTCGAAATGATTTTGCATTGTTTATGCCAGCAAGCATGATTCTCTGTTAATCTTATCTTTATCATAATTTATAAGTTATCATGAGATTTGCGATGGGGAAATTAGTGAAAGGGAACTTGGGAATCACCAATGAGATTTTCCCAAATCTTCCTGGAACCTTGATTACACAAATCTAACGACAAAGTTTAGCATTTTCACACAAAAATATATCAAATCTTCGGGTTCGGTTTCCGCTTGATCTATCGATTTTTTAAAATTGGTTTTGGTTAATTGTACCACTTGTTGAGCAACCTTAAACCTTGGTAACTTAAACCTACTGTATCTATACTATTATACCATCACAACATTGTCAGTGTTGCTTGCACTAAGTGAGTTCGCGGTTTGATCCCGGTTTTATATTTTCTACAAAAATAATTTGAAATATTGTATTTCTACATGATACAGCTTCACCTCAAAATATCGCAACTTTACCTATCAATAGATGATATACAATAATACCATACAAAAGTGGATAAAATGTACCATTTTTCTGTATATCATGAATTTAAAATTTAATATCCATAATCGATTAACATTTTTTTTAAAAAAATATTTAAAATTGTAGGAATTTATTACAAAATTATTATATACTGTTTTTACTAATTTCTCGCAAGTTTCGATAAGTATTTTGAATTGGATACAAATTTTCTAGATTGATTGTATCCGGAAAAAAAAAATAAGAACGTAGAAGAAAAGTAAAATGTCAAAGTTATTGGATCATCACAAGCACAGGTCAAAGTAAACAAACTTTAACGACTCATATATTGGTCCTACCCTACATTATGAGAAACATCCAAAACGAGACAAAGCTTTCGTCCTATTCAATTATCCATCATTCTACAGAAATTGTTTTAGGACCGACACAAAATAGGTTCTACGAACCTTGTATTCCATAGTAGTGTTTCATACAATTCGTTTAATGGAGACAAATTGAGTAACAAGTTATGAAATAGTCTTAACTCCATAAAAAGAAAACATTATAGAATTGGACTAGGTCATGACTATTACAGATAATAAACTGGAACTGGGTTCAGAAGTTATTTCGCTTTAAACTAGAAAATACATGAAACTAATCATCGAACTTAAAACTTACAGAACTTATAGGTATTCGAATACAAACTTTTAATATTGAAAAATAAATAAGTAACTGAAGCCTTTTTACAGAATCATATTGAAAAGTTAAATATCAATTATAATTTTTCGATATCAATTAAAATTGACACCTTTAACAACCCTAATTAGCAGTAAAGAAAACTCACCAAGTCATCATCATGTATAAGGTTTCTTTTCGATGTATACAGATTCAAGTTTTTATATGACTTAAGCTTGCTTAATTAGAGCTTAATTATCCAAAACGCCAAAAAGGACACTTCAAAGCTTTCGTCAAAAAGAAAAAAAAATAAGTACACTTAGTAAATCAAAGCCTCAAAAGGTGATACAAGCAACAACAGTGATGTTTATTTGGGACGTATATATCACCAAAGTCTCAATAGGGGATAATAGTATGATTTGAGAGAGTTTCAGTTTTAGTTGAAGTCTGGTTTCTCAGGGTAAGTGCAGCCAGACCTCTGGATCACTACGTTTGAAGCGTAGCATCCCGCCCTCACGCACTCCTCAATCGCCTTTCCGTGCACAAGCTGCGAAAGAAACCCTCCCACAAACGCATCACCTATGAACAACAAATAAAAGGCGGTCAAACCAAATGCATGATGATCTTGTTATTACACTTAAGCAAACCAAACGGTTTGCTTCATCCGGATTTGGATAAGGGTTCGTGGTGTTTGAAGAGAAATTCAGGAGGTCAACTCTTAGCTATAACTCTACTGTATCTAGCTTAGAGCTGTTGTGAGTTAGTAAGAGGGCAGTTAATTATAGCTAGGTTCTAATCAAATACCTGCGCCGTTTGTGTCAACGAGCTTCTCCTTGGGGAGATGGATGACTGGGTACTTCTTCACCTTTCCATCCTCGGCGACAACCACAGGATCTGCGCCTTGTGTGATCACAGTAGTCCTCTTGTATGTTCCGGTGGCTTTCGGCAACTGGGAGATCTTGATGGCTATTTGCTCAACATCATCGGTCTGTATAAAATATAACCAAACAGATTAATTCTAAACTGTCTTTGTTAAAACCAAAAACCAGGGTGAAACTATGGCAGTTTACCTCCCAGCCGTGAACCCTGGAGAAGGTTCTTGCCTCGGTCTCATTGCCAAAAACATAGTCCATGTACCTGGTCGGAGTAAGATATTAGATGCATGCACGAGTCTTGCTTATCTGTATATCGCCAATGATTACTCTAGGACATTGTAAGATAGAATAATAGTAGGAGTTGCTTACGGCAGGCACTGCTCCTGAACGTCTTTGAAGAATTCACAGATGAATGGAGCTGAAAGGTTCATCGTGAACACCTGCCAGATATGTGAGCATCATCAAGGATCTTTTATATCAAAGAGACACCAATCGGTGATAAAGATCACTGAACATGGTTTTCGTGAAGGATCATATCTCTGTTTACCTTGTTGTTTGCAGCGGCGTGTTCACGTACCAACTGAATGGACTCTGGTGATACCGTGAGGAAAAATCCAGCAATATAGTAGAACTTGGCCTTCTCAACTGCCAAAGGAAGAAAACATGTTTCACAAAGGTCTCAGATAATTCCGACATATGGAACTATCCAGTCTCGGAAGAGATCAAACTCTGATAAAAAGGTCGGAAAAAGAGTTTTCTTACCCAGAGCCCAGTTCTCAGGCTTCTTGAGGTGTTCAACCTTGTAACAATTTGCAGCAGAAAGATTCGCAACAAGAGACCTGCAAAAAGGGAAACATGCCTCAATACAAGTCAGCAAAAGAAAACCTTTTTAAGTTAGTCATCATAAGTTAGTCATCATAAGCAGACATAGAGACTGGTTCTAGACTGACCTTTCTCCACCCAAAACGCAGACACCGCAAGTTCCGGTAGGTGTTGACTCATCTTCGTAATAGTGGACCTGGATACAGAACAAGAGCAAATTAACAGTCTATTTCCTGATGATTTGGACTAGAAAAGCAGAACCAAATTTAACACCAATAGTTTCATAAACTAAAAGCAGACGAACATTGACACCAGCGGCTGTAGCATCCTTCTTCATTGCCTCTCCGTATTTGTCCTTTCCAATGGATCCCATGTAACTGGTAGCCCCAGGGATTTGAAGCATCCACTGCGGTAATCAAAGAAGTATTAAGTTTATGACAAGCATGTGAATAAGGCGTAACCATCATTTTACCTGGGCCACTTTGATTGAGTTCTGAGTAGCACCTGAAAAAGGAAACGAATCAAGAAGATATCAGAATCACATAAACACCAAAATGTCTAATAGCGCAAAAGGTGAAGTAAATTACCTCCAGCAATGTATTCGACATTGAACTTCTGGCTCATTTCATCATACCTAAGCAAAAAGATCCGAAATTTCAAGTAACAACAAGGTATTATATAACGATGAGTGGGTGAAGAAATACTTGAAATAGAAGCTCGTTTTCTTTCTCTGAATCACTTTAAAAAGGCTAAGGGACTAGTGACAGTATTATAATCTTGTTTAGTGTTTGAGATACCCATAGAACTTGTCACATCAAATCCAAATTCGTTTGGATTACAGAACAACTTGAACAGTAGATACAGACTCCTTTTCACCATATTATAGATTTTATGAGAGGGAAGCTATTTATTTCGGAGCATTTGAGTGCAGGCTTAATCAGAGAAAAGGCTACAAATCCAATTTGATTAATAAAAGTGATCCCTTACATGGGCAAATGTTTGTCCTCCGCGAGAATCGCATTGTTCAACTTGATGTCGTATCTGCCACGATTCGAGATGAAAACATTATAAATCAGACAACCCCTAGGAACATATTGACGTAAACATTCCAGATCCGTCCGGAAAAAGATGGATCTGAGCTTACTTACTTGTTGAGAAACTCTTGGTCGACGACGGCAGAGACGTCGAGGAGTGGGTTTCCCATTCCCAAGAGGATTCCATCGAAATCAGAGGAAGCCATGGATGATGATGAAGTGAAGGATTTGGAGATACAGATCTGGTAATGGAGACGCTTAAGTGGTTTGGTCAGTAGAGTGCCGAGTGTGTTTGGAATAGGTGAAAGTGAAACTAAAGATAGATTCTCTCTATTAATAAGCAACAGCTATAGCACTCACTATACGTCCCAATCCCACCAAACCCAACTTGAGAAATTGTCAACAACATGTGGAAAAGTCTTTTGGATCCGGAAATAACATTTTTTTTTTATTCAATCAAACATGTGATAATGGCCCTTTTATTTTTTATTCCATCAAATCCCAAGAGAGTTCCAAAGTTTGGAAGAGTCTATTGATCTAAAGATAAAAGAAAATAAAGTTTCCAACAACTTTTTACTTGAAAACCTTAACATGATCGAAGTCTTCCATAGTACAGATGATAAAAGGGAAGATACTATTATTGTCGAAGAATCAGAGAGGATAAGAGTACATATTACTCTAACAATTCAGGCAAGAAACAAAATGTGAATGTGTAAAGTGTAAACAAGACCTTTTTGGTGGATTCTTCAAACATCTATATCCTTCTTCCTGTGTTATGAATTTTTTTACCCCTTAAAGCACAAGTGTAAATAGCTGTGCAACAATTCAAAATGTAAAGAGAAAAAAAAAAACAAAACAATGAGAAAAGCCAATGGCGGCTTTGTTTCTTCTCATATGAAAGATGATCGAAAAGAGAGAGAGAGAAAAAAAAAAAACGTGTGAGAAACAAGAGGAATTTTATGGAGGGTAAAGCCCCGAGGAAGATCCAGTGGCGAATGAGTCAAAGTAAAGAAAGAATTATGGTTTTACGGGTGTTTAGAGATGGTCGCAGATGGCTTTTGTGAACTCTGTTGTGGTTGAGGTACCTCCGAGATCAGCGGTTCTATACTTTCCCTCCGCTATTGTGTTGATGATGGCGCTGTGGATTTGCTCTGCTTGCTTGTTGAGCTTCAGATGCCGCAACATCATCACTCCACTCAGAAGCAAAGCGGTCGGGTTCGCCAAGTTCTATACAGCACCGCCAAAGAAGAGCAAACATTTAGATCATAAGCTAACAACTGTTTCAGTTGTCTAAAATGAAACTCTAATCATCTAAATATCCGACCACAAAAACGCAGGGAAGAGTGAGACGAAGAATCTTCTCACATGAGTAGCTTATATCATACTTAGTTTTAGGGTTACAGTCACATTGAGTTCACTTAAATTTTAAATGCGTCATACAAATCTAGAATAATGATGCTGCTTCGAGCACTAACCTTTCCAGCAATATCAGGAGCAGAGCCATGAACAGCTTCAGCAAGGGCAATGCCATCCTCCCCGATATTACAACTGCAGCATTGCATAATAAGAGCTTAGATAATTGCATCATTAGCATACTAGAAAATATTCTGCGAGATGAAAGAACAAACATTACCTTGGAGTCAATCCTAGTCCCCCAACTAGCCCGGCACACAAATCGCTGATAATATCTCCATAGAGATTTGGCATCACCAAGACATCAAAAAGAGCTGGGTTTTTCACAAGCTGCCGGAATTAAGATAATCAATCACATATTCCAAAATACAAGAATGCCTTAACTATGAGGTTGACAACAAAGGGTAACGAAAGAAATGTTGCAGCTCACCATCATACAGCAATTGTCAATAACAACCTTCTCGTATTCTATCTCAGGATACTTCTTAGCGACCTCATCACAGCACTGAAAAACAGAAAGCAAATGATTACCTTGTTCCAGAAGAAAATGCCAACAGGAGACTAGAAACAAAAATCAGTGCTTATGCATATTCTGGTATTCTAAAATGAGCAGACCTGCAGGAAAAGACCATCAGTTTTCTGCATAATGTTGGCTTTATGAATTGCAGAAACTTTCTTCCTTCCGTGAGTCTTGGCATACAGAAAAGCATACTCCGCTACTCTCATACTCGCCTTACGGGTTATAATCTTAATACTCTCCACCACACCCTTAACGACCTAACAAATCAAAATGGCAAATTATCAATCAGAAAGGCTCTTAAAAAGGATACTAAATATAGATTTACTCAAATGACAGAAGAAAAAACAGACTGACCTGGTGTTCAAGCCCACTGTACTCTCCTTCAGTGTTTTCACGGATAGTAATGAGATTAACGTCATCGTAACGGGTTTTGTACCCAGGGAGGCTGTAGCAAGGCCTAACATTGGCATACAGATTCAGCTCTTTCCTAAGAGTTAGGTTCAAGGAACGGTGACCCTTCCCAATCGGCGTAGCCATAGGCCCTTTCAAGCCAACCTTGTTATTAAGCACAGATTGAAGACTTTCCCATGTCAAGAAACTATTGGTTCTAGGATCTACTTCAGTCCCAACATAGTGTTCGTCCCAATCAATGGCCACATCAGCGGCAGTAAACACCTGGATCACCAACATTTTTCACAGACATCAACCATCAACTACAGAAACAAAATTTCGAATCTCAGATATTAAAATCATCACACCAAAGTATTAAGCATCAATGCGCGTAGCTCAGAATCAAACTCGTAAATCCTCTAGCAATAAAGGCATCTTATGTTCCCACGACATACATGAACGATAAAAAAGAGTTGATATCAGATAAGAAAAAGGGACCTGTTTGACAGATTCAGCGATCTCGGGACCGATCCCATCGCCAGGGAAGAGAGTTGCTTTGATCGGAGTGGTGGAGGAGGAGAAAGCCCGAGCAGCGGGAATGAGCGAACCGGAGCTACAACTCCAAGTCCCGATAATCTGGCTCGATCGGTTACCGATAAGCCGTCTCGCGAGAAATGCTGCCATGGTCATCGCTTCCAGCCTCACAAGGGACACAAAGGGAAAAGACAGAGGAGACTTTTTTGCTGCCTTGGACCAGAAAACTTACATTTATACTTATTCTCTCCAGAGAGAGAAGAGAAGAGAACATTTCCTTTAACGAACGCCTTGTAGTTTCTGAAAAGTCCACTGAATCTAAAACGTCACAAAGTGAGTGTCCAAAAATAACAAACGGCGTGCAGTCTAGGTTTCTAAGTCAAGAATTTGCAAAATTGTGCTTTGTAAACTTGGCGTTTTTAAGTAGGTACTGAGTGATGAATTGATTCATTTTCTACTTGTTCATACATTGCAGAACAAAGACGGTCATGTAAAGTATTATGTCCTCGTATATAAATGATAGGATACAGATCTTTTACCAGAGTTGGTAAACTCATACTACATATTCATCTATGTCTATGAATTCTCATAATTAATCCTGGTAGATGAATTGAGTTTTTAAGAGTTGATGAGGTTATCGCAGATGGCATTTGTGAACTCCATGGTGGTTGAGGTACCTCCTAGGTCACCAGTTCGATACTTGCCCTCTGCTATTGTATTGATAATGGCTTTTTGGATTTGCTCTGCTTTCTCATTGAGTTCCAGGTGGCGCAACATCATAACCCCACTCAAAAGCATAGCTGTAGGATTGGCCAGGTTCTACAAAGATCACCAAACATTTCAATAATCTAATTCTAAGCCTTTCTTATTAGAATGACTCGAACAAAACTTTGAGGACTAACTTTTCCTGCAAGACCAGGCACCGAATCATGGACAACTTCAGCAACAGCAATACCATCCTCTCCAATATTACAACTGCATCAAAAACATAACAGAGCATTTACGATGATTAATTGACATAATAAACTATATTCTGCCAATAGTATTACCTTGGAGTCAAATTGAGTCCACCAACCAATCCGGCACATAGGTTACTGATAATGTCTCCGTAGAAATTCGGCATAACCAAGACATCAAAAAGTGATGGGTTAGTCACAAGCTGTAGAGCATTAAAAGATTTTATCAGTCACAATAATGTTACACAATGCAAGAAATTCATTCCCACCTCCTAACTTAATTAACTATCAGATAAAAGGATATATAATAAAGTGTGAATTACATGACGCTATCTTACCATCATACAACAATTTTCAACCACAACCTCCTCGTATATTATCTCAGGATACTTAATAGCAACCTCTTGACAACACTGAAAAATACAAATAACAAACATGAAGCAAATCATAAAGAGATCGTCTCACAAGAAATCGTTTTGATCCTTATTAGTACCTTGAGAAAAAGACTATTAGTTTTCTGCATAACGTTAGCTTTGTGAATTGCAGAAACTTTCTTTCTCCCCTGAGTCTTAGCATATTGAAATGCATACTCTGCAATTCTCAAACTCGCCTCATGTGTAATAATATTAAGACTCTGGACCACACCTTTAACAACCTAATTAGCAGTAAAGAAAACTCACCAAGTCATCATCACCATGAAAGGTTTCTTCTCGATTTATACAGAGTGAATATAGAGAAATCTAAAAAACTAATTGAAACCTGATGTTCAATCCCATTGTACTCTCCTTGTGTGTTTTCACGGATGATGATGAGATCGACGTCATCGTAGAGGGTTTTGTAGCCAGGAAAACTAAAGAAAGGCCTTACTTTGGCATAAAATTTGATCTCTTTCCTAATAAGACCCTTACGACTTGGTAATGGCATTTCCATTGGCCCTTTCAAACCAACCTTGTTCCTGCCCACAGATTCGAGACATTCCCATGTGAGGAAACTCTGGGTTCTAGGATCTTTTTCTATACCAATATAGTGTTCTTCCCATTCAATGGGAGTCCCAGCGACATTAAACACCTTGAGCAGCAGAAAGGCAAACATTATCAGAGACCAGGACCAATGTTAGCGTTAGTCAGGCTAGTTAAAAGAAAGGGACCTGTTTGACAGATTCAGCGATTTCGGGACCGATACCATCACCAGGTAAGAGAGTTGCTGTGATCGGAATGATGGAGGAGGAAAAAGCCCTAGCAACGAGCCTGCCGGAACTAAAAAGTCTAGAATTTGTAATCCCGATGATCTTTCTCGATCGGTCACCGATCATCCGTCTCACCAGAAATGCTGCCATAGTCTTACAAGGATGCAGCCAAAAAAAGGAGACTTTTTGGTTGCCTTGGGTCAAAGGTCATGTAGTTTATCTGTAAGAACAAAACAGAGTTTTTAGCAACAACAAAAGAACAGAACAGAGTAGGAACATGTTCTCCATTTCCCCGTTTCTGCAAGAAACGCTTTGTAGTTTTATCACTGCGGATGCGTTAAACTCCAAACGGCACGTAGTAAGCATCCATAACGTAAGAAACGCCGCGAAGTCTTGGATAAATATAAATATTTCAACTAGGTAGTTAATCTTAATTTAATTTAGTTAGTTTATAAAACTTACAAAGTATCTTAAGGGAGTATAAAGAAAATTAATCTAATGTATAATCTAACTAATTAGTATGATATTAATATTAGACTTATTCATACTTTAATTATACAAATATATTTCACATGTTAATATCACATAATTTTCACAACCAAAAATTTATTAAAATAAAAATAGCACAAAATGGTTCGAAGTTTTTAATCCCAAACAACAGCGAACGCGCGGGTAAATTTCAAAATTATAAACCAATCGGGAACCGATGGAACCAATCTGGTTATCAAAATTTTAATAACCGGCAAGATAAAAATACCAACCAATTCAGATCTAGGATCCGGAAAATTTGACCAACCTAACTGAAACGACGAAGCGACAAGGGTCCAGTGTGCATTCATTCATATTCATAACAAAGCAAAACCAATCCATTTTCGAAAGGAATTTGCTTTCTCAAAAGGTATTCCGATTTCTTCTGTTTATTAGCTCTCTCGATCCTGTGGTTTTGATACTTGAATCCGAAATCCTCCATTGCTTCGTCTCCGATCCGGTGATCGTTTGTTGTGTGTTTATCACCCTCACTCTTGGGTTACGATTATAGCTACAATTGCTTTCTCAGATCTTCAATCGCAGCTAAACATTTTGTTATTGCGATCAGCTTAATTAGTACATTGTAGAGATCTGTGCTGCGTTGTGTGATTTCCCCCACGAGATTAGGGGTGTTTCATCTTTTGTATGGAGCTTTTCCTTAGTGATGTATGCATCGATCCATTCGTGATTATTTACTTTTCTTTCCACTCTCGAATCCTCTGTGGTTGAAATGCGTGGCTGTGTTTTGTCCTCTAGATCATCTATATTAGTGTGTGTGAGCTTTGATTTTAAGTATTTAATATCTTGTCAAAATCGGAGATTTGATTGGTTTAATCGCTCGGTTTTGTGTTTCTAGTGGCGATAAATCAGGTATAACAACAATGTCAGGCATTCACGGGACTCATGTAAGTGCATTATATTTCATTGAATATTCTTAGCATATGACTCTGATCTAGCTTTACGAGTTTGAGAGACCGTCCATGATCTTTTTTTTACATTTTACATTGAATAGGATTCATGTCCTTTGGTAAAGAACATTCTTCTTCTAGACTCTGAAGGGAAGCGTGTGGCTGTCAATTATTACTCGGATGACTGGTCAACTAATGCTGCCAAGTTAACTTTTGAAAAATACGTTTTCTCCAAGACCTCTAAGACCAATGCTCGCACTGAAGGTAAGCCCACGCACATGACTCGTTTAAACAGTTTCTTTCATGGGCTGTGTATTGGGTTCCCTGACTTTGTATATACATACTGTCTGTTTCAAGTCGCTTATATAACGTTCATGTGCAGCTGAGATCACACTGTTGGACAGTAATATCATTGTCTATAAGTTCGCTCAGGACCTTCACTTCTTTGTCACTGGAGGCGAAAACGAAAACGAGCTCGTCTTATCTTCTGTTCTTCAAGGCTTTTTCGATGCTGTTGCACTTCTTCTAAGGTATTTGCTTGCTCGACTTAACAATCGATTTTTTTTCCCCTTTTTATTGATTAACGATCTCAAAAGTTAATGTTTGCTGCATCCCCTTTTCCTGACCAGGAACAATGTGGAAAAGATGGAAGCCCTTGAGAACTTGGATCTCATCTTTCTGTGCCTCGATGAAATGGTCGATCAGGGGTATGCAAGTCTAATATCTTATCCCTACTCGACTTTTATATGCGAGTCTTAAGCTTGTTAAAGATTTGCTTCGAGATTGTCCTAGATATCTTAGCATTTACCAATTATTTGATTATGGCTTGTGGAATATGTGTTCAGGGTCGTTCTTGAAACAGACCCGAACGTCATTGCGGGAAAAGTAGCAATGCAGAGCACAGAAGCTACTGGTTCGCTCTCTGAGCAGGTGATGACAATATGACTATTACATCTTCCTCTATAGTCGTCTTTGATTTAGTTTTTGTTTTGGTTTGGCTAAAGTTAAAACCAGCAATCCTAATTTGGTTTACATTTTGGGATTGCAGACATTAACTCAAGCACTGGCAACAGCTCGGGAACATCTGGCAAGAAGTCTGCTTACATGAGTTTCCTCATATGCATGCCCACACATAATAGAATGGACTTCCAACTTCTATGAAGAGCAACGTTTATGGGATTTGTCTTCCGGTTTTATAACGTGTGAAAGTTTTCTAATAATTCAAACACTCGCGTACTCTAAAGTTTTGGGTATTATATAGATGTGTGTGCAGTGCTGGAATTTTTGAAGACTGAATACTGCAGAAACATAATTCTTATGAAAGTCCAAAATTGTTTGGTTTATAAAAATCAATGAATTGCAATTATCCAATATAATTCCTTTTTAAAATGTAGTAGAATTAGAAATTAATGTTTATACTTTATATATGTGGTTACATGCACTACATAGAAAGGAAAATTTGGTTCGGTCTTAGTTTTATAATGTCCTTTGGACCACCTATATTACAAGGGTCAAAGAGACTAAAAGACATATAGGATCGGAAAGAAGTAGTTATTGCGTTTATCACCCCGAGGTAGGTTTTTTGGCAGTATATGCACTAAAAACGTCGAACATGTGACCCCACACACCATTTGCTCAATAATTTAAAATTTCATTCGTTGCATGAAAAAATACTATTGGCTCAGTTTTATTTATATTTTACTATTGACATTGTAGCCTAATATATTGTACATTATAGCTGACAATGACGGTGAGCTTACAAAAAGGAAAAATTCTTTTGTTTTAAAGCTATAAAAAGTTGACATGGAATCGCCGGGATTAGATCTTGCTGTTCCCTTAAGGCACAATTCATTAGATTTCCTCCTTTTTGAATGTTTTTTTTTCTCCATTATTATGAACTATGTATATAGCCTCTTTTATCAATAACATCTAAATTATGTCAGAAATATGTTTTTCTTCGAAGTTCTTTTTATATATGGATTTCAGTGGCCACAAACAAGTTTGAATAGTAAAACGAAGAATCATAGTACCTTTTAATGTTATAAAAATGAACTTTTTCTTTGGGATTTTAAAAGGACCTGCAGTTACAGTACTATTTGTTTCGGTTTCTTTTATTGGAAAAATCAGGAATTTATAGATAATGTGGAGATCTACATGCATGAATGTGTTTACTGGTTTAGTTACGGTTCTTAGTCGGTCGTCACTGTAAGCAAACAAATATTCTAGAGATCCAACGAATACAATATATAAAAAAAAAAAGTAGATACATTTTTTATTTGTTTTTGCTCTTCCATTAGGACGCCACCCACGTTCTCTGTTCGTCAGCCATCACCACTGTCAAATGGTAGCTTATGGCCAATCTTCTCCTCCAGTTCATGAACTTCACCTCCAATGGAAACCCATTACTTTCTCCTCTTTCTCTCACTCGTTCTTCCGTTCTTATCCAAACCCGGATCCGGATTTGGATCCTCCGGCCCTATTGCGGCGTCCTTCGGCGGCTCTGCTTTCTTCTGCGCCATTGACGCTAGTGGTCGCCAACAGGTTATCTGCTGGGGAAAAAACTATTCATCTCCTTCCTCTCCCTCTTCTCCCTCTTCTTCTTCTTCTTTATCACTTGCTTCTTCCACTTCCCAAAGTTACAACATTCCGTCAATGGCGGTTCTCTCAGGAGGAGACGGGTTTCTCTGCGGTATATTGTCCAATACCTCTCAAGCATTTTGTTTCAGTTCCATTGGATCTTCTTCAGGTATGGATCTTGTCCCTCTCGCTTACCGAACTACTGCTTACTCTCAGATTGCTGCTGGAAACAGCCATGTCTGTGCAGTCAGAGGAGCTTACTACTCGGATCACGATTCCGGGACTGTCGATTGTTGGGAGATATCAAGAGCTACGAACAACAGCTTGGTCGCGAGGGAGAATCCAAAGTTCTATGATCAGGATGTTAGTAATCTCGTCTTCAACAAGATCGTTTCTGGTGATGGGTTTAGCTGTGGTGGAATCAGAGAAGGAGGGATGCTCTGTTTTGGCTCCAACTCTTCTAATTTAGGGTTTAACAAAACTTCAGATAACTTCCAAGTCTTAGCCGCCGGAAAAAGTTCTGTTTGCGCGATTCTAAACTCATCTCGAGAGGTGAAATGTTGGGGAGACGACGAATCTTTCGTTAATTCTCCAACTGGTGATTCTCGATTCGTTGCGTTAACCGCAGGTCCTCGTCATTTCTGTGGAATCCGTGAGGATAATCACGAGGTTGAATGTTGGGGAAACGCTAATTTCTCGTTGATTCCAAAAGGTTCTGGATTTAAAGCTATTGCTTCATCTGACTTCATCGTTTGTGGTATAAGAGAAGAGGATCTCGTTCTTGATTGCTGGATGGTGAACGGATCATCGACATTAGCTTATGATCCTCCATTAGAGCTGTGCAGTCCAGGGATCTGTCGAGCTGGTCCGTGTGACGAAAGAGAGTTTGCTTTCAACGCAAGCATCCTCAACGAACCTGACCTAACGAGTTTGTGTGTACGGAAAGAGTTGATGCTCTGTTCGCCTTGCGGCTCGGATTGCTCTCACGGATTCTTCTTGTCTAGTTCGTGCACCGAGAACGCTGATCGGATCTGCACGCCTTGCTCGCTCTGTCAAAACAGTTCTTGTTCAGACATTTGTAGGCTTCACAACCACAATTCTCTAGACAAGCACTGGCATCAACTACAGAGACTTGTTCTCATCATCGGCTCTTGCGCATCCGCTCTGTTAATCATCGTAATCGGTTGCTGCGTCGTGCCAAGGATTGTCACTAGACCTAGTAAAGAAGATGGTACAACGAGTCAGTTCAAATCTTGCATAGGAAAGCCCACTTTAGACGCCGAGCCACTTGAAATGATCTCCCCTGCTCCATCTGTAACCCCTTTTGCTCAAGTGTTTAGACTCTCTGAGCTTAAAGACGCGACCAACGGGTTTAAAGAGTTCAACGAGTTAGGCAGAGGAAGCTACGGGTTTGTCTACAAAGCTGTGTTAGCGGACGGGAGGCAAGTCGCGGTTAAGAGAGCAAACGCATCGACCATAATCCACACAAATACTAGAGAGTTCGAGGCCGAGTTAGAGATTCTCTGTAACATTAGGCATTGCAACATTGTGAATCTCCTCGGTTACTCGACCGAAATGGGAGAGAGGCTTCTTGTTTACGAGTACATGCCTCACGGTACGCTTCACGACCATCTACACAGCGGGTTTTCGCCGTTGAATTGGAGCTTAAGGATTAAAATCGCCATGCAGACCGCGAAAGGTCTTGAGTATCTTCACGTTGAAGCTGACCCGAGGATTGTTCATGGCGACGTGAAGTCTTCGAACGTACTTTTGGACTCGGATTGGGTCGCGAGAGTTGCGGATTTCGGGCTCGTGACATCGTCGAACGATAAGAATTTGGACATCAAAAGAGATGTTTACGACTTTGGGGTTGTGTTGTTGGAGATTTTAACCGGAAGGAAGCGTTATGATAGGGATTATGATCCACCGGAGATTGTTGGATGGGCGGTTCCGGTGATCAGAGAAGGTAAAGCGGCGGCGATTGTGGATAAGTATATTGCGTTGCCGAGAAATGTGGAGCCGTTATTGAAACTTGCTGACGTGGCGGAACTGTGTGTACGGGAGGATCCGAGTCAACGACCAACAATGTCGGAACTTGTGAACTTGTTGGAACAGTTCGCGAAAGATGGACTGATCTTGTAGTTTTTTTTTTCCAAGGATTTTTTTTTTCTGTGTGAATGTTATCTACAGTACTATTATTTTATTTTTGAATTGTTGTTAAATTGTATAATCAAATATTCATACACGATTTCTGGAAATAACTTTTCAACTAGAGAATTTGTTTTTCACAATTCACATGCTTATTAATGAGGCTACAACCACTTAATCTTAGTGTCTACATTAACTCTTATGTGTTCTTTTCCTGATTTAACCTATCTACGAAAATGTTTGCCATATGTAATTTAATAACACTACATGTTATTCTGCAAATTATATATTAAAAGATGCATGCATCAACATAGAGAACCTCCATAGACAAAGAGTAATAGTTAATTTATATTATTATTATAGGGTTATGGGGTTAGTTATGGTTTAAGAAGATTTATATAATTACATTCACAGCTGGTTATAAAAAAAAGTTTTACAGGCACAACTTGTTGCATCTCCCGATCCCCACTCTATATTTTATAATGATATATATTTTTCCCTATAACAAGACTTTATTATGATATATATTCATATTTGGGAGTTGCTTGATGAAAGTGTGTGGGAGTGGGTAGGTATGCGATTCTATATTACTTTCTTTGTTTTCGGATTCGAATCGCACTACCTTGATGTGGAAATGTTTTAAATTGATAAATACCTATAAATGATCAGGATTATAATTTGAAAAAGTGGTTTTATTTTAATTAAAATCAACATGCAATTTCACGTAATAATTAAGCATTCCACATATAGTTATATTTCGTTTGTCCGTACCTAAAATAATCTGTCGTTCTTGAAGATATTTATTGTATTTGTATATTGGGTACTGATGTTTTTTAGCTAATGGGTGATCTTAACTTTAAATTCATATTCTAATTTTAGCTTATGGATTTAGAAATTGTAAATTTTTAAGAGCTTCTACTTTTCTTAAACGCTTATAGTTTTGGAGAAATCAAAATATACACCAATTTTTATTTTCTTTCTTTTCTTGTTAAAGCAGTATACACCATTATTGAAAGACAAGAAAAAAAGTTTCATATGAGTTCCAATACATTATTAGTTCATCTTTCGGACTAAATACGAATATTACGTTGGCACAAAGTAATATTATTATTATAAAAATAAAATAAACTGTAGTTTACTTTGTTAAGAATAAAATAGTTAAATGCTATAAACTTAAGCAAAATGAAACTAGAAAGGGAAAGTTGACAATGTCTACTAGACATGATGGAGAAAGCACAAAGAACTCCATCATGCAACTATGAAATGATAACTTCTTCACTCGTAAGATAACTGGATTCATTGTATAATCAGCCGGCTCAGAGCTTCACATATTTTCTTAGCAAACCATAAATCGAAAAAAAGCTTGCGATATACATTTAAAAATAAGAGTTTAATTCTGGTGTTGGATGGTATATATGTTGTGATTCACCTGTACATCTTTATTTTGTTGTTGGTAGTTGAATCTTAAGTTTTTCTTAATACAATTGACGAAAAAAGTTATGGGATTTAATTTTCACATTTGAAAGAAGAAAAAAGATTCCGTAAAAATTCGCCATTCTTAAAAAAAAATGAAATGATCAAATAAATGCTAATTCATACGTAATGGTATTGTAACGAAAGAATCTATATTTATATTCTTTCACGCAACAAAAGAATGATTAACAATTTATATAGTGTATAGTACTAACTAAAGCAAAAAAAAAAAAGAAGACCTACTCTTAAAAAGTCTTCCTATAATCAACGTAGTCATTATTACAAACAAAATTTAATAATAGAAAAGAAAAAAAAACAAAAAAATCCTGAGAAAAAAAGTCTATGTTGGTAACATAAAAGAGCATCGAAAGGTGTTCAATGTTCATGGGTGGAGTTTCTTGGCCAACCGACCCCATCATCTCATTACCCACTTTCTCCCCAAATTTTATTCTCTCTTATCTCTCTCTCTCTCTCTCTTTTTTTTTTTTATTATTTCTTTCTTAATTCATCGAAAACCTCTCTGCTTTTTGCTTTTAATTCCTTACATTTCACTCCAATAATCTCCGGATCTACGATCCACCCACCGAAACAAAACACACTTCCTCAGATTTGGTTTCGTCCGATCATCACAAAAATCGCTTCTTTTTTTGTTTGATCTCTCGAATTCATGGGAAACATCAGCAGCAGCGGAGGCGACGGTAGACGCCGTAGACGGCGGAGCAACACGCTTCCAACGGCTGCTCCACCACCTCCTTCTCTTCCCCCACCACCACCACCACCTCCGGCTACAGAAATCCCTGGCAATCGCATCGTCTTCGCCGCCGCTACACCCTATCCGAACCCTAGCCCCAATCCGCATTACCAGTACCCTGGTTACTACCCTCCTCCGCCGGGAACCATGCCGGTTCCTCTCCCGGCGCCGTACGACCACCACCACCACCACCATCCTCACTACCCTCCTCCTCCTCCGCACCCGTATCACCACCCTCACCCTTGGACCGCCGGTGGGAGGTACCCTTACGCTGGGCCAATGATCCCTGCGGCGGTTCCTTGCGTCGTCGAGCACCAGAAGGCCGTCACCATTCGTAACGACGTTAATCTCAAGAAGGAGTCTTTGAAGCTTGAACCCGACCCAGACAATCCGGGTCGCTTTCTCGTCTCCTTCACGTTTGATGCTACCGTCTCCGGAAGGTAGATTCATTTCAGTTTCTTCCATTTCGTCATTCATTTTATAAAATTAAAAAAAAAAAAAACAAAACACGTGAAGCTGTTACTGAAGCAGTTCCTTAAAGTGGATGAAAAGCTCGAATTTTTTGTTTCGTTTCGCTTCTAGAAAAAACTCAACCTTTCGAACAAATCTTCATGTTGTTTCGTCTGAAGCTAATTGTCATTTCGGATTTGTGGAAAACAACAGGATTACTGTCATTTTCTTTGCTAAAGAATCTGATAAATGCGTTCTCACTGCGACGAAGGAAGATATTCTGCCGCCAATCACCATGGATTTCGAGATAGGACTTGGCCAGAAGTTTAAACAACCTTCTGGTTCGGGTATAGATTTTTCGGTCTTTGATGACGCCGAGCTGTTCAAGGCGGCAGACGCAGATATCTATCCGTTGGCGGTGAAGGCAGAAGCAGCTACTCCTTCAGGTGATGACGATGAAGAAGAGAGTCCGGGATCGAAGAATGCACAGATCACTCAAGCGGTGTATGAGAAGGATAAAGGAGAGATCAAGATAAGAGTGGTGAAGCAAATACTATGGGTTAATGGGACGAGATATGAGTTGCAGGAGATTTATGGGATTGGGAATACCGTTGATGGCGATGACGATTCAGCTGACGATGCTAATGATCCGGGGAAAGAATGCGTTATATGTTTGTCTGAACCACGAGACACGACTGTTCTTCCCTGTCGACACATGGTTAGATCCTGTTTTTTTCTTTCTTTTGAATGATTCAGTTACACTTGTGTAATGGGGGCTGTACTGATGTGAAAAGTGTTTTGCTTTTGTGGTAACAGTGTATGTGCAGCGGATGCGCTAAGGTGTTGAGGTTCCAGACAAATCGATGCCCGATTTGCAGGCAACCTGTAGAAAGGCTTTTGGAGATCAAAGTTCACGGTAACAGTGGAAGCGGGAACAATACCGGACAAGGAGCAACAGCTGAACAAGAGTAGTCAAAACACGGCTGAGTATGAATAGGATGGACCAACTTCAATCGACCATCGATATATATATATATGCGTGTTTGATCCATATGTGTTAACAATAAAATGTGTGATTCCCAATTATATAATATAGAAATTCCGAAGTCATCACGATCCTTCGATATCATTAGGTACAACAACAAACACGCAGTTTCTTATCTAGCTTTGCATAGCTGGGAAGCTGCAGTGGCAGAGGAGCAACAGCAAACAAAGACATTTGAATCTCAAAGCTCATGGTTGATGGTGTCTTTAAGTCTAGCATTGGTGTTCTTAAGATCTGAGGTTGCTCTGTCCACCTGTGAGCGAGCTCAGAAAGTTTAGATTATACAACTGATGAATTCATAGAAAAGGAAAGGATATATAACTTCATGATCCATCAGAGAAACCTGCTTAATGCAAGTTCCTGCATGTTTCAGTGTCGTGACATGGATCATCAGCTCAAGTACTGAATAAGGGAGGTGTGTTAAGAGCTGCATTCACCTCTTTCGTATCAGGCGCCATGTTCTTCAAGCCCTTCTCTTTAAACACGGAAACAGCCAAATCAGATTCTTGACCAACGCAGAGAACTTTCGGATCATGGTACAACAGTTTAAAGCTCATCACCTAAAACTAACACTTTCGGGAACTGTTCCGACTTGTAATTTTCCCAAAATGGTTAAACGAGCTTATCAAAGAGAAATTTGGCCGAAATTAGAAGTATCCCCTACATGATTCTCCGTCTCTAGCTCTGTCTGAGACACTATCTCCATCAAAGGGGCAACAGAAAGAACCAAGGCAATAGATAATTGACGGCTGAGAGTTGAGAGAGTGAAGCGAACTTCAAGGTCTCGTTTCCTCTGCATGTGACACATAGATGGGAAGGTTCTACTTCTACCGCCATAAGTAGCGCCACGTGTCTTAAATCTACTAGCCGACGTGTGAAAGCTGATTAATTTGAGGTTTGTCTTATGAAAACGGATTAATAAAGAGTTTCTTATTTCAAGATGTATTCATGTTTAAATCCTCTTTTTTTTTTCAAGAAATTAAGATTTCCGATAATTGTTCGGTTGAATATTCGTGTTATTCTATAGATATTGCTTTCAAGTATCATTATCACCGAGACAATTGATAATTAATAATTTGATATAGACACACAGTTGACAAAATGCAAATAAACAAATTTACTCATAATAAAGTAATAATAGAGACGATCAAATATGGAACGATCATGTGCTCAAAAGATACTTTAAGATCAGAAAAAGGGAAATGGTGTCCCATGATAAGGCCCTAACCAGAAGTTGATCTACAAGTGTATACACTATTTTGAAAAGAAACAAAAGTATAGCTTTTATTTTAAAGAATGTTTTCACTTTCATGGATTACTGCATGAAATGATAGATAAAAATCGAATGACATATTGACATTGAATACTTGTTTACATGTTAAGCAGGAAAACACGAGCGATCCAAGATGTTAATCATGTTTCAATCTATTGTACCAAATGAGATGCCATACAAAATATTTTAGGACTACGGGGTATGTGTTTGATTTTTTTTTTTTTGGTTATAATCTATGTACTTTTTTTATTTTATCATATACAGAAAAACTAAATGTAACCGAAAATGTTCCGATCATAAGTGCTTATCTCGCTCTAATATGTAACTTACCTATAACATGCACTTTTAGGCTACTATTTGTTTAGTATCCACTGCAGATAAATGTTAAAAATGGAATCTACATGTTATCTAACCAATAATTTGATCAGATATGTTTTAGATGGTAATATACCTAATTGGCTAAATTACACAATCCCTTAAAGAGTTGGATCGAATATCTGGTTTTAGTACACTCAAATAAGATACTCCAATATCCAAATATCGATCTAGAAAACTACTAAAAATGAAATGCACATTACGTATAGTTTTGACAATAATAACTCGCGTTATACACAAATAACAAAGCTTTTATAATCTTACCAATTAATAAATTACTATAAAAAATGTAAAAATGGTAAGACAAAAAGTAATAGAGTTAGAAACATAGAGTATGAGTCTACGAGAGCCTTAAATAAACTACTTAAAATATAAGAATAAGGACAAAAGAAAAGGAAAAATAGAAGAGCCGGACCAAAATTAACCTTTTTAGCTGAGAAACGGGACAGTGATATCTGAAATGAATGAATGTATGCTCACATATTCTCAATTTCAGGAGCCCAGCAAAGAGGACTCGTCTCTACCTCGAATAAGGGTTCCTGATGATTCTCGGCTACAATTTTCTCCTGGGAAAATAAAAAATTTTAATTTTCTTATTTTGGTTATTTGTTAGATTCTTCTCTGCTCTTTTTGTTTTGTATCTCCTGGGTTTCGTTTTCAGTTCGGTGATGGACGGTAGAGATAAAGCTCGCGAAGAAGAACATGTGTCTCTCCAGGATAGTAATAATTCTCCACCTCAAAGGGTAGATTTTTCCCACTGTCTTCAATCCTGTTCAATCTATGTTGTGTTTTTTTTTTTTTTCCTTTTTTTTTGGTTTCTGGTGAATTTTGATTTATATGGGTACGTTGAAAATTTCGTCAATCTCCCTGATTTCAGGGTTTAGGGTTTAGTGGGTCGTTCGTTCTTCTGCTAATATTTGAATCGTGATCCATGTAAATGCTTTGACCCTTTCATCCATGGAGTTTTCTGGATTTAGAAGTTTTGAGTCTGTTTGTGAAAGATTAGTTTTTTAAGGAGCATATCGAGTCTAGGAAATGGTACTGGATTTGAAATGATCCTGGTGTTTGCAGGATGGAGATTCTGCTGAGATTGCAGAAGAAGAGCTATCACCGGGCCGAGACCTGTGGAGGCGAGGCATTGTGTTGGATTTACCATCAACAACACGTGAATATACCGGAGAGGATACACTGAGACGAAATGCATCCTTAACATCAAGTCCTGTTGCCAAAAGAGTCAACTTTTCTCCAATGTCGAGCCCTAGAATCGGGCAACGTGGTGCATCCTTGAGTCCTTCCTCTTCCTCATCAAGAAACAGACCTAATAGCCTGAAGAATATAATCCCAAAGCTAAGCTTCAAAAACCGGAACAGCAATGACAATAACGTGGATATCGAGAAAGCTACGGATCTGGCCTTTGCGTCCTCTCCTTCTTCAGGCAATGGCAGGGACAGGTCCACGTGGACTCTCACTAATATTTTAACTACGAGGTTGAAAAAAACTGAGTCCTTGCCTGTAACCCCTATAGCTCACTCGAATCCTGAGTCAATGCACGGGAGATATGTGGTTGATCCGGTTACTTCCATGGTGAGTAACTTGATTAGTTGATTCATTTATCTTCCCATGTGAATTATACTGTGGTTTGTGCTGTTATCTCGTTGTCAAGAGACGTTTTCTTGTCTTGTACTTAGCCTTGGTCTCAGTAGAGTATGTTTAAGTAATGCATTTTGCTTGTAAGATAAGTTTATCTGATCAGGTTAGCGCCTGATTTACTTCATTGTTGGTTTGACCAGAATTTAGTTTTAATGTTTTGTCTCAACAGAAAAAAGGGCCTCCACTGCCTATTCACCGGTCACGCTCTGTTCCAGCATTCAACAAAGATGGAAGTCTAAGGCAATCAGGTGTTTTTCGGGTGATTCCTACGCCGAACATGACGCCAACTAGAAATTTAAGCAAACGTAATGGTTAGAACATATTTTTTTTTTTCATTTGATAGGTTAGAACCAACAGACATGAAAGTTTGATTTTTTTTTGTTCTATACGTGTAGCCTTATATTAGTGAAATGTTTCAGGCACGGATGTTGATGGCGGAGAAGATGTTCCTGAAGAAGAAGCTGTGTGCAGAATCTGCCTGGTCGAATTGGGAGAAGACTCGGAAGCCTTCAAGATGGAATGTATGTGTAGGGGTGAATTAGCTCTCGCCCACAAAGAATGTACAATCAAATGGTTCACCATTAAAGGAAACCGAACATGTGATGTGTGCAAGCAAGAGGTTCAGAATCTCCCTGTGACCCTTCTCCGCATGCAGAATTCGCAGGGTAATCTTGGAGCTGCGAATACCGAGGCTTCTCACTACAGGCAAGTCAAAATCCAAACAACACTCCTTACAAAAACGATTCTTATAGATATTATTTACCGTTACTCTCGTCTTCTCAGTGTATGGCAGGATGTTCCCATTCTTGTCATTGTAAGCATGCTCGCGTACTTCTGTTTCCTCGAGCAGCTTCTGGTAAGATTTAGTGAATTTCTGATTCTTACACTTCTCTGTACATAGCTTTTGTAACATCTTCTTGTCCTAATATCATTTACAGCTTACGAAAATGAAATCCGGCGCCATTGCAATATCTTTACCATTCTCTTGCGTTCTTGGTCTTCTTGCCTCGATGACGTCAACAACAATGGGTAAGAGTTCCTTACAGTAAACAGTTTGACAGAAAAAATTTGCTTCTCGACAATGGCTAAGAGTTCCTCAAATTATCAGTTGAACTGATCCCGTGTTCATCAATGTGCAGTGAAGAAGAAATATGTCTGGATTTACGCCACAATTCAGTTTGTTCTTGTAGTTTTTTTCTCTCACATTTTCTTCTCATTGGTAAGAGCTTCTATCTCTCAAGAACAGAACAGGATACTCTGCTTCTTGTTTGGCCTCCTAATCCATGATGGTTTACTTGTGCAGGTTCACATGCAGCCGGTTGTGTCCATTCTCTTAGCTACATTGGTTGGGTTCGGACTCAGCATGAGCGGCACAACGGGTCTAGTCGAGTTTTCAAAATGGAGAAGAAGCCGTAGGACAGCTGACCCTCCAAGTAGTAGTCAGGTTGATCCACCACCAGTTCAGACGACGGATCAGAGCATCTCTGGATCATGAAACTGAAGCCAGAGCTCCTTAATGCTGATCATATGTTCCAGTAGCAGTTTATGGCATCAAATCAAACCATTTCGGCTCGGGTCTTCGTGACATCCGACTGGAGATCCATCGATTTAGAGACGTGAGAACAGATTGGTCATGTGGATTAAGTGGTGATACCTAGAAGAGTTTAAAGATTTTATTTTGGATGCTCTCTTGTGTGTGAATGTGAGTGTATATCATCTTGTGTGTTCTACAAGGGTATTTTTTTGTACTTTCTTGTACAAAAATAAATACAAAGGAATTTTTTTTGGCTGATATAATTTTATATCATTTGGTAGTACTTTTAGAGCAAACCTTTGGGCAATATCTTTGATCTACTAAATAATATAATAGTACTACTATTATAGTAGGCACGGCCATGATAGAGTAAAATTTACTTTAAGATGCATAAAGAGCAAACCCACTATAAGATAGCACCTTGGTGGAGGCCCGCCCAAGATAAAAAGCTTATGAAGGTCCAATATAAAAGCTTAGAGGCCCTTATTATTCACACTCATACACAACGCAGACTCAGCAAAGAGCAAACGATTAGCTTAACGGCACATCGACAGGGACATACATGAACATGAATGAATAGAATTACATAAATTTGGTAAATTTGATAAGATATATATATTCATCATGTATGGACACGAACAACATGGAAATAACTCGATAGAAGAAACAACTTGAATAGTCTTGACACTTAGAAACTCTCGTCGAAAGATCACACAAATACAACCAGAAACAGGCACACACACTGACTCGGGTAAGAAACTGCAACAGAAGAGGGCAAGAGAGAGTAGTGATGGGTCCTTTCGTGTTCATCTCATTACTTCAGTACACTGCAGAGGGCAAAGGATTGTTTCGTTAAAGGAAGCATTTTTTTCAGTGTATCTGCTTTGTCTCTTTTATATATGTATAAGAAACTTACTTGTACAAGTATGCAGCGATACCCAGAACAATACACAGCAAAACAATATCGATGCAGAAGTTCCGGCTTGACCTCAGCTGCAGTAAAAAGGGCCATGCTTTTTTTATGTTAGGAATCAAGAACAGGCCAATGTGGCTGAGAGTTTGAGAAATAAGGTTCCAAACTCAAATCACCTGGTTCACAGTATCTTTAAGTCTAACATTGGTGTTCTTAAGATCTGAGGTTGCTCTGTCCACCTGTGAGCGAGCCCAGAAAGTTATTCAGATTATACAACTGATGAATTCAGAGAAACGGAAAGGAAATGCGCGGTGTTGTCTACCTTTGTGTCGATTTCATCCATCAAAGGAACTTGCCGATCCAGCTCCTGCAGGTATCAGTGTCGTGACATGGATCATCAGCTCAAATACTGAATAAGGGAAGTGTGTTAAGATCTGCAGTTCAAGGAAACTCACCTCGTTCATATCCGATGCCATGTTCTTCAAAGCATCTAAACCTTCGGAGATCATGTCCAGACCTTGTTCCTGATAAATACTCAAGTAGACAAGTCATATCGATACCACCGGAGATTATGTGAACAAAAGTGTAGAATGCAACGAGATAGAACATCACTTGCCTGTTTGATTTTCCGCATCTCATACTCCTGTCTGAATTGGCTGGATTCATGTGATTCTTGAAAGTAATCATCATCAAAACGCCCATCTAATATCCACAATAGAGGTGACTTAGTGATCTTGAACTTCAGGTTGCTCCATAAGATAAACAGTTCATATTATTCTGAGATACAGAAGTATACAATAAGGAACAAAGGTAGTTGGGTTGAATCACCTGAATCAAATTTGATATCAGGACGAGATGTTGTTGAGGGAGTCCAAGCACTAGTGCTTTTAGGACCACCCCCTGTCCCATCAGGTATAGCTTCAATCCTGGCCGGAAGCGCAAGTACCAAATCATTTCTCGCAGCAAGCTCTTCGGTTGTAAGGCCCTTAACCTGAACAATGCCACCGAGTTTACTCAAGCTAATATTTCAGACATGATTTAGTCAACCTTTCAGTGGACTACCATCTGAATGTGGTTACTACCACCAAATATACTGGATTGGCCAAATCTATAACCTACTGGAATCACTACCATTCTCTCTCTTTCTCAGCCAATGTTAGCAGATCTGCAGCCATATTTACAAGCTTTTATGACAGCCACTCACACTTTAATTATATCATCCTAGAAACAAGAGTCATATAAGCTCAACCAAGCTACTGGTATACAGAAACAATGTAGCCGATCCATGAACCGAAGAGTAAAACATGAGAAAGGAAGCTAACCCGCTTGACAGCAAGTCTCTGCAACTTGGGAACTTCCTCGGACAATCGAGCCTTGGTCCGGCGGATCTCAGCGTTCATTGCAACAGCAGAAGCCCTATTCTTCTCCTTCGTCACAAGCTCAGCTTTCTGCAAAAAAAAAAAAAAAAAAAAAATCATTCCCATCGCGAAAACTTCACCGTATACAAAATAGGGACCTAAATTTCGAGACTTTGACTGAATTAGACTCATGCATAATTTCCCCAAATATAGTCCAGACCGGAGAAATAACAAATTATAAAGTCCAACATTGTCAAGCACACAGCTTTGAGTCCACACGAGATTTATCGGAACCGATAATCAAATCAAGCTAAATCTCCAAGGTGCAAACAGAAAAGAGGGATAATCACCTCGAGAGCGGTCTCGATTTGGGTCTCAAAAGCGCCATAGAGGCGAGCAAAAGCATCATCACCGGAGATATTGGCCTCCCGCTGTTTGTCGACGTCGTACTTATCGTACTTCTTACAGATCGAGTCAACTCTAGTGAGAATGTCGATCACAGTCATCTTCCTCCAATTCCGTCACCAGGAACTTCCGGATCTAAAGGAGAGAATCTCTGATTCGAAGAGACTATGGTTTGTGAAATTTTGAATCTCTTTCTGTTTGTGCCCGAATGCTCTAGAAAAAGTGCTTCGGCGACGACGAAAGAGCCTGAAAGAAAACTTAACAGCCTGGAGTAATATTTATGCATCACCACCCCTACTTTTGTTTCTTTTATATTGACCCCCAATATTTACTCTGGAGCTAAAAGATTCCTACTTTCGGGATTGCAAAGAGAAAAAGGAATATTTGTTTGTCAAGGGACTTGATTGGTATATAAAGTAAAATGCGAGCCTGAATTGCAAAATAAAAGAAAACTTGCCTCTAATTAATATATATATTACCAAACTAAAACCCGTGGACCAGCGGTGGTCTCTATAATTTATTGCTGAATCTTCTTAGAAAATATTTAGTCTTACAATTGTCTCCGGCGACTGGTGCCTGATCTCTCGGAGCTCCGAAGCGCAGCCATGGCCGATGAATTCTCTGTAAGATCTAATCCGCTCTCTCTGTATTTGTCTTGTCTACTTGCGTTTCCTTGTTCGAACACTGAGATCAAATCTCTCGTTAGTTAGTCACGATGATGAATCGCTAGATCTGCACTCCTCTCTATCGAGATTATGCTTTCCTATAATCTTATTACCATTATGACCTAGCAGAATCGGATCGGTGTAGTTTTGTCATTGATTAAACTTGTTCCTTTCGAGAATTTCATGCCTGCCTTTGAGTTCTGTTGTTGTTGACGACTTTGGTCACTTCTCATATTGATCTTCCCAAAGAATGTCAGTTTTTTTCACCTTTGGGTATTATAACGTGCATTTGAATCTGTTTTGCTTTATGGCTTACATCGAATTTGATGCTTGTCAATGTTGATTAATAGTATTAGACTAAGTTGTTCATGGCCGTTACACTAATTAGTCGAAAATAAACTGACAATGACTAGTTAAGATGTTCCATCTGTGTATATATAAAGTCGCAAAGTCTGTAACTTTTCTCATTGTTTTATTACACCATGAAACCCGAACTATGTGTCAAGAATAATAAGTATCTGTTTCGTGTTCTGTCTTCTCGCTCGATGATGTTGTTTCTTCTTGCGTCTGTATCTCATTTCTAAGAACAAACAATGAAACAGGGCAAAATCGAAAGCAAGGGGCTCAACCCGGGACTGATCGTCCTTCTTGTGATTGGAGGCTTGCTAGTGACCTTCCTTGTAGGAAACTTCATCCTTTACACATACGCGCAGAAGAATTTGCCTCCGAGGAAGAAGAAGCCGGTTTCAAAGAAGAAGATGAAGAAAGAGAAGCTGAAGCAAGGCGTTCAAGTTCCTGGCGAGTAGATTTTTGTTATCTTTAGTTGGGATGATCCTTTTGCTGATTACTCACTTTGCACGACTAGACATTATATGACTCTTTTTGTTTTTAATGTTTCGATATTCGCATGATGTTTTCTCGAATTGACAATGAATCCTCAACTCTATAAGCTTTGCTGAGATAATATCATGCTGAATTTGATATATACGAACCTGCAGGTCGAAAACCTAAGGAATTGTAGAATATACCCGAAGGCAGTCCAGTGTTGTAGGTTTTGAATAGTCATATTACAAAAAGAATCTATATGTATAAAGTTAATCAATGAGAAATTTAATGTTGGTCAAACAGTTTGATCGCCCAAATGGCAACAAAGTATTTTCTTTTATTGAAGATGTAACGAAGTTCAAAACTTTGATAAATTTCTAAAATTTCCAGTATATAAACCAAAGTACGAGGGTCTGCAGTTCTGTGAAATGTGAATGGACGAGTAACTCAGAAAAAGGTAAATTTAGAAAGTGTAAGTGTGTCTTTGACCAGAATACTAATCAATAGAAAACAAATTGTAATATTAAACTGAGCTTATCTTTTGCAAGTAATCAGAAAAGTCAACAGAGTCAACAGTGACACACACTAACAGCTTGAAAATACAATAGAAATTTGGAAGTTCACAATCATTAGCTCCTCTACTCCTAAACTTACTAATCTAAATATCTAGACAAGTCAAGGACTATGAAGAATTCCGATAGTCTGGGATTCTTCTGGTGAATATACAAGATAATTCGACTGGGTTGAGTCTAGCTTGTCTGCGTACAATACCACCTTGTCATTATTTGATGATACAAACCTTCAGAGATTTGGATCATTTTGGTGTTGCAAGATGGAGTCTACACCAGAACTTACTGTGCAGGGTTTGTCATGACAATTGGGGATTATGTAAAGTTGCTACCTCTAAACATGGATTGACTCCATAGGTCTTTTCATCCCAATGATCGAACTTCTTGCCTCGTTATCAGTTTGGTTATGCTGGCTCCATGAGACCGAGAGATCCTGGTTTATGTCTTGTTCATGTTCATCACCTGAGGAAACAACAAGAAATGTTTTACGCGTCAAGGAATTCAAGCGAGTATTGGAATGTATGTTTAGTTCATTTTCGGTTTCTTCAGTTTTTTTGGTCAATGAGAAACTTGATGATAAGGCTTAGATAAGAACCAAATGTACCTGAACGGTCCAAGAGAGGAAACTCAGTCAGGCGTCTAACACAGACCTTAAGCGCTTGGAGTTCGGCTTCCTTCTCTTGGAGTTTGGACTGTGTAGTTTGCAGTTCAGCTTCAAGCTCATTGATCTGGCCTTCTTGTTGTTCGATAAGAAGGCGGGTTAGTTTCTTGTCCAGCTCTGATGCGGATATTCCACCACATTGGTATGACTCAGATCCCTTCATCACATCCGTACATTCCTCCATAACTTCACTTGTCTAATAAAAAAAAAAACGTTTATATAAGCCTCAACTGTTGAACCCAACCGAACCAATGCACAACAACATAAAACATTCAAGATGATGTATGACCGTGCTCATTCTCATTGACTATGAGAAAACAATAAAAACACTAACCTCAGCCAAATTCAGTTTCTGCAGCTCAGACTCAAGTTCCATCTCTAACTGTTCCATTTCTACCGCCTCTTGCTCTGGCTCCTCGGTTAGGACGCTGCTAGCATATTCTCCATCATTGCCTGACTTAATGTCGAGAGATTTTATACTCGTCATCTCTGATATATTGAGATCTACCTGACCAGGTTTCCCACTGGATTTCTCAGAACTTGCTGCATAACCAGTAAATTTGAAACCCTGTAACGATTTTTTCCTAGAAAGTTCATCTTTTAGCTCCTGGATGACTTTTACGGTTTCTTCTGTTGCTGCATGCAGCTTACTGAGTTCACTTTTCTCTGCTGACATCATGTACATCATGCAGACACCAAGTGCCGAGCTGAAAGGGGAATGATCTGAGATATGGAAGAATCAAGTGTCAATAATGGACAACGCTAGAAGAAATGTGATGACTTATTATTATTCTATAGACAAGATCTATGTTGTTGGAACCAAATTAAATAGACTATAGATGGATAACCACAAAGTTGCAGCAAGGAAAGCCTTTCAACGAGATACGCAACCAAACCTCAAAGCACTTACACCAACGATAGTGACAACAACTCAAGTATTTACACGTACTAATAGATGAAGTAAGCGAATTAACACTTGGAAAACACACAAAATACAGGCTTATTCCTATCTATGGAAGCCTAGGAAGTTAGTGATTGCCCATCTTATTTAATCTACCGTTCATATAATCACCAAGTCTCTTGCCCTCCTACAATATTTAGAGGTCTGAAGGTTTACCCATCCCGAGTAAAATTGTCACAAATCTCAAGGAGTCAAGAAAGCAAAGCCCAACAATATCCCAACATTTCGAAATCATAGAGTTTCAAAAAGCGCAAACCTTGATTATTATAACATGGCCCACGTTTTGAAGCAGAAGCAGCACCCAAAGTCCTCGGCTTTTTCAAGCAAACGTCACTCTTCGTTGTAACAGTACCAACATTTCCAGATCGCTTCTCGATCTCATAGCCACCACCATTGTTTTTCTTCTTCTTCTTCTCCTTCTTCATCAATCCACGAATCCTAACCTTGCATGTCACCCCTGAGCTCTTCCTAAACCCGGGAGACGACCCGGATCCGGACCCTGACTTTACGGTAGACCCGGAACTAGAAAACCGGAAAACGCCATTTGTTTTGTCGCAAGGAGAATCGAGAAATCCTATACCGACAGGAGGAGTGACGGGCTCCTGCTCTTCGCCGTAATCTTCAGATAGACGAGAAGGCCGAGAGAAAGGATTGAATAAATGTTTGGCGACAAGACCAGTGGATCCAGCAATGGCTGCCCCTAGAATAACTTGCCACATCTCCCACAATTCGTCTACCCAAAGAGAGTTAAATAGGAGAAGCAAACAGCGGGAGAATAATAAGAGAAGAAGACGCGGATCGAGTAAGAACTGAGTCTGAAGTGTATAAAACGACGAACAGAAGTCCAGAGGAAACAAGAGTCAAGAGAGAGAAGGAGAAGACAGAGATTTTTTTGTTTTGTTTCTCAGCGGCGGTGGGACACACCATCACATGTTTCCCGCTTTTGCAGACAAATTTCCAAATTTATTGTTTTCTTACCAAACTTAATTAGGGCTTCTGTCTAGTTGGGCTTTTGGGCCTCAATTAGTTAGTAATGGTTTTGGCCTTATTTTGATGTTTATAGCGACTGGAATTTCGTGACGCCATATTCGCGTTTGACTGTTTAAATGACTAATTTATCCTTAACATTATTCGAAAACGACCAAAATACCAAACCCTAAGGCCTAAGTGTAGAAACCCACATTACCTGAAGGAGACGTTGGTTCTTCGCTTCTTCTCGGCACCTATTCGCTGCCGTCTCCGCCGTCGCCAGTGTTTCGTGTCAGCGTTTTTTTCGTTTTCTAGTGTTACCACTATTGCTACCTTCTCCTGTTCACAGGCAATGTTCTAGCTCGATTCTCGTCTTCTCTCAGTCTCTATTTAGGTAAGTCGTGAATTGCTATCTCCGTTTATCGTTCTGAGAAAGAGTTTATCAGCGATATCTTCTCTGGGTATTTTTTTCTCTACTGCTCTCCTCTTCTCTTTGGACTTGTATGCTTGAGTCAAATGATCTGTATGTATTAGGCTTTAATTTCTGCTGCTTTGCAAATTTTCTAATGAGAGCTTTAGTGTTCTTCGTAGATGGAGAAAAACGCGTACTTTCTGTTTGGTGGAACAAACTTCAATAAGAAGAAGTTTGCTCCAGATTTTGCTAAGTTTAAGGTAAGTTGTGCTTGTGTTAGTGTTGTGTAAATCGGCAGTGCTCACTCGCTCTTTCTTCTTATTTAAAAATCCCCATTGCTGTACTAGAATTGTAAGGAGGATGATGAGTCCAATAAGAAAGTGAGCTTCTTTGAGGAAGAAGAAGAGGAGCCTGAGCAAGAGAAGAAAGTCGTGTCCTCTAAGAAGAGGAAACGAAGATCTTCAAACTCTGGTAAGTCTGAAAAACTAATGACTGTTCACTCACTCTGGTTTGTGCTGACATCATTGTCTGATCCAATTTTTTTCATGTCGGAAATAGAGCCTGTTGAAGGATTTGATGTCTTCAAGAGCTCAAAGATGGCACGTTCTAAAGGGAAAGATGAAGAACAAAACACAAAGAACGAGGTTTTAGAAAATCCCAAGAAGGAACTCTATCGGCGGATGGAGGTATGGAGTTGTTTAATATTTTCTATCTGTTTCATCAAAGGCAAAGAGTGATAGGTAACATGGCTTTGTATGCCTCTTCATAATGGCAGCAAGATGCTTTGTCGAGGAAACAGTACAACATTCATGTTTCCGGTAACAATATTCCACCCCCACTTAAAAGCTTCGCAGAATTGTCGTCGAGGTGCGTGGAATCAAATGTTTCGAGATTTTCATCCATATAAAATTCACAATGGAAATGATTTTTTCCTGAACCTTTCGTCCATTGGCATGCTTTAATTATGTGTTTAAATCTTTACTCTCCGCTGGCTTTGATCTTAATGCTTAATTCATTTACAGGTATGGTTGTAAAAAATACATATTACGCAATTTGGCTGCACTAGGATTTAAAGAGCCTACTCCAATCCAAAGGCAGGCTATTCCAGTTCTCCTATCGGTATGATCTTTTTCACTCGATTTCTATTCATCACGGCAGAGACACTTTATGTTGATGGGAAATAAAAAGAAAAAGAACTTAGTCCATATTATTTTTGAATTCTTTCATGAGGTATTCGTTCTAGTTTTGATTTGTCTTTTTGCTTAATTTTCAGGGTCGTGAATGCTTTGCATGTGCTCCAACTGGGTCAGGAAAAACCGTTGCTTTCATTTGTCCCATGCTTATAAAACTCAAGGTAAGTAGCTGTCTTTCTATGACACTCCAGATTTCGCAGATCCTGATTCTTGAATCATGCTCCCGAGTTTTTCGTTGTTTCAGCGCCCTTCAACGGATGGTATAAGAGCAGTTATCCTCTCTCCTGCACGAGAACTGGCTGCCCAGACAGCTAGAGAAGGAAAAAAACTTATTAAAGGAAGCAAGTTCAACATCAGATTAATGACTAAACCCCTTGTCAAAACAGCTGATTTCTCAAAGCTGCGGTGTGATGTTCTCATATCAACACCGATGCGGCTTAAAAGAGCCATCAAGGCTAAAAAAATTGACTTGAGCAAGTAAGTCAATAGCATATATTATAATTGAAACATGTGTACTTTTTATATGTGTTATGCCCATTTACCTTTATCTCTGTTGTATTCAGGGTAGAGTACCTTGTCCTTGATGAATCTGACAAGCTGTTTGAGCAGAGCATGTTAAAGCAGATAGATTGTGTGGTTAAGGCTTGTTCAAACCCTTCAATCATACGGTCATTATTCAGTGCTACTTTGCCCGATTTTGTTGAGGAACTTGCACGTTCCATAATGCATGATGCTGTTCGTGTGATCATTGGCCGAAAGTGAGTATAGATAATATTGATTCTGAAGCGTACTGTATTCTTCACAACATGTCCTGCAGCGAAAGGATCTTACATTTTAACATTCATACAGGAACACAGCATCTGAAACCGTCAAGCAAAAGCTGGTTTTTGCTGGAACTGAAGAAGGGAAACTGCTCGCTCTTCGCCAAAGCTTTGCACAGGTTAGTTCGTTTATTTATACAGTGTTATTAAATATCAAGTATGTTACCTTTACTAATTTCTTTTCTACTTGGCAGTAGAGTCTGAATCCACCGGTACTGATCTTTGTGCAAAGCAAAGAACGAGCAAAGGAACTCTACGATGAACTGAAATGTGAAAACATCAGAGTCGGGGTCATCCACTCCGATCTCCCTTCAGGAGAGGTAAAGTCGTCTTCACATATAAAATATATATAGATGTATGAGATGATTGGAACCAATAGCTAACCATTGGATGCTGCAGCGAGAAAACGCGGTTGATAGTTTCAGAGCAGGCGAGACATGGGTTCTGATTGCCACGGATGTGATCGCTAGAGGTATGGATTTCAAAGGGATCAACTGCGTGATAAACTATGACTTCCCGGATTCTGCTTCTGCATACATCCACAGGATTGGTATGTACATTTCTCCGCACTCCTTGTATCATAAATCTTTAATTCTCTGCTCTATGCGAGTCTCTGTGGTGATGAGTTGATGCACTTGGAAAGTAACCGCTCTTTTAAAACGTTACAGGGCGATCGGGGAGAGCAGGAAGGAGTGGTGAAGCGATAACGTTCTACACGGAAGAAGATGTGCCTTTCCTAAGGAACATAGCCAACACGATGACATCATCGGGCTGTGAGGTTCCGTCGTGGATCATGTCTTTGAAGAAGAAGAAATGGAAGAAGCATAGGCCGAAACGTGATTCTATATCCACTCGACCCAAAGACGATGAAAACGAACAAGAAGAGTAACTTCAAATGTTATTTTCTTTTGTTTTCTTGGTTGCTACATTGACAATGACTTTAAAAAATCAATTTTGTATTTTATAATCTTTAAGATTCAAAGTTTTGACAAGATGTGTGAATTCTAAGATTTTGGTGTTATGTCTTGGATTTTGTTCTTCATTCATCTTTCTATTTTTACAAAGGCTGTGTAACAAATGTCTATCAAATGTCCATATGAAAACAAACAAAAATATCAAATTGGACCGACGGAGAGAGAGAGAGACTCTCTCTGTGGCAGGACTTTGTTCATTATGTAAATGTCTTTTCATGTTATAAATATCAATTTGGCATTACTAATATATAATAAAAGTTAAAAAAATGTAAGATATAGCTCAGCGGCTTGTTCTGTATATTGTTTTACGTAACTATATAAATATTCTTTATGCAGACAACTGGACTTTGTAAGAAAATATATATTGTAGCATACCCCAACGACCACATGGATGGATGTATCACGTATGTAATAGAAAATGTATATCATTACTCGTACGTACTTTAACAAAATTAAGAATGATCATGGCGTATATACAAAAGCTGTTAATGATTAGAAAAGCTTTTGGGATTTTCTGCCGAATCAATGTTGTATTAGATTCAGAAAAATACATCCATCAATGATAACTTTGTGTCCTTTGAGTTATCAAAACATATAATTTGCTATGTTTTGTTAGACAATACAAAATCTAGGCATATAACTCATAGTAGTACAAGATAGAAATCATTGAGACAATAATATTTCAACAATCAGATCAGTAATTATTATTACCAATATTAGATACGATTGAAATTAAGGTCTCTGTTGTTGTTTAATTTCTTATATAATAAAAAGTCGTTAAAAATACAGATAAAAAGAGCGGCAAGCAGGACGTTAGAAAACAAAAAACAAAAGAGCGGCAAGCTGTTAATTAGGAAATCAATGGGCCCCACAAAAGTGGCCCAATTAGTGGGATCTCAAACAAATACTCTCTCAGCTTGAATCGCTCTTTGTCTCTCTCTCTCTCGATGACAACGTGAGGAGGTTTTCTTCTCAAGTCAGCAAAGATGAAAAACTCGACCGATTCAAATTCTTATTAGCATTTTCATTTCCCGAGAAAGTCGCACACAGACATCAAAGAGACTCTCAGAGGCGTGTTTTTGAGAAAAGGTTTTGAATTTCGAGCTTTCTCTTCTTCTTCATCTTCTTCTTCTAGATCTGCTTCTACAGGTTCGATTCATCTTCTTCTCCCGTTTCCACAGTTCAATATAAAATGTTTTGACTTTTTGGTTTTAATCATTGAATTTAGCTACTACTGGAGTTTTGAGATCCGTTGCAATCATTTTCGTCTGAGTAGGAGGAGGATCAGAGAGAGAGAGAGGAAAACGGCGTCGAGATGGTCAAAAAAGCGAAATGGCTGAAGAACGTAAAGAAGGCATTTAGCCCAGATTTAAAGGTTTCGAATTTTTCTGTGATCTGTTCTACCACCTGAACTTCACATATTATCAATGTGCGTTATCAAATTTCTATATTTGATGTTTTCTCTTCTTACAGAAGTTGAAACACCAATCGATTGAGTGTCAAAATAGTGTGATCTCTTACCCTGTATTGGTAGCGACATCTAGAAGTTCTCCTCCTCAGTTCGAGGTGAGAGTTGATAAGGTCAATTATGAACAGAAGAAGAATCTGTGTCCTTCAGATTCTGTGACTGCTCCGGAAAAAGATGTTCTTGTAGATTCACCTCCATCTTCTCCTGAGTCTGTTCGTCCAGCTACACCTGATAGGTTTGCAGGGAAGTCAACGGAAGAAGCAGCTGCCATCTCTATCCAGTCTACGTTTAGGGGATATCTGGTATGTTTGCTTTTTCATTATCCCGGTTTTAAATCTCGTTCATCTGTTTGAAAATGGATAGAATCAAGCAGTTTTGGTTTATTTTTGAGTTTCTATTTGAGGAGAGTGTATCTTTCTCAAGTATGACCTTAACTTTTATAATTTCTACAATGCAGGCACGACGAGAGTCACGGGGGATGAGAAGGTTGGCCAGACTTAAGTTATTGATGGAAGGATCGGTTGTACAAAGGCAAGCTGCAAATACCCTCAAGTGTATGCAGACTCTCACTCGTGTACAGTCACAAATCCGATCTAGGAGAATCAGAATGTGCGAAGAGAATCAGGCTCGCCATAAGCAACTTCTTCAGAAGCATGCCAAAGAGCTAGGAGGCTTAAAGGTCTCATATCGATGTTTCTTTTATGCTGCCCAACGTTTTACTCAGTCAATCACATCTTCTGATTGGATTTTGAGATGGCATTAGCTTGTGGAACTTGTTTTGTGTATTCCCATTCTAAGACTTACTTTTTCTTCTGCAGAATGGAGGTAATTGGAACTACAGCAATCAGTCGAAGGAGCAAGTCGAAGCAGGTTTATTAAATAAGTACGAGGCGACAATGAGAAGAGAAAGGGCAAGGGCTTATGCATTCACGCATCAGGTACTTTCATGTGTAACCAAATTCTCGTCTTTGCAACTATCCTTAGGGGTTTAAGGGTCCCTGAATAATCACGTAGAAACGTGCAAGAACATGAAAGTTGAACTTGTGTAGACAAAGCGGTCCTTAAATGCTGCTTAAAAGTGTCGAGGCGTTTGATATCTTCACAACTGTAGCTTAATAAGATTGGATTAGGTGTAATGCCTAATGATCATATCTGGCTCGTATTTGCAGCAAAACATGAAGAGCAACATGAAATCTGCAAACACGATGTTCATGGATCCTAACAATCCAACTTGGGGCTGGAGCTGGTTGGAAAGGTGGATAGCGGACCGGCCATGTGAGAGCTCAGAGAAAGAACAAAGCAGCAACGAAAAGTCATCGGTTAAGACCTCGACTAACCGTAATTCCCATCATGGAGGAGAAACAGCAAAATCTTCAAACCGCAAAAAACTCAGTAGCTCGACTCAACCCAATACCTCATCATCTTCATCATCATCCACCATAAAAAACCCGAGAAAGAACAAGCCAACACCATCGTCCATAAAATCCAAGACCACCGATGAAATTGTCAAGAGCTCGGAGAAGAACCGTAGGCACAGCATTGCAAGGTCATCGGTTAGTGATGACGAGAGCTTGGCTAGCTCAACGGCTCGACGTCGAAACATGGCTCCCACAAAACCAGCACGAGGCAAGCTCAAGGCCGAGGGCTCACCAGGCGTCGCCGTGACCACGACAACCACAGAGGGAACTAATGGTGTTTTACCGGAGAAAACAGCAGCAAAGAAACGGCTCTCGTGCTCGGCTTCTCCTGCACCCAAACCCCGAAGATCCTCTGCTCCACCCAAGGTTGAAAACAGCCTTCTCAAGCCGGTGAGAACGCCGTGTGACTAACCGAGGTATATTTTTTATTTACCGTTATAATATATATATTTTTTGCGCCAAGGATGGTGTTATGAGATTTGTATCAACTATACGCAAGTAACGCAATGTTGGTTACAAGAATGTGCACGATTCATTTGTGCAGTGCAAGTCTCTGTCAATCATAACGTTTCTAATGTTTTTCAATAACTTCAAACGATTTAGATCTAGAGTGTTGAATTTGTGCTTTATGATAGGTTACATAATCGAATACTATTCATGTTATTTCTGAGCGGGGATCCATAAATTATACTTCACTTCAAGAGTTAAACCACTTCAGTAATGCTGGAAAGTAAAACCATACGGATGCCAATTCATTTTTACCGATTCGTATTAAAACCATACAAAAATAAAAGGGTTTGAATATATCGTAATAAAAGATGAATGAATGATTGATTGATGTCCAAAAAAAAAAAACAGAGATGAATGATTCAAATGTCAATGTCTTAAAAAAGAAAAAAAAGAAGGATTCAAACGAAAATAGTTTGTGAAAAAAAATCCAAGTCAAACCGGATTATATGCCATTTCGATAATTTGATGAAATAGCTTTAAAACCGAACCAAAGCAAAAACAATCAACTTGATAGAACACTTGAAGAGTTTCGGTTGTATTTTTTTAACGCAACCGAGTAACCGACCTTATTTGGCAAAGGCCAGGGTGCAAACAAAGAAGTAGCCAAAACCCTAATCCTCAAATCGATCGAGAAAACAAACGTTGATTGAAGAGTTGTTTTCTTATCTCATCAGCTCGCGTTGTTTCTATCGTGCTCAAATCCTGCTCAGACAATGGTAAACTGGCATGCGTCTGTACTTATTTTGGGTTTATTCGGCACTTTATTGATTTTTGCTGATTGATTCTGGAAAATCATTTGATGATATTGAAAGCATCCATTTTGATTCGATTAAGGTTGTTCTAAAATAATCTCTTATGCTTCCATTTTTTTTTTTTTTTTTTTTGTTTGCTCTGTTGTGTGTGTCACTAGTATTCATAGTGTTTTCTCTGAAACTCTGTGGTTCATTTTCGCATAAGTTCATGGGTTGTTAGACTAAGAGTTGCTTCTTCAGGTTGCACCGATAATTGCAGGTGTTGCTGTTGCTGCTGCGGCTTATGCTGGTAAATACGGAATAGAGGCATGGCAAGCCTTCAAGGCAAGACCGCCTAAACTACGCAAGTTCTACGAAGGTGGTTTCCAAGCTGCAATGACTAAGAGAGAAGCCGCTCTGATCCTCGGTGTTAGGTACGTTTCTTGTGTCTTTGCCTCACCCATAAATTGCTAACTTTCTTAGTGTTGGTGATACTAATACCAATCGTGGCTTGGGACTCTTGCTTTTAAACTGCTTTTTCTTTTGTTAGTTTTTCCGAAGAACCACACTTCAACTTCTGCCATTATGGTGTTACACTCTAGTGCTTTAAGGACTCTTGTTCTTAGATAGCTTGATCTTTGGGTAGTCCTGGTGATGATCCGTTCTGCTTCTTCATTTCTCGTAGAATGGTTCGCCATACGACTTCTTAAGAAGTTTTCTCTTAGAGGTTTTGGATGTAGCAATAGCGGCTAATGTTATCTGAATTCAACTCGTTTAATTCATATCTATGTTACTATTGCACAAGGTTTCATGTTATGTTTGCATATGAATTTGTGTCGTCATTTTTTGCGGTTGTATTGTGGGCTGACATGCTTTTACCACTTATGGTGTTTGAACAGGGAGAGTGTAGCGGCTGAGAAGGTGAAGGAAGCTCACCGGAGAGTCATGGTGGCTAATCATCCAGACGCAGGAGGAAGCCATTACCTTGCGTCTAAGATCAACGAAGCCAAAGACATGATGCTTGGCAAAACCAAGAGCTCTGGTTCTCCGTTTTGAAACCAAGAAGAAGGTGATCATAATTAATGTATGTTTCTTAGGTAGATCAAGTTAATGTGGGTGTTATGACAAAATGTATCCTTCAATTTGAAAAACTGTTAGCAACATTAGAGGGTGTTATTGAATCATAAACTTCAATAGAATCCGACCCGAAAATAATTATTGATAATGATTAGTTAATATTTAATTATTAGAGTTGTGAATGGGTAGAACTCTTTAAAAGTCCCAGTCATGACTCATGAGTAGTGTTGACCCAATAAACACATGAATTATTTTGCCAAGTTTCAACGGAAGAATCGGAGAAATTCTCGTGAAATTACCACTCACGGACTCTGTTACTGGCAAGTGATAAGAGACAATCATGACGAAGACCGTGAGCTCCAATTAGCTGATGCTTCTTGTCTGAAAATCTCAGTTAAATGATTGATTCTCTCTCTTATGGCTTCTCCTTCTTCTTCCACCTCTTGCAATTGGGTATTCGACGTCTTCCCGAGCTTCAGCGGAGAAGATGTCCGTAGAACATTCCTCAGCCATCTTCTCTTGGCACTCGATCGCAAGTTAATCACTTGTTTCAAAGACAGCGAGATGGAGAGAAGCCAGTCGATCGGGCAGGAGCTTGTACACGCGATCAGGGATTCAAGGATCGCAATCGTCGTCTTCTCTAAGATATACGCCTCTTCAAGCTGGTGCTTGAACGAACTGCTGGAGATCGTCAAATGCAAGGAAGACAAGGGGCAAATGGTGATTCCAGTGTTCTACGGTTTGGATCCTTCTCATGTCAGGAAACAGGCGGGCGAGTTTGGAAAGGCGTTTGAAAAGATCTGCAAGAACAAATCAGTTGAGTTGCGAATTCGTTGGAGCAGAGCTTTGACCGATGTAGCAAATATCAATGGATATCACTCTGAGAACTGGTAAGGACTTGTTGACTCTTTGATACTTGTTCGAAGATATTGTTTTCTGGTTTGAGCGATCGTCCTTCTCTTTATCAGGAATAACGAAGCAAACCTGATTGAAGTGATAGCCAATGATGTTTTTGGTAGACTTATTAGTTTAACACCGTCAATGGAGTTTGGTGACTTTGCTGGGATCGAAGATCATATGGCTAAAATGAGTTTATTGCTGCAACTAGAATCCGAGCAAGTGAGGATGGTTGGGTTATGGGGTCCCTCTGGGATTGGGAAGACTACCATTGCAAGAGCTCTATTCAGTCGCATCTCTCGTCACTTCCAAAGTAGTGTTTTCATAGACACGGCTTTTGTATCTAAGACTAAGGAAATCTGTAGGACAGCCAATCCAGACGACTACAACATGAAGTTGCGTTTGCAAGAAAGTTTCTTGTCTGAGATTTTAAACAAAAAGGATATAAAGATTCATCATTTAGGCGCCGTGGGAGAGAGGCTAAAGCACAAGAGAGTTCTTATAGTTCTTGATGATTTGACTGATCAAGTAGTGCTAGATGCCTTGGTGGGTGGAACTCAATGGTTTGGGTGTGGGAGCAGAATCCTTGTGATTACAAAAGATAAGCAGGTTCTGAGAGCTCATGGGATCGATCGTATCTATGAGGTTGCTCTCCCATCTGATAAACTAGCTCTAGATATGTTTTGCCGATATGCTTTCAGGCAGAACACCCCACGTGATGGGTTTGCGGAGCTTGCTTCTGAAGTGGCGAAACGTGCGGGTAACCTTCCTTTGGGTCTTAACGTTTTAGGGTTGTATTTGCGAGGGAGGGACAAAGAGGATTGGTTGGATATGTTGCCTAGGCTTCGGAAAGGACCTGACGGGAAAATTGAGAAAGCACTAAGAGCTAGCTATGACGGGTTAGGTAGCAAAGAAGATAAAGTACTGTTTTGTCACATTGCATGTCTTTTCAATGGTATGGAAGCCAGTGACATTAAGCTGTTACTTGCGGATAGTGATTTGAATGTTAATATCGAGATTAAAAACTTAATCGATAACTCCCTCATACATGCAAGAGGGAGTAGTGTACATATTCATTGTTTGGTACAAGAAATGGGCAAGGAAATCGTCCGTACACAGTCCAACAAGCCTCGAGAACGGGAATTTCTGGTGGATTCTAAGGACATTTGCGCAATATTTAATGATACCACTGTAAGTGCTCTTTTAATAGCTCTCTCTATACGGTTAAAGGCTTAGTTTAATGAGAAACCTTAGCAACTTGTTAAGAACTTAAGATGATGACTTTGATCTCTTCTATATGCTTTCTTCTTTTCCAGGGTAGTAAAAAGGTTTTGGGTATATCATTCAATCTAGGAGAATCTTATGAGTTGTTGCGCATAGATAAGAAGGCCTTCAGAAGGATGCGTAATCTCCGTTTCCTGAGAGTCTACAAGGACTCATTGGACTTGCATAAACAAGTCAGATTGCACTTACCAGGAGGCCTCGATTATTTGCCCCCTAAGCTCAAATTGCTTTGTTGGGATGGATATCCAATGCGATGTTTGCCTTCTAGCTTTCGTGCTGAACATCTTATTGTGCTCAGAATGCGAAACAGCAAGCTCGAGAAATTTTGGGAAGGATTTGAGGTAAATTCTGAAAGTAATTGATGACACTCCTTCTCACATGATATGTAACTTCTAGTTTTCTCTGTCCTTTTTTTTGCTCAGTCATCTACATGTCTCGAGGATATGGTGGAAGTTCCTACTTCAATTCGGAAGCTCAATAAATTATATATGGGAGCTTGCATAGAGCTGGATGCTCTTCCTGCCGGCATCAACCTCGAATCTCTGTATCGGCTTGATCTCGGTGGATGCTCAAGGTTTAGGAATTTTCCTAACATCTCAACGAACATCTCATTTTTTACTCTAAACCAAACCGCTATCAAAGAAGTTCCTTGGTGGATCGAGAACTTCTCTAGGCTTGTGTCCCTAGAAATGTGGGAATGCAAAAGGTTAAACTATATATCCCCAAACATTTCCAAACTGAAACTTCTCGACAAGGTAGATTTTTCAAACTGCGGTGCATTGACTGATGCTAGCTGGCTTGACCATCCAAGTACGGTGGCAAAAGAAGCAAACAGTATTCACACAAAGCTACCAGGGCTCAATTTCACCAACTGCTTCAAATTAGATCAAGAAGCTCTCATTCAACAATCAGTATTCAAGTACCTGATTTTACCTGGTGAAAAAGTGCCTTCATATTTCACCAACCAAGCTACCGGAAGCTCTCTGGTCATCGGTCTACTTCAGAGCTCTCTCTCACAAAAACTCTTGGGATTCAGGGCATGCCTTGTGGTTGATGCCGACGAACCTGACTCCATCACCACTAGCTGGATGATAAGTTGTCACTTGACAGGAAAAGACGTGAGCTCCTTTGATTCCTCTGATTGTCACCTTGCTATTGATTTGCCGCGTCAGATGGATAATCATCTGGTTATCTTCGACTGTCGTTTCACTCTAAACGAAGACAATGATCCTCTTGCTGAACTAAATTACGATCGAGTGGATATAGAGATTACTTTCAATACCGACTCTCGTTGCAATATAAAAGGATGTGGTGTACGACTCTCTGAGGTTTGTTCATATTCGGATAGCCGACACGGTAATGTTTGTGAAGTCGATAAAAGCAACATGGTTAGTGACGGTTCCCACGAGAGTAAACAGGATGAAGAGTTTGGAGAAGACAGCAGTGCAGAGGTAAGGAGAAGTAGGAAGCGAGTGCGGGTAAGCATTAGGCATATATTGAACAGAAACATTACCTATTTCATAATTCTAGTTTCAGGATCAACTGATGTATTTTTACAGTAATAGATCATTGGTTCGTTTCTGCAGATAACGGGAAATACCATTCAAGAAAGTACCGACTCGCGTTGCAGCCAAACCGTCAAGGAACACTGGGTGTCTGTTTAAATCTTTGATTTGCAAATCTTGGAGCACCTATTAGGTCTAGAGGTTGGACATATCCACTGTTTGCAGTCTGCAAGATACACTCGAGATGAATGAGGAGTTTGCCCATTCTTGTGGAAGAGAAAAACCATTGATTCTTCACTGCCTCCCAAGCTCGTCAGACGTTTTAAGGTAACTCGAACATATCATAAAACATCTTACATTAAAGGTTCGACATCAATTGTTAGGATTTTTAATTAAGAATCTATGAGTAGGTTCTACCAGGATCAACGAGTACATCGAGTTGTATAATTTCATATTTACCTCCCACTCAGTTTTTCAGTACCTGTTACCTGATTCTGAGAAAGCTATACTAACTCAAATGAGAAACGAATCAGTATTCAAATTCTCTGTGCTTTTAAAATTGCTGGCCTTAGAACTAGTCGAGTTAGATAGCGTAATGACAAGAATTCGCTATTCATGCCCAGATGCAAGAGATGTTGCGGCTGAGCAAATACTTGAGTCAGGGTTTTGGAACTGATCGAAACAATCTGAACAAGCAAGCGGGTATTGCGTACACTTCCGCGCGGTAATATCCATATCGGGGGTTCAAGCATTGCTTGCTGGCTGTGCCACAAAGCTGTCTTTGGTGCCACCAAGCTGTCTTTGGTCAGTGTTCTTGACCGAGGCGAAGCAGCCGGTTTACAAGGAGGTTTCTTTGCAGATTTGAGTCTCTCGCGAGAGAAGAGAACATGAACGAATTTTTTTTTAAAATGTCCTGTTGGGAAAAAAGTGAATGGGGAATAAGTAGGCTTTACATAATTTCAGACAAACGTCTTGTTTCAGACAAAAGCGAAGCATGTTCTACATTCTGTATTAGCTTTCCTGATCCGAACCGAGATTGTGTTGTCCATGGATCATAGAATTTCTAGATTTTGATTGGTGTAATTATGTCAACTGTTTCACTTAGGTTCCATTCAACAGAAAATTCAGAATGGCTTGTTATACAAAAATCTATTTCAAATCGCTACACCAATACACCCCAATAAAGTTCCGACAAGGAATCATAAAACTAAACAAGTACAAATATAAATTGAATTTCAAATTGATATTATAACCGCTTTAATAAAAAAGGTACTCACTTGCACTCTTTGTAGTGCTAAATGTGATCCCAAAATGAAGTCTGCTTCTTTATAACCTATATCAAATATGATACTTTCAACCAAAAAAGAAAAACAAGAAAAAGAAAGAAAGAAAGCATCCTCTTGGTGTTATTTACACAGTTCTTCATGATGTAACAAAGATGAAGAACAACGTGTTTCTATAGTTCTCCTATAACTCTGTTTGCTTAATCTTTGGTAGTGCTAGTGTTGGATAAACCCGGCTCCAGTTGACCCGGTTTATGGGTTTCCGTTCTTTGTTCTGTTAACTCGACCGGACCCTGCGGTTCTCCAAATAGAGCAGAGAATATTTGCTTGTGGCACTCATCACAAAAGAAGAAGTAAGAGAAGTGGCCTTCGTTTGGGAGTCTATGTACCGTTGCTTCTGGTATGATCCGGCTAATGTAATCGGTCACTGAAGGTGGTGCGACTCGATCGTCCATACCCTAATGTGAGCACAAGCAAAATGAAGAAGTCACAACTCGGAAATATGATCATAACGATGGAGGTTTAAGAGTGATTGCCAACAAACCTGCCATATGTGTATGGGTTTTCGAAACCCGACAAGTTCACATTCTGATTCGCTGTACATTGACATTAGCCAAGAAAGGACCCCGTTGGTTTTACACTTCTTCTGCATACGGAACTCAGGAAGATTAAATCCCCAATTGGATACATGCAACACGGCTTCTTCGACAAATGGTTTTGCAGTTCCTTGTCGTACAGACTCTTCCACGTTCCTTTGGTAATGATCTTCAAAAACTGGATCTGCGATTACATGTTTGTCCTGAAGTAAAAAGTGTTTAGTTTGTGAGCCAGAACTCCGAGGAAGCTACTCTATTTAATGTTCCTAAAAGACCCATGACCATGGGAAGAGACCTTTGATGAATACAGACTTACCTTTTCTCCTAATGATATTGACATCCACTGATCTAGCGGCTCAAGATAACCGGAGAGGAAGGACCTACGGTAGAACAAAGGAAGAAGACTTGGCCACCGACGCGCCAAAAAGTAAATGAATTTCCTCTTTCGAAGCCACTGTTCCCACGTTTTCGCCATCTCTTCCTTGGTCATGCTTGGCTCATATGGATTGATCATAGGAGCTAACATGGCAACTCCTGTAGATTGATAAAAACACAATGCAGTGATCAACAGTCTTGCCATTTCATTTTGCGTCATTCTTCGAAACTATCACAATCTGAAAAATCCATGAACTGTGTTCTGATGACTTGACATGCTTTCAAGTCAAAAATGAATGTTACCAGCTATTCGGTCAGGAAAATATCTCATTGCAGCCCAGGCATGCATACTAGCACTGGAATAGCCGAGTAACCAGAACTTGTCAACAATCCCGAGAGCAGCAGCTAGGTCAATCATATCGGAGGCAGATGAGCTAAGGTTCCGAGCACGATGAGGATCACTCTCTCCAAACCCTGGTAGATCATATGACACTAGACGGACACCATAGTCCTTGAGCAACGATTCTTTTACTCCAGGTACACCTTGATTACATAATATTATTAAAACATTAGAGGCTAATCAGATGTAAATTACATCATCAAAAGTAGCTGAAACTGAAAAAAAAAAGAGAGAAAGAAGTTATTTTATCATACCTGCAAGTCGTGAAGAAAGAAACGAATGAGGAACAATTAAAGTGTATCTAGCTCTGTCAGCTGTAACACCAAGCTCCTGGTAGGCTAAATATCTGCCATCTGGAAGCTCAACACGGCTTGCACCGGGAGGATGCAGGCGGATTTTCTTTAAAACGGGGACGGATCTATCATTATCAGAAGTAAAACTTAATGCTGCAGTTCAAAGTTGGATATGTCAGAGAGAGGATACAAAGCCTCTTTGTACAAACAAGTTAGCTTTACACACGACAACCTCAGAAAAATTTCTAAACACGGTTTTGTAGCAGACATTTCAGTGTATGACTATGGCAATGCAAGAAGATAGCTTAAAAGTAACCACTGGTAACAAGTACTACAATGGTTACTAATTGATTTGGTAAGCAGAGTGGATTCAGAATTCGATTGTGGATGAGACTAATTCAAATGGGAAATCCAAAAGGTCAGAACAGTACCTGCGAGAGCTAGGAGGAAGACGAAGACAATGACAGGCCAGGCATGTACCGGATCACGATCCTCAGGCAAGTACTCGTTAAGGAAGCTTAGCTTTTTCGATACCTTCGCAGCTGGTTTTCGGAGCTTACGCACGACGACCGAGTCTTCGGTCACCAGAGTCTGCTGCACAACGTCCTTGCATCCTATGGCGAGATCCATAAGCATCTCTCCCCATGACTTCATGAACCCAGTCACTTGATCCTTCAAGCTCTCCACTGGTTCGGATCCAGACCCGGATCCATCCACCGACCCGAAAGCCGAACTCTTTGACCTTGATTCAGGACTACCCGACGTCAGATCGATCGGAGATCCGTCGTCGTACTGTAATCCTCCGTCCATGAGACTTGCTAACTCGTCCTGCCACGTAGGCATTCCTCTTCGCATCTCCTCCATCTTCTTCTCAGCCCGAATCCGAAACCAACTGTTCAGAGCAAGAAGAACTGTTACACTCCAAAAATATAGAGAAGACACACAAAGAGCGCGAGAAGAGAGAACATGGCGAGAGTGAGCTGCAACTGACACCTTTACAAGCGTGAACTTCAAGCTCACTTTTTCTCTAACTAATATTATTAACAAATAAAAACAAAATAAAGTTAACTTCTTCTTCTTCTAATTAATTATTTGAAAGAGAATTTCAATTAACGAATCATATCTCTATCTTTTTCCAAAGCCATAGAGACAACTCTCACCAGTTTATGGTCTCGAATTATTCTCTTACTGTTTTGTATTATTCTAAACGAAAATTACCCAAGTCCGCCATTGACGACCTTCTCCGTCTCTTTCATCTTTTTTTTTTGGGTATTTAAATGGTTGAAATAAACAAATAGGGACCGTCAGATCAACGGAGCGCTATGAGATAGGACCGGCTGCACCGGTGCGTGTCGGGCGCTGCCTCTTGCTCTGCTTTGTGTGCCTTTTACCTGCTACAGCCGGTGTATTGTTCAGAGTAAAACGTTTTGCTGACGTGGCGGATAGTGTTGGAGTCGTGGGGTAGTAGTAGGTGCACGTGACTCGGGCAGGAATGTCTCTCTGTCTCTGTCTCTCTCTCTTGTTCATATATGTAGCCCAATGTTACTATTAATGGGTCAATCACATTTAAAGCCCAAACATTACTCACAATAACTGCATCACTTAAGGCCCACAAAGTTTACTTTAATGGATTCGTCAGGCCCGATCGATACCCAGACGAATTTAACCCACAAAAGCCCTCTCCGGATTATTATAATCTTAACCCGGCTTTCTATAGCAGACCGGTTTATGCCCAACCCGATTGTATATTCTCTTGACCCTAATTGATAGCCCAATATATAAGTTCTCTCTTTAAGTTTTAGGGTTTCTCTCTCACGCACTCAAAGGTCGAGCTTGACGCAGTTGCAGTCCATCTCTCTTCTCTCTCTCTCGCCGTCGTAAACATGGGGTATGGTTTCCTCTCTTGGATCTTCCGTCTCCAATCTCATCTCTCCGTTTGAGTGATTATGTTTCTTCTTTTTCATGGTTTCGGTGATTCAAGTGAATTTCGTCACTGTGTTATCAGCTTTAGAATCGTTTGTTACCTTCTTCTGATTTTTGTCTTCCGGTGGTCAAAATCGTTGGAGTGTTAGATTTTGGGATTTAAACATATGTTTCATGTTCACCTCTGAATTCTCTACGTTTAATGGAAATGGCGAAATTGGTACTAGTGTTATGTTTATCACACGGATGCAATGCTTGTCTTTACGCTTTTTAGATGAATGTTTAGAAGTTGAATTCGGAAGTCAGAGACTTTTATGTTCTGTTTCTGATGTTTAGTTTCACTCTACTCTTCGTTCATCTGAAAGTGTTTATTGACTTAAGATTCTGGCTTTGATTAATTGTAAGCTCTTTTAAATTGTTTTTTTTTTTAGTTTTTCCGAAACCTTGATTTCATCTGTATTGTATCCTCAATTTGTTGTTCTTTTATCTCTTCAGTAAGACACGTGGTATGGGAGCTGGGCGCAAGCTGAAAAGGCTTCGGATTAATCAGAGGTGGGCGGACAAGCAGTACAAGAAGTCTCACCAAGGAAATGAATGGAAGAAGCCTTTTGCTGGGTCTTCTCACGCTAAAGGAATCGTCCTTGAGAAGATGTAATACTTGCACTTCTCTCTTTACTTTTTACTACTTTGTTGTGAATTTCCCAATATATCTCACATTCTTCCTTGGTTTAGTTTTGATCTTGATAAGTTTTCGTGCTAATCATGCAGTGGTATTGAGGCTAAGCAGCCTAACTCTGCCATCCGTAAATGTGCTAGAGTTCAGTTGATCAAGAACGGCAAAAAGATTGCTGCTTTCGTCCCCAACGATGGTTGTTTGAACTACATTGAAGAAAATGTAAGTTGGATAACAACTGCTTTTCAGTAATCAGTAATCTTCATTGTAATATGCTGACAATCTCTTGGCTCGTCGATGGATGTGTGCAGGACGAGGTGTTGATTGCTGGATTTGGGCGTAAAGGTCATGCCGTCGGAGATATTCCCGGAGTTAGGTTCAAGGTTGTGAAGGTTTCTGGTGTCTCACTCTTGGCCCTCTTCAAGGAGAAGAAGGAGAAGCCTAGGTCTTAAGCTCTACTGTTTTTGAAGTTTTTTTTTTTTGGTTAATGGATTTTTGATATTTGAAGCCATGCCTCTGTTCTGCTTCAAGATTCTGGAACATCAGTGCTTGAGTCTTAAACTTGTTTTTGCTTTACCTGTTTTGGATTCAATTTGCCTTTTATGTCTTTTTTTCTCTCTACATTGATGAAGCCTTCACGATTTCTCTACTTTTTACCAGTCTAATCTCGCTTATCCAATTGAAACCTTCATTCGAAATCACGATCGGTAAGGTTAACAGCAAATAACTTCGTAACATCTTTTCTCACTTGAAAGGGAAAGGGTGTTATACTCAAAATATAATCAATACAATCCTAAACTTTGAAAGAAAAGAGTCGTCGTGTACAAGAGTACGTTTCTCTGTTCATGTTGCTAGGTTATGAATCCTGATACAACATGCTTGAGTCTATAACCAAGGTCTTGTTCTGATTAGTGGGTTAGGCGCTAATGCCTAATGGTGAACCTTCCTACTCTGCAGAAGAATCTTCCTTGCAGCTGCTAACAGATCCATCAGAGCGGTTCTTGTTGCCAGGCTGCTCTTTCAAGTCCGACCCAGTGAATTTCTCCTCGTTTAGATTGATGTCCTCCATGGTAATCTCACCCACAACGTTTGCAGCTTCATTCCTATCCTCATTTACCATCTGTTCCTTAGAAGAGTCCTTGGACTTCAACAGCGAGTCATCCACACTAGGTGTTTCCTTTATGACCTGTTCAAGCTCTTCGGATTGTAGGTTGTCTATACTGATGGGATTGGGTTTCCCATTCGGGGTTTTCGTAGCAGAAGCAGAGTGAGGCCTTGAAAGCGTTTTATGAGGAGACGGCTTTCTTTCGGATAATGCTTCAGCTTTAGATCTGCCCTGGAGACTTTTTCCGCTGCCATTGTTCTTAGCTGCCATTCTGGAGGTCGAATTACGGCAAGGTATGGGTCCGGTAGGCGTTGAACAATGCATCTGGTTTGCTACTCTCAATATGCTTGCCCCAATTCCAAAACTTGTTTTAGCTTTCTTTGGTGTAATCTTATCACCTGCAGACACATTATATTTACGATCACTCTTGAGAGAAAGGGGAGATCTTGAGTCTTCTATCTGCAGGTTCGCCTTGATCTCTTTTCCGGACCTGTGAAGTTTTGAATGCACAATCTTGCGTTTCTTTTCGCTATCCGGCTTCATATCTGACTTTTCATGTGATATGTTCCCTCTACTTCTGCTTAAGCGTTTCTCAGCAATGAACTCTGCCAAAGTTTTCTCCTTTTCCTTTGGAACAGTAGTATCCTCATATTCAAATACTCCATCGCGTTTACAGTCATCTTGGCCTTCTGTCTTTTTCCTTTTAGTATAAACTTGTTTAGTCTTTTTCGGTTCGGGAACAGACTCTTTCACTTCAAGTAAGCTACTTTCCTTTTCTGCACGAAAAATTTTGGGTGCCGACTCTAGTGATCCCTGAAGTGTCTCAAACTCGGGGAGGTCAGTATAGCCTTTCCAGCGATTAAAAGCCAATAACTTAGCTCTCTGACTTACAAACTGCAGCTCATCAGGAGCATCGCTAGGAGAGCATGCTAAACGCTTCACATAGTCCACAAGGTTTGTAGGTTCAAAGAAGATTGCACTTGAGACCTTGTCTCCACCGTGTATGCTGCTTGAATCGTCTTTGATTCCAGGATTGATTATGTTCTGTGTCTTGATCTTCTGATAAACTTCCTCTGAGATACAAGAACAAGCTAAACCGAACTCTATCCTTCTTGATACCTCTTCTAAAGCAAAATCAACGGCATCAAGAAAATCGGGGAGGGTACTCTGCTTTGCCATTTGGGAGAAATGCTGTCGGAAAGGCTTTATCCGTGATGCATCATTCCAAGCAAAGGAGCAATCTCCGAAATATGTAACTAAATAACTTCCTTTCTTGAAATACTTCTTCGCTTTGTCTGTTGCCGCCGAGGCATCAAACACCTGTCCAGGCCACCACGGATGGCTCCTTACTTTAGCCCAAACCAAATCCGAGTCAGAGAGCTTCATCTTCGCAGTTACAGGGGCATTGTCATTATCCGAAATACTCTCATCCTTGATCTCATGTGGCTCTAAACCCATAAAGCATTCAATATCCATGTTCTCAACTTTTGTTCCTTGCTTTCCCGAGCCATCGGGCTTGCTATCTTCGACAAGATCTTCTTCGCTATCCAGTCTGACATCAGAACCCTTCACACCACTGACCAGGTCAGGTTCTACTTCCTTCTCAGCCAGAAGCTCCCTTTGGTCCCCATCAGAATGTTTTTCACCCTCTACCGTCATTACCTCTTCGCTATCAACTGGGACTTTCTTCTCACTTTCGTTAGTCTCGACATGTGCATTTTGAGTTCCAACGCCCAGATCTAACCCTCCATCTACAGATTCTTTTGCCTTGGCCAGATCAGTAAAGCCATTTACTTTCTCCACCCCACGATCACCAGCTGAAGAAGCTGAGCTTCCGATTCCTATTTCGACAGTGACGCACCCCTCTTGCTCGTTTCCATCCCGCTTTGCTTCCAGCTCCTGATCTCGACCACTCAAGTCAGCTAGGGTTTCAGACTTCTGATCATTTCCAACCTCAATCCTCGACGCATTAGAGACATCAAGATGGTCAGAGCCCGAGTGAACACGTTCTGCTTCCGTCGACATAAGGAGTACGAAAACAAAACCCTAGAGAACGAAGAGATGAAATCATCAGAAATTACTTCACTTCATTTCCCAACAAGTCAAATTACAGTATCTACAGTGAAGACAGAAAACAGAGAGAGAGAGAGTGCGTGCAACTAACCTACGGTGGTGGTCGTGAAGACGGTGGTTTCCCGGCGGCGGGAGGTCGTTTCTTTGAAGTAAACGAAGACGTCAAATCCAACCAGAAAGAAACGGGTTTCTCGTTTTGGGTTTTTGTTTTTTTGGGTAACTTTCTCTTTACATTGTGCGGCAACAGTCCACGTGGCGGACAACTAAAGCATTTATATCCTACTTTTGTAATAATAATCACTGAGTTCAATTAATTGGCCCACTTACAAAAACCCCATAAGTAGCCCAATTACTTCATTAAATTTTTCTTCTTGGTTTTGTCATGAGATGAAAACTTATTTGATCTTTCACTAACGAGTTTTACCTGGATGTTACTGAGGACAATACATTATCCTGAATCTTCAATCTCCCTCAAAAGACTGAGCAGTGATGGAAAATTGCACGAAAGCTTGTAACAGTTCATGGGACTGTTGGTGAAAGTACAATTACATGGATGTTGGGGGAGGTATTATTTAATTTTAACCTGCTCTTCGTATCTCTTATAAGCATATTATACCTTATCACAATACTACTAGTTGTTTGTTTCACTTTATAGTGAGTAACATTTCACCACGGATCTAGGGAGCAAAAGTCTCACATTACTTGTGTTAAGTACTCATTGGTCATGCATCACCTCAAACTGGTTTAAGTTTAGAACAGAATTAGATACCCTACGAGCACTGGAAAATTTCACCATCATCTACCTTGTTGACAAACCAAAAGCTATCGTGATTTAAGATTAATGAGTATAGAAGAAAGTACAAAAAACCATTTCTCAGTGAAGCCAAGTTTCAACATGTTGCCTCCATGGCTTCCCAATTCAGTGAGCTGAATTCTGCACGAGAGTAGTTACAAATAAAGCGAATTTGCGAACATAATACCTCTTCGCAAGCTCTCGCTAGCAGCTCCAAACTTGCTCGCCAAATTATTCTCTCCAACTGCTTCCGCTGCAGCTCGAAGCTGAACCCAAATCACCAATCAAAGTGGCATGAGATTACCTAGAGGTTCACAGAAATGTAAATGCAGCTGAGAGAGAGAGAGTTTTGAGAAGTTACTTGGTTCAGAAACTCGTCGAGCCTTCTAGCGCTTCTAATGATACTACCCTCGAATATGTCAGTCTTATTCATAATCTCTGCAAAGCTCGAACCCTTTCAAAGAGAAACAATCGAGAATATCAAATTTCTGTTGAGCTGAAGATCCAGGAACGGGAAAGTAGCTAACGGAACATATATGTAACATGTCCATTAAAAAAATTATCAGCATTTCTGAAATCAAGTAATACCAACCTTTGACCAACAGTAGATAACGTCCATCAGGAAAGGCCTGATGGTGGATTCTACATACTCTTCGACATCGATTTCCAGTTTGCATTCATGTTGTATCTGGCATCACAGAAACAATGACGATTACAAAACAAAGAGAACAGCACATGTAGATACATAAACAAGCTTTCAGCTGGGAAAAATTAATTTACCTCTGCAATTTTCCGTGCACTATCTTGGAGCTGCTGCAACGGTTTAGCAAGTTCATTTCTTAGCTCTATCTTTTCACTTGATTTATCTACAGGAATGAAACAGCTTGCAAGGGCAGCTACTTGGTGATGATCCAGATCATTAAAAGTACCTGATAAGAATTTTGATATCAACACAAAGCAAGGATATATGGTGTTATAAAAAATAATTGACTCAGTCTCATGGAAGGCCTAAACTTAAAAACTGGGTACCATTAAACATCAGTTCGGTGACAAGCAATTCATCCCCTGTGTCTATCAAGCAGGCAGCTCGCCCTTTTAACTGAACGACACCATCCGCATCAATGTGTCCAAGTTTCTTTAATACCCGAGAACGGTTCCTAAGCTCATCTCGAAACTTTTGAAGCTGCAGAGATAAACGATATGATGTAAAACACCAGAGGTATGAAAAAGACCCTCTAACTATAACAGAGAGTCGGGTAAATAAAGTGAACACCCCACTCGATTTATGCAAGGACGAGCAAGTACATAATATACCTGGGAATCACGCATTTTCGATTTGTACTGCTGAATTTCATAATTCACCTCTGCCTTCCTCTGGAAACTCTTGATTTGCTGATCATCTTCAGACTGCGACACAGAAAAAATGAGACAATAGATTGTTGATGAAGTGCTCAAGTTCTTCATATGCTCTCTCAAAATTTCTCTAAACTCAGATTCAAAATGAGAAGCTAACGTAATACTGAATGTAGCAAGACCTTGTGCATTGGATGAGCAAGTAACTTTTGCTCAGCTTCTTCGATTTGATTGACCATCTCCACTATCTCTGTATCTTGAATATTCATGTCCTGTAGATTATATTAGATACAATGAGACCCTGGATGCTATCTGATGCTAATTTATCAGTTCAAACATTAAAGCCTAGCAAAACAATACTGTATGCAATACGAGATTGATGAGTCCATATGCACTAACTCTGAATACATTGATACAAAAAGGTGACATATAAGTCGTTTTAGACAACAAAAACCCAGCAAGCATCTGATTTATGCATATTAGCAGCAGGTTAAAATATCTTGCAAAGAATTTCATTGAAGATAGCACTACTTTAACAACTTAAATAGAAACCTTGACTGGATGGAGTTTTGGGAACCCTAAAGGGAAGCGAGTCGACAACTCCTGTATTGCAAGTAGTATGCTTTGTCTTGCTTCTAGTGGCCGAAGATCAGACGGAACTGATATCCTTAGTCTGCTCAAAGCAGATATTAAGGGTAGCTGAACAGGAACCTAAAAAATCGCAAAAGCACAATTCTTAAAACTCCACTACTCACGCGAATAGAATAACAAGCAAGCTCAGTGGCAGTGAAAATGAAAGTGAACTCACCACATGCATCTCACCCTTTTCCCCAGGACGGGGAGGACACGGCTTTGGCTTTGCACCATTCTCGCTAACACCAGTAGAGCAATGAAGTAGAGTATCCACTATATATCCGCCACCATGTGAAGAGGCCGAACCGGTTCCAACTGAAGTTTTTTTTACAACATTAACTACAACTCCCCATCCCCAGTCTGTTCCACCTTCTCGTATCTTAACCTGTACATAAACACTTGTCCAAGTAAGTTATGATAAGCTTCTGTTATATAAGAAAATTTACAGTCATGATCTGCAGTCATATACAATATATTCCACTGATTGATTAGCTTAATTAGCTTTTAAAAACTTACCAGCCGACCGGTATCAAGAAAACAAAGGACCCTTTCAGGCCGTATTATTTCTGACATAAGCTTCTTTTCCAGTGGAACTATGTCAAGTTTTAGCTTATGGTACTCAGCAACCTCCGCCTGCAAATAATCTAAGAAGTAAGAACGGGCCCAAATTACAGACGTGAAATATGAAAGTGCTGAGCACCTTTCCAGAAGCATCAAGGATGGCAACTTCCTCTTCAAGTTTGGACACCTTATTCTCAATATCCGGTAAAGCCTGAGGTTGGAAAACCAACATAAAAAAAGTGAATATAAAATTTAGAAAGAGAAGAGGGAAGAGAATATCCAACACCTACCTTTTCATATTGGAATTGGTGGAACGAGTGCCTTATAACATGCTCAGCTGTAAATTGTCCTTCGGCACGACTCAATAGATTCAAAATTGTGTAGTAACTCAACCTAAAAGTACTAAGCAAAGGGGCTGGTTTTCCCAACATCATGTCCTTGAGTACATTCATTTCCATCTGTTGAAGTACACCAAACAAATCTTAAAAATAGGAAAAAAACAAACAAGAGAGATTTATCTAGAATCAATCTTCTTCGACAGCATAGAGGCTACAATTCTTTGGTGCATATGCCATATGTAACTATAATAGGCAGAGATAAATCGATAAAATACTGCACCGGTAATCGATGTAATTAACTTCCACCAAACTTACCTGTTCATCGATCATAATAATGCAGATGCCACGTTCGTCCTTACCACGACGTCCAGCCCTGCCGCTCATCTGCAAGCAACCAATATAAGCAGACAGTTACTACAATATCCTTTTGCGCCACTTCATCACATTCCCCTCTAGCATCTACAAACTACCACCCACCTGGATATATTCACCAGACCCAATGAAACGATGGCTGTCACCATCCCACTTCTTAACAGCAGTAAACACTACAGTTTTTGCAGGCATGTTCAAACCCATAGCAAACTGATACAAAAGTGGCCCGTTTAAGAAATCATCATAAATTAGCACAACAAAGAGTTTAACATAAGTTACACGATTGAAAAGACAAGCTAATTCCAGAAAATCTTACAGTTTCTGTGGCAAAAAGCGCTTTCACAAGTCCTTCCTGAAAAAGAAGTTCCACTAATTCCTTGAGCACAGGAAGAAGACCAGAATGGTGGACAGCAATACCACGTTGGAGCAGTGGCAACATCATTTCAATGGCAGATAAAGATCTATCCTCCTCATTTAAGCACTGAATAGCATTATTGAATACTTGTTCCACAATCTCCTTCTCTTCATCTGTATTAAAATCGAGTTTTGACATTGACAATGCATGATTTTCACATTCCCTTCTACTGAAGCTGAAGATGATGACTGGTTGAAATTTTCTTTCCATGATCATCTGCAAAGATAGATAAGATTTAACTAACAAACCCACAGGATGCGTATTCCACTGTTTTGATAACTACAAGTCTATCACAGCACATAAATTTGAAACATAAAAGAAGCACATAGATTACAAAGCTTTGATAGAACACAATATATAACTTGGTACCATCTCAGAGTAGCAGATTAAAACTTCAAGAACAGAACTACGATGTGTGCCAGAAATTATAGAGACTTTGATGCTACAAGAACACGTCACCACAAGCAGCAGCATAGTACAGCGATAAACGATGTATAAGATCATACCTTTACAATTTTGTAAACATCAGAATCACCAGAGCCGCCGCCACCTTTAGCACCCCTACCACCTGATTTGCCATTTGCACTCCTTTTTCCATCAACTGATTTCGGTTTTGGGAACGTATCATGCATCTTAATGAAATTAGCCTCGCGAAATTGCTCATTCTCATCAACGACAAGGTACAGTCCACTCCCACCCATAGGAAAAGCATAATGCTGCAGAGGCGTTGGCCTGAAATCTGTGTACACAACATGACATGGCTGCTTATGCAGATAGCAAATCCATTCCGCAAATTCGGTAGCATTCGACATTGTTGCGGAAAGGAAAACCATCTTAATAGCAGGTGGCAAGAAAATGATACTCTCTTCCCAAACAACCCCTCTTTCCCTATCCTTCATGTAATGGATTTCATCAAAAATAACCCACGCAACCTCCTTCAAAACTTCAGACCCTTTATATAGCATCGCTCTGAGGATTTCTGTTGTCATGACCAAACAGCTTGCATTAGGAGAGATTGTGACATCACCAGTCATCAAACCAACATCCTGAAACTCATGCTGCAACTCTCTGTACTTCTGATTACTCAAGGCCTTCAAAGGGGAAGTATATATCACCCTCTGCTTATCTCTAAACGCCATTGCAATGGCATACTCTGCAACTGCTGTTTTACCTGCTGATGTGTGGGCAGAAACCAAAATCGATTCTTTTCTCTCTAAGCATGCTACAGATACACTCTGAAAAGGATCAAGCTGAAAAGGGTACGTTTTGGCCATGTCTCCATTGTACACGGGATTATCAAGCGTCCCGTGAATCAGCTCCTCTTTTTCTGGTGTATAACCATTGGGAACAGCGACTTCATGTACACACGCCCGCTTTTGGCTGCTTCTACGCTTCGTCGTCGCTTCTTGCGTTGGGGTCTCATCAGAAAGCTTTGAGCTTTCGGCTACTTTCCTTTTGCCGAGTGTCTCCGGTTCGTCCATTTGGGTGCTCATGAATCTCTCCAAAAGAGAAGTCGAAATCCGTAAGGGTTACAAGAGTCCTTCACTACAGAATAAACAAATCAGAACATTGGGGTTTAAGCACACAGATTAGGGTTTAAGCACACAAATTAGCTACCTTCGGTGGCGGTCGTGAAGACGGCGGTTTCTCGGCGGCAGGAGCTTGTTTCTCGTTTTTGTTTTTTTTAGACATTTTACAAACATAATGTAGTGACCACGTGGCCGACAACTAATCACTGGGTTTAGGGTTCAATAAATAGGCCCACTTACAATACCTGTAAGGAAATAAGGCCCATTGCGTTTTGTAAGGAAATAAGGCCCATTACGTTTTGTAAGGAAATAAGACTCATTACCTGTAAGGAAATAAGGCCCACTTACAATACGTGTAAGGAAATAAGGTCCATTACGTTTTGTAAGGAAATAAGGCCCATTACCTGTAAGAAAATAAGACCCATTGCGTTTTGTAAGGAAATAAGGCCCATTATGTTTTGTAAGGGAATAAGACCCATTGCGTTTTGTAAGGAAATAAGACCCATTATGTTTTGTAAGGAAATAAGACCCATTATGTTTTGTAAGGAAATAAGACCAAACATAATATGTTTTGTAAGGAAATAAGACCAAACATAATATGTTTTGTAAGGAAATAAGACCCATTACCTGTAAGGAAATCAGGCCCACTTACAATACATGTACGGAAATAAGGCCCATTACGTTTGGTAAGGAAATAAGGCCCATTACCTGTAAGGAAATAAGGCCACTACAATATCTGCAAGGAAATAAGGCCCATTACGTTTTGTAATGAATAAGGCCCATTACCTGTAAGGAAATAAGGCCCACTTACAATATCTGTAAGGAAATAAGGCCCATTACGTTTTGTAAGGAAATAAGGCCCATTACTTGTACAGAAATAAGGCCCACTTACAATACCTGTAAGGGAATAAGGCCCATTACGTTTTGTAAGGAAATAAGGCCCACTACCTGTAAGGAAATAAGGCCCATTACCTGTAAGGAAATAAGGCCCACTTACAATACGTGTAAGGAAATAAGGCCCATTACGTTTTGTAAGGAAATAAGGCCCATTACCTGTACGGAAATCAGGCCCATTACATGTACGGAAGGCCCACTTACAATACCTGTACGGAAATAAGGACATTACCTGTACGGAAAAGGCCCATCACTTGTAAGGAAATAAGGCCCATTTCATTTTGTAAGGATATAAGGCCCATTACCTGTAAGGAAATAAGGCCCACTTACAATATCTGCAAGGAAATAAGGCCCACTTACAATACGTGTAAGGAAATAAGGCCCATTACCTGTAAGGAAATGAGGCCCATTACGTTCTGTAAGGAAATAAGGCCCATACCTGTAAGGAAATAAGGCCCAGTTACAATACCGGTAAGGAAATAAGGCTCATTACGTTTTGTAAGGAAATAAGGCCCACTTACAATACCTGTAAGGAAATAAGGCCCATTGCGTTTTGTAAGGATATAAGGCCCATTACGTTTTGTGAGCAAATAAGGCCCATTAACTGTAAGGAAATAAGGCCCACTTACAATACCTGTAAGGAAATAAGGCCCATTACGTTTTGTTTCCCGCCAAAAACCATTGGCTCTCCGAGCGGAAGCTTCCCGAGATCTCTTCTCTGACCGACGAGCGGTAACGGTGGGTTTCCGCAGTGATGGGTATATACGGAGAAGGAAGCGACGTGGCAAGCATGACATCGAGACGTCGTGGATCGACCGGCATTGATTCTATCGAAGTCGCAAAAATATTAGCTGTATATATCAGAGACAACGAGAACTCGGCCATCGATGAGGAGAAGCTGCTGCTCACGGCGGAACTCATCCGCATATTCTCCACGCCGCCTGGTAGAGACTTAGTTTCCCAGGTATCTCATTCGGAAACTATTGGATTATTGCTTATATACTTATTTGACGGAAAATCAAAATTTCCGGTGAATTTTCTCACCAATCGATTTTGCATAAACTGTACATTCTATTTTTTTAGTTTCGCTTCTACTTTTGTGAAGAATCAGGATATATAGAGAATGATTATTTAACTTGTGTATGCGTCAATTAGCTGTTCTTAGTATCTAATTATACGAGAAGTGTCTTTCATGGCTTGAGACAATTGACACAAAATGGGAGAGAAGCAGGTAAATGAAGAAGGTGGTGGTTCCTTCTCTCTGTCTCTTGATCTCCAACAATTCAAGAAACTATCTGATATCGAGAACTTTTTCATAAACCTGGAGGATAATCCCAAAGGAGTTATCCCATGTATGAATGCTGCAGTTCACAAGGTAGGGTATTAAATTTTTTTTGCATTTTGTGTTCTTGGATGGTATGAGATGAAGACTTAATTCACTTCTTCCACAGGTTCTTTTAAGTCAATGGGAGACTAATGACTTTGATAATGTTATGAAGATCAATATTCGGCTGCATAATTATCCTGAATCTTCAATCTCCCTGAAGAACCTGAGAGCAGCATATATTGGTAGACCTCTGTCTCATTCCGCAGAACAAATAATTTCATGAAAAACCTTTAGTTAGACAAAAGCATTAGTGACCTGCGATTTTGTCCTGTGTAATTGCAGGTAAGCTTGTAACAGTTCATGGGACTGTTGTTAAAGTTAGTACTGTGAAGCCCCTTGTCACACAGATGGCTTTTGACTGTGCAAAGTGCAAAACTAGCATAACCCGGGAATTTATTGATGGAAAGTTTTCACTTCCACCAAATTGTGACACCCATGGGTGTAAGTCCAGAATGTTTACTCCAATTCGTTCCTCCGCTCAGACAATTGACTTTCAGAAAATCAGGTGTTCACCTATTTGCGTCTTATGATTTTTTCTTCTTCATCTTTGTTAGTTATATATCTTGCCATTGTTAATCAGCTGTCCAACTGTTTTCTTAGGGTACAGGAGTTGCAAAAGCCTGAAGACCATGAAGAAGGACGGGTACCCCGAACTGTAGAATGTGAGCTGATAGAAGATCTTGTGGACACATGTATCCCTGGTGATGTGGTGACTGTGACAGGGATTATAGGAGTAATTAATAATTACATGGATATTGGGGGAGGTATTGACTCTATTCTCTCCTTAGTTTGCGAACATAACCATGCCCAAATGTCTGCTAGCTTAACTGTATAATAGCTAGTGATTTTTGTCTTAAGAACATTCTGCCGTGGTACATACTTGGGCATCTCATTGCAGGAAATCAAAATAGAAAACTGCTCTTGACATCTCTTATATGCATATTTTCCTAACCACAAGATATTTTTTCTTTTACTAACAATGACATTTCACCACGGGTCAATGAGCTAGCTTTAATAAATCAACGATTCCCCTATTTGTTACAGGGAAATCGAAGTCCAAGAATCAAGGGTTCTACTATTTATTTATAGAGGCAGTTTCAGTAAAAAATTCGAAGAAACAGTCTGCATTTGAGAACTCAGAAGACTCCAATAGCGGTGTCCAGTCTGCAGATGTTGGTGACTTATATTCATTCTCACAGAGAGATTTGGAATTTATTGTGAAGTTCAACGAAGAATATGGTTCTGATACATTCCGTCGCATACTTCATTCAGTCTGCCCATCTATTTATGGACATGAAATTGTCAAAGGTGGAGTACTTAAGTTTATAAAAAGAATCCCTGCGAAATCATTGGTGAAGGCTTGATAATTACTATTAGAAGCATTGCTTCTGTTTATTTCTTATCATTTCCACAGCTGGGATAACCCTATCCCTTTTTGGAGGTGTAAGGAAGCATTCTATGGATCGAAACAAAGTTCCAGTCAGAGGAGACATACATGTCATAATTGTTGGTAAGCTTTTAAATCGAATTTAACTTAATAGCTCACACCCAGTCTAGAGAGTACATGGACTGAGGGAAGGTTATTTGTTAATAGTTTTAAACTAATGCACAAAATTTGATTGGTGATTTTGATGCACTAATAGGTGACCCTGGATTGGGAAAAAGTCAGCTCTTGCAAGCAGCATCGGCCATTTCGCCTCGTGGTATCTATGTATGTGGGAATGCGACGACTAAAGCAGGGCTCACCGTTGCTGTAGTGAAAGATTCCATGACAAATGACTATGCGTTTGAGGCTGGTAACTCCTTCCTCCGCTTTATTTAGCCAGTATAAACTTCAGTATATGGCATATGATGTTACTGTCTCAGATATGGGTTCGAGTCATGCTATTGATGGATAGGTTTACTTAATACGTAGCCTATACTCGCAGTCTAGTTGCGTCAGAAGTAATACCCAATTTGATGCTTAAGAGTGAGGCATGCCTTGTAGGTCTCAACTGATGTTATTTCTCTGTATATGTTTTGCTGTCTATATTTTCGCTAGAAGATAAGAATAGTACATTGCTTCAACAGTATTTGATTAGTATAAGGACAGGGTTTATTAAAGAACTTCACACTAGTGAGAAGTTGTACATGCATAGGAACTCGTACTTTAAAGATGTTCAAATGATTTATGGGTAGGAACAGAAATTTTCGTCTTTGTTAAGTATTAACATAGTGCTACCCTATGAGCAGGTGCCATGGTACTTGCAGATGGCGGCTTGTGCTGTATCGACGAGTTCGATAAAATGACCACCGAGCATCAGGTTTTGTCTTATGGGCAATGTCATTACTTCTGATGCTTACATTGTTTTCTCATTAAGTTCCATCACATTCCCATAGGCTTTGCTAGAAGCAATGGAACAACAATGTGTCTCTGTTGCAAAGGCTGGGCTTGTAGCTAGTCTATCAGCTCGGACTTCTGTTATAGCAGCAGCAAATCCTGTTGGTGGCCACTACAAGTAATTTTCTTACTGTGCCATTTCAATATTGTGGGAATGTTTGAATCATAGTTGCGACATTGTTCTGTGCAGGATAACTAAAATAGCATATTTTATTGATACTTACAATCATCTTCATGATCTCATTTCAGCCGTGCGAAAACTGTAAACGAGAACTTGAAGATGAGTGCTGCCCTTCTCTCGCGGTTTGATTTAGTTTTCATATTACTTGACAAGCCTGATGAGCTTCTCGACAAGCAAGTCTCAGAGCATATTATGTCCGTGAGTCTCTCATCTGAAATTATTGCTGTGGAACATGCCTTAAAGAGATATTTGCATACTTTTACCTCTCGTTGGTGGCCAAAAATCAGTGACAGCTACATTGCATTAGACATATCTGAACGTCGCATTCTAAACCTTGGATAAAATGCTTGGTGGATAGAAGATATATTTTAATTTTTCGAAACACTTTATTGGCTCTATACAGTCATTAATTTAAAGCCATTAAATTTAAGATCTTTTCAATATTTTTCTGGCAGCTTCATTCTGGAGGTGGGGAATCACCTGCATTGAAGAAGTTTAAGACAGGTCCAGTTTCTTTTGGTTGTTAGGTATAGCTAGTATAAACATGACCTTATCAAAGAAGTTGACTTCTCGTTTGATATCAAATGCAGCATCAGGATATGCAAATATGCATGCGAGAGAGGGTTCTCTACTCTCAAGACTGCGGCTTGACTCTAAGAAAGATGATGACTTTACTCCCATTCCTGGCCAATTGCTTAGGAAATATGTTGCTTATGCAAGAACTTTTGTGAACCCCAAGTAATACGTCATCCGTCTCCCAGCTGCAATTTACTAGCAAAATTAGGCATTATGGGGTAACATCTCTTTATCTATTCAGGATGTCAAAGGCAGCCGGAGAGATCATACAAAAGTTTTACTTGAAGCTGAGAGACCATAATACATCCGCGGATTGCACACCAATAACAGCAAGACAACTGGAAAGTTTGGTCAGGCTTGCGCAAGCTAGAGCTCGGGTTGACTTAAGGGAAGATATAACAGTCCAGGACGCATTGGTAAGCCAAAACATGCCATGTACCCTATGTCTGAGCATCCATACCATATATGCATCAAAGTATTATTTCCTCTGATCGTTTTTTTTTTTTAAATAGGGTAAGTAGCTAGCATAAATATTTCAATTCAAAGCTGCTAAGACAATAAAGACTCTGCTACTGGCTTAAAATGTATTGACTTCTGACCTTGGATTTGCTTTTACAGGATGTGGTTGAAATAATGAAAGAATCTTTGTATGATAAGTTCGTAGATGAACATGGGGTTGTGGATTTTGGTCGGAGTGGAGGAATGAGTCAACAAAAGGAGGCAAAACGTTTCTTAAGTGCTCTTGATAAGCAATCAGAGTTGCAGCAGAAAGATTGTTACTCTGTTTCTGTATGAACAACTTCTCTTCTCCACAATTTGCTACTCGCTTCTGACATTTTATGATGACCAATTCTTACAAATAGAAAAAATGTACTGCAGGAGATGTATAGTTTAGCTGATAGGATCGGCCTACGAGTTCCAGACATCGATACTTTCCTAGAGAACCTGAATATTGCCGGCTATTTGCTCAAGAAGGGACCAAAGACTTACCAGGTATGATCCTCCACCTAACTCAGTGACAAGATTGGTCCACGAACAGGTACAAGATGGCTAAAGGATTGGATGTAATTTTCTCACACTGTCCTAATTTCATATGCAGGTCCTCTCCTCGTCTTATTCCCGTAGTCAGTCATCCAGGTCAAGATGATTAGCATTCTGGGTAGAGCAAAATCTAGTATATTTTCGGTACTTATTGCTTATATATAAGTATGAACCTGATCATCAAATCAGTCGATTGTAAATTACACAATGCCAGAAACCCCTTAGTATATAATATCACCTGGACTTGTGTTGAATGTTTAGGTCCTTGTTCCTTGGCACGTATTGACTTTCGAAGTATAGACGACATCTAACATCTAAGATACAACCTAGTATACATAAGTGTATGAGAGTAGCCTGATCAATAGGATGATCTAGTCTTCTCTTGGACCCAACTTCCACTCACTTCCATAGTAAGAATTAGGCAAACCAAGCCAAAACTTGAACGCTTCAGCCGCTCTCTTTCGTTCTACCCGCCTGTCTATCCTGGCTTGTGAAGCATGTTTGCTAGTGAACATCCTCGAGTGCATCTCCACATAGATCTTCTTGTACTTAGTTTTGTTCGGTGGTATCCCATTCTCCTCCATGCACGCGATGATCTCCAATGCTTTCTTGAAAAACGCAGCCCTCACGCATATATCCGCAAGCATATCTAACAACCCTTCATCCGGTTTCAGCATCGGAGGAGAAGGCTCTGAAGAGTCTCCTTCAGATTCTTCTCTCTTCTTCACCCCACACCTTTCTTGTATCTCCTTCCAAAGCAATAACGCCTCACCAGGTTTCCTCGCCACAGAAACCCCGTTGGCTAGACTCCCATAAGTCGCCACATTTGGGTAAAACCCATTTTCTTTCATTCTTGAAACTACTCTCTTCGCATCTTCAATCAAACCAAGCCTGCAATACCCTTCCACCAACATGTTCCACGCAATCAAATCAACTTTAACCCTTGGATCCCTCATCATCTCATCAAACACTCTATTCGCTAACTTTGGTTGCCCAGACATTGCAAAAGCCTTCATCAAAGTAGTGTAACTAATCTTAGTTGGTGCAATGCCTCTCGTTCTCATTTCATTGAAGAACGATAAAGCTCCTGCGCTATCATCTATAAGAATGCATCCATCTATGATGATGTTATAAGAAACAACATCTGGCTCTATCCCTGCATCTTCAGCCATCTCTCTTAGCAAATCCTCCGCTTTATCTATCTGCAACTGCTTACAATACCCTTTTAGCAGAACATTGTAAGTGATCCTATTCGCAGGTACACCCATCCTTGCCATCTCAGATAACACTTGTCGTGCTCTATCCATCATCCCGGCTTTTACAAAAGCTGACACCACCGTGGTGTACGTCACTTCATCTGGGTGGCTATTTCTATCATCTTGACGCCTCATTGCCTCAAGCATTCTAGCTGTGTCCGCCACACGCCCATTCTTCATATAACCTTTCATCAACGTCGTGTAGATCCTTGAGTCAGGAGCAAAGACTTTAGGCAACAATGGCGCTTCATCACTCGGGTTAACCGAGTTCGGCAGCAATTTCTTGAACACATCCTCAAACCCTTCTTCCCTTGCCTCATCCCGAGTTGAATAACCTGAATCTTCATCATCATCTTCAAACGCATCTTCTTCTGCTTCTTCCTCTTCTTTCTCCTTCAAATCCTCGCCGTTGCATTCTCGCAGAACCTTGCAAAGGTCTCTCCTTTTCTCCCTCATCGCTTGAACAATTCTCTCTGCACTTCTCAAATCACCAAAACCAACATAAGCTGCAACGAGGGAATGCATCGTAGTCATACAAACCTTAATACCCTTCTCAATTATCCTTTCCAAGACGAACACAATCACTTCCTTCCTATCAACCCTTGCACAAAGCTTGATCATAACATTGTAAGTCAACACATCAGGTTCACAGTCCCACTCAGACATTTCGCCGAACAGCTTCGAGTACTTGTCAGTATCACCAAGGTTCGCACAAGCGTTAAGCACCGCGTTGAACGCCGCCGTGTCGGGCCTAGATTGAGCGACCAAAGATTGGTCCGCGAAGCGTCTCACTCGCCGTGTAATAGCTGTAAAGAGTTTGATAGATTCTTCAGGTCCGTCGTCTCCGGCAGCAGAGAGGCTAGCTACTGCAGCTGTATACGCCTTAACGTGTGGTAAGTACCCGGAACGGAGCATGGACTTGATGACGGAGACGGCGTAAAGAGTCTGGCCGGATTTCGCGGCAGCCATGGCGAGGAGGCCGAGGGAATTGGCGTCCAGGCGATGGAGCTGGCGCTCATTGCGGAGGCGCGTGAGGATAGACTGTGCGCGCGTGAGGCTTTCGGGCTTAGATTGATAGGACAACTGGGAGACTAAACGGCTAAGGCAAGTGGGTCCAGGGAGATGAGTGGACTGTACATACTTTGCCCAAGCTTCATCGGTTCTTCTACTGCGGAGGAGAGACAAAAGCTCTTGGTCGTTGTGCGTCGAATACGCCTCTGGAGAAGAGCCCAAGAACGACGAGAGGTCGCCGGCGGAGCTGTTAGCAGTGCCGGAGGCGGACCGCACGGATAATTGGCGGCACGTGGGTCGACCGGAGGCGGTGAATGGTGGGTTGATCGAGCAGAGGGATATGGGGTTGCGGGTGAGAGTGAAAGCAGCCGGCGGGGTTAACGTACCGGAGTCCGGGTACGGCGGAAACGACGACGATGAAGTCGGAGGATGTCGGAGAATGTTCATCTTACGTCCATTGGAGAGAGAGAGTGTGTGTGTGATGAGATGACTCCAAATGGATTATTTGGGTGGAAAGGAGTTTAGCTACGTCGCCGTATTTGGATTCAAGCATCTGTTCAAAAATTTAATATCTTCTCTTTCTTTTTCCTAAATGCTATTTAGATGATCCATTATCATATGCTTAATGACCATCTAATCCCAAACATTCTTATGTCAGAGACCAGAACTGATTGGATTGAATTCCAGTTTCCGGATATTAGAACTATAGTTTAATAGATTAATTTAATATTTCAACTACGTTAAGACAACTTTTAATATAGTACATTAGTGCGATATTGTTGTTCTTGTTTTTCCATCAACCGAATTATCTTATTTCATCAATCACAAACAGCTCAATGCAAATACAAGGTCCTTTTACTCAATTTTTTACTTTTTTTATATGATTATTACAATGATAATGTGAGGGAACAAGAATCACACGAGATAGGACATGACACCACCAGCTTCTAGATTACTCCTTGTCAGCAAACCTGCCAATCACATGAACGTAGCAAAAACCAGGTGTTTGTAAGTGAAAAGTTTCTGAGGAACGATCAAAGATCATGGCATTACATTAGGATAATAAGATAAAACTTGAGAAATGTAGAGAAAGAATTGTACTATGTGTTACTTACCCGAGTTCTGACAACTTCAGATGAGCTTCAATATAGTCTTCGAAGAAGGCATCCTCATCCTGAGAGTAGTGACAGAATCAGTAATAGACCCGATTGAAATATGTAATATGATGATGAGAATTATGAAGTGGTGAGTTGTATAACTTACTGCAGCATATTTCTCAACGAGAGGACGAAAGAGAGGATCCTGGAGAAGAGCCTTGTCGGTTGGCAGTTGGAGAAGTCCTTCCTTCTCTCCGCTTAGTATCTCTCTGTTTTAACAACCATCAAGAGCTTATGATTCAGCTTCGGTCCAATCCCAGCATGAAGAAGCCTAATGAAGAAGGAGATAAAACTGATCTTACTTGTAATAGGAGTTGTCGAAAATGAGAGGGTTTTGTGTCCATGGTCCCTCAAATCCTGAGCGTTCCTTGTGGCACCGACCCTAAAAATATAACAATGGTGAGTGCCAAAACTGAGAAGAGGACATAAGTCATTGTGTTTTCTCGAAGCAACAAACATACCAAGGTGTGTCCACCAGACAGTGCCACGATATCTTTGTCATTGAGTCCCATCCGACCAAATATATCTCTCAGATGATCCACGCCTGAATGTACGGTTAAATAAGAGATAATGAATATGTATCTATGATCTGATACTTAATTCAGACTATATGCATTTTCCTTACAGCTGCTTTACCTTTGGTGGCCTGAGGCAGACGGCCTTCAGGAGGTGGCTCAACTTTGTCCTGAAAGAAGAAGTTTGTATCAGTCATAGGAACCTAAGAGAGAGAGGTTTTCACTTTGACGGTCTGTTTGACAAACTATGATGCAAAGAATTGATATATGGACTCACCAATCTACCAGGATGAAATGGAATCTCGGGTCCTCCAGTGATCTCAACAGCAACAACTCCAGCTAGCTACAGTGACCAGAGAAAAACATGTGAATGATCAAGCCCATAAACTCATGGGAAATACGAGATTAACTTTTCCCTTGGCTGAAGAATAAACTCGGCACATTGTTGAAATGTTACCTGGTAGAAATCAGCGTAGGACAAGATGGGGAACATCTCCTTGATAGGCTCAAGAAGCCTGACAGCAATATCAAGACCATTGTTAGCATCGTGGGCTAGCTCTTGTGGATGCCTTATCGTCCCAAACGGTCCTCCTGTCTTCGTCTTCACGTCAAATGTCCCAGCCGAGTGCCATCTGCAAAATTTCCCCATGGACAACAACAACAAAAAGAAGCTCTAAGAGGCAGTCCATCGAGAAACTCACACACGCATCATCACTACATGAGCAAAACAAAAGAAAAAGACACAAAATGGATAGGAAACAAGTGAGGAACTTACGCAAGACGGAGGACGATGGGAGCACAGTGCTTCTCGGCGATAAGACCACGGAGCTTTCTCTTACATTTCTGAACAGCTTTCTTGTACTCTTCCTTAACTTCCGGGTAACTCTTCACCATTTTCCAAATTCACTTCTCTCTGCAAATCACAAAAACTTTATATATAACCCACAGAGAATTCAAAACCGGACAACCTATAGATCAATAAGGACATACTCTAGCTACTACGAAAACACAGCGATCGATCGCAAAAGAACCTGACGAAGTGTTGACAATTATCGTTACTTTAGGTTTTCAATTCAATTTATAGAACTGGCTAATCATCCAATGAAGCTTCTAGTTTCAGTCGACTTTTTAAGAAGCCGTGAGATGGACGGTCAAGAGTTCTAGAGAGAGCATGATTCTTTCTTGGCGCGCCTTCTAGAAACAATGGTGTAGACAATAATACAAATCCGTCCAGCAGATTCACGCCACGTCACATCCTGTCTTCTTTGATCCAAAATTCCTTTTACTACTGTTTTTTATCTTTGCGTTTCAATGGAAAGAATAAATTTTTTGATCTTAAGTTTTCATACCAGAAGAGAAAACCATAACGGAGCTTCAACATTTTCGATTTTCAGATCTAATTAAAAAACAGGAAGACTCAATCTGACATAAAAACTTAAGCTTTGTCTGAAATTTAGTTCATAACATAACACGCATTCATTTGAGGAAAAAAACATATATAAAAGTAATTTGATGAAAACAAGGTACCAAAACAAGAAAAATGAAACTTGTTCATAGCTGAGCTTAATATTCCAACAACAAAAAGAAAACACCAAAATCTTTCCCTAAACATGAAAGTGTTTCAAACATATGATATTATTACTGGCTAGCACCGAGCCATTTAGTGAAGTTATCAAACTCGGTGTAGTCACTGTCGGAGATCATAGTCTGGTACCACGACTTCCCTGCTGCCTTGATTGCCAACGCCTCCTCCTGTAAAGATTAAGAGATTTAAAACAGAGTTAGAAACAAGATTGAGATATATCAGCTTGAAAAGAAAAGACAAAACTTCTGGTTTCTACTGTATACAAAACTCTAACCAAGACAAGCCATACTTCTATGTTGAGACAGACATGAGAGACACCAACTCAGACGAATAAAAGCAAAGACATTTAGCAACTAAGCGAAAAAAGAAATCTTGATTAGAATCCATATGATCGGATCTCAGAATCAACAAAAAGACAACGAAACTCACACTACCACGCAAATAGACACAACACTTAAGAACATAACAGATTTATAAACCAGAATGGCACAGATTTTCCGACAACTCAGCAACAGAAGGCAAAACAAATATCTCACAATCATATCATAAACAAACTTGGGCAGTGGTAATAGACAACAACCAATTGATAACGCAAAATCTGAGATTACCTTGGTGACAGTTTTCCTCTTCTTGGTGAGCTTCTCCTTCTTGGCCTTGACCCTCTGGGCTTCCGCCAACAACGACATCCTCTTGGCGGTCTTGGCATACGGGTTCAACTTGAGCATCACGTTCAGGTTCTTCAATGGATTCTTCTTCAGGACAGCCCTCTTCGCATCCTTCTTAATCGGCTTCACCACGCTCTGGACCTCATCAGAGTTGATAATCCTAGCAAGATCAGCATTCACCATTTTGGCACGAGGAAGCACGTATCCCTTCTTCTTCTCAGATGGCTTCTCGAACGAGCCATAGATAGACTCGAGCTTCTCGAATGCAGATTTGGTCCATATCACGAACCGGCCGAGGTGACCACCGGGGGCAAGCTTCAACAAGTTAAGCCTCTCAACATGGCAAAGCTCAACACCAGGAAGGTTCCTAAAGGCCTTCACTATCTTAGATCCTTCGCTTCCGTAAACCACAAGAGGACCTTTCCTACAAATGTAACGACGGTTCCTCATTTTACCTACACCAGAACGGATCCCAATGCTATCCTTGGCCTTCTCGGCGTCATCGTAAGCTCCGATTTGCTTCAGAACCTTGATTGCCGCTGAGGTCTTCTCCACGCCTTCCGCAGAGTCGCTCACAACAAGAGGCATCTCCGGGACATTCTCGATCCTGTGACCACGGGCCATCACAAGAGCGGGAACGGCAGTTGCGGCGATGGCCGACACGATGGCGTGACGCTTCATGTTGACATTGACGCGTCTGTGCCACTTGCGCCAGATCTTAGTGGGGGCGAACATCCGACCACCACGACACATGTTTCCAAACGCCGCCTGACCGGCACGGTGAGTACCACCTCCGGGAACACGAGGGATACGCGAGACGGCACGTCCGGTTCCCCAGGACTCGGCGGAGGTCTGGTGACCGGCCTTCTTTGAGACGGCGTAAGGCTGGCGGCTGTTGTTGGAGATTTGGGCGTGAACGTGGCTGACGATGTCTGGACGAACAGGCGCCGTCATGACGTCGGGCAATACGACGGTGGAGGATTGATCGGTGGTCATGTCACCATCCAAACCCTGGACGGTGACGAGAGGACGTGCGGCGGCAGCAGCCATTTCTCTCGATTGGTTTTCTCTCTCTCTCTCTCACTCACTGTCTCCCGACTACTCTTTGTGAGGCTTCTAGGGTTTTCGCAGCTTCAGCTTACCCAGTTATATATGCTAGGGTTTCGTCTAGGGTTACTGATGCAGTCTCGATTAGTGGGCCTCAGAATAAGCCCAACTATATTATTTTCTCTTAAAGGCCCGAACATTCAAGCTTGATAAGGATCCATAATAGATTTTTTCCTTTTATTTGTATCGTTCATATAAATATGTGTCTCTCTCATCGAATAACACACAAGTTGTCAAAAAAAAAAAAAAAACAGACACAAAAAAAAGCAAGACAGTTGGTAGATATCGCAGGCAAGGATGATAAGAGAAGGTGAGAAAGAACGAAAAAGGGAGAGGTCAAGATATGATGACAATGAAGAGAGCGATGATGATATCAAGCGTGACTTGAAACGTAGAAGAAAAGAGACTGTTGGTAGATATATCAGGCATGGAGATGGTAATGGAGAAAAGCGATGGTTTGGATAATGATTTGAAGAACAAATGTGATTTAAATTCAACGACGAAGAGGACGTTAGGAAAGCAGCGAAGAACGCTCAAGAAAAGGAGTATGGCGTTGAGGAAGACAAGTCCTACTCCGAAGATGAGAATGATGTAGTAAGAAAGGGTGACGGTGAGATCTCACAGCAGGAGCAGCAGCAGGCTACCATCGTTTGCCGATTTCGAATACTGTTTTAAGTACTACTTTGTTTAGGATAACTTTTTAGTAGCATTGGTATTATTATCAATTAGAATTGATGTTTATCTTTTGTTCGACAAATTCTTTTCTCACAAACTTTTTTTTTTTTTCTGTCACAACTTCAAGACAAGAGAGTTGCCGTTATTTACTTAAAAACTGATCTTGAACCAGAACAATCAGTCATACGACTTCTCCAACGACATCCGCTTAGCGAAAATATAATCTGATAGAAGGGCAAATTCAACTAGAGATTTACCCAACAGACGAACATATAAACACATAACAAAAAACAAAAAACAAAAATAGGAAGAGATTTTTTGTACAAAAGTTAACCGAAGGGTGAGGATGAAGCTGTCCTCTTACCGCTAACAGCGAACCGCAGCTTGGAAACCAAGAACTAGACGAAAATGGAAACCCCTCATATATATATAATAAACCTATACCATTCACCGAACTAGTCCTGGTCAAAAATCTGCACATGTCCCCTGAAGCTTTAAAACTTCACTCATGTTTCTTCTCCTCAAAACAACAAACCGTATTAAACACCCTATACACATTCCCCACCTGAGACGCACTGACAAGACTGTGATTCCCAGTGACGTTTAACTCAAAACTTTATTATACATTGAAAATTGACCTGCAAATACGTCGAGAATCACATATAACTATTCAGCAACAAAGCCTATATTTAACCATAGAGTGCAGACATTCTAAATACGGTCAAGCACTCATATATTATACCCCGGTCATTTTGAGTGTGACTGAGACTACCAGTGAGAACTCTATGACTCTTAATGCAAACCTTAGAGTCAGAGGGCTGCGACTAGACTTACATCTAAGCAGATATCGAGATATAGCTACTGACTCAGGTGATTTTGGATAGTGGTTAAGTGTTTTCTTGAGGAGAAGAAGAAAAAACTTACTTTGATAACTGATGGCTGATATCTTCATGATTCTGATTTGTCGCTTGTTGAGTTCTGGACAATGGAACCAGTTGTGACGCTTGGGAACTCGGTGTTCACCTCATATGATGAGAGGACTTTCCTCTGCAGCATCATTACAGTCAGACTAGCTAAGGTTAGATTATATTTGATCACGAAAATATACTCATTTGAATGTAAGAATTATAAAAGGAAGTGACGCCAAGTAAATGGTTTAGAGAGTGAAATAGTACAGGCTCTGACAACGTGTTGCTCATCACAAAACCTTTTATCGTAAATTTAACACTTACAACGGATTCGAAATCAGGGTTTGATAAGTTAACTGTGAGGTTTCTCATCAATAACAGAACCTGTAAAACAAAATACTGCGATTAGTGAAGGAAACTAGAAGCTAGTTGTACATCAGTTAACCTGAAAGTTTTCAAAGCTCAGACTCACAGTTTCGAAATTTATAGGATCCATTTCCTTGAGCTTTTCCACGTGGCCTCTCGTTTCAGGATCAAACACACTCCCGATGAAGTTATAAACTTCAGCAAAATCAGGAACACCTGCAAAGCAATCATCGCTACAGTGTCCACCACAAAAAGACAAGCAAAAATGTTAACAGATGATTACCTTGAAGCACCGGAGGCTGTGTTGCCTGTTTTACTACAATCTCAGAACCTGATATTGTTCGGCTTGAGCTTCCCATACCGGATGTCGAAGGGCTACTAACATTTAATATGCCCTTCGATCCAATATCAGCTGAATCAGTGGCGTTATATGCCATAATAAGCACATGAAACGTCCTAAGATGAAACCTATTCTACTACCAAATACCAATAGAATATATAATAAGAGAAGAAACAATAAAAAGACAGACGAAATAGCATGCCTTCTGCTCCACGATAAGTAGCAACAAGTTCCTGCTGTGGTGAAATGACTCTGTTCAGTAGCATTGATGCGTCATCCCACGAAGTATATCCCCCCGGCATGTCGCTATTTCGCTTAGTAAAAGAAGTGGAAACTTGAAGTTGCATTTGAGCTGCGCAAAAATGGAGTCGAAACTCAAGTGATCGAAAATGAATATCCATCTCTCTAACAAAACGAACAACTATTACAAAACCATCGAACCGTTCTTCGATGCCTTTTGAGGATATGGATGAGCTGCTTTGCGCTTAGGCCGAGGGGGTGGCACGTGTGCTAGTGTCCCGTTTTTCTGAACCTTCAAAAAATATTTTTGAGCATGACTCCTTATCTGTAGAAAATCAAGAATTCAGCAGAAGAACAGTAAGCGGAAAGCGAGAAGTTTCGACAAAAACTCAAGAGTAAGCTGTTCTCAAACCTGAATAACAGTCTTTGAGCCCACGAAATCTTCTATCTTCTTCCAGTCACGATCAAACCTAAGGAACAAAGAACAGATATCAGTAATCTCAGCACAATCAGGACCTGCTAAACAGTGAGACTTTCAGAAAGACCACGAGTATATAGTTTATAAGAACAGAGAGCTGACTGTATATCATTCAGAACCTTGAGCAACCCATCAAAAATATTGCTTTACACCAAAAATATTTGATACGGTCAAATTAAAGCAAGAATAGTATCGCCAAAATGAAATATATCCATTTAACATATCGTCTGAATCTTAAGGATAAGTTCGACATGAGCTGCTACACAAGATCAGATGCAACTCTGTTTACTCTAATTTTTATTTTACCATCAGACTATATAAAGATCAATTAAGCTTAACGAAGCAGATCTTTTAGCTAAGAAACTATAAACCTAACATAGAAAAATGTTCCTCTGTTTGTTTAGTCTAACGAACTAATTGAACTCAGAGAATCAGCAGCAAAAACTTATAAAGCTTCAAGACTCTCTGAACACGCGTAAAAGCATCTCGAGGAGAAAACAGAGATATTTACAGTTGAAGCGCTTCTAGAAACTTATCGTGCTCTTCCTCTGTCCAGCTCTCCCTTGACTTGGTGATGGTATAAGGCTTCCTCACCTTCTTGGACGAACCCTCCGCAACCGCATCCGCCGATGTTGATGATGATGAAGGTAGTGGTGGTGCTTCGGCGGACGTCGGATTCCTTGACGGCGACGAGCTCATCGGGT